>OZ037935.1:22219604-23419604 GCA_964035585.1 Polytrichum formosum | reverse complement strand
CTATCTTTAGGGAAAACTTGAAGTTAGTCATGGCAGAGAATGGAGTGCAAAAGGCAAATTTCAAAGATTTTGTGGCGGATAGTGCGCAAGCAATTTGGAATGCGGTTAAGAAGTTCTATAGGGACAGTGACCTAAGTTTGTCCAAGAACCATTTTCCACTTCCTTTTATGAAGAATATTTTAGAGAAGGTAGCTTGTCACGCTATATATTCAATTGCGAATGGATATTTGAGGTACAATCTAATTCATGCAAAGACGCTACAGAACAAGTGCGTACAACAATCCGCCAACAAGATGACTTGCATGTACAAAGTGCCAATCAATGATTTGATCCATGCATTCATGCATATTGCAAATTACAAGTCTCGGTTGAAAGGGGATCTACTTGTAAAGGCCCCGATTTGGCGACCTTGGAATTGAAGGCTGCAACGGGGTGTGGAGATTCCAAAATACTCGCAAATGCAATAAAGTCATTTTTTGGGATAGAAGTTCTTAGCACTAGGGATTGTGCCTTGCAAGGTCGCGAGCTATTTGATTCCACCAAATAGAAGTTGGGTTTGTCATCCGGTGTTGATTATAACTCACATCGACCCAACAAAGTTAACTACTTAATTCAAAGCCCTAAGGGTCATTCCAAAAAGGCAGAGGAATGCAAAGATGTGAGCGTGGAGCTTAGAGCCCAGAGCGTAGAGCGATGTTATGTGAGCGTGGTTTATTATGAGGCACCATTATGGGAGCCTATTACCGTGGATTCTTGCATCCTCTCCCCATTAAAAACAAACATTTTATTTATAACAATGTGCCCTAACACCGTGCAATCATAATATTATTCATTTGAATTCATTTGAATTCATTTGAATTCATTTGAATTCATTTGAATTCATTTGAAAAATAACCTCTAAATTTCTCCTCAACATTACAAGGGTCTAAATTTTTAAATATGCAAACCACCTTCAATATCAATGATGTACAAACTATGCATGTTGGAAATCCATATTCAATAACGATGTTGATGCAATAACAACAAGGAAGATTCAATAAAATTAAGATAATCACACATATAGAATCCCAAAGAGGAAGTACAAAATTCATTGAGCTCAATATCCTCATAATCGTCATCGTCATCGTCATCCTCAAGATTTTCCACGTCTGCATCAAGTGTAGATGGGCCTACCAAAAAGGGTTTAAGAACATTATTGAATAAAGTGATGTCTTCTTCAAACCCCAAAAAATGCCAACCCGATGCTCGACACGCATGAAGTGTAGCACCTGTGAGAAACAAACTTTAGAAAAGGATTGAAGAAAAATGATGTATAATATATGATGTATGTTTGAGGAAAAAATTGCAAAGAAATTTGAGGAGGAAAAAAACATGAGAAAACCAGTTTGTAGAAATTTATACATGTTCCAACAGTCAAATCAACTATCCTATTACCTGAAGCAGAACATGTTTCAATAAGGATTTGCATAAATATGGAGGTTTTCTCCCAAGCACCTCTCCATGGAGTAATACCATCAGAATGCATAGTTAGATTATTTTTGTCAATGAAATTTAGAATGGATAGACCAGAAATAGGATCAAAATCAATGTTAACTAGGTCTTTATCAAAATGAAGTTGAAAAGAAGGCTTTCATTTTATTGTTTCAGAGGTGGCACGGTTGAGCAATATGGAGCAAAATATAGGGTCTGCAAAAAAAATACATTGAATTATTCATATATGATATGAAATAAAAATAATGGAGACAAAATATGATTGAAGATGTGAAAGTGAATATATTACCTTTTGATTGAAAAAATTGGATGGGTGAGCATCATTCCATTGTAGTATGTCCAAAACAAAAAAATTTTGAGACGAGCCGATTTGAGATATGACATCAAAAGCTTTTTGGATTCAAGGGGTTGAAAAATAAAAAGGCTCCATCATCATGCACATATTTCTTACAAAATGAAAAAATAGATTGAATGGAATCAATATTTTTGGCATTGCAAGAAATAATCACACGATCAAGATCACACAGTCCAGAAACTGGTAGACCCTCGGGTATGTCCACAATAAGTATACCTTACGGCCATGATTAATTTGCACAAGGATAAATTATTGATCAAAAGATGGTTATAAAAATGAATACAAAGAAGACTTGAGATGATGAATATGATATTCATAAAAAATAAAAATTACTTTATCAAGAAATAAAGACATTTCATGAAGACCATTGTTTGGTGGCTTCAAAGATCTTTTGCATATTGGCCATTGTATCATTGAGGATAAGCTCAAAACAAGTAAATTGTGATCCCTTGATATGGGATGAGGACGGAGAATATGAACATTATGATGGATAATGCTGGAATTAGAAGGGGAATGCTTTACAAAACCTAGAAATCTTCGTGATTTGGATGGAGGTTCAATAGGAATAGATTTTTTTGTTGGGACATCTCTAGCATGTTTCTTGGTAGATTGGTGTGGCCTAACATGAATATCATTTTGAGAAATTCGTTGGCTAGATTGTATAAAAATATTTTGAATGTCAAAGGCATCAAGGGTATCATCTAGAACAAGGACATTATCATCCATACATTGATTGGTTTGAACACGAGAAGAAGTAGGAGTAACTTTCTTTATGTTCAACCGTAAGTTTTACTCTAAAAAAATATTTTGCCTATACGACATTTAATATACCATACACATGACTAGATATGGAGCAGGGCGTTGCTAGGGCATGAGCGTAGAGCGTAGAGCGTAGAGCATAGATTTTCTGAATTTCGAGCGTAGAGTTTATATTTTTAGCAATAAAATTCCCAAAAATAAAAAATTATTATTGTACATGGTATATTCCTCAGAATATTCGAATATTTGAGCCTTATGGCCGCGGAATTTAATACCCATAACCGTGCATAATGGTGTTGACATATGGAAAATAGATGACTTCATTGAAGAGAACTACAAGGACACATGTTCACGGAAGAGCACAAGTGAAGACAAGTACAAAGTGATTCATAAATTTAACATAGAAAAAAAAAAAAAATATATATATATATATATATATATATATATTTATATATACGTATTCACTAAATTGTGAAATTACATGGAGTGACGTGTGTCATACACGTTTATGAAAAATAACATATATATGAGACTAATAAATAAAGTTGCTGACTTTAAACTGTAGCATGGGCTAAGATCCCCCTTTCAAGAATTGTTTTCACCTCCTTGAAACTGAGTGTAGGCGCATGCATGAAGAGGTCATGGTCGGCCTCTAGTTTGCAGACTTGTACGTAGAGATAGTAAAGATGCTTACAAGGTCGGAATGGACACCCGCGTCTACCTAGCTTAGCCATTGTCTCTTTGAACGCCGGACAATTGCAGTCTGGGTAGGCACTGATTGAGAGATGGTAAACTGACTCCGTGGGAGCTGGTTTAGATTGCAAAGTTACAACGCATCCAAAACCGGGTTGAGGTATCATTACTACCTTCATAATACTTGCCTTCATTGCTCTAGCGGAATCAATGTTCTGCATGTGCTTCGAACTGGCACAAGTGATTGAGCGGCGCATGTTCTTTGACTTTCGTGTTTTAGGATAAACGTCCGCATTATCTGGCATTGGAACCTGTGACAGATCCGGTGGCGGTGCTGAACTGTTGAACGTGCTGCTCACAGGAACGCTTTGCTTTTGGGGAAGTTGAAATCCCGCATTCTCCAACGCCTCAATCTCGGAACGTGTGAGATTGGTCCCTATCTTCACAGGCCAAACCGACGGGATGGGAGGTCGTTCCTCGTAATCCGAAAATGGCTCTATCCATCGTCGACGATACCCCTTCACACACCTCTCAATATCGTCAGCACAGAAAAAAAACTGCTCCACCACCTTCTGGTTGCCTTTTTGAGGGTGGGTCCAAAGGCCTGTGTATGTGGGAGCTGGTGTGCTCTTCTCGTTTTGGACGATACGGGATGTACATTTTTTTCGAGTGACAGCCATCAGCGCCCAACAAGCTTTTGCAGAAACCTTATTAAGTCGGGCAATGTGCCATAGCTTCTCATTCACGCGAGTCTCCTCCACAGCCGTCACCCGTCCAATATCTATGCCAGTTGAGGCAGGGGGCTGTGCTGGTCGTTCCACTTCCACTTGAACTTCCTCATGGATGATACTCAGATTTTGACCACGAGCACGTGTCACCCTCCGACCCATTAGAGGGCGTGAAAAATGAACAGTGTCTGGCCTATGAGTTTCTTCTTCGGCGCCAAGGGGAAGATCCGGCTTCCGTTTCCTCGACCCAAAAACCTCAGCTCCTTCGAGGTGTGCGTCTCGAGTACAGAAATCTTCGGCTCCGGGCATGTTCAAGACGGCTGCGTTCAGGGAAGTCGGATCCCCGGTTCGGTGAGCTCGGCGTTGGGCTGTGCGAAGTCGAAGTTCTTCTCTCGAGGGTCCAGAGCCTCCCGCTCCACCTTTGAGGTATTGATAGTACCCCACCACTTGCAGGAATGCTCTAACGTAATCGTCGACGGCTGCTACGTAGAGATCGCCACCCCTATTGCCGGACGCTTGCAACCATTTGTTGTGAACGGTCTCAGCAAGGTTGCAAGAAGGCATTTCAGCTAGTTCATCCGGAGAATATTTCTTCTCCTGCATGAAGGCAATTAGTTTAGAAATGTTCGGAAACTCAAGTGAGCAAGGAGGAGTCGTGGTGGGCCATGCCTGCTGCAACGCATAGATCCCCTAAAAATATATATATTTTTCCGAAGGAGTTGTTGAGACGCTGAAATAAATCTCAATGATGAACACATAAAATTTAAAAGCTAAAGATTTAATATTGTTTAGATACTACATTAGACGTACAGATAAGAGTGCAACCTTAAAGAGTTAAATAATTTGAATGAAAGAGTGCATACTTACCAGTTCCATGAATCCACCCCACTGCCTATATCGGAAATGCCAAAACGCAAGCCAGTGGTTCAAATGGTGGAGGCCAGCGTCAGAGGTGGCACCCGAAGATGTCCACCAGGCTTTGATTGCCAAGTAACGTGTTTCAGCCTCTGCCACAGACCGTGCATCTTTGTACTGCATACACAATTTCTTGTGTTGATCTTGCAATTCGTGCACTATGTATTGTTTGGTGTGTTTTTCTAAGGATTGCGCCCAATGGAAATAACACGTTCGCTCGCGGTCTTCCATGGGTATCTTTGGGTCTCCGGATCCGTAGATGATACGCACAGCGTTCCAATTGGCCTGAGCACTATCCGCCATAAAACCTTTGAACTGCGGCTTGTGTATTCCATGCCTACCCATGACGTGGTTAAGGTTCTTCCAGAACACGAGTTGAGCATCTTTGTCCTCAGACTGGAAATCACAGCAAGCAATGGTGAGTACACGTTGGTAAGAGGAGTCGTACACGTGGCAGGCCATGGTGGTCCAGTTGGCAACTCGTTTGACGTGGTCAAACATCATCCATGAGTGCTCCAAATCGCCGCTAGGTTGCATTCGGCGGACAAGGTCAACACCGCTGCCAGGTCCCACCTCGGACATCTTGAAGATGAAGACCTTGTCGGAGTCGTCACCTTGGCCTGGAAACATGTTTCGTTGCACGTAGGCCCAATTGCTAAGCCCTCTGAGCTTAGTGATGCCATCAAGAACGCCATATCTGCGTAAATACTTGAAACTGTAGACACGGTTTTTCAAGTTAGGGGAGTTGAGCTCCTTGCAGTATTGGAAGATAGGCTCTAGCTGTTCCAGAGAAAGTAAGGTGGGAGGGTCGTCTTCTTCGCGGAGCAAGACGTTACCCAAAACATCCTTGCTAGTTTCCAAGACTATTTTGGAAATGGTAGCCTGCGGGTTGCGGTCAACATGTTGTTCAATTAAATCGTCGATTATCTTCCGCGTGCCCCTATAGTCTCCTACCTTGGCAGGATGTTTATGGTTGCCTACATGGACGCAAGCACGCTCTTGCGTATCATCTCCAAAAACGTAAAAGATTTTTGCATCACAAGAGGCTACACAAACAGGAGGTTCTTTACAGATCTTACAGACTAATGTTGAAGTTGGAGGTGGAGCGTCTGCAACAGGGAACGCATCTTTGGACGAACCTTCGAACTCGACCTCGTTCACTCCATATGCGCGTTCAGGCCGCTGCAGGAACCCACATTTGGGATTGTGGCATTGAAGATGACCTACACAATTAGACGACCGGAATGACAGCCCCAGCGTGTTACTGATGTTAGTAGTCATAGTCTTTGTCCACATATGGCCATCGTAACGTTTGTCCATACCTTCCATAGATTTAGCATTCTTATGGATGGCAGATGGAAGTGTGGGAGGAAGAATGAAGATTACATCCCCATTGAACGAAGGTGGCAGGAAATCTACATTCTCAGTACGGATGGAATCGTAGTTCAGTTTTTTAAGAACTGACTTGCTTCCAGGCATAGCACCTAAGGAACGAAGGGAGGGAAGAATGTTTATCAGTTTTGTAGTTTGCGAAGATATAAGGAAAGGAGTAGTCCTACGCGAATCTTGGGAAGAGGAGGGAGATGGATGCTTAGCACTAGACCGGATTGATGGAAGGGAAGGCCTCTCCTCATCATCAGAAGAATCAGACAAGTCGATGCTAACGCAGAGACCTGGTTCGATCTTGACACGAGATAGTACTGGGGCTTCGGTGCACAGTGTGGAGGAACTACGAGGAGTGAGGAGGACTGTAGTAGCGTTCATGGACTCTGACAAGCCAAAGACGCGATACCTTCCAGGCTTGAGTTTCCAAACGCGGCTCGCATTATTGTCTAACGTTACGGGCTGGACGTATAAGGAATAAAGGACATTTTGAGTATCCGAATCGACAACATCTGTCTCTATCCACAAGCTATCAGCATCAAAACCAAAACGAATGGATAGCCACTGGGAAGTGAGATCGGCGGTTCCATCAGGGCCAGTTGGTATGCATGTAGGAATAAGAGATCCAGGAGAAACAAGTTCGATGGCATCCAAGAGTCGAGCTTGGACAGCAGCGGAAGACATTGAGAAACAATTTGACAATGCTATGTGAGAGGGAATTTGCAAAAGGAGGATTGAAAAGAAACAATGGGATATATACATGAAAGGTTGATGAAGTTGTTGGACATACCAGACATGTACAGAATGTAGTCAGAAAATGTTTGGTTAATTATGAGAAATACTAATAAACTGTAGGAACATGATTGTAAACAATACATCATGGAGTGCCAGACGAAAATGGGGCCTTTGCCATATGGGGCCCTTTGCCATATTTGTCACCGCCATGTTTATGACAATGGTCAATCCCTAAACTACGAACTGCAGTGCATCCTGCGCAATCGAGTTTCTGACCTTTGGCACTCCTCAATATGGATCTAGAGTAAGTGCCAGGTTTAATAACCCCTGCTCTAGAATAGGCATGAATCTTGAAAGTAGACTTGTTATGTATCAGTGTTGCATCAACTGCCTGCAAAGATGGAGTCAGTGGTTTAGGAACGACGATCGCCGGAGTAACTGAGCACTCAGGTGGGTTTAGAATCTTCATGTTGTTGACGCCTGGAGAACCATCAAAGGAAAACGTAGTGTAAATTTGAGATGAACTAGGAGCACCTAATGGAGCAAGGCTTGGGAGACGTGAGTCAGTACCCATTGGAGAAGAATATGATGAGATGACATGAAGGAAATGATACCAATAATCGGGTATTATATACACCTTGGGTAGACACCAATACCCAAATATATGACAACCTATTAGATCATTTAATAGTCAATATTTATTCATGTCAATTCTAGACAACTTGTTTCATGTAGGATTAGAATGTACTCCAGTAATAGTCATTACTTTATGACCACCAAACAAATATACGCACTAAAAAATAACTCATTCTTGATAACCCAATATATGCTACGCCGAAATGATGAAGGTAAACCCTAAAGGTGTATGTACCTTTTATGGAAACATATGACAATTTGAAAATTTATGGAGGCCGTCATTGTCAGGGGAGATGCGTAAATATATCGACAAATTCAAAATAGATTAGTAACTGATGTCAGTGTTGTCAGTGATCTAAAATGGGATCCAACATTTTATTAAACGCGCTGCTCACTGCTCACCGCTCGCAAAATAGCGTCGCTCACTCCGAACAATCCGAAAGACCAAACACTCCGAATCCCTTTCCTGTGTATATAATTTCTAGCATGCTATGTCTTCTAATTATATAATCCCGCGTTTAATAAAATGTTGGATCCCATTTTAGATCACTGACAACACTGACATCAGTTACCAATCTATTTTGAATTTGTCGATATATTTACGCATCTCACCTGACAATGAGCGACGCTATTTTACGAGCAGTGAGCAGTGAGCGGTGAGCAGTGCAATTCCTCTCCTTCTCCCTCTCTACCTCTCTCTCCCTCTCTCTGTCCCTCAACCTCTCTCCCTCTCTGTGGCCTCGGCACCCCAGCCGGTGCCGGCCGAGTGTGGAGTCGCAACAGTCCGAAGCGAGGCGACTAATATGAAACTCTCAACAACGATATGCATTAATTGCCATAGCTTGAAATGAGCAACTTGACATGTCAGACATTGAGTGGAATAAGACGTGGGCTTCGGAATTAGTAATTGAATGGAATAAGACGTGGGCTTTGATGGCGCAGGCTCTATAATACAAATCAGCCAGCCGAGTTTAATGGTAGACGTCAGACGCATGGTATCTAGGTCCAGCATGGATGATCCACATGTTCATCTATATATGGTTAAAAACCAGCTGGAATAGTTCAGATAATGGATGGATTTCGGCAGTAGTTAAAATCTTCTCAGGTAATAAATGTATGTTTTGAAATGTAATAAATGGGTTTAGGTTTTAAGAAGAGTCTTCTAAGGCTCGAAAATGTAGACCTTTCAATCATATAAGAGCAATCTGAAGTAATTTGTAGTGAGCGAGATCAGAATGTTGGGAGTGAGTTCAAGAAAAAGACGCAAGCGTGGTCTCCTCTTTACAAGTGCAAAGTCTTTGAAGCGCAACAGAATGGTGCGGACGAGGCGTTCAAGCGAGGAGATGTGTGACATTACTGATATTGCAAAGGTGCTCATCTACAATGATGAAGGACAGGAGAACCAACTAGAAGGCATACCAGAAACGCAAGAAGGGGGAAGCTCCGACAGTGAAGATCATGATGCCCCAAGGAGCGATGACAGGGACTCGGTAAGTCTCGAAACTTAAAATTTTAGAACAAAAGTTGGGGCAAGCGGAACGGAAGAGTTGGAGGGTTTTGTAGAATCTAGTAGGGCGGGCATTGTGGAGGATAGAAGGGCGGGCGGATGCTATTGAGAGGGTTAGGCAAGCGGAAACCCTATAACAACAAAGGTCAGGCTTTTGAGAGGGTCGCAAGCTGTTGCAGATGAATCCTGCGCCGACAGCCATGGACACCAGGGAGGTCACCGCGGGCAATCAAAGAGGTAGTTCATCGAGACAGCTTGGAGAGTCATCGACGACGGAGGTGCGCAACCTTGAGGGCGACATCGCAGGTGAGCCTTGACACCTGAAACCCTAATGAAACTCTCCCTCTCACCTTTCGATATTGGAATGCGATGGTCAGGCGCGCGCTCACACAAGTTTAGTCGCAGCACAAAGGTGCAGCGCAGAGGTGCTGTGCTTTTCCTCTTGGGTCGGTGCAGCAACCAAAAAAGGGTTTCAGTTTTTTACTTTCAGCGCGGAGGCGCTCTAGACACCCCGCCGGTGCCGGCTGCCCTCTTGGTGGCAAAACTTTTGTAGTTGCAGGAACCGAAATTTAGTTTTTCATTTTCAGGCGACAGAGACACCCCCGCATGTACAAGTGACTGAGACACCCAGCCGGTGCCGGCTGGACTCCCCGTGCGCGATAAATTATCGCTTATAATATAGTCTAAACCCAAACCCTAAACCCAATTTCTCTCTCTGTGAGGGTTACAGACCTCCCAACTCTCGCTCTCTCCCTCTCCCTCTCCCTCTCTCTACCTCTCTCTCCCTCTTTCTCTCTACCTCTCTATGGCCTCGGCACCCCAGCCGGTGCCGGCCGAGGGTTTTCAGTAACCCTTTAATGTAAAATCAACCGAGTGAAATCAATAAATTACCAATTTAATTTCAGTATCTTAGGTCGTATAACCGATATAGTTATAATTAAGTGTATAGGAAATCAACCGCTTTTCTAAAGTTGATGACGGTTTTCCATCCATTCCCATTCAAGAGTGGGCGGATATTAGCTGCCCCATATCATCTTCCACCGAGGGTTCTAACTGGTTCTCCCACACCTTACCTTGAATCCTCCATATCTTTAAGCCTCATTAGGTTGTTCCTATCTTTAAGGGTTTACATGTGCAAGCCAAGACTAAACCAAAGCTATCATTGCCATCCCTATGTTAAGTGTTGCTTTAATGTTTTGTAGAGTTTATTTGATGTTTAAGGGTGATGATTTCATATTTTTGAGTACTGACTTGATGTTTTTGGTTGTTGTTTTCATGTATTATTGAGGGTGTTTCATGTTTTCATACTAGTGTGCAAATTGCCTTAAACTTAATTTATGAACCGAGTTCTTATTTTATGAACCGATTGCCAAGCCAAAATGACTTAAAATAACTTAAAATGACTTAAAATAACTAAAATTGACTTTAAATGACTTAAAAGCCAAAAAAACGTTAGGTTTTTCACCGAATTAAGTTAATGAGCTTAGGCATCAACCTAATGAGCATAGAAAACGACCGAATCATATGTGGAAAGGGTCACTGTTCAGCCCTCCCTACACTCTCTCTCTCTCCATCTCCCTCTCCCTCTCCCTCGCCTAGGCACCCCAGCCGGTGCCGGCTGAGGGTTTTCAGCCCTCCATACATTATCTCTCTCTCTCCCTCGCCTCTCTCTCTCCCTCACCCTCGCCTAGGCACCCCAGCCGCTCAGAGCTCTCTCTCTCTCTCTCTCTCTCGGAGGCTGCTCAGAGCTCTCGGTTAGCTTCTCTCTCTCTCTCTCTCTCTCTCTCGCTCGCTCTCGGAGGCGACTGCTGGCACCCCAGCCGGTGCCGGCCGGGGGTTTTCGTTGGTGGAGCCGGGCTGATCGGTGGTGGAGGCGTGCTGCCGTGGAGACGCGGCTGCGATCAGGTGATCCGACCCTCCCTGATCAGGAGCGAGGAAGCGTGCGCAGTCCCTGTCGTCTCTCAAGCAGCATTGAATCGGGACTCGAGCAGGTCTCGCGGTCTTCGACAGTCGAACAGGCCGGGAAACAGTCGAACGCATCAGACCTCAGATCAGGAAAGACTACCCGCTGAGTTTAAGCAGCGGGTCAAAGTTGCGCCATCGCAGCTCGGGAATGAGGCTCTGGAGAAGCGGTATGGAGGAGAACGAGAACGCGGAGGGCGAGGCGCCTTGCAAGGGGGAGAAGAACAAAGCTTGTCTCGCAGATTAGGGTTGCTGGACCTCATCCTGCTGGGGATTGGTGCTTCCATCGGCGCAGGAATTTTTGTGATTACGGGCACTGTGGCGCACGAGACCGGCCCTGGTGCGTTAAATTCCTACATTGTTTTGTCACCAATTGAGGCGTCATGAGTTGTCCTTTCCTCTCCTCTCCTCTCTTACTGGCTGTTTCATTTCGGGTGGTTCTTTTGTTAGGGTAAATTCGACGAGGATATGAGAAGCTCTGTTGTTGTTGTTGTTGTTGGTATTTTTGTTTTGTTTTTGTCGGTCTTTGCTCTCTGTTATTGGATGGGGAACAGTGTGCTCGGTTTGTGGAGCTGAGCGCGTCTCTAACAACCATTGTGAAATGGTCTCTCAATAATCGGCTTTCGTTTTCTGGAGGCAATGCCCCATGCTCATCCCATATACATCATAAATATATTACCGATTATTGAGAGAGAGGAAACCCTCTAAGCCCCTACCCACATTCCGGAATTGAGTGATCGAGGACTTTAGAGGGTTCTCTCCCCCTCAATCTCAATCTCATCAATTGGTATTATATTTATGATGTGTATGCGTGGGATGAGCATGGGGCACTGGTCCAAAAAAGTTTGAAAGCCAATTATTGAGAGAATCATTTTATAGTGACTACAGGAGTTGCTCTGACTCTTTTGCGAGAGAAAATAATTGATTTATTGTGGAGGTGTGTATAAACTGATATTGATGAAAAGAGAACAACAAAGAAAGATTGTGTATCCACCTTAAGCTCACTTGATGAAAATGGTAAATACGACAAACTTAAAATACGTTTCTATGGATTTCCGGTTTAAATCTGATAGTGAGCGTGCTTGCTTGGAGAAAATGGTAAACGCTATAGTCCCAGAATCTGTTTGTTTGGTGTATCGGTTTGAATTCAGTAGCGAATTTATTGATCCTGCTCTGGCAGCGGTCATTTGTTTCCCAAAACCCTCGGTGCTTGGCCGCTCAGGGTTTGGCATGAGCTGTTCTATTTTGGTAGAAGATCTGTGGAAGAAACTAGTGCCAAATGTGAATTGTGGCCTTTAACCTACTTTGGGGTGTGACATGGATTAGATACCTCACAGATTGTTGGGACTTATTTTGAATTTCTTTTGCAAGAGAGAGTGAGAGATAGCGGTGCAAGCCTTTGGCCATTACCGTAGTGACCAAGAGGCGTGTCACCTCGCATTTAAACCCTGCTGACCTTTTTCTCATTCATGTAAATCATGCTCTCAACGATTGCCAATTGAGGGTATTTGGTACCTGGATTAAACTCTTTTAGTTCATGAACATTAATACGTTGATTTCAGCAACATTCCCTATGGTATAGCATCAGAGAGTCTGCTAAGTCTGTAATGTACATCAGCTCACATAAAAATTCAGGCTACACTTGGTGCTTAAATTTTGATGAGGCAAATTTTGAAGAAAGTTGTGAAACTATCGGGGAGGTGAAATGAAAGATCAGTTCCATGTCATTCTTGCACTCTTGTGGTAGACATTTTAGTAAATTTT
The DNA here is from genome assembly GCA_964035585.1 of Polytrichum formosum. Classification (NCBI taxonomy): domain Eukaryota; kingdom Viridiplantae; phylum Streptophyta; class Polytrichopsida; order Polytrichales; family Polytrichaceae; genus Polytrichum; species Polytrichum formosum. The sequence goes on along the minus strand of OZ037935.1, from coordinate 23,406,676 downwards.
TGAATTAAGCATTTTTTTTCATCTTGAGATTTATAGGAGCCATTTCACCTGTGTTGAATCTACATACCTGCTTCATGGCGATGAAATTTGCTCAGCATATGCGGCAATTTAGTTATTATGCAGGATGTACACGCCACATCTAATGTTCCTGGATTGATTATTTGTTTGGAGCACCCCAGAAAAAGGAATCTGGTGGGTAACCACTCATAAATGTATTTGCTCGTTCTGGTGAACTGAAGGAATGTGCTTTCAAAATTTATTTTGGTACTGGCTTGAATGTGGTCCCTTCACATGGGTCAGCTCTAGATTGAAAGTGCTGTAGCTTGAAAATGGAGGACAATGACATATTGGTCAATCATTTGTGACACAGACAGTAGAGATTGTTGCAATTGGAATGAAATACAGTTAATGCTTGTAGACAGTAATTTCTTTAAATGAGATTGATTATAACTGCGGGAAGAGTGAGCTTTTGTCACAAATGTTGAGCTGATCAAATATTATTCCACTTGCTGTTTGTCCCTCGTTATGCATGTGGAACTCTGCTGAAGTGTTTTGGTTTATTGTTTCTTTGAATGCAGCGGTGGTTGTGAGTTTTGCACTGGCAGCTGCTGCATGTGTGCCGAATGCCCTAAGCTATGCAGAGCTTTCTAATCGCTTTCCAGCTGTTGTTGGGGGTGCTTACATGTACTCATATTCTACATTCAATGAACTCACTGCATTTCTGGTGTTTTGCCATCTTATGTTGGACTACCACATAGGGGCAGCAAGTATTAGTCGCAGCCTCGCCAGTTATCTTGTAACTCTCTTACAGGTGAGTTTAGCTCACTCATGTTAGTTTACTATTGTTTAATTGTTTCTCCTTCAGCTTCACTCTAATGCCATTCCTTTGTGTTGAATACATATCACTAAGCGGAGGAGAAGAAACTAACCAGGATTTCCTTAGTAACGGCGAGCGAACCGGAAAGAGCCCAGCTTGAAAATCGAAGGGCTTCGCCCTTCGAATTGTAGTCTGGAGAAGCGTCCTCTGCAACGGACTGGACCCAAGTTCCCTGGAACGGGACGTCGGAGAGGGTGAGAACCCCGTCGAGTTCGGACCCTGTTGCTCCACGAGGCGCTGTCTGCGAGTCGGGCTGTTTGGGAATGCAGCCCTAAGTGGGAGGTAAATTCCTTCTAAGGCTAAATACAGGCAAGAGACCGATAGCGAACAAGTACCGCGAGGGAAAGATGAAAAGGACTTTGAAGTGTGTGCAAAGGAGCCAGTGTCAAATCAATTTGCTCCTGCAAGTACAAATGCACTAAATTGGTCAATGTAATCCATGGAATAGCTTGCTAACATTTCATTGCGAACCTTGTTGAGCAGTCTACGATTCTTAGTTCTACTAAAACTCTTTCAAATTCCTAGTGCAATGACTGATATCAGATTATCACGTCCCACACCTGTCAAGAGGGTGGCCCCAGGATTGTCGCTGGTGTAATTGAATTCTTACTGTGTTTGGTGCTTAATTTAAAGAGCCTCGACATCTGTACACACATGCAAGAAAAATTGTGGACAGGTCACTTATTAGAGTACTGAATTCTGGTCATGCTCTGCAAAACATGAAACCTTTCCCAATGTAAGCTAACCATCTCAAAAACAATTCAATTTCAAGTAACATAAACTGTGGTGACATAGAAGCACACACTAGGGCATTTCAATAAAACTATCAAACTTTATATGAGTAATGACGGTAGGCAGATAAAAGACAACACACTGATTATAGGAGACACACTTGGCTGCACCACAGAAGCAAGGGATCTTCACGTCCTCTAGGCTGAACTTGTAATCATATGTCAGCTCTTCTCCAGGAGCAATTTGGTGTTTTGAATAAATCACTACTTTCTTTTGACCATCAACAGTGATGATCTTTGTGTAACAATTAGGCTGCACAGTCCAGAGCTTGTGGTGTCACAACATGTAAACCCCAGACTAAACCATCATAGACCGTCCCAAACACAGTTGAGGCTTTCAAGTGAACTTAGCTGTGTTCATATTATACAAATTTTATTTGAAATAATATATATACAAATATGGTACAGAGAGTTTCATAAGCTCAGAACGTGATTTGCCTTTACAGCTGTTGGTAGGCATATTATACGTAGAGTAAACTGTGAATTCAAGACTTTTAAATGAAATGGGAGGAGAAATTCGCCTAGAAAACAACACTTCCTTTTCCACTAATAACCTTTTTAATCTTCCATTGGAAAGGCCATTTATTCTAAAAAGCCACTTCCAGTTTGTGGACCTGCCTGCATCTTTTGTGCTTTCTGGTGGAAAACATTGTCGTTCCTCATATTCTCAGTGCGAGTTAGCAAGATGGCCATGGAGTCGCATTAGGTAGTCAAAGTTATGGATTGAATAGATGATAGCTGATTCGAACATGTTTCTATTTCTCATAGACGTTTTTTAGTCTTGTGGTCTTACATACATGGAGTATTCAATCCAGTTATCTGATGAAGACGGTCGCGGTGACATGTGACAGGAGACAGGTGACAGGTGACAGGTAAATTCGGTGGCTGCAGGTGAGCTCGGTGGCTGCTGGTCGAGGCACCCCAGCCGGTGCCGGCCAAGGGTTTCCAGACCCTCCATACTCTCGCTCTCTTTCTTTCTCTCTACCTCTTTCTCCCTCTCTTTCTCCCTCTCCATCTCTTCCTCTCTCTATCTCTCTCTCCCTGCAAGTGAATTCAACAGGTGCATTTTGAGAGGTGTAGGTCGGCAATATGTTACATCACGACGCGGCATGCCTCGGGCAAATGGACTCACAACCTGAAGGCCTATTAAACCAATATCATGACTCAGGTTAATAAAACCTTATTTCAAACCTCATCATCTCAAGATCACTTGAGGTAACACATTCAAGTGTGCATGTTTCTGACATGAGCTTAATGTGGCATTGTGTTGAACTTGTTTCAGTTGAAGCGAGTGTTGTGAGTCCAGGAGATGGTGGAGGTGGTGGAGAAGGTGCATTCCACATTGTTTTGTGGAGTTTATTTATTCATTTCAATTTCATGATGTTTGGTATTGCATTCGAATTTCGTGAATGAACCTTATCGATTATGAGGTGCGTACATTGTTAGGGGTCATTCACCAAGTAGTCAAATGTCTCTCTTCTTTTGTGATTTTAGTAATCAAGTTCATTCTGTTTGCATACAATTTTATTATGACTTTTATTGACTGATATGGCATTGTGCGTTTCCTCAGCATCTTTGGGTGAGCCAGACAATCTAATAGATGCTCGTTCGAAGCTGAAGACCATGGTCTCTAATGAGATTACCAACACCAGATCAAAGATTGAAGGACTTAGATTTCAACCGAAAAACAAGTCCAAAATTTTTATTCCTTTATGTCGAATGGTTTGTCTTCCTGTGGTCCGTCCATTCCTTAAGAATGATGTCTGTAAGTTAGCTTCGCATTTCCAGAAGAACGGTTACATGGAAGGTAACGGTGTTTTTTATGTAGCCCTGGATGATAATGAAGGCAAAACATTAGATGTTTCCGCAGAGATAATTTCTACTTGGAGTCAGCATTGGGTGACAGTAAACAACGAATTTGAGGCCATGCTAGCCGCCGATCCAGCTCTCCAAATCTTTTGCGGGAAGATGTTTCATGTTTGGGATGGCAACCACCGCATCCAAGCTTGGATGCCGATTATCAATAATGATCACCCAGATGACATTTCTTGGCATTATACGGTCGAGAGTATTATTCTGGTTGTGAAAGGAGATGTTGTATCCATGCTCACTGCCTTGTACGAGGTCAACTGGTATGTTCTCATTGCAATCACATGCTCTCATCATTTCATCTCATTTCATTTTACCTCATTTCTAATTTCATCTTGGTTTTCTGCCACCCAGGAGAAATGAAAATTCACATGTGGTTGCAAACCTTGTGCATCGACTTTACCGTACTCAGAGTCTTGCCAAACAACCAGTGGAGTTCTTCAAGTCTTTGGTGTCTCAGGATGATTTTCGAGCTGCGGAGGCAAAACAGTCAAATCCTAAAACCAAGACTTGGTTCTCGCTTACAACTGCAGCGCTCGCCTCCATACTCTACCAGGTTTATTCGTTTTCATACTCTTTCTATGGTTTCATTCCAACTTTTGTCTTCCTCTATATTTCCGCATTGATAATATACTAATTCTTTGCTTTTTAAATGTCTCAGCAAGAAATTGGAGTGCTTGCTTCATCTGCAGAGCGGAAATTTTATGATCGATATCCAAATCCTGAGGACTGGACATCTCAACGCGTTGATGACATTGTTGGCAAGGCGGTTACACGTGCCAAGGTGCATTTCAAGAGTGAGTTGAAGAAGATCTTACCCATTGCTGATCCTCAGAACACTCCTGCTTTTCTTGCCGAAGTGAAGACTCATTATGAGTCTCGTGATGACGGTATTGAGATGAAGTTAGAGAAGTTGTGGATGTTGGCTGTGTCTGCCATGGATCCATCCATGAAGGTACTTTGGCTTGAACGCTGGAATCAACCTCCAAGTCTTCGGATGCAACTGAAATTTCCAAAGCAAGGTTTCAACGATGATGCCTTTTACATCTGGTTGAATAAGGCAACATGGTGGGCTCAAGTATGTGATCCTCCACCTGCCCTCTTTGTTGAATTCTTTTGATATGCCATTACTATGCCATTGCCAACTTGTTATCTTCTTTGTTCATAACTCCTCTGTCGTGCTATATAGTTGGCAGTGGAAGCACAAAAACTTCTCGATGGTGTCTTGCGTGATCAAAAGGCCACCATCAACTATCAACCTGATGACCGGGATCCAATTCCAACCATTTTTGATTATATTGAGCAGATTCGCATATCACTATGGGACACGGCATTCTTCCGCGAATTCGCAGTAGAGAAAGGAGTGAATAAGAATAACACTATCGAAAAGCAGTACTTGTTCAAGCCAGCATTACACCGTGTCCTGTACCGGTATTTCAAATATGTTCTCTTCCCCTCCAAGTCTATCTCTAGATCCCCTCCATTCTTTGTCAATTTCTTAGAGAGAGATAGTGAGGATTTCATGCTCACTGAGGGGATTATGAAATCATGGGATTCTGTGCATTGGGAGCGATGTGGGTGGTATCTTGACTGCCCAGCTTCGAAGGCCCCTTCGTTTGACATCGTTCTTCGAGACTCCATCCAACCACCTTCCCTTCGAACTGGGACTCCCTCGGATACCGTCGACACTCCGCTTGAGGTGTTTGCCAGTCAACGGCCGGCTTCAAAATCCAAGAGGCAACTGAGGCAGAAGAAGACTCCCGTTTCTGATGCGGTTCACAGGGCCACTTCCCCGGATGGGACGTCGCCCCTCTTCTCTGCACCAGATGCTGCACTTGCTTCAAGTGCATCTAGACTTCCTGCATCACCACCGAGTCCTTCAGTACCTCTAGCAGAGCCAATTACGAAGCGCCAGAAAGTTGATGTCCCGGAGTCCAGTACTGCCACCACGTTCTTGTCTCCCCCTAAACGTCATCCCATGAAGGTGAATGATGTTGCATTGTCAACCGCATATACTTCTCAACAACTTCTTGTTAATGATTCTTTTGTTCGTATGGTGGAGGAGAAAACAATCACTGGAAAGTTCAGCACCAACTACGAAGACATTGTTAACTTTCTCAACAAGGTCTCCCCCTAATTTTCCAATTCACTACAGCATTGCTTTCATTTTTTCAATGTCATGTTGTAGGTTGGTAGTTGGATTTTTGTTGTAGGTTGGTAGTTGAATTCTTGTGGCAATTTTTCAATGTCAAGTTCTAGCTCCGAACTCCTAGGACTTACATTCCTCTCCGGTTTAGGTTGGCACTGGACGCCACTTCTACTTTGATGGCAAACTCATTCAGAAACCTGCAGTGGACTTGCTTATTGCTGAGTACCCTGATGGGCAGAGAGTTCCCGGAGTTTCAAATCCCCCATCTCAGATCCCACCTTGGAATGAGTACTCCGATACTTTTCTTAAAGTGACCATGGGATTTGCATATTCCTACTTGCATGACGATGGAGCCTTCATTCTTTTTTACCCCGACAGTCCCACGGTTCGCAAGGAGATTTCATCATTTTTCAAGAATTACAAGATGAAGGTTTTTGACGAGTGGACCATCATCAATTATTTGCACCTTGCCAATCCCCTCGTGCCAGCCAAAAATGTTTGTTTCTTATCCTTCTCTCTTTTGAACTATTTTAACTAAGTTTTTTCATCTCTTCCGATTTTTCTTCTTAAGACTTAGCTGAATATTTGATTTACCTTTGCAGACTTTGAAGTTCAAGGCTATTCTTATAGTCAGATCTGTTCCTACTTCTGAGGCTAGGCAACCAAAGATCCTCATGATCACTCCAGACCCTTCAATCCCTCAGGTGGACTTAGCCTGTGATGATGTCCTCTTCAATCCTGTCACATCCGAAACCCAACTGATTCGTAAAGGTGTTGGTTTGCCATGGCGAGGCCCGAAGGAGAAATCGGATGTTCTCATGAAGCTCTTTGTGCATGGATTATCTCCTCCAGATGGTATTGTCGCAGACCTAACCGCTTCCACAGGTACCTCATACCCACTTCTCCTTCCTTTTTTGATTTTAATTTTCATACCATGTTTCATGTCCTAATTTATCCCATTTCTCCAGGAGCTACTATTCGCGCAGCCCGTGCATGTAATCGCCACATTCTGGCTTTAGAGAGCGACTCTATGCTCTTTTCTGAAGTCCTTGAACCCCTGGCAGTTCCACCTCCAAATGCTTCAACTTTCTCTACTGCGGAAGACCTGAGTGATGATGACGAGGCCATTCCAGATGCCCCTTTGCACGATATATGTGAGTAAGTCCACGCATTCGTTGGTTCATATTGTTTTCTATTTATCTCTTACTTGTAATCCCTCTTTTGTCCATCTCTAAATCTTGCTCTGAACATGGCAGTTTGACAAATTCAGGGAGACCACTACGAACTCCACCAACTTGGTGCTTTCCGTCGCCGCCCGCGAGTCCTCGTGGCTTACCTGTATATGCTGAAGCCATGGCCTTGGCGTATGCCCATGGTAGCTCTGGGAATTCGACATCTTTTTTCACTCCTAAGAATCATGTTGACCCTCGAGTTCTACGCTACTTTGATTTAGAAGCAATGTCTAGCAGTGATTGAAGTAATGGCGACCTTCTTGATCATACAAAGTATCTTGAATAAATATTATGTTCTAAAACTTGCAAGTTTTCAGTGAAAACCGCGGTCATAGAGCTCAAAAGTTTTCAAATTCTTGCTCTAGTCTTGATTATAGGGCTTTATTTTCAATACAAAATTTCTAAAAACTGTAGAAGTTATCGCTCACCGCTCACATAATAGCATTCCTCCTAGGTGGGGGAGGAAATTATTGCATACCAACGTATCTAGAACTCATCCACCGTGAAAACCCTAGAATAGTATGTAACTTTGAGTACTATTGTATCTTAGTAATTTGATATCAAAATTTGAGGCCAATCAACAATTAACCTAAAGGGGTCAAGTCTAGATAATGTATGGATGAAAGTTATGCTCGTATGTGATAATCACCCTTTTCTAGCCACTTCAAAAGAGCCATGTGTCAAGAGGTTTGGGGCTTAAAGTAGACGTGCTTAATTCAGTTTCTTATCTTAATGAACACCTATCTTTGAGTGTTATGTGGTTAGATGTAGCTACAAAACTGGAAACCCAAACAAATAAAAAAGATTGGACTATATACTCTATAGTATGATCCCCATCCTAGACGCAATACCTAATGAACATATTTGAGGGGACCTACCTACATGACCGATTAACGAGCACAATAATATTCACTTGTTGGATTGTATAAACTTCGCCATTTAAATTATTGTTTCGAGGATGCCCGCGATAGGATTATATATAATAACAACAATTTGCAATAGGACCCCCTTCCACGGATTTGGGGTACTCTTTTCCCTAAAAATATACATTTACAGTTTTGTCCGGACCAAATTCAGTGGCAATAGGATCCTTATGTTTCAATAAATTTTTGAAAAGCGAGCAGAGAAATTCACGAAAACATGACGCTCACCGCTCTACGCTCTACGCTCTACGCTCATGCTGTAACTTTCCCCATATGGAGCAAACTTTATAGTTGCAATTCATCCGTAATAAATATATGAGAAGGGGTGGCAATGTCTGTCCAAATATTAAAAATAAAAATCATCTTGGACAACACTAGCAGGTACTAGCACATATTTCTAGTGCCTAAGAATACAAAAACCAATGTGAGAATATATATATATAATAAGAATATATATATAATTTTTTTAAATGTAATAATTCTTATAATTTATATATATTTTAGGATCTTCAAAGTTTCTAAAAAGTCTATAGTGGTAATTTTTTCAGCAATTAAAATATCCCTTACCGCATTTTTATAATGTGAATGAACATCAGGAGATGCTAGAAAGGAAGTTGTCGAAGGTGACAACGAATCGATGTTAAAATTCGTCATCTAGGAAAAACAAAAAAAACACATATAAAGATAGAGCAAAGGATAATAATAAAAGTTGGTCATATAATTCATAACCCGAAAATAAAATAAAAAACTCAAATGTATACATTCAAAGGCCCAAAATCAAATAGAAAAAACAACATAATTAAAGACTAATTACACAAATTAATGCAAGAAACTACAGCCTAAAACGTTGCCACAACAGTGCCGAAATCTACGTCAAACGAAGATTTTTGGCAAATCTTTCCATAGATAATTTCTGCGACTTTGGAGGCTTGCAGAAAAAACACAAAAAATCCTAAAAATCTGAAATTTTTTCCACAATACCACAAAGAGATTTTCAACCCACCAAAAAAATTTCAAGTCAAAAAGATGAAATGACAAGAAGTTATAGCCCAATCCCTAATGTCTATTACTGCAAAGGAGCTTCCAAAAACCCGTGCGGTGCCGCACGGGTTTTCAGGGGCTCCTTTGGACCTTTGGTGAAGGGGGTCAAGGAGGTGTGCGGCATCGCACGGGTTTTCAGAGGTTTTTTTGGAGCTCTCACCGACTGGTTCATAGAAGCCTTTAAAATCCCGTGCGGTGTCGCACGGATTTTTTGCACCTCCTTTGGAATCCCTCAAAGGAGGAGGAAAAAACTCGTGCGGTACCGCATGGATTTTTAAAGGCTCCTTTGAAATACTGGAAAGGATCCTCTAAAAACTTGTGCGGTGTTGTACATGTTTTTGGAGGATTATTTTCTGTACCTCAAACGGCCCCAAAGGTGGTAGAAAAAACTTGTGCAATGCCGCTCGGGTTTTTTTTACCTCCTTTGAGGCAGTTTTCAAGATATACCCAAAAAATTGCATTCATCATCTTCTATTTTTAAATATATGTACAAATTTTACATACATTATTATATTTGGTTTATGCAAACTTAATTTTCATTGTACACTTCATTTTCTTTGGATTTTTGGAACATCGTTGTCACTTCTACATCTCCGTCTTTGCTGCTACCATCTCACCCTCCTTTCGATTTGTTTTTGGATGTTTCTACTACCATTTTTTTTCCAACAGTTTGTTTATACACAATACACCATACGATTTCAGTCCACATTCTTACCTTCTAACTCTATCACCATTTTTTAGAACCTAGTACCTCACCAAAAAAATTTATGACGATTCCTCTCATACCTCTCTACGGAATTAGCCAAATAAACTTCTCCAAACCCTAAAACCCTTATATAGTGATTTTTTCGAACTTCTTCTAATTCTAACCACTTCGTGTGGTTGCCAATGTAATTACAATTGTAGTTTTTTTTAAAACATACTTACATCTATAGCCGATGGTTCATCTTCACTATTCACATCTTTGAAATCAAGTATCTTTGTAATTTTAAGGAATGTTGCATCTTTAACTCTTGACAAAACTTGTGTTTTCCTTGTTATTTTCTATCTTTCTGATTCTCTTGTATTATTAAAATACAAACATCTTTTCTTTCTCTTTTTTCTTCTCGAAGTTCTAATTGGTGTATCATATATATTCATCTTTTCATATATATGGAAGATATAATCACTCACACATTACTTATCTGCTATTTTTTTATTACATCATTTCCATTATCTCCCTCTCTCTCTATATGTTTTATCATTTTTTATACAATCTTATTTTATATTTTTTATATATTGTTATTCTTTTTTAAAATTTCTATTATCGTACTATATATTGTATTATTTTATATCTATTGAATGTGATATATCTGTATTTTTCTAGATTATATTATCTTTTTTATATTACATTTTTCTCCAACTTTTAGTTTCCTCCAACGTTCATTTCCCTCCAACGTTTATTTTCCTCTAACGTTCATTTTCCTCCAAAATCATTTTATCTACAATCACTATAACAATCTTATTCATATGCAATTAATATTCATTTTTTCAATTATGTGTTATTCCGTCTCATACTTTTAATATTCTCAAAATATGTATTCATGTATTTTATTTTTCATTTTGTTTATCTTTCTATCATTACCATGACTACATTTCGTGCAGATGGACATCTTGTTCCTATTACGTTGAATATGTCCGTTGATTGTTTTGCTATTGTCTTTGAACAACTTTTTAGTCTTTAATTTCATTTTCAATTGTCCTCGGTTTTTATCGAACAAGAAGTCTTTGATATTATAGGTATTTTGTCTAAGACTGTCTTCCAAATACCTATTTGTGAAGATGTGGGTACAATTTGAAAGGTGGGTCCAAAATAATATAGAGTTTTTGGTGTATTTGGACCTTCATTTTTCCCCACATTGCTTCTGACTCCTACCACTGAGAGGTCCAGGTTTGAATGTTGTTATGGATAAATTTAAAACCTTAAGTTCTCCAAATGTTTGTAGTATCATTTCATCTTTTCATCTCCATTCACAAAGCAAAGGGTACATTGACAAGATTTTGGAACTCAAGAAAACCGGTAGATATGACTATGTCCAAGAAAATGTATTTCCTAGTCAAGGTTCTAACAAGGGTTTCTTGTTCAAGATGTCAATTGAAGGTCCGGAGAGTAGATTTGATCTTGTAAAACGCATGCAATCAGGGGGAGACTTGGAGAATGCATGAATAATGTTTGATCATGTCAAACGCGTTAAAGATTGGACAACCATGGCATGTCATTTTTATGATACCAACTACTTCAAAGTCATGAATATTGCTATTTGTGATATGCAATCGGAAGACATCCAATCTCAATGTCTTATGTAGAATGCATTGAATCGTATTATGACCAAACATGGTGTCTTCGTGACAAATTTCAAAGGATTTATGACAGACAATGTTCAAGCAAACTGGAATATTGTTCGTTAAATTTATGGAACGGGTGATCCCAAGATTCCTATGAAAAATCGTGAACAAACTTGTCTTTTTCATTGGATTAATTTTTTGGAAATACATACCGTGAAGCTCATCAAAACTACAATGCAACACCAACACAAAATCTTGTGTAAGCAATACAAAGATGAAAAATTTGAAGAAGAGTTCGAGAGAATGTATTTGGCTCTCCATGCACGGTAGTTTTCATCTGGTGCTGCAATAAAAGAACAAATTCAAAAGCTCAATGATTGGTTGGTCTTTTGGCATTTTTTATATCAACAATGGGAAGGTTTTATGCAACTGGTAATTTTTTTTTTCCAAATTTTCGCTTTCAATTTTTTTCTTTTAAATTTTTATCAATATTGTTTTATATTATTTTCATATTTTTCCTTATATTCATTATTTTATTTCATGTAGGGCCTTTCATTGGATGAATTGGCAGACATGCCTTCTTGCAACCTTTCTGAGACCATTCACAACAAATGGCTGCAACAATTAGGAAACAGGGGTTATGATTTGTATGTTGCCACCGTCAGGGATTACACGTCACGTCGCGTCACGTCGCGTCACGTCCTGTGACAGCGACGTGACGGCAGACCTGAAAACGTCACGTCCGTTTGGGGGGGGTAAAACAGTTTACCCTGTCGTCACACAGGGTAAACTGTCGTCAACAGTGTCGACTGCTAGTGGGCAGTCGACGAGTTACAGCGACTGCTACTAGGCAGTCGACACACTGAATCGACTGCTAAAGGGCAGTCGAATTTCCATGTCGACTGCTCAAGAGCAGTCGACTACCATAACTAGTCGACTGCTAATAGCAGTCGACTTGGGTTGTCGACGGCTCTTGGGCAGTCGACATGGAAATTCGACTGCCATAATCAGTCGACGACAAGCGGGCAACTACTTGTGAGCAGTCGTCTTCCCTTCAAGTCGACTGCTATTGCCAGTCGACTTGGACTGTCGACTGCCCAACTGCAGTCGACAACCCAAGTCGACTGCTAATAGCAGTCGACAAAGTCCGGACGACTGCTGGTGGGCAGTCGCACCCCTTCGTCGATTGCTAATAGCAGTCGACGAAGGGATGCGACTGCCCACCAGCAGTCGTCTGCCCTTCAAGTCGACTGCTAATAGCAGTCGACAAAGTGCGGACAACTGCTGGTGGGCAGTCGCACCCCTTCGTCGACTGCTATTAGCAGTCGACTGCCCAACTGCAGTCGACAACCCAAGTCGACTGCTAATAGCAGTCGACAAAGTGCGGACGACTGCTGGTGGGCAGTCGCACCCCTTCGTCGACTGCTAATAGCAGTCGCATCCCTTCGTCGACTGCTTGTAAGCAGTCGCACCCCTTCGTCGACTGCTAATAGCAATCGACGAAGGGATGCGACTGCTTACAAGCAGTCGTCTGCCCTTCAAGTCGACTGCTATTAGCAGTCGACGAAGACAGTCGACTGCCCAACTGCAGTCGACAACCCAAGTCGACTGCTAATAGCAGTCGACAAAGTGCGGACGACTGCTGGTGAGCAGTCGCACCCTATGGTCGACTACTATCAGCAGTCGACTTGAATGGGTTGCGACTGCTCGTGAGCAGTCGCACCCCATGGTCGACTGCTAATAGCAGTCGACGAAGGGGTGCGACTGCTCACGAGCAGTCGCGTAGAGACACCCATGGGCACGTGGCGTCCATGGGTTGGTCCAGGGGGCGTCTAATCGAAAGGACGCCTCCTTGGGGTATATATGGACCCCACTTCCCTCATTCCCTCACTCCCACCTCCCTCCATTTGGGCCTAGGTTGTTAATCAGCCCTTGCCATTTGGAGATAGAGGTGAGCTGGAGGGCTACAGGTGGACATACGTACTGAAATACGTATACGGTGCATACGATATATTGTTATTACGTAACGTGTGTATTGCAACCCACCTACATACGGTCTACATTGTACCCCATTGCGGTTAGTTTGAACCATACCGGAAATTGTTATATGTGAACACTTATTTTGAAAGTGGTTTAAATCTAATTATGTAGTTTGAACTTTGAACGGCCTTAATTTGGTTTTAGTGGATTGGGAAAAAAATTGTGGGTGGTGGCGCTTATTTTGGAAGTGCTACCATATTAGGTTTAATTTATAGTAGGCATACAAAGCTAGGGGTTAGGGGCAACGATGGCAGACGAAGATAACTTGCCGCCGGAACCTCCACGTGGCGGGGATTTGGATCCGGGGGGGACTCCGCAAGCGAGACCGGGGTCGGCAGGCGCTAGAAGACGCGGCAATGCGCCGAGGGGCAGGCCGCAACCAATCAATTTGGAGGTGGCGCGGGACCCGAACATTCTCGCCAATCCCGGCTGGCAAAATGAGAGGGGCATGTGGTTGTATAGCACGGTCCGAAGGTACGTAGAGTGGACCCATTTGACGAGGATGTTCGTTCCTAGCGCGAATGCTGAACGGATGTCTAGACAACGCTATGGCATATGGAGGGAGGTGAGCCATCAAATATTTGGAGAACGGTGCAAGGAGGTGTGGGATTTCTTGTGGGGTGCACCGAGGGAATTTGATCACGGGCATATGCTAATGTGGTTATGCCAAATGGTCTACGCGGAGGTAATTTTGGGAGTGGATATCGACTGGTCCACCATACCCCGCACGAGCCCGGACTTGAGGCAGGCACGCCGGGTCACGGTCATACCAAGTGCCGTGCTAGGACGGAACGCTGGCCGTCCGATTCCATTGGCATGGCAAACTCCAATGAATCCTTTGAGGGTCCGATCTTATTTTGATTTCCTTGCGGGACCAGATCATCAAATTGTGGGGACTCCACCGGCCGCCGAGTCAAACATGGACGAGCACAACATTGTCATAGGGTTGCCGGTTGAACCACCTAGCCGGCGACAAAGGGTCCACGTGACACCGCCACATGGTTCCCGGTTGGTTTGTCCTCCATCTTCGCCCGTTGATGTGGAGATGGCATCGGCGGTGCCATCCCCACCACTGGTAGTTGCCGACAACGACGTTGTGGAGGCGTTGAGGGCGGAGTTGGCAAAATGCAAATCTGACCACGAACGGGAATTGGAGATGGTCCGACGTGCACACGCCGAGGAGGTCCAAGGGTTGAAGGCCGAGATTGCACGTTTGACCAACCTTGAACTTGCGAGGGCTGATGCGCCACAACTGCCGCAAGCAATGTCTGCTAGTGATGGACAAGGGCGGGAGCCGTCGCCCACAACGAACTTGGAGGCAATGAGGGTTGATTACGACCGGGTCATTAGGAGGAACCGGTTGTTGGAGGACGACTACATGGGCATGGTCACAACCACTATCATGTTCGCCACGCGTGAAAGGGCATTGATGGACGAGCTGACACACTATAGGGACCACGGCGAACAGTGGTCCGAACGACGGCTTCTTTTTACCTCGTGGCCGCCATTGGATTTCATGTATCCTGAGAACCTCCCGGTCGATGACGACCATTACCCCAGTATTGCGTGGACCAAGAGGCCCGAGGATGAATTCCAATGGAATACCGCAGTATCATCCCGCATCGTGATACCCCCGGCCAGACCAGCCTTGTTGTGGCCATGCGTCCCCGATTGGATCAAGGACGGGAGCATGTGCCCCATTTGTTCCAATCCTTGGGGACCCGAAGGCGCATGGATCGTTGGGTCGTGCGGTCACATGGTCCACCCGAATTGTTTGTTGCCACACATGTTGCAAACACGCCGTTGTCCTACGTGCCAAGCCCCTCTGCATCGAAGGTTGTACGAGCAATTCGGAGTGCAATGGGGAATGCCTCCCGATTTTGAATACACAATAATCCATGGTGTGCCGCCCGCAGAATACGGCGATCCTCCTGCTTATAGCTGGCGTGCACGGAGGTATTTGAAGGACCTGCGAGGCTACCCGACAAACTTCACGCCTGAAATGTACACAAGGGTTGCTCATGAGTTTTACCCTGGCTCCTCTCCTCAGGCCGTAGGTTTGAGGGCATTTTTGTACCGTGTTGTGGGTGGGCATGCCGGAGAGACGGGTGAATACGTCCCAGGTCCTCACCCCCACGGATACGTGTATGACTCCAACGGCAATGTGACAGTGGGGGTATTACCACGGGAACCGGTCCCGGGCGAGGAAACAACTTGGGATGTGGAACACGTGTTGGACACAACAAGTTTTGAGGCCGATCTGGAGAGGCAGGAGGCCGTTACACAAGAGGGTAGCTTCAATGAGGTGGACGTCCAAATCCGGATGAATGAGTGGAAATACGTCAACGGCCTTTTGGACATCCGTGACGGGGCCTCTAGCCCCACCATGCAAGACGTCCTGCGCCATCCGAATGCCGCGAGGGGGTTGCACATTGGAGACCGCGCGCGCGCTCGTGCACAAGCTGACCGGGAGACTGCGGTGCAAGAACTATGGGCCATCACCGAGAGCAGGCGTGAGGCGAGGCGCCGGACACTACGGCCACCAAATCTGAACGGTGCAAGCTCAAGCCGCGGACCCCCCATTGCATTGGATAGTGATTCGGAGCCGGATTAGGAATGTTGGCTAGTGTTTGTGAGATAGGCGTTGGACTAGGAGGCATTATTTGATACTGAATTGTACACAATGCGGGAAAAACCATGATTTTGGAAATGTTTATAAGTGAATTATTGTTCACTATCAATTTTGGGAGTAATGTACAAGTGTCGCACAATGATCATTTCTTATGTTTGCCCACACAATCGGTTGCCACAAACATCCAATTAAACCATGGACTTTGCATCTACATGCATTTGCACTTGAATCAAACACGTATCGATGCAAATAACTGTGACAATGATTCCATGTGGCATGATTATAAGTGTGGGAGTCCGAAAATCCACGGAAGTACGGATTGGCCTCCGAACCGGGTTAATATCCGGATAATACCCTGAGATTGTTATTAAAGTAGGGTTTCCTAGGGTAGGTTAGTTGTTTTAGAAAATAAGGTTCTAGGCATCCGCCTTACGCGTTAAAATGGTTAAAACGGATACTTTGGCCGGACCGGAAATTAGCCTGAGAAGACCGTTTGGGAACGGTCCGGTCCGGAGCGTCCGGACCGTTAAACGGTTACAAACGGAATCCGAACGGTTACAAGGAGACGGTTGAGGAACCAGAACCGTTGGGAGAGAGGGAAAGTACTTAAACGAGTTTTTCTCCTTCTCCGGGCCATTTGCGCGAGCGGCATTGTTGAGAGAACGAGTGGTGAGTTGCTTTTTCGAGTCACCAGCAGTTGGATTGCTGGGATTCTGTAGTGGTTAGCGGGCAGAGTTCCGGAGGGAAGAATCCGGGTATTGTTGAGAGCTTTGTGCCGCGACGTAAAATGCCGGAAGCAAGAGAGGGAGATGAGAGGGAGCAGGTCCCCATTCCAGTGAAACCCGTATCACCAGCCGTCCCAACGAGAGAATCAGAATTAAACGAGCTGGTAGAGGATCTTAGCCGGATGGGTTGTGAGGGATTGCTCTCCAAGCCCTGGAATCTCAGGGCGGAGGCCACTTTGCGGGAATTCTTGTTCGAGAGGGGCAACCAATGGTTTAGGATAGTTCGGCAGGATCCGGAAAAGTGGACATCAGAGGTATGGGCTGCAGTTTACGGATTTCCGCGAGGAAAGGGTGAGGGTTGGGCTAGCCGCAGGGATAATTTTTATTTAGGGAAATTCCGAACGGAGCCGGACCCAAAAGACGGATTCCATCCTGGGAATTGCCGGAATCACCGAGAGCGGAGAGTCATAGAATTCATCCTGCCCATCCTTAGTCCGGAAAAGCCTAAACGTCTTAGCATCACCATGGCCAATACCCTGTTTGGAGCAATGTCAGGGGTCCGAGCTGTAAATTGGGGTCGCTTAATCCAGGAATACGTAGAGAAGTCCATCCCCCACATTGGCCGGAAACCCTCCTATCTCTCTCCCTACATCCTCCATCTCTACCAGCACCAGGGCTGCATCAATGAAGCGGAAGAGGATATGCTGACGATTGCAGAGGACGAGGTGGCGTACAGGATCGATCCGGAAGCAGGGGTTGCAGAAGCCGGAACGGAAGATTCCAGTGACACAGCGGTTCCGGAACCGCCTTCCGCTCCGTCCCCTCCAAAAGTCCGGAAGCCAGTCTCACCACCACCACGACAGGAAGCCGGTACCAGCCGGGAAGTGCCCTGGAGAGACATCGACCTCTCCACGTTTGAGTTTCCGGAATCCCCCTTCAAGCGCGTCCGGGGAGAGTTGACGGCACTCCAGGAACAATATTTCCGGATGGAGCACATCATTCGAGGAGTGAACCGGGCCTTGGACCACTGTGGACCCGGAAATATCCTCCGGGAATTGGCCAAGCGGACGGACCGGAAACAGGTGGAGACCCTGGAGACGGAAAAGGCACAGCTCACAGCACAGGTGGCTGCTATGACCCGGGAGCTCACCCAGAAGAGCGAGGAGATCCGGAAGCACCAGGCAGAGCAAGCAGTAGTCCTGAGCCGGGTCCGGGAGTTGGTGGGTCATCCGGGAGAGGTCGTCAACAAGGCGCACCTCTATGACCAATTGATGGAGTCAGCGGATCCGTCTTCTGCCCGTCAAACACTGCAGATCCTAGTAAAGTACTCCCGCTCGATGAAGGACCTGCTCAAGGAAATCCAGAAGCTCCTGCCCTCAGGTGGGACCCCCAGGCGGGTACTTTATCCGGGCCCACCCGGATCGCCAACGGGCACCTTGTACGAAGTGGTAGGGGAGGTGGAGTTAGTTCAGGCCTCTCCAACAGGTGTGGGACCCAGTCAGCCAGCCGGAACTCCCCAGCCACCGGAATCCGGAAGATTTCCGGATCGGGAGAAGACCCCTGTTCCGCAACGGACACATTCCTCCCAGGTTCGACGGAAGAGCACAGAACGGTCGGCTAGGTCAGGACGAGGGCAATCACCAAATCCGGATCGGGGCAGGACATCAGCTCGGTCCAGAACACCGGAGAGGGCCAGGACTCCAGCACGGATGAGGACGCCGGATCGGACGAAGTCTCCGGATCGGGGTAAGGCACCCATGTCGCCGGCCGCTCCATCACCTGCTCCGGAGTGCATGATCGTGGAGCAGTGGGCGCCTGCACCCTCACGAGCAGTGTCCGCCAGAGGTCCACGAGCGACTTCAGCTTCCACCGGCCGAAACAGGGAGGGAACCACCGGAGGCGATCCCTCAGCCGTCCAGCGCCCTCGGAAGACGAAGAAGGCTTCCAGACCAGCGCGATCCGGATCGGGTGACGGATCGGAGGAGGATCCGTCCACTGCATGAGACTCTGAGGAGGAGATCGCCCCTTCCCCAAACATGCGAAGGGTATTTACGAGGCTGCAAGAACGTCGACTTTTGACCCCCGGGGGAGGTTTTTCCGCCATCAGCGGACCCGCGAGTCACACCAAGGACGAGACGGCTTCGAAGAAGCATCGCACCAGCTAGGGTAGGCTTAGGCAGACAGCTGTAGTTAGATCAGAATTAGGAAAAAGCAGGAATAGGCAGATTTTGACTTTTGGCGAACTTGTAATTCAAAATTCTGTCAGCGCAAAAAGCGGATCGAGATCCGGAATTTCCGCAAAGGGCGAAGTTCCGGATTTCTCGCAGTTAGGGGTTTTCTGAGGGCGGTCAACTTCGCCGCCACCATCAGTTAGGGATTACAACCTCTACTTAAGGCTGAATAAGGGACAGGAGAAGGGTTCCCTTCTCCATTGTTGTATTATGTTGCTTCCCACTCAATAAAGCTCTAGTTCCCAATCTATTCTGACTTGTTTTGTGCACGGACTGTTAGGAGAATGTTGCAGATCTAGAGGGAATGAATGAGTAGGAAGTACGGATAGAACAAAGGAGAGGAAACCCGGATCGGATCCGACTGCAGTACTATGGCTCCTTTCTGAGTGTAGTGGGAAGGAAACCTCATTATTCCGGATGTCTGGGTAACGCCCA
Source organism: Polytrichum formosum (assembly GCA_964035585.1). NCBI lineage: Eukaryota > Viridiplantae > Streptophyta > Polytrichopsida > Polytrichales > Polytrichaceae > Polytrichum > Polytrichum formosum. Next base: position 23,387,406 of record OZ037935.1, on the reverse strand, counting down.
TGTGAGATAGCCGTTGTTAGGACTGGGTAAGATCAGGGAGGTGCCGGACTTACGCCATCCGATCTTCTGAAGAGGTCTCACTGTCCTTGGGCGGGACAATCCGGAAAGTGGTACGGATCGCCCAGTTATCTCAGATTCAGTAGAGCCTAAGTTCGCTGTAGCCGGATCGATCTGTCGGAAGGAGGAGAGAAACCGGAACGGTTAGGATTCCGGTCCGGAGGATCTCTCCGGCGTGTAGTGGGAAGGAAACCTCATTATTCCGGATGCCTGGGTAACGTCCATGTGAGATAGCCGTCGTTAGGACTGGGTAGGATCCGGAGGTGCCGGACTTACGCCATCCGATCTTCTGAAGAGGTCTCACTGTCCTTGGGCGGGGCAATCCGGAAAGTGGCACGGATCGCCCAGTTATCCCGGATTGACAGATCTCCGGCCGAAGCTTGACCTTTCTGTCGTTGTAGTTCCGGTTCACCATCCGGGTTTTCTGTGTGACCTGCCAGGAAAGATTAGGCCGATCCGGACTGGTTGTGAGAGAATCCGGATTATGACCATACAGGGACGTCTTCGCCGGATGAACCCAATCATCATTGGAGGTAGGATATAGGTAGGTAGATATTGAGGAGAGAGTTATGTAGGAGTAAGACTTATTGGTAGAGGTTCAATCCGGAAGGCAAGTCCCGGGATAAGGACTTCCAAAGGGCCATCCGGATCCGGAAAGCAGATCCGGCCGGTGGTCGACTTTCGAGCAGGAAAAGAGGGTCCTTGACATCCTGCACTTCACAGAATCCCTGGACGATACTCGGATCATCCGGACAGACCGGATTAGGCACTGAAAAGCGCCTATCCGGAACTTTTGGTGTCCGTGTGCTCCCACAATAAGTTCACACCAAGCGGAAAACATCACCGCAATATTGCTAGGAATTCATATATTGCGCATTTCCAACTTACCAACATACGTAAGTATACGTGCAAGTACAAACTTGATACTACGCTCTCACCATATTCGTGGGCAAATCTTACATTGACGACCTAAGTGTGTACTCTCTATACACCCGGTATTCCTTTTGGTGCGCGGTGCACCGGTTGAACCCCCAATGAATTGCGTCATGCACCGAGTGTTTTATGGTTTGGTAGAACCTTCACAAGGTCCCATAGTTTTTTCGAAAATACAATTGATTTTTCCCCTTCGTGAGAACGTCGCTAAGGTCCTGAAACAAGTGCCATGGGAAAAGTTTTTCCTTGTAACCGATGCGGCATGCGGGCCTTTCTTGGGCGTCCAAGTATCCGCGGTGGTGACGATCAACTTGTCTCCTAGGCAGTCGAACCCAATAGAATTCAGTGAACCCTTGAATCGGACGTAAAACACTGCGCAAATCGTCCTCATTTCGAGTGTTCTCTGCAACCACCTCGGGTGTAAATTCGTCCGGTTCGTCCGGCAAGCCCCATGCGTGTCGGGGATTGTAATACATACTTCTTGACGAACCACCCGCATCCCGTATCTTGCCACTCCCAGCCATCGCAATCCTATGAATTGCCCACACCGTAGTTGATCTTGGGCAATGTATGCGACGCATACAAGGTCCTCAAAATCACTACGAGGCAAGGTGGCCTCATGGTGGGTAGCACACTTGATTTTATAGGGATATCGCAGTGTGGGCCCTCGGGTGGCATCCAATGATTTGGCAGGTTGGGTTACGGGTGTGTCTAATTAGTTGTCTAAGTTAAGCTGCAAGGCAGTCGACTGCTGTGTAGCAGTCGACCATCCACAGTCGACTGCCTTGTAGCAGTCGATTTGCATAGTCGACTGCTGCACAACAGTCGACTGTGGATGGTCGACTGCTACACAGCAGCCGACTATGCAAATCGACTGCTTCATAGCAGTCGACTATGTAAATCGACTGCTGGGCAGCAGTCGATTGATAAATGCCCAGCAGTCGACTGTGGCTGGTCGACTGCTACACAGCAGTCGACTGATAAAATCGACTGCTTCCTAGCAGTCGACTAAGATGGTCGACTGCTGGAAGGCAGTCATTCATCCACAGTCGACTGCCTTCCAGCAGTCGATTTTAACAGTCGACTGCTGTGTAGCAGTCGACCATCCACAGTCGACTGCTGCCCAGCAGTCGAAATTAGGCGTTAGGGTTTGGGAAGAGCGTTAGCTTAGTCAAATCATGCATTAAATGCATACAATCATGACAAAGGATGCATATATATAGCAATCCAACCTCCCATTTCCCTCATTCCCAAGTTCTCCATTGGCCATAGCCTGTTTTAGCAAGCTTTGCAAACGGAGAACAAAGGGAGAAGGAGCGGAGAAGCTGCTATTTCAGGGTTGTGCCAAACATGGCACCGTCGACCATTTTACCCGGATTGACCGCGGAAATTGTGGGGGAGCACATATTGCCGAAGGTCCTAGAGCCTATTTTGGAGCCATATCACCGAGGAGAGTATGGGCGGGGGTGTGAAGTGAGGGCGAATTTTTTAACTCTCATATGTATTTTTAAATACATGGGAGTTAACAAAGCTTGGCGGGAACATTTTGGTATGGGAGAAGTCTACAATGCGTTGCGTATGTCGATTTGGGACGTAGACATACCAATGGGGCATCGATTTAGGGGCGTGAGAGGGACTTCGGAGCTCGCCGAATTGTTGCGAGCGTTCCGACTGAACCTCTTCATGTTCAGCCATACGCAACGCATTGCCATCCCAATTCGATGGCAAGTTCAGCATGCTCGGCTCAACGATGTTTTCATAATGGAACTTGAATACTTGCGGGATATGCTTGTGGAGAATGGAGAATATTGGCTTCAAGTCGACAAACGTTCTGCCGAATATCGTCGATGCACCAACTTTTGGATTTGTCCTTCGGAGTGACTATTGACATTATAATTTTTCTATGTAGATGTAGCGGTTCATGTTCTATATAGTTCGCCGATTTAATCCTAGCAAACACATTGTATATGTGTTTAGGCCTAGTGGATATAATCGCACTATGTAAAAGATATGATCCGTAATGTGAAATAAAAGTGGATCGCTATTTAAACAAATGATAACTTCCTTATTAGCTACACCCGTGTGCAATATGTATGTCTAACATGTATGGGTGTACGTGCAAATTGCAATATGTATGTGTATGTGCAATATATATGTGGGTTCCCGGTATACCGTATGTTCTATATGTATGCGCTATATATATGGATGTATGTGCAATATATATATATATATATATTTGGGGGTATTTGCAATATATATATATATGTGTGTGTGTGTGGACATTAATTCCATCCTCGCCCATGACATAGGGCCTATTGGCATTACAAATCAATTCCATATGTCCTACTCCTAACCTTAGTGCACATTGGACATTCATTTCATCCTCCCACATGACATAGGGCTAGAGGTGCATTTATTTTTACTTTATCTTAAAATACACATTTAAAATGCATTTTAAAATCCTCGACAAATTTCTACGGCATTTTAAAATTTTTTTTATTATAAGTTCACGACTATAGCCAATCCATGGCAATAGGGCAAATATAGACACGCTCAACTTTGACAATTGTTCCATATTACCATATAGCATTAGTACATTCAAACTCAATGGCAATGTTTGAGCCTTGAGCATTGCCAATTTGCCACACAAATTGGCAAATATTGGAATACATAACGCTCCACATGGCACATCGGACAAGTCGTGAATGGTGGTCTGCATTTACAATGTCATCATTCTTGGATCAATATTTGGGCGGAGAAGAGCGAGATGACCTAATCCTAGAAGAGGGGAATGTTTTCGACAATGATTTGCCATAAAGGACCTCACGGATTGATGTCTTCGATGATTTTCAATAATAAAAACATAAAAATAGTCTTAAATATTCTTAAAACTATTTTATAATGCCGCCTCCGACCTATAGAATAAAAAATGGAACACTACATAGGGCCTATTGGCATTACAAATCAATTCCATGTGTCCTACTCCTGAGTCCTAACCTTAGTGCACATTGGACATTCATTTCCTAAACCCTACATCATACATGGAGGCTCAATTTCTAGTCAACATCCAACATACAAATTTGAAATTCACATTATTTTTTCAACAAACATATCCAAAAATAGTTATTACAAAAATTGATCACCAATACAACTAAACCCATTGAACACCATAGGACATTTGACATTACTATAAATATTCATTCATGAAGGGGCATTATCGTTGTCTTGAGGAATAGAATTCCTTGTCCTGCGTGGCCCTCCCACAGCTACCCTTGGGGGCGGTGCTTGGTAATCACTATCATCGGGAGCTTCGCCTACGCCGGATTCATCGTCCGTGCTGGCATTGTCATCTGTTCGGGCGTCGGACTCGTGGCCATCAATTGTCGGGCCGGAAATTCGACTAAGCCGTGTGCCAGCCCTTGGCATTCTAATCGATACCATTGGTCTTGAACCCGTTGCATCCATAACGCCGTCAGTTTGTGGACGTGCAAGTGGGGTGGCCCCGGTAGTCCTCCATTCTCGCACATCCCTTTGTCGTTTTCTTTTTTGACCTCTCGTGGTCCGACCAAAGTTTGTCAATGCAATATTAGGGGGTGGCCTAGCCGGTGTGGGGCATGGGGCGCGCATGCCGATGGTGGCACCAACCAACCGGGAGCCCATGCGTGGTATTGTTGGGGCCCGACGCGCAATGTGTTGCGCCAATGTGTCATCCGAGTCGGATTCCGGTGCTCGCGCAACGGCCGGGCATTGCCCAATACCTCGCAATGGACTAGTGTTAAGGACAACATTGGACGTGCCCTCTCCGTGGGACTCGGCAAAGAGTGGTGTAGTTTGCATGGGTTGTGCATATGTTGTCGGCACAATAGGAGTGGGCACAACATCCGTCGGTGGATGAATGGGGGAAGCATGTGGTAGGACTTCGTCCATGTCCATCCGGTTCGGAGCCGCTTCAAGAGCTTCATCCACATGTGGTTCGGCCACTACATCTTCATCCACTACGGGTTGAATGTCTACCGGTACATCGGGTATTGTAGTTGTCGGCGTAACGGGACGCACATGCGTAGTGGAGAGAAACTCCCGACCGGCTATGTTGGCCCACATGTGAAGATCACCATCGTCCTCGGCGTCAAGTCCATCGTATGCAAACGGATAATTGTGGTTGTCAAGGCCCAAATTCCCTCCACCATGTCTCCCATCGCTCTCGTTGTCCGAAGGCCCCGAGGAATCCCCGCCGGGTCCCGCGGGGGGGTCACCATTTATATCCTCGTCGGCTGAATAGTCGGAGTCTTCGGACATCATGTTCACTAGATACCATGCGGCCGAGTCCCGATCAACCCTCTCCCGTGCCAACTGTGAATTGGTATAAATGTACACCAAATTTTCGGCCCTCGCCGAACTCAACCGGTTCCTAGTCTTGTTGTGCACAAACGAATAACTACTCCAATTCCTTTCGCAAGACGAAGAGAAGCACACTTGGGCCAATATTCGCTTTGCCAAAAGGGCCAAGTGGGTGCCACCTTCGGCCACGAGGTCCCACCACTCGTGGGGTAGGATGTTGGCTTCCATGGCTAGGGGCATATTGGCGAACGCGCCCCTACGCTCTTTGAATGCTTGAAATTCGGCCACAACCCGACCGTAATGACCGTCCTTGCCCGTGGTCAACCTCCTCATGACGTCCAAGAATCCGGATTTAACGGCCGCGTCTTCGTGGACGACGTTGTCGTCCAATAAATAAGGATTCAAGATTGCACCGGCATGGTGTAGGTCCGTGGTCATCATACGCCACCGGCTGTAGAAATCTTCTTCGGCCAAGGTAGCGAGGTTGTGTGCTAGGTTGAAAGGAGGATTCCTTAGGCTAAGCACATGTTTCTCCAAGTTCTTCATGGTCAACCAAGCCTTGCCCATTGCCGGTTCAACGCCATCAAACACTCTCAATACTTTCAACACCTCCTCCGACATGTGGCGGTAATTATCGCAACTTGTCCAAAAATTGTCGTCATTAACCGTTGTCTTGATTTGACGTGCCTCCATTGCACTTCTCCTTCGATCATCGCCTCCTCTATTTAATTTGTTCACGTAGGCGGTCCAATCGGGATGAATAACCGTTTGTTCCAAAGCATGTCTCACCTTTAGAAGCCGGTCAATCATGAGGAAGTTGGTGGCGAATCGTGTGGACCCGGGCATCTTCAAGCCCAAATTGGGCGAGTAGGTGAGGAAGACCGCCGTCGGACATTAGTGGGCCCGGATGTATTTGACAATGTCCTTCGCCTTGTCTACGACGTCCTTCGCCCATCGTTGTTTACCCCAATCCTTCAACAACAAGTTCAAACAATGCGCCGCACACCCTTGCCAATATATGTGTGGCCATTCCCGGCTAATATTGCGCGCCGCGGTTTTCATGGCCGCCGCATTATCGAAGCAAACTTGAACAACCTTTGTGGGGTCCACTCCAACGATGTAGCGTTTGACCTCGGTGGCCACGTAGGCGGCATCCTTTGTGCTACCGGTGGTGTCGATGGAACCAAGGAACACGTCGCCCGCCGGACAAATTTGCATGACGTTCATCAAAGGGCGGTGGACAACATTCTTCCATCCGTCCGAACAAATAGTGCACCCATATTTGTGGATGGATGATGTTGTCTTCAACTCCACGATTTTTTGTGTATTGAACCGTGCATCGTCAAGTAAACTCTTGCGCATTGCATGGTATGTTGGGGGTTTGTACATAATTCTAGCCTCGGCGGTTGCCTTAACGGCCTGGATGAACGCGGGATGGCGGACAATACTAATGGGGATATTAGCCTCATAAAAGGCTTGCGACCATGTTGTATCCAAGTCTCGTTTTGTCGAATTTTGCAACCCTTCTTTTAGTCCCATTTGCCGTTGGGAACGTCGGTGGGGTTCGGGAGTCGTCCCGGACACCAACTCCCTTGCCACTGACGGTGCGGGCGATGGTGGAGCGGTTTGGCTTCCGTTCGCGTTCGACAATGCACCGCATGACGCTTGTTGTTGGGACCCGACCACAGCTTCTCCCCCGTCCTCAACGCACTCGTCCACAAAGTCATCCGGAATTGGCGGCCACGATCCGCCGCACGTCGAAAATAAAGACTTTACAATCGGCCCTTGACGTTGACACAATGCCACCCCCCGCATCTTGCCGTCATTTTTTTGGTATCCCAAATGGGCAACCATGCGGTCCTTCCTATAAACTAATTCCAACGCGCAAAATTTGCACTCGACCTTCTTGGACGTTGGAGTCCACTCCTTGGGCACAAACCAAGGCTTCCATTCGTTTCGCGTGCCCATCCCAATATAACCTACTACCTCTCTCCACTTGCAACGAATACCAAAAGGCAATCAAGGCCAACTAGAGCGAGGGGGAATGATGAATGCTAATGAGCGGTGAACCCTTTATAGTCCCGACGCTTGAACGTGCACTAAATATAAAAGATGCTATGATATTAAAAGTGTTTAGAGTAATCTGCTATAGGATCCATTGCAAAAGCAATTTGTTTATGTTTGGAGGGGGGGAGGTCCAATGTGTGCCATTCGCAGCGGACTTCGGGGGTCGACTGCTGCTTGGCAGTCGACGTGGCAGTCGAATTCCAGGGTCGACTGCAAACTAGCAGTCGACATGGCGGTCGACTGCCACTCGCAGTCGACATCGGGGGTCGACTGCTGTTTGGCAGTCGACGTGGCAGTCGAATTCCAGGGTCGACTGCAAACTAGCAGTCGACATGGCGGTCGACTGCCACTCGCAGTCGACATCGGGGGTCGACTGCTGCTTGGCAGTCGACGTGGCAGTCGAATTCCAGGGTCGACTGCCACTCGCAGTCGACATCGGGGGTCGACTGCTGCTTGGCAGTCGACGTGGCAGTCGAATTCCAGGGTCGACTGCCACTCGCAGTCGAATTCCAGGGTCGACTGCCACTCGCAGTCGACATCGGGGGTCGACTGCTGCTTGGCAATCGACGTGGCAGTCGACATGGCAGTCGACCCCCGCAGTCGACTGCTAAATGCAGTCGGCCCACATGTCGACTACCACATAGCAGTCGACGCCGCGGTCGACTGCTAATTGTCGACTGCCATATCCAGAGTCGACTGGATGGTCGACTGCCGTATAGCAGTCGACCAATCGTCGCATCCATCCTGGCCGTTGGATGATGCACGGTCCAACGGTCAGGATCCAGGGGCGCGGCGTCCGGTCGTACCGTCGGTGTGAGGCCCACCCAACCTATATATATAAGTGGGGAGGCCTCATTGACATCATTTTTCAACCACCCCTCCTCAAGCGGGACATTGGGACTAAGCATGCCTAGCATCCTTTGCCTAATGTTTTGAGAGGGCCTAGGGGGCGGTTGGAAGATTGGTTTAGGGTGCAAACTCTTGCCAATTTTGGATCCGATTTTTTGCGGTGGAGCGGTTTGAATACGGCCGTGTTTGTGAACACATTTGAGTTGTGTTTGTGAATACAATAATAGCGTGTTTTTAAACACGATGGAGGATCGAAGTTGGAGGATGCCGGAGGACGAGCCGGATGCACCCGGCAGGGTGCACAAACGGCCCCCTAAGCGGCAACGACATTCCGATGTGGGATCAGGAAGTGCTTCTGGAACGGGAGCCAATATTACCCCCCGTTCAGATACTACCGTTCCCGTCCGCCCAAATGCCGGTGCCCCTACGAGCAGCCAAGGAGGGGCTTCCGCGGCCTCAGGGTCGTCGAGTAGGAGCGGGAAACCAAGGGTAAAATTCTCGGATGCGATAACGGCAAAGGTCCACCAAGCCATAGTTCACTGGTATTTGAGGAATGGGGAGGCCGGCATCAAATTCCGTTTTTTGGAGCAGCCGAAACACAAAAGGGTTGAGATAATTAAAAGGGACATGGAGGTTGCTATTCGACAGGAAGTGGATGGCCCCGAGTTTAGCGGTGATAGGAATCTTGCGGGGTTCGATTCATGGGTGAAGAATAAGGCCCAAAATGGTATTTTCAACCTCAAGCAATTGGTTGAGAACATGTTCCCGGAGGGCGAAACAGGCGAGGTGTTGAGCCCTCGAGCTGTAAGAATCCGGGAAATATTTTTGTGGTGGGATCCCGTGGCCAAAGGATTGTCCAAGACGGCCTCCAAAATAATTCCTTGGAAGGCGGAGAAATTGGAGAAGTGGCTAAGGGTGTCGGGCCCATGCCAACTATTGTGGATTCCCGATACGGCAAATGTCGTGAGTTTGAAGAGCATAAAGAAGGTGGGGGGTTACGGGGAGGTGAGGAAGGTGAGGATCGAGGGCGACGATCGTCTCCCACCGGAGATTACGTGGGCTGAAAAGACCCCAAAGACGTCGGATAGGCAAAAAGCTCGTATCCAAGTAAGTGCGGAGGCATGCGTTTTAAAGAGCACGCATCCAGGTTTCATCAAGTTTTGGTTAATCAACAGTGTGTCCAATGCGGGCTATACACTATGGTGGAACGGGGGCATTCTACGAGAGATGTTCATTCGGGATAGAGCCCACCGCCCAAATGCCAACATTTTGACAATGGACGCAACCGAATGGCAACTCTATGACCAAGTCCAAAAGTTCCGGGCGAAGAGGGTAAAGTTGGCTTGGGCATTGTTATGGATCATGGAGGTTTTGCACGCTGCAAATGTGCAACACAACGATCTATCCATTGACAACATTATGTTGCATTGGGAATCGGACGGGAGCCTCAAGATTGGGGTGTGCGATTGGGGATGTGCAACGCATTCGGGTGAGGATGTCCTATCGCTATGGCATGCGGAAACCGTAGAAGCGAAGGAAAAATTGAGGAAGGAGAAGTTTTGGGTGGCGCCGGAACTATTTTACATCCAAAACAGGAGACACCATGATCCCGATGTATATTACACCGCGAAGGCTGAGTGTTATGCGGTCGGCATGATTGCTCGACAACTTTGCAACGATGGTGATGACCGAATTCTCTTTGCCAATGAAGGAAGGAAAATTTGGGATGTCACTTTGAGTGCATTGACATGCGAGAACGTGTCCAACCGCATTTCATTGACCATCGCCAAACTACGGATGCAGATGCCGTTTGTGGGGTGGGATGAGCCGAAAGACTGCTGGAGGACTGAGGTTAAGGATAGTGTTTAGTTTGTTTAGTTCTTTAGGCAACATCGTAGGGGTTAAGGTAGTATGCGTGTATCATTGATATGGACAACCTTGTATATTTTTTATATCTTTACGATATACTTGTTTTAATACAACGCGGTTTTTTTTCTTCTACATATCATTGTTGGCTTTAATCACATTTTTCCTAAACTACTTCCATCCATCCATATTCCACTATACCCAAACCATTAAAATTTAACCCAACAAACATATGATGTTGACTGCATTTGTCTGTTAATAGTATCAGTCGACGGCAATGGTCGACTGCTACAACTGCAGTCGACTATCTTCGTCGACGGCAACATAGCAGTCGACTACCAACCATGGTCGACTGCCAATGTAGCAGTCGACTACCATGGTCGACTGCTATGTTGGCCGTCGACGAAGATAGTCGACTGCTACATTGGCAGTCGACTACCATGGTCGACTGCTATACAGGCAGTCGACGGTGGTAGTCGACTGCTACATTGGCAGTCGACCAAGGTAATCGACTGCCTATATAGCAGTTTACGGTGGTAGTCGACTGCTACATTGGCAGTCGACTACCATGGTCGACTGCTACATTTGCAGTCGACCATTGTAGTCGACTGCTACATTAGCAGTCGACCATTGTAGTCGACTGCTGAGTTAGCAATCGATTAAGTGGTCGACTGCCTATATAGTAGTCGACCACTTAGTCGACTGCTACATTAGCAGTCGACCATTGTAGTCGACTGCTAAGTTAGCAGTCGATTAAGTGGTCGACTGCCTATATAGCAGTCGACCACTTAGTCGACTGCTACATTAGCAGTCGACCATTGTAGTCGACTGCTAAGTTAGCAGTCGATTAAGTGGTCGACTGCCTATATAGCAGTCGACCATGGTAGACGACTGCCTGTATTGATGTCGAAATAATTACTTATCTGAAAAAAAAATCCCATTAGTAATTTGTTTTTACTACAGTAACGTCCGTTTGGCGTCACACCCTGGACGTGACGCGACGTGACGCGTTTAGGCCGCGTCACGTCCATTTGTACATCCCTGGCCACCGTGGATGATTATGTCCCTAACTGTTCAACAAATCAGACATATAGGTCTTGACCTTGGCATAGTATGTAGTGTATAAGATGGGAAAACACCTCCTTTATCATCCCAAAAAATTTCATTGATATTATTATTAATATTATAATTATTTTATTATAGAAATTAACTAAAAAAAATTCAAATATATTTAAATATATTAAGGATACTAACCACGGTTATGAGTCCATAATTTTACTAAATGTGGAAACTGAATTCATTTTGGAGATTTACAAAATATAAAATAATTCAAATATCACAAATATTTGTTTGTAGGCTCACAAATCTACGCTTTAGGCTCCTCTGCTCACATTTCTAGGCTCACATGCTTGCGTCGTTGCAAAAAGGCACGCATAGAGGAGACTTTAAATTCTGCATAGCATGGCGTGGTTCACATCACATATTTTTAGAGACAGAGTGCCCTACTTCACAATGGCATGTTCTTAGATTGCCCCCACGGGGAGGTCACTGGCGAAAAATCGTAGAACAACGTGCGATAAAAAATAGGGTCTAATATATTCATTGTAGGTAAATTTTGCAAAAAACGTACATATAATATAGGGGGGTTTAAAATAGTGAAATATGTTTACATGTAAAATACCATCACATATAATGGCCTCTTTTATCTAGTCAGTACATGTAAAATAGCGTGGAAACAAATTACTAGGGGTAGCAGGTCTAGGGTAGGGTCTATGCTAGTGGATGAAAAGAGGTAATTTTCTATTGAAAATGCTTGGATGGATGACTTTGCAGGCTGGCTTGCTTGAACGTTACTGAACCAGCGATTCCAGTGTGGAGTTAATGGTCTCTACCCACCTGCCGGGAGGGGAAAAATGTAGTATAAGTAAAATAGGGTGTTTTAAAATGATTCCCCAAAAAATTTATAATTACTGATAGGGTGTATTAAAATACAAGAATTTACCTTTATTTTGAAAAATACCATACCTTATAATTTTTTTTGCAAGGTAAATAGCCCCCCGATAAATAGGTCCTGAGCGCACGTGTATGCATTAACTAAAGAGGGAGTGACCTCCCCGTGATTGCCCCCTAACTCAGCCAAAAATAGTAGGCAATGCAAGCCAATACAAGTAATTTGTGCAATGCCAAAATTGGTAAGCATGTCACTACTATTCCAACTTACAAAGGATTGGAAAAGGAGTTATGGAGCCGGAATAACTATTGGTTGGCTAGGTCATGCTAATTTTTAAAGTCAAGAAGGACATGAACTTTTTGTGCGCTCCACCAATAATGTAGAGTATAAAGTTTTGGTCCTACCTTGACAACATCAAGTGTTATGTGAAATGCAGCAAAGAAGAAGTATGTGGTGGACTAGTCTATAGTACCCAACACATGGCTGGTGAAGATAGGTACCAATCTCATGAAGGAAAAGATGTTGGCGCTTGAGGACGTTGGGTTTCACTTGCAACAAAGGGAGGCCCTTTCACCACGGCATAAGCTTTCAACAATTGTGGCACTTCTAGTTCTTTGGTCTCATTTCCATGTGCCCCCAAACGCGGATGGCCATCCAACTTCCAAGTTCTCAAATGCAGTGCGTTGCATCCACAATAGATTACAAAAACAAATGTGAGAACACTGGACTCATGGAGGGTTACTATGTGGTTGGAGTCGCTGCCATTCCATATCCCGGATTGAAAGTGATAATCAACATTGTCTCCAAGGAGGACAACTCCAATCATATCACAATTGGCAACATCCTGCATCGCACATGCTTAAACTTCACAAAAATATTTTTTCAGGCTTTAGGAAAGAGAGGGAAATGGGTGTATTGCAAACATCTATATTATGTGTTAGATTTTTGTGCAAGGTGGACTATGACAATAAAAAATTCATTCACGCATCAGGGATTCAGGGTGCAAGCATAGTAAAGTGGACCAAAATAATGCTCCGGTAAACAAAAGCCATGATTTTCTTGGTCAAATGCCTATAAGTAGTAGCAAAATGTTGTTTAAAACATATTATTTCTCATGATGACCTCTATTGTTAAGTTAGGTACTCAAATATAGAATATCAATATGAGATCTTCAAAACCTATCATCGAAAGTGATGCGTAAAAGCAACTGACTAAATATAGTTTTGAATGTAAATTTCATGACCTTAAATATTTTGAGCTTGGAATTCTTTTTCATATTCCTTGAATTCATTATAAACTTGAGGCCATCATAATCTTTTTTCAAAGATTCATCAATTTAATGAAATGTAATTATATTTTAAACAAGTTTTTGACAATTATCTTGTCAAGAACGCCCACTTTTTCACCACTTGCACCATCTTCTAAAATACATATACGTTGTTTGAAAAAAAAATTGTGAAAAAAATTACTTGGCTTTGTAGACAATAGATTCATATGTTTTCGAAATGTTTATGAATTTTTATTTCCTAGAATTCAAAGTTAGTATATAGTTTTGGATCACTTTCACTTAAACCTGAGCAAGGATCAAGAGCTGTCCACTTTACCATGCCTGCACCCATCAACGTTCACCTACAACAAGGTCATGCGACCACTTAAACTTGTTGGTGTTGTAGGGATTGAATGATGCTCCAAAATCTGATATAAACTACATGTTTATAATTTCCATAAGTGACATGTATTGGTGTGAAATGTTATAATAAAAATCAACAATTGGTTGATAGTTTTTCTATGTATCCATGGTAAAAGGCCCCTAATACTCTTGTTCTTTTGTAATGTTGTAATGTTGGAAAAATGTAGTCAAATGAGAGCCAAATTTAGAGTGTGGACTCTAAGACTGTGTATTTACCACAGTTGGCTTCATTACTCACATATTGTTGCTCACCACTCTTGTGTTAGCACTCGCCGCTCATGTGTTCCTGCTCACTGCTCATCGTTCATGTCTTAGCTTCCCTCTTGATTAGAGCATTCGATTGATATACAACTACCAATTGCAGCCAACCAATTTTTTTAAAAGAATCATACTACTGCACACGGGGGGTTCACTCCATGTCAAGTTGAACACCACGTGCGGCCAAAGTTTGCTACCCCTATATTACATGGAATAGATAAATTTAAAAATTATGATATTTTTTCTACATATACATTACCATTGATAATATCTTTTGTATATTTTTTTGAAATTTTTAGTCATCTTCATTTTTTGTAGTAATTATTTTAGTTCAATTCTGCGTCATTCTAGTTAGAAACGGTATGTTTTATTAAAAAAACAGATCATCAAATTTGGTTACCATTTTTTACTATGTAATAGATACCGTGTATATCTACCCATGAAAAAAAATTGATAAAATTTTGACCCATTTTGGTAATGCAACTTACCAAAAGTAGATTTTTCTTGGCCGCACGTGGTGTTCAACTTGACAATGGAGTGACCCCCCGTGCTACTGCATCACATTAGAGGTCATCATTGTTATGTATGTTATGATGTGACGTGATAGCTAGAGACCACATCACATCCATTTGCAAAGATGTGGCTCATAATCATCAAGTACAATAAGTACAAATGAAAGTTACATTCCTCAAGTAATTTATGGATGGAAAGGAACATCCAACTAGAATTTATCTACACATAAATTGTTCATGGTTTTGTAGTATTTTTCATGAAGGCCTAACGGCTCTTGTAAACCTTTGAAGCTTCATGATGGCATGTCTAAAGAAGAGAATTATTGTAATTTTAAAACTTCCAACTTGTAAGAAACTTGATCTCCATCAGTAAGGGCAAATGAGGAGATTTCAATGCTTTAATGTTAAAACTAGCAAAGGTAATCCCATAACATTATTCAGATCCATAACAATGTTCTGTGGGACTAACAATATTCTATAGAATATTCCATCATTCAAGATAGGCGTGGTCAATGCTCGGGGAGATCACTCCATTGTAGAGTTGAACAACCACGTGCGATCATTTTAGATGTAAAAAATGTAAAAAATGTAAAAATCATCACCAAAATGGGTCACAATTTTATCAATTTTTTTTCATGAGTAGATATAAATGGTACATGTTACATAGTAAAAAATGGTGACTAAATTTGATGATTTATTTTTTTAATAAAACATACCGTTTCTAACTAGAATGACGCAGAATTGAACTAAAAAAATTGCTACAATTAATGAATATGACTAAAAATTTCAAAAAAATATACAAAAGATACCATCAATGGTTGTGTATATGTAGAAAAAATATCGTAAAATTTAAAATTATTTATGACATGTAATATAGGGGTAGCAAACTTTGTTCGCACGTGGTGTTCAACTCTACAATGGAGTGATCTCCCCGAGGGTCAATGAACAATCAAAGTGTCCAAATGGCCCCCACGATCCTCATAAGTAACTTGACCAACTCGGGAGTTGTGCCACTAGCAACTAAACCCACTCGTTAATAAGTTATGTAAGCTACACTAACTCACATAACAACTCTACTTGGGTTGTACTAACTCAAAATTGTCAAATCAATAAAGTTTGGATGTTAAAAACAAGAAGAAGAAGATGAACATGGAATACTTCCATTATTTACATAAAACAGTTGATGGAGCCTTCTAAAAGATCCTACGGTTGGATTATGTTGGAAGGATCATTTTAGAACAGAAAAAATGATCCCATAACATTATTCAGATCCATAACAATGTTCTGTGGGACTGACAATATTCTATAGAATATTCCATCATTCAAGATGAATGTGAGGAATATTTTGTAGAATATTGTCAGTTCCACATAACACTGTTATAGATCTGAGTAATGTTATGGGAAAATGAACTACTTGCATATAATCTATGAGCAATTTGTCAAGATATTTCCCACACCAAAAAATTATGGTTCTCTGCTTACACACATGCCAAGAGCTATGACCATGAAAATCTAAGGGCCTTTCAAAATCATCCAAAGGCCTTACTATAAATAAATAAAAATAGAATTCCAATTTTGGAACCGATGGGTCCTCAAGCTTAGTGTAGAGTTGAATGTGGACCAAGTTGAGGGACTGCAACATATGATCGCGTTTCAATTTTCATCATGACAGTATAATAATTTTAGGATCCAATGGCAATATTAATTTATTGTCACTAACCCTAGCTTTTGTGTTAGACTCGCCTCTTTTTGATGGGTCTAATGTAATATTTGGTAGACCTTCAAATATTATCCACTTGCTTTCATGTAGGACACCATGTAAAATTTTCATCATTTCAAATTTCTTGGGTCCTCAAGCCTTCAAGGTCTAGTTTAAAATAAACTTGGACCATCTCCAACTTCTCAACCAATCACATAATTTGTATATCATGGGTCAAGAGCCCTCAAGCTCTAGTGCAAAGTGGTCTTTATTATCAATCTTTAATTTTCAATTTAAAGCCTATGATTGTGATAGTGTCCCACAACCAGTCCGAAAGGCTATTGAAATGGTGACTTAGCAAAAAGTGGGTAGACATAAGGTAGAAATACCATAAACCGTGAAGATAAGGTGATTCACATTGAAGATATGGTCTTAAAATCATGAGATAATTTCCAAGATAGAGGACAAGGATTCATGAAGAATGCAACTTGTTTCATATTTTTATTCCCTATAAAAAAAATTCTACAATTTTCTAAAGTGGAAAGTTTGTCAAACCCCCTACTCGTTCACTAGATTCTCCTTAAACCGAACACAGTAATGCTCATTTCCACACGGAACATCACCTAAACCGGTTAACTCATGAGTACATTAAACTGTGATTGATGGTAGTCAAACATGACTAAATTTGACTAAACTGACTGTACACACATATCAAACTGCTAGCCTCGCAATTATCGGTTTCAAAAATGGCACTTCACTATTCTAACAGAAGTCTACTGCACGGGTAGAGGGTAGTTCACGGTTCATGGTATTTCTATCTTATGCCATTGGTTATATTTCCATGTGGGTGGCTTTGCTTTGCAATCATGACTTCTTCCACAATGGCCCACGTCAATCAAATACTCCAAAGGCAACTTTGTGCCACACGTAAAAAAAATGTCTTTTGCCGACAAAATGCAACAAATGGCCAACACTCACATGACATACGCAAAGGCGTCGTCTAATGGACACATCACCTCCCTCGAAGGTTCCACTCTAAACATACCAATTTATTGTCTTTCCTCAACAAAACCGATATTCTAAACACATCAAGATACACCATAATAGTACACAACTCTTTGGATGTGTTCCATGGGACCATGCATCACATGAATACGATTCTTCTTTAATTCTACGAAACTTCATTTATAGGGAGCACTCAAGTTGTGTGTTGTAAATTTTTCAACAAACAGTTGTAAATTATCAAAAAAAATCAATCCTAGCCTCTTTCTATGAATAGAGACCATCATGTAGTTGCTTAATAATGTTATGCCAACCCTTATTCGGTTACTTGTCTTATTGAAACATCTTATATTTGAGTGGTATGTGATTAGGTGTGGCCTGTGAGGCCAAACCCCCCACCCTTAAGCGTCCGTAGTCCGAGTAGTGGGTTTGGGCTCACATTCCTCCGCGGTATTGGATTTGGACTTGGATGAGTCCATAGTGCAAGGTTCACCCTTCAAGTGGTCTTGGATTTAACTAGCTCCTTCATAAACCCAACTCCTTCATGAACCCAACTCCTTAGCTTCTAACTAAATAAACCCAGCTCCTTCGTAAACCCAGCTTCTTAGCTTCTAACTAAACAAACCCAGCTCCTTCATAAACCCAGCTCCTTCATGAACCCAGCTCCTTAGCTTCTAACTAAACAAACCCAGGTCCTTCATAAACCCAGCTCTTTACTTTCTAACTAAACGAACCCAGCTCCTTCATAAACCCAGCTCCTTCATGAACCCACAACTTTGTAGTTGTAATCCCCAACTACCTCACTAATTATTCAAGCCCTTAACTAATCTTCCTACCTAATTTTCCTAATTCTACTAACAACCCCTTTCTAATCACACAATTCTTCTCTAATCCTAAAATCCTAAAATCCTAGAGAGGAGAGGGGGAGAGAGAATTTCCTAACTTCACTAAGACTAACTAATCCACACAAGTATATTTTTGCACTCATCACAACCTCAAGTGCTCAACTCTTAAACATGGAACTTGCAACCACGTGTATTCAAAACATGAACTTTAAGTACCACAAATTGGAATCATGAATTAACTTTAAAATCCTTCACGTCAACACTAATTCTACCAAGAGGTTAAGCCCTCTTCAAGGCTAACAAGCCTTGGCTCTCAAACTAAAAACTAAGCACACACATGTGCTCCAATATGGCTTCCCACACCCACACTTATAACTCGTGGGGTGCCTTGGAGCACAAAGGAAAGAGAGGATGAGTGAGGGAAGAATGAGGGATTATATAGTAAGCTTGAGGGGGTGAGCACCCTCAAGGCTCACGATAAGCCCTTGAGATTTCCTCCTACTTAGTAGGCGCCAATCCTATCTTCTAAGCCTTCCTCCCTCAAATGATCAACAAGGATCCTAATTCGAACATTTAACTAGCCTTGGCTTTCTACCTACCACACTTTACCAAACTTGGGATGCTTCAACCCAAACTTAGCCTCCTTCGCTTTCCGCCGCCATAACTTTCTCCCCTTACTTTCCCAAATCGTTGCTCACCACTTAATTCAAACCACGATGCTTAACTCGTGATTTGATTGGTGCTTTGAGAATTTGCTTATCCTCCACCTTGCATTCTTCCTTGGACCTTCCCCATTAAGTGGCCATGATGAGGTGGTCCACTTGTGCGCTCCATGTGATCCTCCATTCATCCCAATTCGAATGCACTTGCCTCTTGAGTCACTTTGGTTGTCTCCATCCATTTGTACTAGCCTACTCACTAACTACTCAATCCAAGTTCTCCTTACCTATCCTCATTCACTCAAATCCTTCCGAAGGTAAAAACACAATAACAACTCACATCCTAGCCTCTTACAACATGGTACTTCTAAGACTAACATTTCACTCTTTTTATATTTTTGTGAAGTAACATGCTACTTCAAAGTGCATCAACTAACGTTTCAAGGGTCTAAGACTAAATGTGGGCACCCTTTTGGGCTCACATAATTGGCGACCATCGGGGGATGAATCCAAACATCTCTTGCTCCAAGGGTAAGTTGCCTAGTCAAGCTCGGTACTCCTTACATCTACTTCCCGATGTACGGGTAGGAAAGAGCTCACCATTCAACGTTTCCAATTGAATTGAATTATTAGGAAAGACCTCATAGACAAGGTAAGGTCCTAACCATATTGCATCGAATTTCGCCGGAAATTCAAGCTTTCGTGCGTCTTGAATCATGACCATCATTCCCGGTGTTAGGGCCCTTCTCTTATGTCGTTTGTCGAAAGTAATCTTTCTCCTTCTTTGGATTGCCTCAATATGTTGAGCCGCCATTCTCCTCCCTTCGTCAAGTGCTTCCAAATCGGTTAGTCGATTTCGTAAGGATTGACTTTCGGTAAGTCTCGTACTCACGGCCACCCTAAGTGACTCGACTTCATATTCGATTGGTAGTGTCGCTTCAAGACCATAGACTAAGGAAAATGGTGTAGCACGCGTAGTTACCTTATAGGTTGTACGGTATGCCCAAAGTGCCGCCGTTAGTTTCGTATCCCAATCCCGCTTCGAGTCTATAACCGTCTTGCGTAGTATACTCACCAAAATTCCGTTAACCCTTTTTTTTGTCCATTGGTTTGTGGGTGGTAGGGAGTAGTCTTCCGGTGATCAATTTTAAATTTCTCTGTCATCTCTCGAATCAAGTCATTCAAAAAGTGAGTACCCCTATCGCTTACTAGGATCTTCGGCACCCCGAACCGCGAAATTATGTTTTCGTACATAAATGTTGCCGCGTGTTCCGCCGTGTCGGTCTTCACCGCTTTGGCTTCCGCCCACTTGGTGAGGTACTCGGTTGCCACCACAATATATTTCATTCCTTTTGAAGATTGGGGATGGACCTCACCCACATAGTCGATGCCCCATTTTTCGAAAGGAATTAAGGGTAATGATACATGTAAAGGCATCTCCATTCTAAGGTCGTTTCGGGCATACCGTTGGCAAGCGTCGCATTTCCTTACATAGTCATGGGCGTCCTTAAATAGTGTAGGCCAAAAGTAGCCCGCTCTAAGTATTTTTTGCCCGGTGAGTTGACCCGAGAAGTGACCGCCGCAAGCGCTATCGTGGCAAGCGATTAAAATCGCTTCAACCTCCGTTTTTGACACGCATCGTCGTAAAATACCATCGGACCCCCTTCTAAACAACCTATGGCCCACTACAACGAATTGCCTACTATTTACCCTCACCTTCCTTCTCTCTTCTTTTGTCCACTCTTTGGGCAACTTGTGGGTTGTTAGAAATTCCACTATGCCCGCATACCACTCCGGTGTAGAAGTGACCACAAAGAGGCTATCATCTACTAACATATCATTTACCGGATTTTTTCCTATCTCCTCCGACAACCTAGACAAGTGGTCCGCTTGTAAATGCATACGACCCGGTTTATATTCCACCGTGTAGTCGAATTCTTCTAATAACAAAACCCACCTAGCTAACCTACCACTTAACTCCGCCTTGTTAACTAGATACTTGATAGCCATGTGGTCAACAAAAAATACAACCGGGTTGCACATGAGGTTATGCCTAAACTTTTTAACGGAAAACACCATGGCTAGGCACTCCCTCTCCGTTGTAGAGTAGTTTCTTTCGGCGGGGGTCAATTGCTTACTCGCATAAGCTATAGGTTGATCCTTCTCTTTTTCTCCCGTTGCTTGACAAAGCGCACTCCCTATTGCCACATTACTAGCATCACAATAGACGTGAAAAGGTTTACCCCAATTGGGTGGTATCAACACCGGATAGGTGCTCAACCTATCCCGCAATTCCTCAAAGGCTTTTTGACAAGCATCCGTCCACTCGAATTTGACATCATTTTTGAGCAAATGGGTAATGGGCACCGCTATCTTTGAAAAATTAGGAATAAGTTCCCGGTACCATCCCACATGTCCTAACAACTTAGAGATCCCCTTGGAATTGGTTGGAGTTGCCAAGTCGCTTATGGCCGCAATCTTATCCGGATCGGGTTCTCTACCTTTCTCACTAACAACATAACCCAACAACACTCCCTTATTCACTCCCAAAAATGTCTTATCCGGGTTCAATGCTAACCTCATCTTCCTACACCTAACCAATGCCTCCCTAACACAATGTAGGTGATCGTCCACATTACTTTGTGTGCTAAAATCGTCCACAAAGACGGTCATGGATTTGAACAACAAGTCGGTGAAGATATACATTACTAATCGTTGGAAAGTAGCCGGGGCATTACATAACCCAAATGGCATCACTACCCACACAAAAGTACCCCAAGGTGTAGTAAAAGCCGTTTTATGGATATCTTGGAGGGCTATGGAAATTTGATTATAACCCGCATACCCATCCATAAAGGTATATCGCGAATGACCTCCAACCTCCTCAAGCAACAAGGTGATAAAAGGTAAGGGGAAGTGATCCTTTTGTGTGCACGAATTCAATTTCCTATAGTCGACACAAACCCTTAATTTCCCATTTTTTTTCTTTACTAAGACCATAGGAGAAACCCAATCCGTGATTTCCACCGGCTTGATAAACCCGGCCTTCAATAACCTTTCCAATTCCGCTTTCACCAACAATTGCAATTGAGGATTCATCCTCCTCTCCTTTTGTCTAATTGGCCTCGCCCCCGGAATTAAAGGAATCCGGTGCTCTACCATTTCCCTAGGAATTCCCTTAAGCTCATCGTAGGACCATGCAAAAGTATCACTAAACTCATCCACCAAATTGCTATACTCCCTAACCTCTTTCTCCCCCAATTTGGAACCCATCTTCATTTGTCGGGTTTTTCCATTCTTTAATTTCACATCCACGTACCGCCAATCCGCTTCCGACACATGTGCTTGTTCCTCTTTGTTCCGATACCAATCGGAAGGCACATTGGGGTAATCTTTCACATCTTGACCTACAACTATCCCCGTAGACGTGGTCTTGAAATGTAAAGGCTCCTCCAATTTCGATGACTCAATAATCACATCCTCCTCTTGAGTCCCATCTACATGAATTAAACTAACCTCACCCTCTTCCACGTCATCTACCCAAGGTGTTAACCCACCGCTAACCCACTCTTCCTCGGTGAGCACCTCACATGGCTCCAACAATGAGCCCTCTCCTAAACTAACACTAGGAAATTCACTCCCTAAGCCTACTTGGTGAAATGTAACCATTACATCAACCTCGGACTCGGGGTACTCCCTTAGCCATTGGGCATAATCCCCATTATCCCCATAATTGTAAAAATTAGGACCTAGACTTCCCGAGCCCGAATCTATAACAACCCTTTGACCTTCGGGATGGACGACTCCCACCAATGCCTTGCCAATCTCATTCTCGTTTAAGTCATCAATTTCCTTCTCCAATGGCAAATACATCTCCTTCTTCATCCATCCTTCTAATGAACCAATGGACACTATGACCCTATTACCCTCCGGACCATAAGTGATGGATGGTTTAGGTCCACCCCAATTGACCATAGCATTCGCCATCCGCAACCAAGGCCTACCTAGCAAAATGGGGAAGGTGTCCTTGTTGGAGTGCATTTTAATGACATGGAAGGTGACCAAGTACTCCTCACCTCCCGTAGTCATTCTACAATCCTTGATCATCCCCAAAGGCGTAGTCGAACTTTGATTTGCCATATTTATGACCAAAGGTGAAGGCCCCGTGAGTCCAAGTCCCAATTTTTTCATAGTATCCTCCGGTAGTATATTTAGACTACTCCCTCCGTCGACTAGCACATTAGGAACCACCTTATCTACTATAACAACTTCTATTTCTATAGCTTTCACGTCTCTTCCACCTTGTGATTGGATCCTAGCGGCTATTTTAGCTTTCACCTTCCTCATCCTCTTGTGTACCGGCATTCCCTCCTTTAATGTTTTCCTTGCCGTGGGTGAAATTTCCAATAGTTGGCCGAAAGTAATATCCGCCTTGAGTGTACTAAGGTCCGCCCACAAGTCGTACCCGGTAGATCTTTCCACCTTAGAATTACCCACTACGTCGAATTCGTCTACGGGAACCCCCGGTCCTTCCCATTCACCCACATCGCTATTATCCAAGTCATGTACCGCATTAGTCCTCTCCCTATTTTGTAAAATTATATTTTCCCTCTCCACATCCTTAGTAGCTCTTCTAGCTACCCTATCCAACTCGGAGAGATTAATCTCTTCATCCGAAGAGTAATTTCCTTGCTCTCCTATTCCTACCTCCAACGGGGCATCCCCTCTCCTAGCCCTAGTAGTTACCGCTAGTGCAGGTGCTTCTTCAACCACACCCTTACCCTTCACTAACTCATATGTAATAGCATTGGTGTGAGGAGGCCATTGACTTTGCTCCTCTCCAATTCTCGTTGGGAGAGGAAGCATGTCATCACATGTGGCCTCCAACACTCCATCCATGAACCTAACATCTTGGGAGTTAGATGGTCCCGGATCCGTTGGAGGCGCTTGTCTCCCGTTACTACCATTAGGTGGAACTCCTTGTCTATTTTGTATTGGAATGTAACCGGTTGTAGTTTGCAAGCCCGCCGGTGGATGAAAAGTTTGCCTAGCATTACTATGGTCATAGTATAAGTTAGGTGGCCTAAGTTCATTGGCCGGTACTCCTTGTGGCCTAGCACCTCGCATATTATCCCTTGCTTGTTGTTGTGGATTAGCCACCGGGTAAGGGACATTAATTATTTTGTCCGGTTGGCGACACGTATCCGAGGGATGACTTCCTCCACAATTGCTACAATTAAACTCTTGACCTTCGGACCAACATTGTCCTTGAGCGTGCCACCTTCCACAAAAGGGATGAAATTCCTTCTTCTCTAAATTTTGGCCACCTTGCCCTCTAGGTTGTGGTCCTCTATTGCTTCCATTTCCATAGTGAGGTGGCGCTTGACCTCGTTGATTTTGTTGAGGTGGGTTACCGTTTCCTCTTTGGTCACGGTTTTGTCCACTTCTACAAAATTGACGCGTGTGGCCCGGTTGGCCACATTGGACACACCATAATCCGGAAGAATGCCTACCCGACTCAACCGGGGGTGGAGGCCCCGGTTGTTGACTCCGGATCATTAATGACATTTGATCCGTGAGGCTTTGCATTTGTTTTATCATAGCCTCTTGGAATCCTAGTTGGCTAGCACCTAGTCTTCTCTCAACCTCCTCCAAGTGTGGATCCGTTCTAGGGGCCGGTAGTGCCAAAAGAGGTGCCGGTTCCCTAACCGCTAAAGGTCGGGGGCCGGTGTCCACAATGGCATATGGAATTTGGTTCTCATACTTAGCGGGTTCTACCGCTACCACCCTAGGGCGTATGGGGATGAATTGTGGGATCAATTCATCCTCCCTTCTCCATAGCCTTTCGTGATCTTTATCCAAGTTTTCAATATCTCTAGCCGCACGCTTGGCATCCGCCAAGGTCAAGGGATTCCTTTCTAGAACACCCCTAATAGTTCCGGACTTAAAAAACCCTTGAATGAAAAATTGCTTTAGCGTGTCGTCGTTGAGCATGGTACCCACAAATCTAGTGCACACTAAATCAAACCTCCTAATGTAAGCCGAAATTTCTTCCTCCCTTCCTTGCTTCAATGACGACAATGCCCTTAATGCGGTACTTTGACCCACTTCCGGCCTAAATTCGTTAAGAAACTCCCTTTGTAATTGTTCCCATCCCCTAAAATGTCCCTCGGCATGATCCCGATACCATTCATAGGCTTCCCCCTCTAGAGTGGTAGGAAACCACACTAACCAATAACCCGGGTCGGTTATGAGGAAGCTAGCCAACCGTTCGATATACCGTTCCATGTGCCGAGAGGGGTCCTCATCCTTGGTCCCATAAAATTTAGGGAGATGAGATGGCATATCCATCGCCGCTAAATTTTGTGGAACCACAATTGGTAGGCCTCTTGGCCTAACCAATGGGTCTATTGGAGGTATAGGAGGTATGGGCGGAATTGGGGGTATGGGTGGTGGATCCATCCCCCGTTCCTCGGCCATGGTGACCGGTGAACTATTCAACAATCCCCTATCAACTTCTACCGGGAATTCTTCTCTAAGTGTGTAATTTTCCGAAGAAGTTTCACCACTCAATTTGGAGGGAGTGATCTCCTCTTCAAGTTGAGCTCCAAGTTCTAAGGTGTCTAGAATTGACCTAGTCCTAGGTTCGACGTTCAAACAACTCTCTATTCTAACATTATCTTGTTCTAATCTATCACTGATTTTAGAGGACCGCCTCTTTCGAGTAGATTTCTCTAGTCCTACTATCAAACTTGGTTTTTGTGAGCGAGTCCTACCTTGCATTCCATAAGAATCGATCGACCCTCACTTGACCACACATAATCCTAGCAATTCCCCTCTTAATATTTTCACTTGTCTTGGTGTGGTTATAATTTTTTTTTAGGAGGTGAGGAAAAGAACCTGCAAGCCCACTTAGGTGAAAGAATCCCAATAGGGGATAGGCATGTTCATGTTAATTTTTTGGTTAAGTCGGAGCATCACCTCCGCACCTTCCCGCAAATTAACACTCACCACAATACCGATTGTGAGGGGGTGACCTTCCGAGTAGATTATGTTAAAAGTCGAGGCTTCACCCTTCAACTTCTCACACCATCCACAATTCGGGAATTACCCTCTACAACGGATAACAACAATCACGAGTACAAAAGGCATTCCTTAATTAGTTAATGAGTTCACTTTGAAGAAATAAACATACCTTGAGCAATCGCATCCCCCTGTGAGTTAGCACTCCCCTCAATCGTGACTCAATGTAACAACACCATAAACTTTGTGAAATATTAATTTAATCTAGAGCATGAAATGACAACTCCCAAAACTTTGAGACTCACCCCGAGGTGAGTGTCAAAGTTCAATGTCCTAAGGTGAATTTACCCTCTAATGTTTTAATGAGCTACTCGGTTATAGGTTCCTTTTAAGTTCTTAGCAAATCCCCAAAAAGGTTGAGGACGTACCTTCGCCGCGCTCCTTCCTCAAAAATGAATTTGCGTAATTGACAATGCAATTCATTCCAAGGAATAGTTGAAATACAATGAATTCAAATGTAACCCAAAGAGAGAATACTTACCGAGTTTCGGGTGCTCCTTCCCTTCTCTCAAGTTTGTGTCTCCAATTTTTCCTAGTTGCCTCCAAGTCTCCTAGTCGCCTCCAAGTCTTGTAACTACCTTCCGCTTCGCTCCCGGCGGACGCACCAATTATGTGAGGCCAAACCCCCCACCCTTAAGCGTCCGTAGTCCGAGTAGTGGGTTTGGGCTCACATTCCTCCGCGGTATTGGATTTGGACTTGGATGAGTCCATAGTGCAAGGTTCACCCTTCAAGTGGTCTTGGATTTAACTAGCTCCTTCATAAACCCAACTCCTTCATGAACCCAACTCCTTAGCTTCTAACTAAATAAACCCAGCTCCTTCGTAAACCCAGCTTCTTAGCTTCTAACTAAACAAACCCAGCTCCTTCATAAACCCAGCTCCTTCATGAACCCAGCTCCTTAGCTTCTAACTAAACAAACCCAGGTCCTTCATAAACCCAGCTCTTTACTTTCTAACTAAACGAACCCAGCTCCTTCATAAACCCAGCTCCTTCATGAACCCACAACTTTGTAGTTGTAATCCCCAACTACCTCACTAATTATTCAAGCCCTTAACTAATCTTCCTACCTAATTTTCCTAATTCTACTAACAACCCCTTTCTAATCACACAATTCTTCTCTAATCCTAAAATCCTAAAATCCTAGAGAGGAGAGGGGGAGAGAGAATTTCCTAACTTCACTAAGACTAACTAATCCACACAAGTATATTTTTGCACTCATCACAACCTCAAGTGCTCAACTCTTAAACATGGAACTTGCAACCACGTGTATTCAAAACATGAACTTTAAGTACCACAAATTGGAATCATGAATTAACTTTAAAATCCTTCACGTCAACACTAATTCTACCAAGAGGTTAAGCCCTCTTCAAGGCTAACAAGCCTTGGCTCTCAAACTAAAAACTAAGCACACACATGTGCTCCAATATGGCTTCCCACACCCACACTTATAACTCGTGGGGTGCCTTGGAGCACAAAGGAAAGAGAGGATGAGTGAGGGAAGAATGAGGGATTATATAGTAAGCTTGAGGGGGTGAGCACCCTCAAGGCTCACGATAAGCCCTTGAGATTTCCTCCTACTTAGTAGGCGCCAATCCTATCTTCTAAGCCTTCCTCCCTCAAATGATCAACAAGGATCCTAATTCGAACATTTAACTAGCCTTGGCTTTCTACCTACCACACTTTACCAAACTTGGGATGCTTCAACCCAAACTTAGCCTCCTTCGCTTTCCGCCGCCATAACTTTCTCCCCTTACTTTCCCAAATCGTTGCTCACCACTTAATTCAAACCACGATGCTTAACTCGTGATTTGATTGGTGCTTTGAGAATTTGCTTATCCTCCACCTTGCATTCTTCCTTGGACCTTCCCCATTAAGTGGCCATGATGAGGTGGTCCACTTGTGCGCTCCATGTGATCCTCCATTCATCCCAATTCGAATGCACTTGCCTCTTGAGTCACTTTGGTTGTCTCCATCCATTTGTACTAGCCTACTCACTAACTACTCAATCCAAGTTCTCCTTACCTATCCTCATTCACTCAAATCCTTCCGAAGGTAAAAACACAATAACAACTCACATCCTAGCCTCTTACAACATGGTACTTCTAAGACTAACATTTCACTCTTTTTATATTTTTGTGAAGTAACATGCTACTTCAAAGTGCATCAACTAACGTTTCAAGGGTCTAAGACTAAATGTGGGCACCCTTTTGGGCTCACATGGCCCCAAATACGGATACCAAAAAGACATGTGTTTTAAAGAGATCGGACATCATGTTCAAAATGTGATCACTAGTCTAAACTAAACAATCAACATAATTGAGGGAACCTGTGTTTGACTATTTGATAAGCATGATAACCTTCACTTTGGTAATAGATAAGATATTCATATGAGCACCAAAAATTATGAGGACAGTGACTACAACCTCAATTTGGATTTGCCAACCCATCTTGTACTCATTGCTTGTTTAATGTCCTAACACTAGTAGAAAACTATGTGAAAAAGAACCGTAGTCGTTTTCCCATTACGGTTCTTTTGACCTGCATGCTCTACAATCGCTAAACGACTGCAGATTTGTTTTTTATTTTACCAACTGAAAGTTTAGGAATTTGGGGGCTTGTAACATACCGTTGGAAAGGTCTTGAGAATACCTTTCCAACGGTATATTACACGCCCCAAGATTTTCAAAATCGTAGTCACAAAACAAACAAACAAAAACTGTAGTCGTTTAGTGACTGCAGATCAGGGTATTCAAAAGAAACGCAATAGAAAAACGATTGCGATTCTTTTTCGCATAGTTTTCTACTCGTGTAGCAATGTGGGCTAGTCAGAGAAAAGCAACCACTTAAGACCCATCTACATTATGTCTCCAATGCATTCATCTACATCTACACAATAAGTTAGAGGAACACTCAATGTAAACTCCGAACTCCTAAGCTAGCGCAACTCTTAGGCCTTGAAGTCCGAATTCAATCACCTCAAAGGTTAAACGAGCAATCTGCATCCAAATTGGGAGATGAGCTCAACTCTCTAATCTAGCCCAATTCTTACATCTTTAAGTCCAAATCCAATCAACCTCGGAGGGTTAAACCTACACCTCACATCCAAACTACCAACGAGTCCAACTCTGAATCTGAACTAGGACATAAGCCCAAATCCAAATTGACTCTTAAACTAGCTCTTATGCGTTTGACTGTAAGTCTAAATACAATCCGCTAATGCTAAAAATCCTCCTTCCAAATCTAACATTCAGCCTAGCTCATGATGTCACACTCTGAACTCCAAAGTGGTCAGGTGACAAGAGGGTTTAAATGGAATCAAAGAACAAAGCCTTCAACATTGTAACTGGGAGGCATATGAATTGATCCCGAACTCTCTGATTAAACCAAAGTAGCCACGCAAATGAACCAATTGATTCAAAGGAAAGAAGATGACTTACCAGTTGTTGAGTCTTGTAGGCATCTTTGAGCACTCCGTTCCCCTCAGTGTGTATGTTTGACAAATTTCACTTGACGTTCAACTTCAAAGCCAAAGTGTCATGTGACGTTTCAAAAAAAAATGAATGTCAATTGACATCTACATTTTCTTCTAAAATGTCACCTCAATGTCACATGCCTAGTAGTACGTGTCGTTGCAATTTCTAAAGTGTCAATTGACGTGTGGTTTTTTTTCTTCACAAGTCACACTACATGTCAAAATCTAAATCGTGCGTGTCAATTGACATGTAGTTTATTTTTGTGCAAGTTCTTGCATGTCAGATGTCAAAAACTTGCAAAAACTTTGTCAAAAATACACATTGGTTCCCTGCACTTGCAAATGTGATAGTAGGCTTTGACACACACTCCCAAATTTGCAGTAGCCAACCAATGCTTTTGTCACTCCACTAGTAGAAAACTATGAAAAAAAGAACCATAGTCGTTTTCCCATTGCGGTTCTTTTGACCAGCTTGCTCTGCAGTCGCTGAACGACTGCATATTTGATTTTTTTGGTTTACCAACAAAAGTTTTAGGAATTTGGAGTATTGTAATTACTGTTGGAGAGTGAAAATACCTTTCTAACGGTATATTACATGCCCCCAAATTCCTAAAAAATACAGTCGCAAAACGAAGAAAAAAAATCTGTAATCATTTAACGACTACAGATCAGGGTGGTCAAAAGAAACGCAATGAAAAAACTACTGCAGTTCTTTTTCGCATAGTTTTCCACTAGTGCTCGCTCCAGCAAACTCCCAAACTCCTAGCAGCCAACACGCACAAACAATTGCCGCAAGCTAGATATTGCAATGGGCTAGAACAAACTCCCAACTCCTGAATGCAATGCAACAAACCAACACAATTGATCGCGGGGCTAGCACAACTCGTAGTAGTAGTAGCCTCTAGACCAAGATTCACACCAGGCTCTACCAATGCGAATAAACCGAGCTTGTGAATGAGGGAGTGGTTCAAACGTTCAAACCATTCAGCCATTATTAAGCAAAGGGGAAAGAAACTTCTAGGAACCGAAATAGCCCATGAAACAACTTAGTCCACCACTTTTAAATCAGGGCATGGCATGCTAGGTGCCAACATGTCACCTGCAACTGGGGACCAAAACTCCCTAATTGTTCCCTCATAGATCCATTATGGTCAACTTCATTGTTATTAAAATCTCATATCACACTTGTGGATCCAATCATGGCAAAAAAACAAAAAAAAACGACAAAAAAAGAAGGACTTAAGACATATTTACCTTATATGTACCCCAGATAATATAAAAGAACCACATTGCTCACCATAATATAAAAATACAAATCACAAATGTTTTTCTCGTAGTGCACCACTCCTTAAATTTTAGCTTCCATTAAACCATAAAAAATGCACTATTAATGTGAAGATTTGAAATGAAGGCATTTTGTGA
The DNA here is from genome assembly GCA_964035585.1 of Polytrichum formosum. NCBI lineage: Eukaryota > Viridiplantae > Streptophyta > Polytrichopsida > Polytrichales > Polytrichaceae > Polytrichum > Polytrichum formosum. The sequence goes on along the minus strand of OZ037935.1, from coordinate 23,356,702 downwards.
CCATTTGAGAGAAGTTGTCTTCATGTTTGATTGTTAATTATTCTCATGCATCAAATTTTTCTCTCAAATGTCATGTAGAAGGTGAAAATCAAGAAAAAAAATCCAGAGTTTCATAGGGGGTTCTATTCTTGTTTAGTTTGTCCCTCATGTGTTAGGACCTGAAATAAACACATGATCAAAGAGCTTTTCCTCCTATAGCCCACCCTCAATATGTGTTACCTGATAAGTGTTAAAATCATCTATGTGTTAAAGAAAATTGCGCTCCCCAAAAAGAATCCAAAAAATACACTAGTAAGTGTTAATTGTTAAATGTTAAGAGAATTTATCAAAATGATGCTCCCCTATTCAATGAATTCACCTCGATAAGTGTTAATTAGGATGGAAGTGAGATTATGAATTTTTTGTAACTTGGATGAAATCAAATTAGGTCCATCATGTATTTGATGTGGGAGTCCGAAAATCCACGGAAGTACGGATTGGCTTCCGAACCGGGTTAATATCCGGATAATACCCTGAGATTGTTATTAAAGTAGGGTTTCCTAGGGTAGGTTAGTTGTTTTAGAAAATAAGGTTCTAGGCATCCGCCTTACGCGTTAAAATGGTTAAAACGGATACTTTGGCCGGACCGGAAATTAGCCTGAGAAGACCGTTTGGGAACGGTCCGGTCCGGAGCGTCCGGACCGTTAAACGGTTACAAACGGAATCCGAACGGTTACAAGGAGACGGTTGAGGAACCAGACCCGTTGGGAGAGAGGGAAAGTACTTAAACGAGTTTTTCTCCTTCTCCGGGCCATTTGCGCGAGCGGCATTGTTGAGAGAACGAGTGGTGAGTTGCTTTTTCGAGTCACCAGCAGTTGGATTGCTGGGATTCTGTAGTGGTTAGCGGGCAGAGTTCCGGAGGGAAGAATCCGGGTATTGTTGAGAGCTTTGTGCCGCGACGTAAAATGCCGGAAGCAAGAGAGGGAGATGAGAGGGAGCAGGTCCCCATTCCAGTGAAACCCGTGTCACCAGCCGTCCCAACGAGAGAATCGGAGTTAAATGAGCTGGTAGAGGATCTTAGCCGGATGGGTTGTGAGGGATTGCTCTCCAAGCCCTGGAATCTCAGGGCGGAGGCCACTTTGCGGGAATTCTTGTTCGAGAGGGGCAACCAATGGTTTAGGATAGTTCGGCAGGATCCGGAAAAGTGGACATCAGAGGTATGGGCTGCAGTTTACGGATTTCCGCGAGGAAAGGGTGAGGGTTGGGCTAGCCGCAGGGATAATTTTTATTTAGGGAAATTCCGAACAGAGCCGGACCCAAAAGACGGATTCCATCCTGGGAATTGCCGGAATCACCTAGAGCGGAGAGTCATAGAATTCATCCTGCCCATCCTTAGTCCGGAAAAGCCTAAACGTCTTAGCATCACCATGGCCAATACCCTGTTTGGAGCAATGTCAGGGGTCCGAGCTGTAAATTGGGGTCGCTTAATCCAGGAATACGTAGAGAAGTCCATCCCCCACATTGGCCGGAAACCCTCCTATCTCTCTCCCTACATCCTCCATCTCTACCAGCACCAGGGCTGCATCAATGAAGCGGAAGAGGATATGCTGACGATTGCAGAGGACGAGGTGGCGTACAGGATCGATCCGGAAGCAGGGGTTGCAGAAGCCGGAACGGAAGATTCCAGTGACACAGCGGTTCCGGAACCGCCTTCCGCTCCGTCCCCTCCAAAAGTCCGGAAGCCAGTCTCACCACCACCACGACAGGAAGCCGGTACCAGCCGGGAAGTGCCCTGGAGAGACATCGACCTCTCCACGTTTGAGTTTCCGGAATCCCCCTTCAAGCGCGTCCGGGGAGAGTTGACGGCACTCCAGGAACAATATTTCCGGATGGAGCACATCATTCGAGGAGTGAACCGGGCCTTGGACCACTGTGGACCCGGAAATATCCTCCGGGAATTGGCCAAGCGGACGGACCGGAAACAGGTGGAGACCCTGGAGACGGAAAAGGCACAGCTCACAGCACAGGTGGCTGCTATGACCCGGGAGCTCACCCAGAAGAGCGAGGAGATCCGGAAGCACCAGGCAGAGCAAGCAGTAGTCCTGAGCCGGGTCCGGGAGTTGGTGGGTCATCCGGGAGAGGTCGTCAACAAGGCGCACCTCTATGACCAATTGATGGAGTCAGCGGATCCGTCTTCTGCCCGTCAAACACTGCAGATCCTAGTAAAGTACTCCCGCTCGATGAAGGACCTGCTCAAGGAAATCCAGAAGCTCCTGCCCTCAGGTGGGACCCCCAGGCGGGTACTTTATCCGGGCCCACCCGGATCGCCAACGGGCACCTTGTACGAAGTGGTAGGGGAGGTGGAGTTAGTTCAGGCCTCTCCAACAGGTGTGGGACCCAGTCAGCCAGCCGGAACTCCCCAGCCACCGGAATCCGGAAGATTTCCGGATCGGGAGAAGACCCCTGTTCCGCAACGGACACATTCCTCCCAGGTTCGACGGAAGAGCACAGAACGGTCGGCTAGGTCAGGACGAGGGCAATCACCAAATCCGGATCGGGGCAGGACATCAGCTCGGTCCAGAACACCGGAGAGGGCCAGGACTCCAGCACGGATGAGGACGCCGGATCGGACGAAGTCTCCGGATCGGGGTAAGGCACCCATGTCGCCGGCCGCTCCATCACCTGCTCCGGAGTGCATGATCGTGGAGCAGTGGGCGCCTGCACCCTCACGAGCAGTGTCCGCCAGAGGTCCACGAGCGACTTCAGCTTCCACCGGCCGAAACAGGGAGGGAACCACCGGAGGCGATCCCTCAGCCGTCCAGCGCCCTCGGAAGACGAAGAAGGCTTCCAGACCAGCGCGATCCGGATCGGGTGACGGATCGGAGGAGGATCCGTCCACTGCAGGAGACTCTGAGGAGGAGATCGCCCCTTCCCCAAACATGCGAAGGGTATTTACGAGGCTGCAAGAGCGTCGACTTTTGACCCCCGGGGGAGGTTCCTCCGCCATCAGCGGACCCGCGAGTCACACCAAGGACGAGACGGCTTCGAAGAAGCATCGCACCAGCTAGGGTAGGCTTAGGCAGACAGCTGTAGTTAGATCAGAATTAGGAAAAGCAGGAATAGGCAGATTTTGACTTTTGGCGAACTTGTAATTCAAAATTCTGTCAGCGCAAAAAGCGGATCGAGATCCGGAATTTCCGCAAAGGGCGAAGTTCCGGATTTCTCGCAGTTAGGGGTTTTCTGAGGGCGGCCAACTTCGCCGCCACCTTCAGTTAGGGATTACAGCCTCTACTTAAGGCTGAATAAGGGACAGGAGAAGGGTTCCCTTCTCCATTGTTGTATTGTGTTGCTTCCCACTCAATAAAGCTCTAGTTCTCAATCTATTCTGACTTGTTTTGTGCACGGACTGTTAGGAGATTGTTGCAGATCTAGAGGGAATGAATGAGTAGGAAGTACGGATAGAACAAAGGAGAGGAAACCCGGATCGGATCCGACTGCAGTACTATGGCTCCTTTCTGAGTGTAGTGGGAAGGAAACCTCATTATTCCGGATGTCTGGGTAACGCCCATGTGAGATAGCCGTTGTTAGGACTGGGTAAGATCAGGGAGGTGCCGGACTTACGCCATCCGATCTTTTGAAGAGGTCTCACTGTCCTTGGGCGGGACAATCCGGAAAGTGGTACGGATCGCCCAGTTATCTCAGACTCAGTAGAGCCTAAGTTCGCTGTAGCCGGATCGGTCTGTCGGAAGGAGGAGAGAAACCGGAACGGTTAGGATTCCGGTCCGGAGGATCTCTCCGGCGTGTAGTGGGAAGGAAACCTCATTATTCCGGATGCCTGGGTAACGTCCATGTGAGATAGCCGTCGTTAGGACTGGGTAGGATCCGGAGGTGCCGGACTTACGCCATCCGATCTTCTGAAGAGGTCTCACTGTCCTTGGGCGGGGCAATCCGGAAAGTGGCACGGATCGCCCAGTTATCCCGGATTGACAGATCTCCGGCCGAAGCTTGACCTTTCTGTCGTTGTAGTTCCGGTTCACCATCCGGGTTCTCTGTGTGACCTGCCAGGAAAGATTAGGCCGATCCGGACTGGTTGTGAGAGAATCCGGATTATGACCATACAGGGACGTCTTCGCCGGATGAACCCAATCATCATTGGAGGTAGGATATAGGTAGGTAGATATTGAGAAGAGAGTTATGTAGGAGTAAGACTTATTGGTAGAGGTTCAATCCGGAAGGCAAGTCCCGGGATAAGGACTTCCAAAGGGCCATCCGGATCCGGAAAGCAGATCCGGCCGGTGGTCGACTTTCGAGCAGGAAAAGAGGGTCCTTGACATCCTGCACTTCACAGAATCCCTGGACGATACTCGGATCATCCGGACAGACCGGATTAGGCACTGAAAAGCGCCTATCCGGAATTTTTGGTGTCCGTGTGCTCCCACATTTGAGTTCCACAAAGAATGAATCTAGACCACTATAAAATGCACATGAGTTCATCAATTCTGATGGAATTTGATCTAAACAATCCTTACGTACCTATTGAGCAAGAAATTATAGGTATGCTTGATGAAAGAGATGATGCAGCTGATAATGAACGCATTGAAGAGGCTAACAATGAGCAAATTGGTGATGTGATGTTAAAAGTGCCTAAGTGACCTTGAAACAATTTTGGAAACAAAAACCTACTAATGTTACACCTCTCATCCAAAGCAATCAAACACTTTGAAAGGAAATAAGATCTTGGCGTGCACAAGAATCTCATCAAACTACTTTGGATTCATCCTTCCATTACACTTAACACTATACACTACAACAAACCTTGTCCATTCCAACCATGGTATCAATGACTCACTGTCCTAAACAACTCATTAAACGACTGTGACGCCTACTCAAGTCACCTTGTGTGACGTGGCTAACATGTGAGTCATTGTTTAGTCATTTAAATGACTAAAGATGAACTCTGTTGACGACCGCACAACATACTCATTTTATGTCTACCAAATTTCATCCATTACATCCATTCGTGTATGACGTGGATAGAATATCATGACTTGGCTGATTGTTAGTCATTATCTGGTTGTGATTTAACGACTACGTGTATACTATTATTTAAAAATAACACAAATATGTGATGTGGCACTTACATCCCTCTAATGACGTGGAAATTAGGGATTAATTGAGTGAACATTATTCTCGATAATAGTGACGTGTCAAAAGAATGACTACGACTTCCGACCTCAATGACTGACTCACACGCCCGCCAAGATTGGGATGACGTGTACGTGGGGCACTTGGCGGCACGTGGCGCTATCACAGTCGTTGGAACCAACAGCTCAGATGTGGTCAACACATCTGAGACCTGGTAGAGGGGATGGTGTCTCTCCCGCATGGTTTGGGGTAGGGTTTCGAGACCTCTTTCCAGCACCGTGACGGTGGATTCGTGATCTGCAAAATTCTAGTAAGCACTCTCCCTGGTTTGTTGGTGAGGGTTTGTTTCTGCTCAATGTGTGGTTGTGTAGTTGGATGTGGTTTGTGAACGAGGATTTAGGGTGAGGTAAAATGGTGTGTTTGTGTAGTTGGTTTTCGGTCAAATCTGGTCGTCTTGATGGGTGAGGGTTTGATTCCCACTTTGTTGAGGGATGTGGTGAGGGTTGAGGGCGCAATGTGGTGTTCTAGAGGGCTGAAGGTTTAGGGTTAGAGAGGGTTGTTTAGAGTTTAGCTCAAATCTGGTTTACTTGATGGGTGAGGGTTTGATTCCCACTTTGTTGAGGGATGTGGTGAGGGTTTAGGGCGCAATGTGGTCTTCTTGGGGGATGAGGTTTAGGGTTAGTGAGGGTTGTTTAGAGTTTAGCTCAAATCTGGTACCTTAATGGGTGAGGGTTTGATTCGGATTTTGTTGAGGGATGTGGTGAGGGTTGAGGGAGCAATGTGGTCTTCTTGTGGGATGAGGTTTAGGGTTAGTGAGGGTTGTTTAGAGTTTAGCTCAAATCTGGTACCTTAATGGGTGAGGGTTTGATTCGGATTTTGTTGAGGGATGTGGTGAGGGTTGAGGGCGCAATGTGGTCTTCTTGAGGGATGAGGTTTGTGGGTTACATCTGATCATGTTGGTGGGTGAGTTGATGGATGAAGTTTGTGGGTGGGGGTTCGGGTTGTTGGTTTGTGGGTCAAATCTGTTCATGTTTGTGGGTGAGGGTTAAATTTGTTCATGTTTGTGGATGTGGGACAAATCTGTTCATGTTTGTTGGTTTGTGGGTCAAATCTGGTCATTAGTGGTATCATCTACATTACTTGTAAATAAATGTGCCGCACTTTCAGGCCCATGTCCAGAACTGACTCAGATTCCCTTCTTTTAGAAGGATTATGGGTCATGTGGTACATAACTTATGAACTTACATTGATCACAAATTTTTTAGATCCTCTAAGTACACACTATCTGATGATGATGTGGAGACTTGAGTTGTGTGAATGCATTCAATAAGGGTTTTTGTGATATTTTGAAATTAGAATGTGTTATACCGTCCAAACCACTGTGTAGATATCTGCAAAAGAAATGTTTTGTGCCTGGTCATGTAATAGTAAATGTTTTGTGCCTGGTTGTGTAATAGTAAATGTGTCTTTATGGTGCATTTATAAATTTCAAACAATTATCAAGTCTTCAAAGGGATCCTTAACAGGGGAGCTTTTCAGAACCAATACAGGAAAATAAAGGGTGTTTTCTCAAATGAACTAAACTTTTGGCTTAGGGTTTTTCCTACTTTAGGGTTTTGTCTTATCTCTCCATTTTATCCAAGTGTTTTTGGGAACAGTGTGGATATTTCAGGCAAGCCTTCCAATATCATTCTTCAGAGGCTGCTGCGTTGAATAATTGCAACAGAGGACGCTTTCCCAGTTAGAATCTCATAACATAACATTCCAGAACCATAACTATCAAACCCTTATCTCCTTAACTCATTGGTTTGTCCCCATCAACACCATCTCCACACTTGACAATCGAGTGGGCCTTTCAAGGTGTAGCTAGCTCCTCCAAGCGAAGTCAAGTATGCCAAAGTCATGTTTTACAGAAGTTGGACGTGCCAAAATTATTAGTTTGCTTGACAACATGTCTGAAAATTTGCATCTAATGGGTTATCCAGCTGATCCTAGACACTGGAAGTGGAATTGTGGGCTTGAGGATGGCAGCAAGGAGATTAAACAGTTGTTGGGGAGATGACTCACACTACTGGAGATTGATTGTTGTGGATGGCCCCTGCTCAAATGGCTTGCCACCATTTGGCTATTGCTGCACATGTGATTTGTTTTCTTTTTCATTCTATTTTTTAATTGCTTCCTTTTATTTGATTTGTACTGAATATGCAACTCTGAAAGCTTTGGATCAACTATGTCTCTTGACTCTATGTACCATACAAGAATCTTCACACATAGCTAAATTCTCCTTAGTATCAATATGGTTTAGAATGGTATTCACCCAAATGATAACTTGGATACGTTAAGATTCTTTCATCTTGAGATACCCACCTAATATCAGTATTTGACTGGTGTTACAATTTTGATACCAGTCAAATATGTTCTCTGATACCATTACCGATATTGATTATTGATGCCATGTATTCACCTATATACCAGTCCAACATTGGTCTGGACCTCAATATTTATAGATCTAATAGTATTTGTGTGTTTTGGAACTTTAGGTGTGTGGATCATATTGCAAATACAACGCTTTTTGTTTGTAAGTTCTCGATGCATCATGTTAATGCATTAGAGCTTCTATAGGTAACTTTAATGAGTAAAGATCTCAAGATGACGAGTGGGATTGAGGGATGAAGTTTGACTGTGGGAATCCCTTGTTTACTGCTACAGACGTGACAGCTTCAGCACGCTGAAGTCATCTTCGATCTCTATCAAGGAGGGCCCATCCTTGCCTAGACGCCGCAGCCAAAGAACATTGCCTAAACCTGCAACAGTGGAAGAACTCCGTGACATGGATAGGGAGGAAGAATCGGCAACCACAAAGACTTATGACGAGTACAGCCCAGGTGAGCGTTCTCAACCTTCTACATATATGGTGTACTTGTGTCCAGCCCAGGTGAGTTTCCTAAACCATCTCCACTTATTGTGTCATTGTGTAGTTATGTCCAGTACTTTACCAGTCATTGTGTAGTTGAATGTGTAGGGCTTTCAGTCCTTTACCAGTCATTGTGTGCTTGTATTACAACATTATGTCGACTGAGAGCAACAACTAGAGCGATGCACCCTAAACCAATGGATCTAACGTCTGTTCGGGTGACCCTCATGCTGACAGAGTTTCGCTATGTAAACGATCTCTTTAAGTTGGCCCCTGAATACATAACCATCCCTAAACTATCTAGGTAAACCTCAAATACACATGGTCAAAAATCAAGTGTGATTCTGAATCTGGATCTTGTGTGATTAAATAATATTCATCTTGGTAGAATAAAATGATGTGTGAATCCCTTAAAGGTCCGTCAGGTTGTGCTTGTTAAAAGCCTTAAAAGCCTTAAAAAGCCTTGTGCTGGAGTTGGTTAGTCTTGCAGATTCCTAGCTGATAGTTGAACACATTATAAGTAGGCACGTGTGTGAGGGGTTATTTTGATTCTTTTATCAAATTAACCTAGTAATAGTGGTAAATATGAGTTAGATGGTAGGTTATAAGGTCGGTTGGGTAAGTTTAGACTTAGAAGTTAGCTTAGTAAGTAAAATCCTAAAAGACAAGCAGAATTTGATTATTATATGATTATTTTAGGATTGACTAAGCTAAAGTCAATAAGTGAATAGTTGACAAGGCTTAAGGTGTAGGATATTCCAAGGATCCGAGACGACTACGTGCCAAGACGATCGAACTAGTGGAGCAAACGACGTTAACATTCAAAGATGCCCTTTGACTTAGCCGATTCACCTCGACAATGCAAGATCCATTTTGGCAAGTGTCTTTTGATGCTACTAAGTCAAAAATGGATGAAGTTTAGATGAAAATAGTCGAAGGTGGCTAAGAGGATCCAATGCAAGGGGGTACGTGGCAAAAGAAAAGTCAACAAGAGAAGTCGACCTCCACCGCGTGAAGCAACCCTATTTAAGGGGTGTCGAAGTTTATTGAGGCATCTCTCTTACTCTTCCACTTCTCGTTCTTGTTCTCGGACCTTCGGAGATTCGAACTCCTTCAAGCTTAGTATTTTTCTTCTCCAACCCTGTCACCAAAAATCCTCCATCCTTCGATTTCGTCCTAGCCCGAGTGGAAAAGTTTATAATGACATGTAGAGACTTCTCTCTTTGTAACCCAATATATAATTCCAATCTACCCTTGGAATATACACAACTTGATTAACACCACACTATGTAGTTTTACATTCCTTAATGTCATGCAAGGTTATATCCTTAGCCTTTTCTAATGTCCACCCGGCCGCTTTGGCCACGCATGCCTTCAAAGATATCCCTCTTGTGAATCGAGTCCTTGCCGTCGACTCCACACTACTACATGAGTTCTCGCTTATTGATTCCGTGCTATCACATGTCATCGTGGTTGATTCCGTATTGGTACATAACACTTCGCTTGTGGATTCCATGAGCACATAGGCTTTAAATACAAGTATTAAAAAATACTTATATACTTATCCTTGCCCTTCCTTCTCTAAGTTCTTCTTGATGTAAATCTCTACCAATGTCTTCCTACTAAACTTCAGAATAGTATAACTCCCATCCAACTTATGTTCTTCAAGTGAAATTTGGTACACTTGTTAAGTACCTTATCAAAAATCTCCACACCAAATTTTGGCACAAACAGAGTTCATATGCAAAAGTTATGCATGAAATTCTAACTCTAACTACTTAGTATGAATGCTGTGATAAAGCATCCGGTCATTAAAACTCTAATAACTTCCAACTCCTACGTCCAATTAATCTAAAATTTTGACACAAGATAGATATATAAGTTCAGAAGGTAGTGTCAAATTTTGGTATCCATATCTATAACCCTCTAAGAGATACATATTTTCAAACCTTGCTGCTTTGTTCCTAGACACCCTCCCCTTCAACTTTTAATAACTCTTTCATCCCAATGACTGAAGCTCTCAAATTTTTACCACAATTCCAATACTTTATAATAAACAATCCCTCAAATTTTCATACCCATTGAACACTCTGATCATCCGTAATTGACAAATCTCTCACTATAAAGTTCTGCTCAAGTTCATAACTAATAAAACACTACAAGTAATACACCTAGTACAATCTAGTCACTCTAAATGCCACAAGTTTAAACAAGTTTGAACTCTCTCACTTCAATATGAATCTCAATGTAACAAGTTGAAGTTTACAATCAAACTCCAAATTCCTTAAACCCAATCTACTTCTAACAAGAGGTCAATCCCTCTTCAAGGCTAAATAGCCTTGGCTCTTCTCCTAAGAACTAAGCACACACATGTACTCCTATCTTGCTTCCCACACACCCACACTTATAACCCGTGGGGTGCTTAAGGAGCACGAAGGAAAGAGAGGATGAGTGAGGAAAGAATGAGGGATTATATAGTGAGTTGAGAGCGAGAGAGGGCATGAGGTAAGGATAGGGTGAGAGGATTAGAGCCTCCAATCACAACCCCTTAACCTTCTCCTTCTAAGTAGGGACTCATCCCATTCACAAGGCTCTCGATAAGCCTTCGAAATCTCCTCCTATTTTGTAGGCTCTCATCTAATCTCCTAAGCCTTCCTCCCTCAAATGATCAACAAAGATCCTAATTCAAACATTTAACTAACCTTGGCTTTCTACCTACCACACTTTACCAAGGTATGTCCTCATACTACTTAAATCCACTCCACACAAGCCTAATGCTTCAAACTTAGCTTTCTTCAAGCTTCACTCTTTTTATATTTTTGTGAATAATCATAAATCAACAAAACACTACTTGTAATGTTTTACAAGTGTTAACAACACATGTGGACATCAATTTGGGCTCACAAACCCCAACCACTTCTAAGTTAGATCGAAGGACTTGTAGTTAGTTGCTTAGTAGTTTTAAGTGTGAGTGTTTTTTAGAATGGAGTGAGGTATTTTTAATACTTAATAAAAGTATTTTCTTATTATTCATTTAGTCTTTGTTCTTTGTGTCAAAGTATACTCCAACCTCTCCTTCTTTTGTTGATGAAGTATAAGTAGTTTCTATAGAATGTGACCTTAGTTAGTAATTATAAGTTGAAAAGTACAGCAGACTTTGAACGCTTATCATATATTCATCCTAAGTCCAATCCTAATATGTTTAATATGCTTGGATAGCTCTTAAAGTTTTCTTTCCAACAAAATTAGTCTTGTAAAAATCCAAAACTTTGTCTAGAAGTTATAGGCATTTCCGTGAGACAGCTTTTATTTTAGTACTTCCAACTTTGCAGCTTCACTCCGGCTTGCCACAGTGTCCGTTTTTTGTGATTTCTATATTTCTAGATAGCTATTGAAATTATCTTTCTGGTCCAATTAGTTTCATTTCATTCTAAAAATCTGACTAAAAATTATGAGCGTTTCCGTGAGACAACTCATAAAAACCTTCTCTCCTTATATTTTCTCTCAAATGCCTAAAAATCTTTAGATGTCATATTAGCTCTTGAATCACTTTGCATTGAGTTTTTAGTAGAACAACAATATTAGAAGGGTCTAAGTTGCCTATTCCACGGCAACTAAGCTTATGGTGGACTAATTAGACGTTTAGAAGGCTAACTAGAACATTTCTCACTCACAAGACTTCCGAACCTTAGAAAATAGTATTTGTGAACTAAGGGTAGGTGCAAACCATTCCTTTGGCTTGGAAACCAAGGGGTGCCTACTTTACCTCACATTTTGGTGCGTCCGCCGGGAGTCTAAAGAGTGAAGTTGATTCTAGTATGATAGTATTTAGATGTCTATAGAAGACGGAGATATATCTAGTGTAGAAGAGTTTGTAGTGGTAGAGGTGCATTGTAGTTATATAAAGAAAGAAATACTCGATTGGTTGAAACACGTAAAATTAGTTTACGGCGGATCCTTTGTGTGTCCTATTCCGAATGCGTGGCGAGCTAAACTGCAAGATCTCCGACTAGCGAAACATTACCGTTTTGATGTTTGGGACTACCGATATTTGAAAACGGCCGCTTTTCGAGCTCATCCCGCGGTACAACGGCTTTTGGCGTACGGAAACTCGGACGACACAACGTATTGGACGAGAGAAGACGGACAAGCATACGCGGCATTGATGCGGCACATCGTCGTCCACGGAGGTAAGGTTTGTGCAACACCTATTTGTTGTTTGCATCATCACGATTGATTGTATTTGGATTGTTGATTTATTTTTATTCAAAAAAAAAAATTACGTAAAATGAAATACGTGGTTCGTTTTCGAGTAATCGTAGAGTGACTAGATCACAAACAACTAACCAATCTCATTTGGGAGAGGGTCAAGGAGAAGAACAAGGTGAGAGTACGCCGTCGGTACCTATCATGGCTTCTCAACCACCGGACCCGCCTCCTATAACACTTATCACAAGCACCTTACCCGTGGTGCAACCGATAGGTCTCCCTCCCGCTACTCCTATGGTTCCATTTCCTTCCTTTGACGGAAATCCTAACCAAGACCCACGGGCTCATATTCAAAGTTTTTCTAATGCGGTGGTTATGAGTTTGATCAATGATGACCGTTATGCTTTACTTTGGTTTTCTTCGACCTTGAAGGGTAAGGCACTTGAATAGTTTTGGTCTAACCCTACCGCATCCTTCCCTACATGGACCTCTCTTCGAGACGCATTCTTACGGGAATTTGAGACCGTTGTGGACCAACGGGGTGCGCTCATTGTGTTGTCTCAATTGAAACAAAGAGAAGATGAAACTATCACGGAGTTCATGCGGCGTTTCAAGTTAGTGAAGGATAGGTGTGACGCAGCTCGACTTGAAGAAAACACGATTCTAGGTTTTTTCCTTGAGGCGTTGCAAGAGCGGGTGTTGCGGGAGGTGTTAATGCAAGATCCAACAACCGTGCAACAAGCTATGGATGCCGCGTTGATGGTCGAAAGACTCGATCAAAGAGTCAACAAGGTAAGATATGGGGAAGTTTCGATGCCTCAATACCTTCCGGTATCTACGAAGGTAAATCCACCTTCGGAAGTGTTTATTTCCTCTCACGCACCGGTGATTCCTTATGGGGTAAGACCTCCACAAGTAAATTCGGAGTATTCTACACCTTTAATCACTCCTTTGTTACCTTCAAGTATGCCGTCTAGATCATTAGAGGCCACATCTAGGATAGGAGATGTAGATGTGGAATCTAAATTTACTAATATGAGGCAAGAGTTATTAGATACCATGAAAGAGGTCATGCATCAACAATTTGTGACTATGAGCGAGCAAATATCATGCATGATGCAAGATAAGTTACAATATAGGCCTCCAAGTCAAAAATCGGGTCATGTTCAAACCGGCTATTGGTGTACGGGTTGTGGACAACATGGCCATACGGTGGCTTATTGTCCTTCTCGACGTCCAAACACACCACCTCGTCCAAGGTCTTACGGAGGAAGTTCCAACAACGCGGGATCGAATAGGAGGTGGGAGCCTACGAACCGAGGTTCGGGAAGTCAAGATGCCGGTCCAAGATGCTCGAATTGCAATGGATACCATCCTACGGACCAATGCAACCAACCAGACAAGGTAATTACGTTAACACCACCCATGAGGAATCCGGATCAAATTCGTGCTAACCATGAAGGTCAAAGGAATCCGTTTGATCCACGTCCGGTTGAGCCTCCTAACCGTTCATTGTTTTACGCCAATGGAAACATTCCTAAGGTATTACCACGGCAAAACGAACCATCTCATGTAGTGGAATCTAGACCGGTGGTGGAAGAAATAAATCAAGCTTACCGTCCCCCTCATGCGACTAAGGTAAGTTTTCAAGATGCTAGGATGGAGAAATCGAGTGAGATTCCATCGTCTTCCGCTAACCTTGTACAAGTTGTTGAGGTGGAGGATATGTCGTTCAAGTCAAAGGAGAAAGGAGATAGAGAATCCTATGCGGTTCTAACTCGAGGACGTCGAGGTTCGGAGGAGTTAACTCCCGCTTTGGGAGAGGTAAGGCCCGATAGTTACGTTCTTCCACATTTGACCGAGTTGGAGAAAGTGGTAAATGATGCTCACAACATGATTAATGAGGATAATATGATCAATGGAGAATCATTTCCGCGGGCTATCCCGGAAATTCTTATTTCTCCGAAGGCAAATGAGAGTGACCGAAAACCTTTGAGTCACAAAATTACGTCTACTAACGCTTACAATGTATGGGACGAATTGTCACACTTGAATGCTAATATTTTGGTGGCTCAACTATTGGAGGTGTCACCAATTATAAAGAAAGCAATTCAAAGAGGCGTGACTCGTCGACGAAGGACGAGGCCCAATCCCATTACACTTGTGGCACGCACGGATGTCAAAGTAGATCCGGGCCCCGTTTTGGTAGAAGTTTCGATTGTGGACAAGGTGGTACCTTTTGTCTTGTAGATGGAGGAAGCGCGGTTAACATTATGCCGTGGTCAACTATGGAGAAATTAGGTTTGAAGCTTAGTGGACCATCGACCATCAACATCACTATGGCGGACCAACGGAATGTTCGACCGGAGGGTGTGATAAAGAAACTTGAAGTTTCTACGGGAGGTGAGATTTACGAGTTGGATTTCCAAGTCCTTCGATTTGGAGATCTCAACCGGTCGTACCCTTTGTTGTTGGGTCGGCCGTGGTTAAAGCTTTCAAATGCGGTTACGGATTGGGCGAAGGGTTGTATTACGTATGGAAGCCGCGACAACCGTACGAAGGTAAGAACTAAACCTCGTGTCTCAAAGCGTGCCGAACATGAGGTTGACTCGAGTAGTGATTCTTCTTATGATAGTAATGAGGAAACCGACGAGGATGCCAACGATTCATACTATGCTAAAGAAGAAAAACAAAAAAATGAAGATGGGGTAGGACCTTTAAAATGTTTGGGACCCGGATTGTATGGATGGGAAGCGGATGACGAGTTTGTTGAATGGCTTCGAGTTAATCCTACTTCGGAGGGTGAGGATAATTCATCTATGTTTGTAGGGATGATAGAATTTTGTGAGGAGCTTGATTTTAATGATGAATGTCCGGATCTTGCTACATTAGTGGATGATATCACTTGGGAGGATGTGTGTAATGTGGAAGTGGACGGGACAATGATCGACGAACTTGAATCGCTTATGGACGAGGAAGAAGTGTGTCCTCCTCCACGCTTGGTGAGAACTCCGACCGGCACTAAGGTGGTGACCGACGAGTTTCAAGGGGTGGTGAAAGATTGGAATCCCATTCCAAACGAGGCACCTCATGTACCGGACGGCGATTGGAAGTTGATGAACGTTGCAAGCGAAGGCGAGGCTCCAAAATACATTAAGGTGGGCAAGCAATTGAGCGATGAAGAAGTGGAAGGCGTTAAAAGATTGGTAAGAGAGTTTCGTGATGTTTTTGCTTAGTCATATGAAGATTTGGATAATGGAATACCAATTGAGGTTGCAAGTCATTCTATCCCTTTCATTCCTGGGTCAAAACCCGTGAGACAAAGACAAAGGCCAATGAATCCTTGACTTGAGTTGTTGGTGAGGAAAGAACTAGAGAAATTGATAAAGGCGGGATTCATTCAACCCGTTGAGCTTACGACATGGGTCTCACCAATGGTAATCGTTCGTAAGAAGAATGGAAAATTGAGGGTGTGTATTGATTATAGGGCCTTAAACAAGGTCACATTGAAGGATCATTTTCCACTTCCTTTTATGAATAATATTTTAGAGGAGGTAGCTTGTCATGCTATGTATTCATTCGCGGATGGATATTCCGGATACAACCAAATTCATGTTGTGCAAGAAGATTGGTATAAGACGGCGTTTACCACACCTTGAGGAACATTTATTTATATCGTGATGCCCTTTGGATTGTGTAATGCTCCGGCCACATTCCAAAGGGCAATGACATATATCTTTGCCGATCTTTTGCACAAATCGATGGCGGTTTTCATTGATGATTTTTGTGTGCATGGATCGAAAGAGAGTCATTTTGAGGACTTACGAGCTTGTTTTGAACGTTGCCGAGAATATCATGTGTCTCTTAACCCCGATAAAACGATTTTGTTCGTCTTACGTGGTATCTTGCTAGGACACTTGGTTTCGGAAGAAGGTAGGTTACCGGACCCCGACAAGGTAAAGGTAATTGCCGATCTTCCGCCACCGGCGAATGTGCCAAAGGTACAAAGTGCATTGGGCCATATTGGATGGTATCGTGAGGCTATTGAGGATTATGCCAATACGGCCGTTCCTCTCACGAATCTAACGAAGAAGGATGTTCCGTTTATTTGGACTCAAGAATGTCAAAATGCATTTGATATTTTGAAAGATAAACTCACGAGCGCCCCGTGTCTCATATCTCCCAATTGGGACCTACCCTTTCATATTTATTGCGATGCTTCTAATTTTGCGGTGGGTAGTGCTCTTTGCCAACCATTCGGAGGTGAGAAGAAAAACCGTCCTATAGCCTTTGCTAGTAGGCAACTTACGGGAGCGGAGCGGAACTACACCACGACGGAGCGTGAGGCTTTGGCCATGGTGTTTTCGGTTAAGAAATATCGACACTATCTTTTGTTGAGCAAAGTTGTGTTTTATGTTGATCATATGGCTTTACGTTATCTTGTTAACAAACCCAATTTGAGTGGACGTATTGCTCGTTGGGTATTATTGTTGCAAGAGTTTGACTATGAGGTGGTGTACAAACCCGAGAAGATGCATCTTCAAGCGGATCACTTGTCACAGATTTCCGAGGAAGAATCGATGGGTGGAGGAATTGATGACGAGTTTCCGGATGCGGTTCATTTTACGATATCTACGGTGCCGGTGTGGTACAATCACATTGCGGAGTTCTTGAGTACTCAATCAATGCCGGAGAGTTTGTCCAAGATTGAGCGTCGTAAGGTTCGGATTCAAAGCCGACATTTTATTTTGATTTCGGGAAAGCTTTATCGGCGCGGAACGGATGGGATGCTTCGCAGGTGCATCGACATTGGTGAGGTACCAAAGGTGTTGGAGGCGGCTCATGATAGCCCGTGCGGAGTACATTTTGCGGGAATGTTAACGGCACACAAGGCGCTTCGAGCGGGGTACTATTGGCCAACGATGTTTCAAGACTCTTACGAGCATGCTCGAAAGTGTGACTCATGCCAACGGTACTCCCGCAAGGATGTAGGGCTCGGTATGCCACTTCAACCTTCTTTACCTTTGGCTCCATTTGAAAAATGGGGTATTGATTATGTGGATCAAGTACATCCCGCGTCATCGAGACAAATGAGCTATATTGTGGTTGCAACGGAGTATTTGACAAAATGGGCCGAGGCGAAGGCGGTCAAGAAGGACGATGCTAAGACAACCGCTATGTTTCTATACGAAAACATCATCACTCGATTTGGTTGTCCGAAAGTGTTAGTTAGTGACCGTGGATCCCACTTTGTGAATGAGATGATCGCGGAGTTGACCGCGCATTTCAAGATCGATCATCGATTTTCGGCTCCTTACCATCCTCAAACGAACGGGCAAACGGAACGGACCAATCAAACCTTATGTAGGATTTTGCGGAAGACCGTAGATGATTCAAAGAGGGATTGTGATGTGAAACTTCCGGCCGCTCTTTAGGCCTATCGTACGACTTACAAAGTTACTACACATACTACCCCATTCTCTTTGGTTTATGGAATTGAAGCAATTTTACCTATTGAGTTCGAAGTTCAAACTTTACGGATTGCGGTCGAGGAGAGGTTGGATGCTTCAAAATCCATTGAACACCGATTGGAGGTTCTAGAAGGATTGAGCGAAGCTCGGATGTTGAGTGCGCAACATGTTGAGACACATCAACGACGTAGGAAGGTGGCTTTTGATAAGAAACAAAAGATTCGTACTTTCAAAGTGGGTCAATGGGTGTTACTAAGGGATGATAGGCACAAAGATTTTCCGGGGAAGTTTGATGCTCTTTGGTTGGGTCCTTATGTGGTCAAAGAGTTGTTTGCAAATGGTTCATTATTGTTAGAGACGTTGGCGGGAGATGTTTTTCCTACACGTACGAGCGGTGAACGATGCAAAGAATATAAGGTCTAGATATAAATTATCTAGGTAGATATTTAGGTAGATATTTATGAAATTAGGGAGTATATGTTTAGGTCATATATATGTGTTTGGATTGGTGTGCGAGTGAAGTTTGAATTCCATAATAGGGTTGTAGGATCCATCGTGAGAAAAAATTGGATTTAATGGTCCAAACCTATAGAGGGGAGGAAGTCAAATGAGTCATATCAAGTAATAGTATTGCTAAGGGGATCCGAACCCACTCCGTTGGGGGAGGATGGACGGGTTTAACAATTTATTACCTTGGGTATGCTCTCTTTAGTCCGAATCCACTCCGTTGGGGGAGGTTGGCGGTTTTGAAACTTTTATTATCTATAGGTCCAAGCCACTCCGATTGGGGCGGACATTTCTTCTTGTTTGATGTTTTGATGCAGGTTGACCGTGTTCGAATGGATATGCGGAGCAAGAGGATGGATTCGTTATGGTTTTGACAAACCAACCCCAAATGGTGCGCCACTATATGTGAGGGGTTATTTTGATTTTTTTATCAAATTAACCTAGTAATAGTGGTAAATATGAGTTAGATGGTAGGTTATAAGGTCGGTTGGGTAAGTTTAGACTTAGAAGTTAGCTTAGTAAGTAAAATCCTAAAAGACAAGCGGAATTTGATTATTAGATGATTATTTTAGGATTGACTAAGCTAAAGTCAATAAATGAATAGTTGACAAGACTTAAGGTGTAGGATATTCCAAGGATCCGAGACGACTACGTGCCAAGACGATCGAACTAGTGGAGCAAACGACGTTAACATTCAAAGATGCCCTTTGACTTAGCCGATTCACCTCGACAATGCAAGATCCATTTTGGCAAGTGTCTTTTGACGCTACTAAGTCAAAAATGGATGAAGTTTAGATGAAAATAGTCGAAGGTGGCTAAGAGGATCCAATGCAAGGGGGTATGTGGCAAAAGAAAAGTCAACAAGAGAAGTCGACCTCCACCGCGTGAAGCAACCCTATTTAAGGGGTGTCGAAGTTCATTGAGGCATCTCTCTTACTCTTCCACTTCTCGTTTTTGTTCTCGGACCTTCGAAGATTCGAACTCCTTCAAGCTTAGTCTTTTTATTCTCCAACCCCAACCACTTCTAAGTTAGATCGAAGGACCCGTAGTTAGTTGCTTAGTAGTTTTGAGTGTGAGTGCTTTTTAGAATGGAGTGAGGTATTTTTAACACTTAATAAAAGTATTTTCTTATTATTCATTTAGTCTTTATTCTTTGTGTCAAAGTATACTCCAACCTCTCCTTCTTTTGTTGATGAAGTATAAGTAGTTTCTATAGAATGTGACCTTAGTTAGTAATTGTAGGTTAAAAAGTACAGCAGACTTTGAACGCTTACCATATATTCATCCTAAGTCCAATCCTAATATGTTTTATATGCTTGAATAGCTCTTAAAGTTTTCTTTCCAACAAAATTAGTCTTGTAAAAATCCAAAACTTTGTCTAGAAGTTATAGGCATTTCCGTGAGACAGCTTTTATTTTAGTACTTCCAACTTTGCAGCTTCACTCCGGCTTGCCACAGTGTCCGTTTTTTGTGATTTTTATATTTCTAGATAGCTATTGAAATTATCTTTCTGGTCCAATTAGTTTCATCTCATTCTAAAAATCTGACTAAAATTTATGAGCGTTTCCGTGAGACAACTCATAAAAACCTTCTCTCCTTATATTTTCTCTCAAATGCCTAAAAATCTTTAGATGTCATATTAGCTCTTGAATCACTTTGCATTGAGTTTTTAGTAGAACAACTATATTAGAAGGGTCTAAGTTGCCTATTCCACGGCAACTAAGTTTATGGTGGACTAATTAGACGTTTAGAAGGCTAACTAGAACATTTCTCACTCACAAGACTTCCGAACCTTAGAAAATAATATTTGTGAACTAAGGGTAGGTGCAAACCATTCCTTTGGCTTGGAAACCAAGGGGGTGCCTACTTTACCTCACAACGTGTCTTTTTGTTCTTTATTCTTACTATCAGCTTTGCCACATACCACTAAAATATAGGTGGTTAATTGAGTAGAGACCACACAAGGGCCCACATTCCTTATTATTGAAGTTCATATTAAAAGCACCATCACCAGCAAGTAAGGTAGCACATTGGTCTCAAATTGCCTACCTCGTGAGATCAATGCGTGTGTGCTGCAGTCATTTGAATATCTGCTACATCACTAATAAGTAGCGTAGTACTGTGCTGGTCCTAAGTAGAGAAACAATTAATCTACAAGCTGCAGTAGGGTAGAAGCACGCTAGGGTTGGTACACTTTGGGCAAAAATCAAAGTATGTTTTGGACACCAATTTGGAGCAATTCTTTGATATCTCGAAGGAAAAGGCTTTTGTTGCACAAAAATGCAAGAAGCCCACATAGTGTTCTCTATGTTTTGTATGGGCAAAAGTGAAAATGCATTAAATTTTTTTGATTTCCTATGTTTTAAGCACTTACAAAAATAACCCCATTTTCTTTCATTAACCGTTGAGTGGACTACAAATGTAGGAATTGTTTAACAAAATATGATTCATAAATATATATTACACATGTCACAAAAGAGTCATAGAAAAATATAACCTAAAACCCACAAAACGAAGTATTTTTCATAAAAAAATATACTGTGTGACAGGAAACCACTGGTATATAAATATACTCACCACGGTCAAACCATGAGGAGTTTATTGATAGAAACTAGAAAAATTATTGCTCATCTATATCTACAACCAGATTATTCCATTTTATCCCTCAAAGAGATGCTACTTTGAAATCTACACCCAATTGAATGCAACATTCCTTTGAAAATGTGTTTTGTGACAACATTTTTGTACTAGTGTAGCGTGCTTATGCCCAGTACACAAACTCAAGAAATTACTGCAGCTTCAACACCCTTCCACATGATGGCCATGTCTAGTGCGTCCCATCCATAGCTCAAGTTTACAAAAATCTAGGTATCTAATCATCAAATTGCAGCAACCCAAAACTCCTGGATTAGTATGATATGTGAGTTCACATTGCCCATGTCAATCAGTGTGATGTTGAATACGTTTAATGCATTGGTCCACTTGTTGTATCAAGTAGAAATCCTTCGAATGATGAATTGGTGTTCAATTTCATGTGGAGTATTTCCACAGTTGCTTCAGCTGTAACTATTTAATAGAGTTAATCTGAATATTTGTTCTATAGGTGAATTACGGATTCGTTTGAAGCAAAAAACACAGAAAGATGGCAGAGGAAGAGTGACTTAAGACTAACATTTTTTTCTTTGGCTGGGCACTAGAGTTGTTATGATTGGAACGACTACCCTAAACCACGTTGCAATTTCTGATTGAACAGGAATGGGGGATTCTAGTGGCTCCAATTTCGGTACTTTTCTGATGGTCTTATGCTTATAATTTCGAGCTCTAAATTGGTCTACATTGATTGACACCACAATTGTCCCCCCCCCTCTATGTTGCACATATGAAGGACTTATATGAGGACAAAGATTATTTAAAGGAAAACTTATGGCCAGCTCTTCAACGCCTCTATGCGCACAAAGACGTTGGAAGTTTCTGGTCCACTGTTAATGTATCCAAAATGCAACCAGGGATGTGTCAACTGAAATCTTTTTCAAGGAACATGGCAGTGCCTGGACCATGCACTCCTATGGCAGAGTCAACTGGGAAGTTTCCAGGAGGCGAGGGGAGTTGTGAACTTGAAGTTCACAGTGGAAATTTCCCCCCCCTCCTACCATGTGCTCGGGTACTAATTCAGATTGGGTTGTGATTGCATGTGTAGGTGGTTCCGGCCAAGGAAGTGCAACGAAGGGGTGTGAGGGCACTGGATAGTACATCAGGCAATACTTCATTGCCTACACATCAGGTTCCACCAATACTTTGCTAAACTCTTATTCCATAGGGTAATTTTAGGCAGCGTTATTGGGTGTGGACACATTTGAGTCCATTATGGAGTTCTCATTGGTTTGCCCCTTAGAAGTTGTAGTTTTACCCGCACCGCATCCATTGCTGAAACATTGTTGTAATGATCACTACATTTTATTGGGTATGCGTTTGATTAATGTATGGATGGTGTGTAGGTGCAATTTAATGTTGGGCAATGTGTGCACCTGATGAATCCGAAAAACAAGAGACGCAAGGTGGCAACTGGTAAAATCAGCGGCGTAGGGGGTGTGGACAAGTTCCATTTCAAGGTCATTCCGCAATTTTGCTACAAAGTTGACGTGACCACTGCTCACATAGGTGATGTGAAACTTGCATATCCACATGAGGATGGAGACCAATGGGTAGTTAAAGATGTGGTGGGAGGCAGCACACTTTGGAATGAAAGGAGTTTGAGAGCAACGTGAATTTCCTTAGACGTACTTAGCAGGGAGTCGATAAAGGTCTTCCTCACCCTAAACACTCTGAACCCACATATGAACACTCTTACAGATTTTGTTGGGAACCCCACAAACAAATTCAAAGATGTGTTGTGTTTCATGTATGATTCATGCTTTCATATTGAGGCTGCATCCCAATGTTTGAAAGGTGGTTGCATGCTTGAACGCTATTGTAAACGCAAACTCTCTTGCTATGTGAAGCGCAATTTTGTTGTCGTTGTGGTCGGCTTCATGTCCGAATTTGTAGTCACTGTAAAGTTGGGATGTATATGAACTGCACATCATCTGACAATGCTACCCCTCTCACCTCGGCACACGCAATGATATGTCCAACTAATAAAAGAGTAAACAATGGCTGAATGTGTTCAAAGATGGCCTAAACCCGAGCACATGTAACTAGAATGTAGTTGTTCAATAGTGACTTTATAGTCGTTTACGATACAGAAGGCCACGCGACTCAACCCCACGTGCTTCACGTCTGCGCCATGTACTGTTCAACAACTACAAAATGACTAAATAGAACTACAAAATGACTACGTAAGAATTAAATAAAAACCACAAAATGACTACATAAGAACTAAATAAGAACTACAAAACGACTACATAAGAACTAAAAAAATGACTACATAAGAACTACAAAATGACTACATAAGAACTACAAAATGACTATATAATAACTACATAATGGACACGTGGCGATATATTACTTGACCACATGTGAACCCGCACACCGACATATACCATTCATGCCACGTGGCACGATGACATGGCCAATTGACCTGAAAGCCACGTGTTTGGTGACATGGCACCTGTGCCAACTAAGATGTTGACGTGGATGCCACATAACGCCACGTGATGCCACGTAACGCCACGTAATGCATACATCATACATGGTCTGCCACGTCCATCATCCATGTTTACGACTAGCCTAAATGACTATATGATCCACGTTCCGACGTCACGTCCCAAACGACTGTCTGTCCGTTACAAGTCGTCCGTAATAACACAAAAATTAATAGTCATTGCTGTCCTCAATGACTCAAAAAACAATCATAAACAAAGTTGTTTTTTGTCGATTTTCTTGTAGTGATATTCGGTAATCGGAGACTTTTTGATGACTTTGAGACTTTTTAAGGACGTGGCTTTCACATTTGTAGGAAGGAAAACACTACGAATATACTATGTTCCCAATTTTGAACACAAGTATGAGACACAAATGCATGAGACACACACGCCGAAATAAGAAAATGGGATATATGAAAACAATTGCGTATACAAAAATGGTATCATATTTATTGAATAGGATTGAAATACAAAATACAAGTGGAATGTCCAATATTAGGCCAAAATCCTTCAAATATAATCGATCACCAACCAGTGCATTCGACAATTAAATATATATTAATATGATTTATACGTTTGGATCGTCAATACGACGCACTCCTTTTATTTTTGCGATAGCCTTTGCGGCCGTCTCTTTTTCTTTTGCTTTAATGGCCTCCATGGCTCTGAAGATCTCGGGCCCGCGGCTGTAACCTTGTTTGTTTGTTGGTCCGGAATATGTGCCGTTCGTCCATATTTGGCGACGCGCTACCGAATTGTAGGACGTGGTGTTGTAAGTGGAATACGAAGGCGTTTGCGAAACGGAATGTCTTGCACTCTTCCGAAGGGCCAAACAACGATCGGACTCGCAAGAAGCGGTCTGGAGGGTTCCCCTATCCAATGAAGAAGTCGAGCATGGACGGCCCACATTCGAGTACGGTGGGGTCTGAAACAACGATCACAAAGTCATACAATGAAGCGGGTTGGTATGAGTGAGCACAAGTTACGGATGCAAGTCCGAAAATCCCAAGAAACACAAATGCACTAATACACGGAAACCAACAAGGAAAAACTCGAGAAGGCCAAAAGTTGGGCACCTTGGCATTGGGGGTGTTGGATTGAGCTTCGGGGACATCGAGGGGGGCAGATACAAGCACGACAGGGACGTTCGTAAACGTCGGGACATCAATCCGGGGTTCATCCATGCGAAGGCATCTGGTCGATCGTGGGGCCTTGGGGACAAAATATTTGGTTGGTAACGCATCGAAGTCAATAATACAAACGTGCTTCTCGTTGCGGAGGGGAGATGGAGACGGAGACGGAGTGTGGTTGAGTTTTGCTACCTTTGCAGGAGGGCTATCCACGACTCCGTCTTCAAACCCAGAGTCTTTGGAGTAATCAACAGCAGAGGCGGCATCGACGGCCGAGAATTGGAATAGTGAAGGCAATGCAACGTCGCTCATACCAAGGGAAGGGGAGCCGGGGACCGACGGATATGCGGACGGGCCATTGACGACACTTTGGGATGCTTGGTGTGGCAACTAGGACACAAAAATACATTACAAAGAAAAGGGGGGAACGGTTAGATATAAACATGGAGAATCCAAGTACAATTCCAAAAATGTTCAAAGTTCTCAAATTAATTTATTGAGTTTGGCGTACTCGTACAACATCCTAAATACTTCATCTCGTGGACCGAGAGGCCTATTGCCAATGGGGTTGGAGAGGACAAAATCCGGGACACTTCCGGGGTGACATGCAAGCCTCCTAATGTATGGACCTAGCTCATTCTCTAGGAAGGTGTCGTTTCTATTGCCTTTCCAAGGATCCGGGAAGATGGCGTTGCCCGAGGGGTTGAGGATGCTCTTCGCGGGGTTGTCGTCGACGAGGAGAGTGTTCTCCGGCGTTGGCCAAGAACCGTGGGGCACCCCCTCCAACATGGGGACGCCGACCCAGAGGTTCTTCCTGAGGACCTTCAGGAATTGCGGCCCGCCGCCTCCTGCGACCTTCGGTACAATCCTGCCACTACGGTCATGGAGCTCATCGCAGTGTTCTTGACCGAGAAGCAAGCAAGGCATTGCGAGTTCTCGGAAAAGGAAACCGGCGATGGCCTCCGTGTTGTCCATGAGCATAGAGCTCCAGACGACCACATGAGCCAAGCCAAGGACGTCACGGAGGAAGCGCCTCAAGCCGGGTCGGGCCCAGACGGCCTTGTTGTTAATGAAGGTATCCAAGCGCCCGCCGTAATCCATGTCTTGTAGACTACGGAGGGGCCCCCTGGACGCGCCATGCTGGATGTGTTTGGAATGGCAAAGCACCCCATTGAGGTCAAATATTATGAACGGTTTCCTCATGGGCCAATTTGGTCTTCCAAAGGGGTTGCGAGCTATCTCCGACGGACCCTGTGATGAAACATTTTACCTAGGTGAATGTTGCTACTAACGAAAACCAATTGACAAACATTTCATGAATTCAACAAAGAAATAGAATGCCAAAATTGTGCGAACTATGTGGTTCGAAAAGATTTATTAATGTAAATGGTGATATACAATTTTCAAAGGACATCTATCGATGAGCCCAAGAATCTAGCGCTTTCTCTGTTGAAGCTAATGGATCCTACGCTACAAAATTTGCGTCCACTCGCGGGGGGGAGGCCGGAGTTGAACTCATAAAAATACACCGCCACGAAGGTGACAAACAGGGAACATACGGACGCGCGTCCGCAAGGAGGGAGGCATGCTCAAAGGTTGGTTACTTCTTCATCAGCGAGATCCACGCCAGCAGTGCCTCCCTCAGCAGGACTCGTCACCATGGGCACAACTTCCGGACGCGCGTCCGTAAAGTCGTACAGTCCATCTGTGTCGACCAACAAGGTGTTTCCAGCCACTTGAGAGGCTTGGGTGCCTGCGTAAGCTTCCTCCGCGGAGTCTTGGTTGCCCCGCATATGTACATCTTCATCCTCGACGGGGGCGTCGTCTTCATCGGCCTCTATGCCCTCGTGGCTTGTTCTATCACGTGTCGGGCTCTCCTGCGACTCCTCCACATTGTCGGTGTGTCGCACAGTGTCATTGCCCGCGCTATTTACATCCGCCCTCTGAGGGGGTGTGGCCCCTGCACTGAGAAGGGAGGGCAACTCTGCGGGGTTTCGGACGCGCGTCCGTAAGTCCTGGACGCCGGACGAGGTAGGTCGGGGGAGGGCTTTAGTGTGGGCGCAACCTGGGCAAGGGGTGGGACGTTGAATGCGGGGGTTGCATAGGCATGCTCTGGTATGTACACAGCATGGCTATGAGATGGAGGCGGCATGAGATCGTTGGGCATCGGCATGCCGGCTTGGGGAGCTGCATACACCAACGGAGGCCCCGCCTGCAGGCTCTGCATCATGGACATGAATTGTTGGCTCTGGGCCAGGAACTGTTGATTCTGAGCCATGAGATCGGCGTGCCTGCGAGCGGATTCCAACCTGGATTGTTCCATCTCAGCTTGGATGGCCGCCATCTTCTTGGCGTGCAGCTCGTTTGCCTCCCGGAGCCGTTGGTCAAGCTCCTCCCTCATTCTCTTCTCCATCTTCTCGTCCAATTCGGAGACGGACATCGGCTCTTTCTTCACCTTGCCGGGCTCGCTAGGCAAGGCGGAGATGGCATTGTACATCTGAACCTCGTCCTCGTCTTCATCGGAAAGGTCCAAGATTGCCCCTTCAGGGTATTCGTTGTAAGGCGTCTTGTTCCTCTTCCGTCGGATCTCACGGTAGAGATTGAGGTCGGGCCTCAAGATCAGCTCCAGCATATCCCTGCCCTCCATAGCTAGGAGTTCTGCCTGCTGAGACTCACCCCCGGAAGAAGCTGTGCAGCCGGCTTCTGTTGCGAGCTCCACATCCATCTCTGCCCTAACCCCTGCAGCACGGGACGGAAACCCAACACGAGAAGTGGGAGTCCCAAAAGGCGAGGCACTTGGCCCATGAGGGACCCTCAACGGAGTGATGGTGGGATGTGGCTCCTCCGTATCCATGTGGTCCGCGCCCAGGAGGAAATGACCTGTGGTGGGTTCACGAACAAGGCTCGGTAAATCCTCGTGCGCCCTGGGCTGTCCCGTGGGGTGGATGGGATCCTGCTCTGCGTCAGTGTCCGTCTCCATTTCAGGCATCGCCTCAATTCGCGAGGCGAGCGGCAACACAGGCTGGGGAGGTAGCACGTCCACGATGTCGAGGATGTCCATTTTAGAGGCATTAACCCTGTGGGCCTTTGCATCGTCGCAGTCGCCGACATCCACAAACGAATTCACCTGCAGCCCAAGCATCTGGAACATAACAACAAGAGTTAGAGGGGCGAATGTGGTCAGGGACATCTACATGAGAGGCTAGATATGATCAAATGTAACAACAGGAAGTAGTGTAATTTTACGGACGCGCGTCCGTAAAATTACACAGCCAAGAGGTGCTGGGGGAAACCAAGCATATGAAGATACGGGGGAATTTACGGACGCGCGTCCGTAAATTTCCATTGGGGGCAGGCAACTCACCAATGCTGCATACACAAATTTGGTGCCGCCGAAGACGTTGTACACAGTCTCGCTCATAACCGTCAAAATCTTCAGGATCCCGAGGTAGAATTCCATACGAAGCTCGTACGCCGGGTAGATTGTGTACATGGTCTCCTCCACGAGCTCCTTGGGATGTGGTGTGGGAAGCGAGTACATTTTCTTGAACACCGCACTAGCTTTCACAGGCGGCCGCCCAGTCGGTGAAGACTTGTGCGTCAAGAAATAGACTTGCACAGCTCCCACTTGCTTCACTCCCCTTGCCTCTTGGATAGCTGTGACCCCTTCCGTCTTGGCCGGGATGTACGTGCTGTGGTAGAGGTCGTAGTCGACGTCCATCTTGAAGTTGTAGAGCTCCAGGACTGCTGCGGACTTCTCTTGCTCTACAATCCAAAGCCACACATTTGGCTCGCGGAGGGCCGGCGACCGAAATGCCTTGAAGGCTCCAAAGAACGGCTCGTAGAAAGGGGTTCCGGCACCCCCCTGTTTCCAAGCTCTGGGGATTGCACGGAAGTCGAAGATTGCCAAAGGACACCCCCGGGGGTCGTCTCTCACCGTGGCTCTCGAGGCGTGGGTGTCCCATTTGCCAAACTTCAAGGGCGTAGCGACTGTGCAAAATCTTGCAACCCCCCCAAACTTCGCGTTCTTCTTTTTGTTGAGGAAGTTCGCGTACATCATCGTCTCCCTCTCATCGATGGAACCCTTCTTCTCATTCTTCTTGGATCGCTGGGCCAGGAAAGTGGAAGCCTCTCTTGTCAGAGCTCGTATGGAGACACTGTTGATGTGGTATTCGTCCTCTAGCTTCCTCCAATTCTCCCACACAATCTCCCCATCTGCATTGGTGAGGTTGTGGGCAGGCAGCAGTTTGCTGATCTCCCTTATGGTCATGGTCTTCTTCTTCCTGTATTCGCACCACTCCTTCATGTGGTACGTCGAAGGCTTCATGTGCTTCGGCCTCTTGAGGAAGATCTTTGGGTAGGGCAGAGTCCTTCTTGGAGTTTCGAGAAGGACGTGCGTTGCCGCTCTGTACATCTCCGAGTCAAGCAACCCTTGGAGGGGACGGAAGAACTCTCTCAGGATTGGTGGTATTTTCGTCCTGGAGTCAGTCTTGTACGTGGTCTCCGGGTCTGGATTAACCAGGTCCCCGTGGTTGTGAGCATCGAAGAGTCGCAACCAGATTTCCCATGTTTCCTCTGATGCAGTGATGAGCTTGATCTCACCTTTTAATTCCTGCACCATCTTCGTGCCGCTTGTTTTCATGTCAATGCTGGAGAACTTTGTCAAGATGGCATTGCTGAATGTCTGCAAGAGGGATGAACATAACGAAATTAGCAAAGAGAAGATTCAAACAATCAAAACATTCAAGGTCCAAGGGCCAGGGTTACGGATGCGCGTCCGTAAAGCTATTATAGTTTTTTACCTGTCATTTAGGGTTTTTGATCGTTGCGTTTTCCCTTTCTTTTGGTGGGCAGTCGTGCTCCACCCATAAGGTCCTCCCAGCCACGATGTTGGCTGCCCATGAGGCCTCAAACTGCCTCACTTTGTTGCCTTGGTTCATGAAGGCCGAGATTGCGATGAGTTGGTTCGAGTCCTTGGAATGCACGACAAATGCCTTCCAGTATCAAATTGCGTCCTTCCATGGGCTTTTCCACTCATCGTTTTCGAGGAAAGCTTTTGCAGCCATCACGCTGTGTTGGCCGTCGACAATATAGAACTCTCCCTCCTTGAGGATTGGCCAATTCCTCTCGTTCACTTCAACCGCCGGGTCCTTGGACGTCACACAAATCGTTTGCCTGTCGAACTTGGGGTTGTTCATGAGGTTATTCATTTGCCACCACACCCCGTGTTCTTCTTTTGCCCTCGTGTTCATACTCTCGGTCCCAGGGTGGCACTTGTAGACGTCCACGTCGAACGTGAAATACCTGCCCAGTGGCCAGCATCCCTTTGTCTTCTCGTCGAACTCTTGGAATATCTTTGTCGAGAGTTCGGCGTCAGGTCGTTGGCCCCTTTTGAGGAGAGGGGCGACGATAAGAGTAGAGCTGACGTCTGGCCCCTCTGTGAGCCCAGACGACTCCATCTGCAAGTGCGACCGTTTGCTTCGTTGTCTGCTCCCAGTAGACGCACCACTCTGGGAGGATCTTGAATTGCTTGGGACGGGCTTAGGCACACGTTTTGTTTGTGCAGTTGTGGAAGGTTTCTTCTTCTCTTTCCCTTTTTTGGCCTCTAGCAAGGCGCCATTCACTCTTGTCACATTGTTCAAGAGGCGTCCAAGCCGCTTACCCGTCCAAGGCGCATTGCACACGTAGTCTTGGAATTCCTTCGCGAGATTCAAGCAACCCGCATCTGGACTGTTATTTTCACACTCGTTCTTGTTGAAGGGATGGTATGACTTGTGCAAAATGAAGGTTACTCTATCCTCCTTCTTCTCCAGGTCAATCACGACGTAGTCCCCCTGGGCTACTGCGCACTCTATTGTCCAGAATCTTAGTCTGACCCACTTCTCTGGTTCTTCTAATGGTGTCCTTAATTGGTACGAAAATCTGAGCACAAATAAATCCTTTTCATATTTTTCTATAATGACTGTCCAATTGTCCTCAGTATCTTCCTTCGGCTTGTAATGGTCGTTGTTGCTTTGATCTTTGATGACATCTGGCAGTGGAGGAGAGAGAAGCTCTGCGAACATGTCAATAGCGGGTCTCTTCGTGGATGCCATCTGTAAAATAGGACAAACAGTAAGTTAGTGTAATATTCAAGGATAGCGTAGCCTAATTTACGAACGCGCGTTCGTAAATATTGGGGGAACAGTAGAGGAGAGGATTTCTTTTCCATACATGACTGGGTATTTAGCAAATATGATTTAGCATTATATTTGAAGGTATATATTTTACGTTGATGGAGTTACATGTGTCTACTTTATATAATTCAATTTAATCAATATTGATCTTAACACAAAGCACCTACATTGTGAATTTACGGACGCGCGGCCGTAAACATGTATAAGACTAAACTATTCTTTCATAAATTTAGTCATGCGGTAATTAATTTATGCATTGCATGGCATAGTGCGGGGTGGGACGAACCAACCCATATATTGGTACCTTACCAAGGAGGGCGAACGGCTGGGGATTCGTGACACTCCAAATCAACCATCCTACATATCGTGGATGAAGTGGCTCCAATACAAAAGAACCCCCCAAGGCGTTGGGGGTTGATTCATTCGAATGTGACATCATTAGACATCCGGTAAGGTACCAATGTATGGGTCGAATCGCCCTAGCCGCATATTGCGTATAATTCTCAGTGAACTCGTGCCTTTTTTATTAAGAGTTTTGGTATGCATGATCAGATATTATTGTATGACATATAATCTTCCCAGATGTTCATGACGTAGTGTTTTGGCTGATTATGTTGTTTGGACGGTTTTTTTACGGACACGCGTCCGTAAAATATGCGGTGGGATATATGAGGCCAGCAGATGGATAGGCTATTATTTAATGAATATATTTACGGACGCGCGTCCCTAATATATGTCCTCTGGTCGAGATATTGTTCATGGTCATTAGATGAATCGGCTATTATTCAATGTATATATTTACGGACGCGCGGCCGTAACCTCTGCACATATATTGTGCATTAGAATTCCCTGTCTTAAGCAAACATCCCGAGTTTACGGACGCGCGTCCGTAAACTATAGTCCATTTCGTGGCTCCGCATTTTTCGGGCATTTTTGGGTTTAGGGAACTATACACTAATCTACAATGTTTCTTACCATGAAATGCGATTTGGCTCTCTTGCGAGTTGAAAGCAATAGCAGACTCTGCACTGCATAGTGACAAAATAACACCAGCAACATATGTTAGAAACAATGAATCATAGACATCTGTACGGAAATTTTGAGACAATGAATTCTACAATGCACATTTTTGCTGTTTTGGAGCCTCAATCTTAACACTTCACTCTACTTCTTCAATCTGTACTCTTATACCTCAATCTCATTCTTCAATCTTCCAACTCTCAACTGTTGAAACCCCAATCACAAATTATGCAAAATCTCTCAAGCCCTCTATTGCCAAAGACATATCTCTGAAATCTCAGAAAGTTGTGGACCAACTCAATGCTCTCAAACCTCTTAAAGCTCTTAAAGCCTTCAACTATCAAATCTCAGATGTCAATTGCCCTTTAGAATAATGAAATGCCTAAAACTAAATGATTTCTGGAATCTGGCCTTTTCTCAAGCTACCAAACAAACCCTAAATTGCTTCAAACTGAAACCTCACATGCTCTCAATTTGTATGAAGCACACATGCTTTCAAGCTAACAAAACAAACTCTAAACCCCAACAACCCAGAAGTGCAATCATACTTAAAACAAGAGCAATGTTAAACCAATACTTACCTCTTGTAGAATGCTAGCTCCCACACCACAACTCCTCCTCTGAAACCTCTCAAGCTCTCAAGCTCTCAAACTCTATAACCTCTCAAGCTCTCAAGCTCTCAAACCTCTCAAGTTCTCCAACCTCTCAAACCTCTGAAGCCTCTCAAGCTCTCAAACCTCTCAAGCTCCCAAGCTCTCAAACCTCCCAAGCATCCCAAGTTGCTTCAGAAAAGAAAGCACAACTCCTAACAAAATCCTCACAATACTCACTCACACACACTCGCTCACACCCTCAACCAACACACACTCTCCACACAAAAATCCCAGCGCAAGAACGCTCCTATGCACACGGAAAAATTCGCCAGCACCGCCCAACACCAAGCGCACAACGTTGCAAATGGCGCTGGTGTGGGCGGGCGGCGTCGCTTAGGGTTGGGGAGAGGGGGAGAGGGGGCGCGGGCACGTGGCACCTCTTGGGATGGGGCACATGGCGATAGGGGGATGGGGATGGGATAGGGGGCTGGGATGGAGGGTTGGGATGGGAAGGGGGGATGGGGGGATGGGATGGGACGGGGGCTGGGATGGGATGGGGGGCTGGGTTGGGATGGAATGGGGGGCTAGGGGGGAATGGGTTAATATGACACTTGTTAATACGACACCCTCGATATTACGACACATTTTTGTGCGACCAAACTTTTTAGTTCAAACTCCCTCTTTTATACGACTACGACACTCGATAATGCGACATTTAGAATCCCCGTTTTGTCATATTAAAGAGGTAGGTCATGCTAAAATGCCTTTCATCTATATTATGTACATCTAACATACATCCATTTTCACTTGGGAACAGCTTGGGAACTTCACTTTTCATTGGTAACTTAATGATTATTAGGGTTACTAGTGTAGAATGCACATGGTTAGGGTTCGAGTGGCCTCCTGCCTAGTATGTTGCCTTGCACTCATGGTGATATCTTTTAGTGATGCTATACGTCATGCATCATTGTTGTCCAATTTCTTATTAAAGAACTCTTTATATTTTGGTGTTAATGAAATTATTAGTTTTCCAAAGTTAGTAGGGAATTTAGAAAAGATGATAGTTGCTAACTTGGGTAGGCAACACGAGAGATATTTGGACTCCTATATCAAGAGATCTTAAGAATATTTATATTTGTTTGGAGTTATAGGTTATTATTTCATACCATCTATATTGCTTAACCTCGCGGTGTATATGTTTAAGATCATATTACTTGCGTTTTCGTATTCCCTCAATAATACGACATCTTTTGTGTTTCCCAAACATGTCATACTAAAGTAGGACACTTTGGATGTTTTGATGCGAGTATCATTATGCAACATAGAGTTGGAGAATATGGATTGGAGCGCAATATTTGAGTTAATATGGTGCAACATGAGGAACCCCCAAACCCTAAACCCTAAACCCATAAACCCTAAACCCCTAAACCCCTAAACCATAAACCCATTAAGCACAGTTGAATGCCAAGTGTGAAGGGTGATACTAACGGTGAAGTTGTTAACCATTAGTGTATCCTAGCGTACCCCCAAAAATACGCAAAGTGACATACATTTCCCCTCCGACATCTTAATTCCCTAAAATAAAAGCAACCCTAGACTATGCGCGAGTGACATTGTTTGCAAATACATGCCAACCCACTACCTAATATCCACCTTGTACATTAAACAACCTTCAGGATTAATTCAATCTTTGCACACCTAGGTCTGATCTTGTATTAGAGCCTATAAGTAGACGCAAAATGTTGTTTAAATTGGAGTTTTGTTTCCATGCTGGCATGTATTGTTGTGTTAAGTACTCGATTATAGAATATCAATATGAGATCTTCAAAACCTT
Source organism: Polytrichum formosum (assembly GCA_964035585.1). Lineage (NCBI taxonomy): Eukaryota > Viridiplantae > Streptophyta > Polytrichopsida > Polytrichales > Polytrichaceae > Polytrichum > Polytrichum formosum. The sequence continues at coordinate 23,322,583 of OZ037935.1, read as the reverse complement.
TCATGAAAACTAATGGTTTAAAGAAAATGATTGAATCATATGGTTTAGAACATAAATTTCTTGAATCTTAAATATTTTTAAGTTGTAATTGTTTTTATAATATTCTTTGAATACATTATAAACTTGAGGTCAACATAATTTATTGGCACAACTCGATCAATGCGATGTAATGTTTTCGTATTTTAAACAAGTTTGCATGTCAATTCTTTGTTCAATGACACCTACTTTTTCACCACTTACACCGTATTCTAGAATTATGCTTTGTGAGCATATATTTGCTCGACTTTTCAAATGTTTATGGTGTTTTTTACAAAATAAAGTTAGTATAATAAAGGTTTGAATTATTTGGCCTTTACCGTGTTTGCACCCCTATGTCCTCATGTTTGTTTAGGGTATAGGCGGCTATACCATGCTCTTAAGTCATTTAACACGTATATGCGAAATAAAAATAAACCCCAACACCTTGGTCTTAAATCGAAATTAGCCCAACACCCAATAATGATACAATGTTTTGTACCATTGCATACAAATGTTTTGTTTGATACCAAGTACGAACTAATGTGAGTGTAAGAGTTGGTATTGTTGAGTCATTGCCGTACATAATATACATAAGGTACTAAAAAATATGTTTTCTCACGTATAGTACATAAAGAAGGCTCTTAGTTTTTTTGAAGTAAATGTTGATGTACTCAAGGGGGCACTAAGGTTTCGAGAGGAAATTGGCAATATTGATTTTAATTCAACCCATACCTAGGACAATAGATGTGTTACTCTCATGGCGTCTAGGCGTTGCTAATTTGTGTATCTATTAATACAATTATGTATAGGTGTGTATAGGTGGGTAGATTAAACGGGTTTGATGGTAGGATGGTGGTCAATGTAATTGCAATATTAAATGCAAGATGACATGAGAGAACATGATATTGTAGTGAATACCATTACATTGTATGCAAACCAATAAAATATTTGCTATTTCAATTTTGAATTACATATATTCTTATATTCCACGTACTATTGTTGTTGTTGTGGTCGATTTGTCCCATGATTCTATAATTTTTGTCTACTCATTCTACAATGAATTCTTAATACTAGGCATTCCAATATTCTAAACCACCCCTCAAAAATGTATAATGCTCATATATTATTGGCCAATAGATGCCTTTTTCTTTGTCATTATGTGGACTCATGCTCTATGGATGCTCTCCGCCATGAATACATGTTCTATTGTGAGCATGGCCCATGGAATATAGTAATCTTAGGTTTTTATTTTTAGGGTTTGGTTGGCGGCTAGTATCCTATGTCGAAAAACGGATCCAAGGAAGAACGATCACTACTTAAGGGGACATCCCCCCACCAAGGGACTCTTTTTGCATCTCAGATGTGGGTTGCGCTCCCTGGACCCTTGTATGCTTTTCTCGTCCAGGTACGGACCCTGATGCAATGGTCCGGTTATACCGCCGCAAATACCGGAGGTTTACGGGCGCGCGTCCGTAAACCTTAACCCTCTTGGTGCATTGAACCTCTATATTTGCCCTAAACATTGTGATTGACCTAGTAATGAGGTTTCAGTCAGAGAGGTTTACGGACGCACGTCCATAAACCCACCTCACCCTATGCACCATTGTAGAATATTTTGACATTGTGAAAAAAACAGTAGGTATATTAACCTGTCCAAATTCGTGTTGTCATGAGCCCTTGGTATACATGTAGGTGGCACCTACACCTCTTGATGCCCTGAACCTGTAGGCTTCTTGGACAACACTGAGTTCCTACATCTAGATGTTTACGGACGCGCGTCCGTAAACCTATGGTCTATTGGTTACCAAAGCCTTTACGGTTCGCATTGACCCCTCTGGACAGAAAGAGGTTTACGGACGCGCGTCCGTAAACCTATGGTCTATAGGTTACCAAAGCCTTTACGCCTAGTAGTGACCTCCCTGGATAGGAAGAGGTGTACGGACGCGGAAACCTAAACCTATGGTCTATATGTAACCAAAGCCTTTACGCCTGGCATTGACCTCTCTGGACAGGCAGAGGTTTACGGACGTGCGTCCGTAAACCTATGGTCTATAGGTTACCAGAGCCTTTATGCCTGGTAGTGACCTCCCTGGACATGCATAGGTTTACAGACGCACGGCCGCAAACCCGATGTCTGTGTCTGCAATGACAATGTTGTCACATGGAGTTATACGGACGCGCGTTCGTATACCATTGTGTCTTTGTTTCCACGCCATGAAAGCCACTATTCCCCGTATTGTGTTTTTCTTGATAATATGTATTTATGCTATCCATGACATACACTTGGACCTATGCTGAATTGGATATTTTGATATACTCTTAATTTAGCTTTCTTGTAGTGGCCATGGATTCCGACGTCGGTGATAGTGCGTTCGAGTTGTCTTTGGATCCATCAACCTCTGCTAGCGATTTTGAATCTGTCGTGGAACATGGAGCTACAAATGGTGTTGCCAATGCAGTCGACGATATAGGAACTGGAAGTTCTCGTCCGGACGTTGCTGTTGGGTTTGTTGATAGCGTAGAGGATGATTTCCTTCCACCATGTGAATGTTATTCACGAGAACAGTGGGCTGATCTTGATGTTGTCCTAGTCAATGGCTGTGGCGTTCCCGTGGCCGATGGTGTTTGTAGGAACTCAGATCCTAAGGATTGTATTGATGCAAATCCCCTTGGGGAGGAAGATGTTGGGGTGTGCATTTTGAATTCTTTCCACCCATTGGAAGTACCTCCAGGTTGGAGATTCTCTCTTCGTCGATGGCCGTTGCGAAGTGTTCTTCATGATGGTGTCAGCTTGTGCAATCATTCCAGCCGTTATTGGGAATTACAAGCAGCTTTGATGGCCACAATGCGTCCTAGAAAAGGTGTACGGAAATATGATTCTTTTCGTGTGCCCTGGGAACCCACGCAACGTCGTCGAGATCAAATATTGGAAGAAGCATCTATTAGGTCCGTAGCAACAAAAGATTGTTGTGCGAAGAAGTGTTGCCAACTATTTCCACATGACAAAATAAAATCTTTGAGGCAAGAGATGTGGCTTGCGGACTTCCGAATGCGATCCGCAAAGAAACTTGAGGTTCATCGCAACACGCACTTTGATGCCAAAGGTCGTAAGGTGGTGACCTTGGAAAATATAGAAGTGTGTTGCACGGCGTGGTACATTATTCATGCAGTTTCAAAGGCTGATTTTTATAGGTTTCGGAACTACTCGTCCCAAGGACGGCGTTCTCGGTTCCATGGCAATTTTGGCACAAAGAAGCCTAGGGAGGCAACACTCAAAGCGGCTGCAACACTATCAACCATCATTATGCCATTAGCGGATGCGATGCCACACAAGACCATGACTCTGGCATCCGGGGAAAAGGTTGTTCAGATGGTTTTGCCAACAGGGACGAAATGGAAGAACATACTAATGGACGTTAATGAAGTTGGCAAAAAAACGGGATGTGGGCCAATTTCGTTGTCAAAATTGAGTATGATCAAGAATCAACAATTCGCGGAATACATTACGAAGAGACCTGGGGACAAGTTTGCTAGGTGTACTGCTTGTGAGAAATACAAAGGCCTTTGAGACGCACATCCAATAGGGACTGAGTCTCACAATAGACATCAACGGAAATACATTGAGCATGTCAACAACCAGGAGGCACACCGTCAAGACTACTATAAGAACCGCGCACTATCAATAATGAGGCCGAACGAGGTTTTGACGATCATTCATGACAAAATGGACCATGCGAAGACTGCGTGCCCATGTTATGCGCGGAAAATAAAGGCTACAGATGGATATTTTAAGCTCCCTATAGCTGTCACAGGTTCGTTAGTCTTTCACATTGTTTTTTACGCACCCACATACACATTTGTACGGGTTACGGATGCACGTCCGCAAATGTGTGTTCATTTTTGTCTCTTGTTTGTGGGAAAATTGAATTTGTTTCGCATGGATGATTTCGGAATGTACGTCTTATTTGTATGTTTGAACGTGTTTATCTGAAACTCAGGTATGATCGCACATGGCCATGTGGACGTCAAGTATGCACATTATGGCTTGGACTTCTACCCTGGCGATGCCAACCATACAGTAGGGTCTTTTGCAAAACTTCTACGGGATCTTGAGAGGCCACCAACATCATCCTCTCGTGCTCTTTTCGTGGGATGTGGAACAACACCGATTTACGAGGCAGTACTAGTGGGAAAGGAAGTTTGTCTATCTTCATTGCAAGAACCGCCTGAACAACCCGTTCTTGCCAAACCTTTGCCTCCAACTCTACACGTGCAACTTGACAATTGTGCCAAGGACAACAAATGTCGATACGTGCTTTGTTTTTGGTCTTTGCTCGTAGCCAAAGGCATATTCAAGGAAGTTTTTGTGTCTTTTTTGATGGTTGGCCATACACACGATGACATTGATGCTTCATTTGGACGTTGGAGTATGAAGTTGCACGAGGAGGATTTTCCGACAATTCCTCTTCTCATGAAATCGTACATGGATTTGGATAATGTGCCAGTCATTCCGCATTTGATTGAAGAAGTGCCCGATTTCAAAACGTTTATCAAACCATTCATTCTTAAAGGAGGTGACCACTTGGTAGGCCATACCAAGGCTCAACAATTCCGATTCTATATGCGTGATGACGGTCTGCCGGCCATGCAGTTCAAGGCTTTGTGCACTTCACCGAATTGGGGTCCAGAGGAAGGGATACTCGTATGACGCCAAGACGAAGATGGCAAATGTATGCTACCCAATGGGGAGCCAAAGCCTTGCACACCTGACCCCATGAGGAATGGACCGGAAATCATCAAAGGTATATCCGGATTCATTGAGTACTGGAAAGAATTGTGTGAGGAAGACATCACAAGACGCATCCGGGATACTCACGAACCATTGATTGCGTATTGGGATCGCATTCGCTCGGCATTGCTGGCACCTGATGTCGATACACGTCCATATTTGACACAAGGATTTTGGCCACAAAGCCGAGTGACAATCGTGGAGTCTGAGGCCATGTTCTTCAGCAATGGAGACGTCCGTGAAGAGTTCGCTGCGGACGACCATTACGTTGGCCCTGCTCGTAATCGTCCGGCTCCATCATTTCGTGTGGCTGTTGATTGCTACGAAGGTTACATGGTCCTCGTACGAGCAGGAGATGAGAAGCACCCTAAACCGATTTGGTTGGTGAAAGCATTGTCGTCACCGAATTTTGTCCCAACTAGCCCCAATTTTCGTCAAATTGAGGTGGAATATTGCCGTCCAAGCACCAAAGATCAAAATGTGCTATGCACATATTTAGGTTGGGACACCAAGAAGGGTTTCAAGTGGACAATGGACTCGGCGTACGAACCAGTTTGGATAAACACGGATACCATACTTTGTGCTTGGAAGCCACGCAAAGGTTCCAAATCGGAGACAATGACCATCCCGCAAAAACATATAGAATTTGCTAAAGACAACTTGGCACGTATTGCTGCCGCAGAAAACAATGTCCAAAATGGAAATGAAGCTGAAGATGAAGATGGGGAATGATAGTGACGCAAGTCAGGACCAAAGTTGGTTGAAATATGTATTCGCCTTTTCATGAAATATATGACATTGGGGTCGAATACTATATTAGACACACCTTATAGAAATTTTATAGATTACAATTATATTGCATGATTGTATTAGTTTACGGATGTGGAAACCAACTTCCCATGTGCTATCAAATGTTTTTTATATGTTTTGTTACGGATGTGGAATCCAAATTATATATTCAAGATGCTAATTTGCAAATTCTCATGAACAATGTCAAATTATCTCAAGTATTGGTAGGTTTGGGATGTGCCGTCCAATTCAATAAGACCTTTATGTTTGGGATGCGCATCCAAGAGTCTATAGTGATAAAAACAAATGGTTATTTATGGATTCAATAATTTTGTTCGATACAAAACTGACAAGACAAAATATTTTTGAAATTCTGTCATTGAAATATCATGTTTGATTATCAGTATATAACTACTGTATTTAGAAACATACATATTCATTGCATATGGATTTCCAAAACATTATGTTGTCATTGTTCCCTATGTTCCCGATGTTCCCTACGTTCACAATATTCGCATCCGAAACTATGGGTCAAATTTATTTTGAGACTTCCCAAAGTCTCCGATTAACGAATATAGTGTTACTTAGATGTATGATGACATTCACATCTTGTGTATTTTCATCCTTTATTTATATAAATGCTACTTTTTAAGATTCCAAAGTCACATAAGTGTTATTCATGTAAGTGTTAGAACTTGTCCATGGTGCCCCCCATAAGTGTTACAAGTTTCCTTGTTCCAAAGTGTTAACAAATATCGAGGGTGGATTGTAGGTCTCATCGGAGCTTGGTCCCGACTCCCAACTTTAATTGTTTCTCTACGGAACATACAAATTGAGCTTGGAAACGTCTTGAAAATCGTGAGGTTGGTGGGCCTCGCATGTCTATATCTGGGGTATGTGTTGAAACCGGAAAAGTTATGGCTAACACACAAAGACAAGATGCACCTCCAAACATAAGATATTTGCTCCACTTCCTTTTTAAACAACTCTATTGATACATACAAGTTATTAGCCTAGAAACTTTTGTTGAAGAGTACAACTGTTCACCAATTTGTCATGCTAGGGCCACTTCACACACGAGCCAAGAGCCGTGACCATGAAATTGTGAGAGCCCAAAAGAAAGTGTCCAAAGGCCGTCCCAACACACCTCCAAAATCATGTAGTATGGTCACAAACCCTCAAGTGTAGTGTGAAGTTCATATGTGACCGGGCCCTTAACCAAATGCTATTGCAATGAATTCCTATTCATGTGGGTCCTCAAACATGAAAAAATATAATAAATTAATGGTTGTGAGTGTTCAGAGTGCCATGGTCTCCCGGTTTTGTGTTAGGCCTACCTCCAAGAGGTGGTTTTTGAAAATAGTCCAAGTGACCATGAAACATGATTCATTTGATGCCATGTAGGAATCCATATGCACTTTACATCCATCGTGCATTCACATACTCCGTTGGTCCCTCAAGCGTAGCGTGGACCGGCTCCACCTTTTCCACCAATGAGAGTGCTTGAAGTGTAATGGTCATGGGCTCACAGTCTCGTGTGTGAAGTGGCCCTTAGTGTGGGTAGAAGTCTCTATTCTTAAATTGCTAATTCAAAGGAAATCACATAACATTATTCAGATTCATAACAATGTTATGTGGGACTAACAATATTTTGTGAAATATTCCTCATGTTCAACCTAAATGATGGGATATTCCGTAGAATACTGTCAGAATCTGAATAATGTTATGCATTTAGTTCAAATAACTATTAATATGCAAAATCAAATCTTGGATATTGAATGCAGTTTGTGTCGAAATTTGTATGAATGAAACTGATTTTCAATCCATGTTGATTCAAGACAGACACAAATGGAACTCATTCAAGGCATGATCCGAAAACACTTACATGCACATTGTTCGAGCCTTTATTTTAAACAAGTAAGTGGTTGTAACAATTCACATACTTACAAACTTCACTATGAGAGTGCTTGCAAAGATCATCCATAAGGTAAAAATACCATAAACCGTGAAAATAAGATGATTCGCATTGAAGATATGGTCTTAAAACCATGAGATAATTTTCCAATATAGAAAATTAGGATTCATGAAGAATGCAAGTTGTTTCATATTTTTATACCCTGTACAAAAAATTCTACAATTTTTCAAAGTGGAAAGTTTGTCAAACGCCCTACTCGTTCACTAGATTCTCCTTAAACCGAACACGGTAATGCTCATTTCCACACAAAACATCACCTAAACCGGTTAACTCATGAGTACATTAAATTATGATTGACAGTAGTCAAACATGACTAAATGTGGCCAAACTGACTGTACACGCATATCAAGCTGCCAGCCTCGCAATTATTGGTTCCGGAAATAGCATTTCACTATTCTGACGGAAGTCTACTACACGGGTAGAGGGTAGTTCACGGTTTATGGTATTTCTACCTTACAATGGCAAGTCCTACATCACTTTTGGAGTTGATTGGGACATTTTTAATCAAAATATTTTCAAATTATAAAATACTATAATAATAAATTTGAAATCGATATTCCAAAACAATACATACTAGATATTATGATTCCGATTTACACAAGGTAGGCGTGCCTAATTTGGTTACTCACCTTAATCAACCACCTTCATTGAGTGGTATGTGGTTATGTGACTTCAAGAATGGATACCAACAGGACATGTGTTCAAAGAGATTGAACTATATGCTCAAAATAATTCTAGGTTCACTACATTGATCTATCCCATTTAGTGCGTGTGGTATTGATTCCCAAAGCACGCATTATTTTGCCACGTCTCAAAATTAGTGAGGGTTGAAATTTTTACAAGTGATATTGAATACATGAATACATGCTCATTTCCCCATTCATTTCAAGAACATTAGCGCATGATCTAAGGTGTTTGTAGAGTGCATAATTTGTTTTGGTGAACTAGAAGAGGCTTCTTCTTATTCTTCTTTTTGGTTGGCGCCACTCAGTCTTGAAGCTTCTCCCAACACTAAGAAATTGAAGAGAGCTTGCATTGAGAGTTTTTGGCACTTTAACACCTTGGGCTCTCAAAACCCTAGATCTTCAAGTGGCACTAATTTCATAGCGTAAAGAAATTTAGTATCACCTTCACTAATTTCCCACATGCACTATTAGCTCACACTCATTAAATGGGATAATTACTGGGGGTGGACTCTCCATTGGAAACCTAAATGACGTTGGGGGGGGGTGGCTATGAAATTAATACCCTATATACAAGACATTTATAGAGAAAAACGAATGTATACGTACTAACAACATGCTAGAAAATGGACTCGTGTATTTATACCAAGCTATTCAATGTAATGTGATAAATGCCTCCACAAAATATAAATCTTGAATTAATGAAACATTTATTACGTATAAAATCCATTTGCACGTTCCAACAAGAAAGTCATTGAAGATGATTTTTGAAGATCATTGAAGCAAACAAAGACAAGAGCACAATACTTAGCCACAACCTAGAGAGCAAAACTCAAGAGAGCCCATGAGCGTTCCAAGAGCCTCCATTTTGTAAACACCTTGAACCCCAATGCAAACCCTCGGGGAGATCACTCCATTGTAGAGTTGAACAACCACGTGCGATCATTTTAGATGTAAAAAATGTAAAAAATATAAAAAGCATCACCAAAATGGGTCACAATTTTATCAATTTTTTTTCATGAGTACATATAAATGGTACATGTTACATAGTAAAAAATGGTGACTAAATTTGATGATTTGGTTTTTTAATAAAACATACCGTTTCTAACTAGAATGACGCAGAATTGAACTAAAAAAATTGCTACAATTAATGAAGATGACTAAAAATTTCAAAAAAAATATACAAAAGATACCATCAATGGTTGTGTATATGTAGAAAAAATATCATAAAATTTAAAATTATTTATAACATGTAATATAGGGGTAGCAAACTTTGTTCGCACGTGGTGTTCAACTTGACAATGGAGTGATCTCCCCGAGTGCAAACCCCAACAAGAATGGACAGGTAGTCATTGAGGACTATTTCCATATGACAACAATGAATGAAAATGTGAATTGGACGAGACTAACATGTCTAATGTCAATTTTTTCTCTAAACCCTAGGGCCCCCTTTTTAACATCTACCTTTACTTCAACATTCTTTATAACGTTTTACATGTACACACTAGAGAAAAATGATGCCTCTCCCTTATGTATACCATGTACGCTAATGCCTCAAATAAATACCCCTTCTTACACTCACATTAGTTCATGTGTGGTATAAAGAGTCCACCCTTGGAGATAGTTAGTGTAATTAACATAATTGAACGGGCGAGACCTATATGACCATTTAATGAGCACAAATCTTCACTTTGCTAAATAAAATAGATATTCAAAATGATGAGGAAAGAGCGGCTATGACCTCAATTTGGATTTGCTAAAGCATCTCGTAATAATTGTGTGTTTCATATCCAAGGAAAGGTGGGGTACTTGGAAGAAGTAATCATTCAAGACCCATCTACCTCATAGAGCAAAAAAGGTTGTGCCCGAAACTATCCAACTACTTACACAATTGGATGAAAACCATCCATAACGTCCTTTAATATCTATCCGACTAACTTGGGCAGGTGAGAGGATTGAGATGTGGGGTCGAGTGAGGTGCCACTCATCATACATACATATTAAGATTAATAGAATACTACAAATAGTTCGAGGATAGGAATTTGATTGGAGGGATCCTAGGGAACCAATCATGGATCGCCACGTCACCATTGCTCAAACATGTAGGGACACGCGTGTAAGCGGTCGTGTGTAAAAATGTGTAGGGAGGTACGGTGGCCCTCCTACAAGCAAGCAAGCAACCGCTTGTGGACAAATTAACTTCAAGGGGTCTCCTACTATTCAAGTATCCATGATTCCCATAGAATCTTCACATCGCAAGGAAAGTGGCATCAAAAGTGTGGAGGCCACAAGCCTTGCTCATGTCGCATCCGCACTCAAGTGCAATTGGCGTGTGGCCAAGCATCACCTAAGCTACATCTACCTACCTTTGGGGGGCCCGCCCTCTCCCTTACACCACTTATTAACTTCTCTAAGGTAATGTGGGTGTTAATCCGCTCGATTATCATGTTCTCCAACTTCTACCGATTAGACCTACACAACGAAACTTGTCGGGCACTAGCAAACCTACAATGAAGCATCGTCAAAAAGCGGATTGAAAGCTTGCCTTCCCACTATTAAGGGGTTGTTTACACCATGGATCGTGAAGTCATCCCAAGGTTGTGTAAAATATGTGATTGGTTGTTGAACTCGTCTTGGGACCATTTCGGTTCACACCAAGGAGCAAATGTCAAAGTGACCATGGAGTTCGAGGTCCCCAAAAACATGTTTAAAGGCTTGCATTATCCACTGACATGGTCCAACAAGTTTTGCAATGGGAGAGGCAAAAGAGGTGCTCTAGTAGAAAAAAGGCAGGGGCCCATGATAGAGAAATGTTGTTAAATGATTCTTTAATGAGATTTTTTTGGGGGGGAAATAATATGAAGAGAAGACAAGAGCATGGTCAAACTTGATTTTTGTTTTTCAAAACTGCCCTTTTTGGGCATATATTAAAAAAATCAGCACGGTCACTTTTTGGTGCATGGTCATTCCGCTTGGTCCACGTTCGGTTTACACCTACTGAGGGACCCAAGACTTTGTAAATTGATTTTTTAAGAAATCGGACCATGGAAGATTTTTTTTTAAATGTATATGTACTAACCATACCCTAGAAAATGGACTCATGTATTTACACTAAGCTTTTCAAAGTAATGTGGCAAATGCCTCCACTACCTATTTGAAATATAAATCATGAATCAAATGGGCCTTTATTACATATACAATCCACTTCCACTTTCCAATGAGTAAGTTATTGAACATTTTTTTATCCATTGAATTTAACACATAATCAACTCTATTACAACATTGTCATTGGAACAAAGGCGATGAAACTAACACATCTACTGTCAAATTTTCTCTCCAATCTTCATGGCCCCCTTTTGTATACCTACCTTTACTATAATACTCTTAATAGCATGTTCTGAATGTACATACTAGAGGAAATAATAAACCTCTCCTTTATTTATACTATATAGGCTAATGCCTCAAATATTGCCCCTTCTTACACTCACGTTAGTTCGTACACGGTATGAAGAGTCCACCCTTTGGGAGAAATTTGACATTTAAAAAATACTATTACCAATGTAAACCATGTCCCAAGTGCTATGGTCAATAAAGCATTGATTGTTCATTTGCAATCATATGTCTACCAATTGAACTCCCAACTTGATAAAAATCATTCAATTTGTGTTCAACAAGTGCCAAGTGGCTAGACTTTTGCTCCGTTGAAAATGGTGAGTTTTCTTTGTGGTCCTAGACAAAACATGATAAAAGGGGGGGATGTTAAATCGACCATGCTATTTGTTAAAACGGCCACAAAGATGTGTCGCATGGTCATAAGATCTGTCAAAATTTGATTTTTCATCGTACACATGAAGAGGAGCAAGGTATCAGCTCTGTGTTAGAATTAATAAACTTGGCCAACTTGGAAGACAAGTCGGAGCCTAGTTGACACTGTGCATATTGACTATGGTCAGTTTAACCAATATGTGGTCGATTTAACAACTTCTAAAAATATCCATATACGCATTCATCTTGGCACTTATAGGGCTTGAAGTAGGTGACAACCACTAAAGGTGACCCAATCAAGGTTACTCACCTTACATGTACAAATTACAACACCCTCCATGTGGGTTGGATTAGGTGTAATTCAATACATTTGGGTAAATTTTGATGCCACATGTCATCGTGCGATTTGTTGGAACCTCTTAAAGGGTGGCATGGAAGTTGAGTTTAGGTAGAGACGTGCCCACTCAAACTTGAACGTACGGTGCACTCCAAATATGATGCGAACGTGAGCCATATCACCAACCGGTTGTCACATTCCCTCCTAAAAGGGTGACCAATAAATGGATGACCATGTCAATGCACGGCTTCACGAAAACGAGTGCTTCTTCACCTTAATGGCAACTACATTCTCTTTGAGAGGCAAAAGGTGACCGGATGGGCCTCCGACATTTAACGTATGTGGAGGGGCATGCAATATTATTGGTCATTTGATCGACTTTGGAAATGTCTCATTCAAATATTAAATAAATAAATAACCAACGCCGGGCAATCTGACGTGAATTTGAGCCCATTGGCCCTACCCTGCTCAAGAATCTTCTTGGTGCAGGGGGGTTTACTGCCCACTTTATGGTGGGTGGGCTCTTGGCTTCCTACCTACTTAGCTAGTATTTTTCCGTCAAGTAAAGAGAAGATTTTATAACAGGAATCGAACTGCCAACCACTTCATTCAGAAATGGGTACCTCTCCACTATCACCTGGTAGTTTAGGGTCATCTTAGACCGATTCAAATACTATTTGCAAATAATCACAAAGGTTGTCATTTGAAGTTTTAGAATTGAAGTATACGATCCAAACTACTTGTGATATGTTCTATCATAGGGCATTGGAATCAACTATTGGTAAGTAACCTTATAGAATCCCATGTTAAGAAAATGATTCAAAATTGTTTAAACATATATAAGAAGTCTAGTAGTTTGAGCTTTCGTTGAGGTATAGGGCCACTTCACACACAAGTCAAGGGCCGTGACCATGTAATTGTGAGGGCCCTGAAAACTCATCCAAAAGCTATACTTGTTATTTAACTGACATGGTCTACCATATAGGAATCCACACATAGACTTTTTCATCCATGACAATTTCATTGGGCCCATAGGCCTTCACCTTTTAGTGTGAAATGAACTTGTCTCGGCCAATGAGAGATCTTAGACTGCAATGGTCACGGATCTTTCTTTACTATTATGTGTGAAGTGGCCCTTAGTACCTGCCCTTTCAATAATGAAGCATTAACAAAAGAATCTAAGCATCTCCTCAATGTGACAAATAAAACAAAAACGCACCACCTTCCTTCCTTCCCTACGGGATTATAAGAGCTACACTTTTTGGCTCACCAAGGCGCCCATTTATAGACGACTAACCGAGAGCCTCCACGGGAAATGGAGCCAAATCATAAAGATTCCCTAAACCCTTGAGCCCCTCTCCAAGTCAACAAAGGAATACTTGGGTACATATCCTTGATACATATCCCTATGCAAATAGCTTCAACTATTCCCAACATAGAGACCTCCCCTCCTAGAATCTAGAAACGCTCGACATAAATGTCGGGAGTGAAGGTTCTTCCCCTAGAGTCTAGGTGGCATTGGGATTAACTTAGGCGAATTGGTTCCCTACACAAATTCACTTCAACAAAGTGTAGGCATAAAAACAATCCAACTCCGCGTCGTTTACAAAATATCTCCCGATAAATGAGTGCACCGTACACCGTCAATGGCTCGATTCCCTCATTCTCGATTCTCGATTCCCGATTCTTCTTCACACTCTCTCTCTAGCGGGAAACCATTACTTAAACCCTACGGGAGGCCCTAGCGAGAATTAGCTAGGGTTTGATTGATGGTGCGGCCAACGATGGCACTACTTTTGCGTGAAGCTTTAATCGTACTTCCGCATGACCTTAAGCCCCGACGGAGGGATGGATGTTGAGGATACCGAGAGGGCCGTTTGATTGGTAAGAATGAAAAGAAGAAGAAAAGAAGAGAAAACTTCGGGGCCCTATCGCCACTTGAATTATAACGGCCCCCCACACACGAATGTCGGTTTCGGGGTTTGGCAAGTTGGTGCACGGCATTCAATAAGTGGCAACCAAGCACCCTACACAACACCTGAGGAAAAGCAACTTCCGTGAGTAGTTTGATGGTGTCGTGGACCATCCAATGCTTCTTCTTTCCCAAATTCCAATGTACACCGCGTGGGATTCTAATGCATCGGGGAAGGAGAAAAAAGTGGTGGTAAGTTAAGTTGGCTTAAACTTAGTTTGACTCCCGACGATGTCACCTCACCCATCACCAAGGCTGATTTTTCACAAAGTTTTTACCCGTCCACATCCAAAAACCTCGAATTGAAAGGCAAAAAAAATTGCAACCCGTCCCAAAACCGGTAATTTCAAAACCAACCCGTCCAAGGAAAGGTTAAAGAAAAAAACAATTTGATAAAGATAAACCGAAAGATGTCGGCATGTGATTGGTTGCACTTGGAAACAATAGTATCTTCCTTCAATTCTGTCAGTGTTCTGGCTTTAGCTATTTTAGCTGCCACCTGCCCCATTTCGTCCACATACTTCAGAGAAAGTTTTGATTCTCTGAGGCCCAGGTTCCCCCTCCAGCAGTGTTCAAGCTCGGCACTTCCCCCTCCAACAGGTATTCAAGCTCTTCTTCTGGGTTGTCAGTATCTTCTCTCTATATCTTCAACCGAGTTTCGAGATTGTGTTAGAACAGTGATCAGGGAGATTTTTGGGCAACATAATCGGTTGAGATCCTAGTGATTGCAAGTCCAACAAATTTAGGGTTGACAACCTCCGGTTTTCCTTCTTTAAATTTGGGTATATTCTATAAATCCCTCTAAAATGATTAGTACATTTCTTGCAATCTTGAACTTCAACAAGTTTTTTCTCAAACTCAACCAGTTCATTTGTAACTAACTGCCGGTTCTCCGCGATCATTGTTCCAGAAGGTCCAAGATGAAAGGTGTTATGGGCTTGTAGAGTTTGAGTTTTTGAATTCAGTTTTGATTTAGACTGAGCAAGGATTGTTTCAGTGTCGTTCTAAACTACTCCTTCTTTCACCGATATCTATGTATGTTTGTATGTGCTGAATAATTTTGATTGTGTCCTTCATAGTCCCAATGATCCAGAACAAGAACAAGATTGGTGTCGGGGTGAAGTGTTTGGAGATGGTGGAGACCATGAGAGAGATGATCCCAAATAAGTCTTTATTTGAAGCTTGGGAGTTTGCAGGTACCACTCCAGAGTGGTCAATCAATTGGCCTGGTTTGAGTAACTTGTGGAGGAGAGTTATGGTGATTCCAGTGAGCATTGCAATATGTGAGAGGGGTTTTTCTAAACAAAACCTAATCAAAAGTCATCTACGTACTAGTTTGAAGTTAGAAACTTTAGATGCTTTGATGCGCATTTCATGTGCAAATATTCCAGTTGAAAACATCAATTGGAATGCAATGATGCTTGTTTGGAGAAACATGAAGGATAGGAGAATTCATCCACTTCTTTGAAGGGTAAGTAGCTCTTTGTTTTTAAAATTTTGAACATGTTTATATATACTAATTCTTATTCAATTACTAAGTTTACCTTCAATTATAATCTTTGACATTATGTTAAAAAGGTTCTAAATTTTGTGGTTGATGAATTAATGTATGCAGGTGAATCAAGCACTTCAAGATTGATATTTTGATTGGGTATTAGTGGTTTGATTGCATTATGCTTATATTCATATGTCATATATGACATAATGTAATTGATATTTGTACCATTTATTTTTTTTGGAATAATTTTTTTTAAATTTTATTTTTAGAACCCGTCCAAAGTGAATTTGACACGTCCCAAAACCGGTTCATTTTCTAAGAACCCGTCCACTGGAAATGTTTTTTTATGAACATGTCCCTAGACATGTTAGGGACCTTGTGAAAAATCACCACTGCCCATCACAACTCAACTCCTTTGGACCCCTACACAAGCTCCTTTGGACACTTTGAGCGTTTCAACACGAAGGTGTGTGGGTGTTATTTGGTTGGTTTTTGTATTCTCCGACTCCTACCAATTGCATTCACACAACAAAAACTTGTGTTGCATTAGCAAATCTGCAATGGAGCATCAACAAAAATCGAACTGACAATTGAACCTTTCCTGATTTGGTTACGGTTATTGGGAAGTGCAAGTTGGTTGATTCAATATTGAATACGTAGGCCTTCCCAATTGTGTCTACTACAAAGTGTGGAGTAGATGATAAAATTTGATATTGTAGTCCAATTTATTTTAAACATGTGTCTATATGGTGGTTGTTCTTTGAACTTCACCAAACCACAAACCAATCAAATATAGAGGTCCAATTCAACAAAGTCAGCAGATAACATCCACATACCTTGATAATATTCAAAATATGTCATGATTAAATTACATAAATCTAAATGAGAAATATAAGAGTCGAGTTTGTCATTGGGAGTGCAGATGAACATCTTCTAGTTTCTTGAAGTGAAACTCATAGATGATCTATAAGGCCCGATCCATGATGGCATTCTTTTGGATTTGTATATTTCATACTCGAAAATCCACGAAAATCTAGCATTGTAGGTTGTTGTGGACATTAAGTGCCCCACCTTAGCACCTTGCCATTTTCACCTTCTACTTTAGACCCATTTTGATGTGAGATTATGAGAGATTATAATAGATACCAAAATAACAAAATTCTAGATGGACAACAAGAATACAAAATGATCAAATGCCCATTTTAACATCATTCCAAAGTAATTTACGACAAAGCACTATGTATCACCATATGAGTCCTACACAATCGTCCTCCATCAGTGAAGGAGATGTGCAAGTGTACCTTTGTGATAGATTTGCAGATTTTTCGATGATTTAGGACAATTTCTCAATGACCAAGACGCAAGTCAAATGCCCAAGACTTGTATGGTTGTAGTGAAGTGCTCCCACACTTGATATTTTTCATGTTTTCTAATTTTGGTGACATAGGTAATCAACCGCAAATTACATAATCATTCCTCATAAACGAGAACACTTCAACGTGTTTTGAAAATGCCTTGATGAAATTTACGAACCGACAATCGTTGTTTACTTCTCAAAAACAATACTAAGTCTTACTTGTGAAATGCTCATTCCCTACTTGGATCAAGCCATGTGGTCCACTTACGAGGGTATTGTGATTTGGACCCATTTAATGTGATAGTTCACAAGAGTGGTTCTTCTTGAAGTCACGTGCATGGGAATGGCCAAGAGGATCTCACAACACGTCTTTTTGTGCAACAACACGCAAGATCCAACCTCCTCAACAACACATTGAAGTTTGGGATAATGATCGGGTTCTATATACAAAATCTAGAGATATACATAAGATCAAGATAGACGTACACTTATTTGAGGTATGAATCTAGAAATTATAGATGGTCAATTTAGCCCTCAAATGCTCCATCATTTTGTTCAATTTATAGGGGATTTGAAGGTCTTTCTCTTGGTTTGAGAAGCCATTTCACATTCCTACAAAGCTGTGAAACTTGAAGTGCTACCAAAAAAATAAAATAAAAATACATGTGGATGTTATAACAAAACTTCAAACTTTTATAATATCATTAAACCAAATCGTAGATCATAACATTATTAAGATCCATAACATTGTTCTGTGGGACTGACAGTATTTTGTAGAATATTCCAGCATTCAAGCTGAATGTGAGGAATATTTTGAAGAATACTGTCAGTCCCACAAAACACTGATCTGAATAATGTTATGATGGGAGCCAATATATATAGTTTCCAAGAAACCCAATTTACAGTAGATTAAAGAAGCCTCCCCAAACAATATGAGGCATAAGAACATCTATATTATATACATGCACCTTTGGGGATATTTTACTTGTATCTAGAGATGGAGCAAATTGTAACTTGAGTCCACGGTCATCCAACTAAGTGGGAAACCTTGAATCGATATAAGGGAATCGTTGTGCTCGGAATCATTGTGGCTAACATTTTTGAGTGGTGTGCATTGGAGAGCTCTATTTTGGGAAGCCGAGAGCCTTAGCCCGAATTTTGATGGCCACTGGCCATGCAGAAGAGATCTTAGTGTAGGGCAAATAGTAGCTCCACTCCTAGCCCTTCTCAAAGGCCACCCAAACAGCACCAACCCTAAAAAACATTTATATTCACTCCTAGTCTCTACATACTTAGCGCATTGGCCATGGCCCCACTTAACCCTCCGGCCATAGCCAATGCCGTCCACTAACCACAACCACATCTATTGACACAAGGGGCACAAGTAATCTTTGGCACAAATACTTGGCCATAGACCTATAAGCTACGAAAGGAGGGGATTATCACATACAACCGTACCTATCATTCATCCAACATAAGAGCTTCCAAATAATGTGCAGTTTGGAGGTTACTAGTATAAGTTTATTTGATACCGTAATTAGTTTCAAAGGACCCAAATTAGTCTAGTGTAAGTCATTTGAGATGAATCAGTCACAAACCTATAGAGAGTCAAGTATTTATGTTGGATGGATGAGAGGTACGCTCATACACGATAATTCCCTAGGTCCACGAGTTACTGCCTCCTCATATTGTCCGGCTACTAGTAGGCACTTTGCTACAGTGAAGTGAATTGATTTACACACACACGTTAGAAAAGTTAGATTTTTTCCTTGTAAGATGTCACCTCTGCTTTTGTGGGTAAGAGGTGGTGCCAACTAGCTTCGCATAGGTGGAGTGGAGTCGCCTAAAAATCAAGACTCATGTCCAAGCTCCATTATTGGGAGTAGCCAATAAGCTCCACTGTGAGCTGTGGATGGAGCCTATCTTCCCATCCAAGGCCCACGTCAGCTAGGGTTTAGTTGTGTCTTTATGATGTTTGTTCTTTGATCCTCACCATACCACACACCAACCAAATATAGGTGTCCGATTAAGAAAAGTAACCCAATAACACATGCATACCTTACACCATAATAAGTTTCTACAAGTTCTTTTGAAATGGGAATGGTTGATATTTTACTACAAATTCTTAAAGGTTACAATGACCTACCATTCATTAGACACCACACATTCATGTTATTTTTAGTAACCCACACTAGATAACAAACATAGTGTAGACTAACCAGGCCGAGTTGGAATCGCATAACTTTATTCAACTACATGATTGTGTTTCATTTTATATTTAGCATTTGACACGGGCCTCCACTATCTTATCTTCAAGCTAAGAAACGCTAGAAAATAAGAAGAAATTGGCGCAAGTACGAATAGTGAATAGTGTTGATATGAATAGTATGAATATTGTGAATAGTGTTGGTGTTTTCGGTGGTAGTGCTGCTATGAATAATTTTTTCAGTGAAAAATGCCGGGATGAACAATGTTTTTTGTGAATAGTGTTGGGATGAACAATGATTCCTGTGAGTCGGAAATATTACTCCACCCAAATATCCAAGTGTCAGCTTGAATGCATGAATACTAAATGAATATTCTTACTTTGTTTGAGAGGGCCACAAAATATAATTGACATATTCCAAGATCATGGAACCAACCCGCATGGATGAATAATGTTATGCGATTCCTTTTGTTGAATTGAAGGATACAATTTCGTTGTGACTTCCGTGAGTGAGATTTGTTTTGAAGTACTAAAAAGACACACTATCATGACAAATTCTTGCCATGTATGGCTGTGCCATTTACGCTATGTCGGCAACGATCAAGTACATCAACTTATGATATCTAATGGCCAAAATAAGATTCTACAAGCCCACAAGAAGCTAGAAGTTAGAACAACTAACTTCCCAATTTGTTGTTTCTGAAAGGTTGACCTGTTTCTTAAAGGTTGACCAACCAATCATTGGACCTTGCACTAAATATTACACGTAAGGTAAGGTAAGGTACATATACCCAAAATCGGCATTGAATCTCAAACCAAGATCATCTCCCACAATCATTCATTTGAACCCTTCCATGTACGACTCTGGTACATAGTGTTGGTTTTGGGTATATCTATCTTAGATGGTGCTACATATGTTATTTCAATCCAGATTCTAGAAATTGAAACTCAACTATTCTTGCACAATAAGTACCTGTTTATTTTGAGAATGTCCATCAATTGAACGCAAGGTTCACTTGGTGAGTCAATGCCATCTAACAATAGATATTTGAAATCCTATCTTTTGCATATGGAACTCATATGGAGTCACACGTTGGTGCAGCATTTGGGATCCCTTTTCAAATCATAAACTCAAAACATCAAACACTGTGGATGTATTTACTTTTGTGTAGTTTAGCCAACTTAGGCAACGGGTGAGAATCAATTTATTTTTTTGTGAAAACAAGGGACTGGGTCAATTTTTGAAATAATAATACTAGGAGAATCTAATCATTGGATACCACATGTATATGGTCCTCCATTACCCACACTAAATATCACACATAAGGTAGATGGTGCTAAATTTGTTATCCACTCCAAACCCAACATCCAAAAATCTTGAACATGTTGATTTTGAGAGCATCCACCACCCAAACAACATGCTCACATCATGAGTCCATGTCATCTACCAATAAATCTTTGAGCCCCTGCTAACTTTTGCATATGGAACTCAAGTAAGACAAACCTTGGTGCATTGGAACCCCTCTCAAATTTCTAGCACAACATCATCATCAACATTATTATTAATATTATTATTATTGATTTTTTATATCAACCTAACAATATCTTAAGGTCACGAGTTTACTTTCGTGGGTGCATGGGAATCGATTCCTTTTGTTGAAACAAGGGACTCTTGAAACCCTTGCTAGCTTTTGCATGTGGGACTCAATCAAGACAACCTTTGGTGTGTTGGGATCCCCTTTCAAATTACTAAAATTCTTGGAAGAATTTTTTTTTTGTCAACATAACAATAGCTGAATGTCGCGGGTTCACCTTTGTGTGCATGTGGGTGGAGACTGATAATTTCCTTTCGTCGAAACAAGGGAATCTTGAAACCCCTTCTAACTTTTGCATATGGAACTCAAAGCAAACATGCTTTGGTGTGTTGGCATCCCCTTACAAAGTACCACAAAATCGTTAAGTTTGTGTCAACATAACAATAGCTTAAGGTTGTGGGTTTGGTACTTTTGTGTACCTCCGCTATTTTCTTAACATAATTTAACGCACGGGCCTCTAAATGTACGCATCCTCCAAAAAATTATTCATTCCAAATTTTTGTTAGGCTAGTTCACAAAAGAATCAAAATAAATTAGCACATTCTATATTATTGTGTGTGAGAGACAGAGAACATAACATTATTCAGATCCATAACAATGTTCTATGGGACTAACAATATTCTGTGGAATATTCCTCATATTCGGCATGAATGATGGAATATTCCGTAGAATATTGTTAGTCCCACAAAACACTGTTATGGATCTGAATAATGTTATGAGCGAGAGAAAGAGAGATCTAAATATTAAACTAAATTTATGTCTTGTGAATATATTCCACTCTACTTATTCTCGCACGTCATTTTCTACGTAAATGACCAGTGAACTTCCCTACACGTGACTCCACAGTAGTTGGAATAGTCAAAGTACCTACTACACAGTCATTAAAACTGTTCCACCGTAACAATAAGGCTTAAGATCACAGGCTTCCGGGCAGGTGGGAATCGATTCCTTTTGTCGAAACAACGACGAAGGGAGTTACATCACCAATAGGTTGCGACAAGCTTCGGGTGTGTCGGGATCCGCTTCCAAATTACTACCTACTACCCAAAATTATCATTGAAATCGTGTCAACGTAGTAACAATAACTTTAGATCACGGCCTTTACCTTCGTGGGTGGCACGTGGGTGGGCATCGATTCCTTGTGTCGAAACAACAAGCAACTCCCATCGGTTCTTGAGCGAACAAAAATAATAATAACAATAATAATGTCAAAGTAAGCTAAGGTAGACAACCCTTATTTTGGTTACTTTTCTTAACCGGACACCCGTATTTGAGTGGTATATGCGGTTAGATGTGGCTCCAATAACGGATTTCAAGAAGACACGTGTTCTAAAGAGATTGGACAGTGTGTTTAAAATGTAATAACCATTCTAGGTTCAATAGTCAACAAAATCGGGAGGACCTGTATGACCATTTCACGAGGACGAAGATCTTCACTTTGATGATGAATATAAGATATATCCATATGAGCTCTGATACATTTGAGGAAAGCGGCTATGACCTCAATTTGGACAGTGTCCGGGGAGATTTTTGGGCATAATCGGTCGGGATCCTCATGTTTCCAAGTCCAACCGGTTACATGTTGACATCTTTTGGTTTTTCTTTACTAAATTGAGACATGTGCTGCAAATTCCTTTGAAACGACAGGTAATGTTCCTAAAGCCTTGAACTTCAACCGGTTCATTTGTTAACTAGTGGCCGGTTCTCCCCGTTCATTGATTGAATTTGGATTTGCTAACCATCTCTCACTAATCACGTGTTTCATATCCTACGAGAAGCGGGCTAGTTGGAATCACCAACCATTCAAAACCCATTTTCCGTGTCACACGACCGGAACTCTTGCGTACTAAGACACCATGGACCATGAAGTCGGACCATGGAAGATGGCCTTTTCCCATGGTCCACCTCCCATGGTCTGATTTCTTTAAAAAAATCAATTTACAAAGCTTTTGGACGCCCCTCACTAGGTGTAAACCGAATGTGAACCAAGAGGAATGACCATGCACCAAAAAATGAATGTGCCGATTTTTTTAACATATCCCCAAAAAGGGCAGTTTTGAAAAAAAAAATCAAGTTTGACCATTCTCTTGTCTTCTCTTGTCTTCATCTTCTCTCTCCATAATTATTTCATTAAAAATTTATCATAACAACATTTTTATGCCATGGGCCCCTGCCTTTCTCTACTAGAGCACCTCTTTTGCCTCTCCCAGCTCAAAACCCATTGGACCATGTCAGTGGATAATGCATGCCTTAAAATATGTCTTTTGGGGATCTCGAACTCCATGATCACTCTGACATTTTTCCCTTGGTGTAAACCGAAGTGGTCCCGGGACGAGTTCAACATCCAATCACAGATTTTACAGGGCCTTGGGACGACTTCATGGTCCATGGTGTAAACAGCCCCGAATAAGTGGAGTTTTAGGCCGCGCAATAACTTTCGTGTCCGTAGCAAGGGTGGGTGGCCCACGCGCCATAAGCTTAGAAGCTAGAGTAGTAGGCAGCTATGAGTCTATGGAGCCATCCATAGAGGGCCGGGGGCCGGCTATGGCGAGGCCAGAAATGAAATAAAAGGCAGATTCGTTGTTCCAACCATCCACCATCTCCACTCTTCGCCAACTCCATCTCCTGCCAGCGTCGCAGCTCGATCGATCTCTGCTCCGTCTCATTCGCTCGCACTCGTGCTAGTAAGATCCCACATTCTGCTGCAGCGCCGTTTCTCCTTTCTAGTCTCACGCACTCACTCTCACACAGACACACAGAGCGACGACAGACACAGGAAGAGAGAGACAGTTGAGAGCTAGAGAGCGGGAGGGAGGGAGGGAGGGAGGGAGGGAGAGAGCGAGGGAGGAAGAGAGAGAGAGTTGGGGAATTCTTTCATTGCCTTCCTGACTGCAAGTTTACCACTCATGTCTTGCGGCTGTGGGTGCTGCCCCAAGTGCGGCTGCCGCGCCACCTGCACGTAAGACGACGGCTATCACCGGCGCTCAGGCCCCTCGAGTGGTATCTCGCGTAGATCTTTCGTCAGAATCAGAAGTGGTGGGAGCTTAGTTTCAGAACAATTGAAAGGTGGCAGTTTAGTTTAGTTTAGTTTAGTGGCGGTCACTGGAGGTTGAGAGTAGGTTTATGGTACACGGTGTTATGGAGTAATTTGTGATGAAGCCGGGGAATTGAGCTCAGGAATCAGCGGCGGACGCGGCGACGTGTGTGTGTGTGTGTGAGGGCGAGATTTGTTGGTGTTGTTTTATGTTGGTTATGGGAGGCTAAAGAGGATTTTAGTATGTTTTGAGTTTTTGGATTCTCATGGGAGGTTGCTGGTGTGCTTGTGTGTGACAGCTGCAACCGGAATTCGTGGTTGAACGAGAACATGGCAGGATACAGGTATACTTCTCTCCATCAGATCATGCTCATGGTTTGATATTAGAGGAAACTGAGGAGAAGACTCTGAATTTTTTATACATGTCTGGTCTTAGCCTGCCATACAGGTAGATAGGTAGGTGATTAGACATGCATATCTCGCCCTGTGATACATGGCCAGATCATCCGTCATACTTATAGTTTGCTCTGGTTTGCGAGGAAATTGAGCAAAGTCCAAGAGGTCGTGCTCGGTCTTCATGCCTTCCATGCAGGAAGATTTGAAACTTGATGGCCAGATCATAACGATGGCCATACTTTGGTTTGATTTGACTCTCAAATCTCAAGAGTTTATGCCCGGTTTTAGCCTAATACCTTCATTGAGGAGATTAGCCCGAAATTGGAAACGTATAGCTCGCCATGTCATGGCCAAATTATGATGCTGATGATCACGTGTTGAGAGGAAATTTGGGAACGCTGCATTTGAGTTCATTGTCTATGCATCTTTGGATGGCTAACATGATTCGCTTTGTGGTCGTGGTGTATGTCATAAACTACAGCAACATGATGACCGTGGCCGGAGAGACCGGCAAGTGCGGAAACTGCAACTGCCCCGCAGGGACCTGCGCCAAGGAAGGCTCGAGCGAGTCTTTCTACTCCGTAGCCGGTGAGAACGGCGGCAAGTGCGGCAACTGTGACTGCCCCGCAGGCACCTGTGCCAAGGAGGGATCCGGCCAGTCTTCCTACTTCTCTGTCGCCGGTGAGACCGGCAAGTGCGGAAGCAACTGCAACTGCGCTCCCGGTAAGTGCTTACAACAACAACAACACCTCTCTCTGTCTCTCTCTGTCTCTCTCTCCAAATTCCCCCGGGCTAATTCTGGAAATTCAATATTTGCGTACTTCTCACGCATCCATCACGGCACCTTCCATGGGTTAGGTTGTTAACGAGTTCTTCGCTATTAGAAGCTGAAACCATGCATTCTTTTCGCTAACCCATGATTTTGACACTCATACCGTACAGTGATGTCTGGTTCAACACTTTGAGTGCTGATTTCCACGCAAGAACCAACATGTGAATAGAACTCGTGGCTCTCATTTTTTACTTCCAAGAGAGAGAAGTTGTAGCCTGAATAAGTAATTCTAGAACTAGAAATTCAGTTCTTGCGTGCTTCCAAGTTCATATGCATCCATCACAGCACCTTTCATGGATTTAGGTTGGTAACGATCGAGTTTCTGGCTTGCCAAAAGCTTTCATGCAGTTAGCCTCCTGATTTCGATACTTATATTCTATCTCCTCCGTGAAGTTGTAGGATGAATCAGAAACTCGGAACAGAGTAGATATCCTCGACCTCATGATGACTTGGCAGAGGCTTTACTTGATTGAGCGAGTTTTGGTGTTTTGTGATGTTGGCTGAAATTAATGATAAATGAACTGATGAATTGGGGAATTATGGCAGGAACCTGCGCAAAGGAGGGATCCAACACCGGCAAGTGCGGCAACTGCGACTGCCCAGCCGGCACCTGCGCCAAGGAATAGAGTGATGGACACCATGATCGTCCCGTGTAGTTAGAGGGGAGGCCCTACTGTTTCTTGCTGTACCATTAACAGTGTGAAAAGAATCACATAGAAGAAACTGAAAAAACCTTTGAATTGCAGAATAATACTAGCAGCGGCCCCACGAGTGACGAGAATCACTGAGGCAGGCTGTTAATGAAATTGCACAATACCGCCGTGGTCCGTCCGAAAAAATACAGCCAGTTTGCTGCTCTGATGCTAATTGCCCTCGATGAAGTGGCCTCTTTGTGTGACCTGTCGAGATATCATGTGTACATAGTGGCAACTGGAATACATATTGTTTCGTAAAACCAAGCCCTCTTCCTCATCGCACTCATTGTCCTGAAAGTATAATTTTTTGTCCTGAATGGGATTGTGAGATCTTTCGTCCTGTAATTATGTCATCTTTTTGTCCTGAATGAGGTCGTGTGGGATTGCAGTTTGGTACTGGTACGTGATGAGTTGTTGGCTGGCTGCATGGAAATCTGCCTTCTGGACGCATGCGTGTCAGTGTCAGACTAGGGATGTTAACTTCTTACCAAAGATGGGTAAAGTTCTAGGAATGAGTTGCAAGTTCTAAAACCTTGGCAGAAGATGAGTAGAACACTAAACAGCACGACTACCACCATAATTTCTTGCAGGGAAGAATGTTGGATTTCCATGAACTCCAAGCTAAGGAGTGGGTGTTGGTGTGCATTTGTTCGGCTACTTGACTTAATTGGACACCTACATTTGATTGATGGGTGTTGGTGTGTATTTGTTCGGACTATCAAAGAACTTGTTTAAAAGAGATTGGACTACATCTTCAAATTTAATTAACTACTCCACACTCAATAGTGACACAATTGTGAGGACCTATGTATATGGTTAAGAAATCAACAAACATGCACTTCTGACAACCATAACTAAGGGGAGGTCTAATTTTACATCTGAATTTTGCTGATGCTTCATTGTAGATTTGCTAATGCAACACAAATTTTGTTGTGTAAATCCAATCAGTAGAAGTTGGAGAACATGAAAAATGAACCGAATAACACCGTGCAACTTGCATTGTGGAACTATCATGCTTCCTTATAATAGAAAACTACTTGCAATGCACAAGCCCATGCTGCAATTAGATCCCTCATATACACGAATCAAGTATCTCAAGCTTACTGCAACTTGCGCAGTTTTCATTTTGAATATGTTAACCTCCCCCAAACAATGCATCAGGAGACCTGAATCAAGTAATGTTTACTACAGTACCATCAAGTATGTTTACTACAGTACTATCATGTGGATAAGGACAAAGAAAACCTGTTGATGATAAGCATGGAGGAAACACGTTGACAGTTGCATCACACTGTCCATTGGTTGCAACTTGCAACCTCCGCAAGATTCGGCATACTCCTTGAAGTACAGAAGATACATCCACTTGTTTACATTGTTATATAATGAAACATAACGAAATGACAAAATAAAACATAAAAAATAGCTTCTCCTCTTAATGTGCATCAAAAAAGAAAAGACAAATCCTTCCACAACAGTAGAAATCTGCTGTGGACCATAACACTTTTTATCTGCCAGAGCAGGGATTGCACTTCCCAAACCAACCAACCGACCTACACTGCGAGGTGGCTGAACAATAGGACAACACTGATATGAGGATTACAATTTCATGTTCTTGAATTGAATGTACAAAGTGATGAGACCGCATGAACCGTTGAAGTGGACGCCATTTTAACACTTCAGCAGGATGAAGTGCAGCTAAACTCTACAGGCTTTTGTAGCCAACTACAACTGGTTCTACAAATAATAGAGGCTGTTACAACCCCCGATTGCTTCTATGAAGGAAAATATTATCAACGTTCTGTTTCCTGCCAATGTCATAAACCTCATCTGAAGGTCCAGCTCGACTTGAGCTACTCTCCGCAATAGCCATCGAACTGGATGGTGCAAGTTGCCGTGGCCACCCTGCAACTGATATACTACTGCCTGCTGTGCTGCCAATGTGAGGCTCTCCCTTTGCACCTTCTGCACCTTCAACTACACGGCTTGAACTTCCTGGAGAAGAGATTCGGTCACAGGATGGAACAGGAAGGTTTGGCCTCAAGGGTACTGCTTGGTTCCTTCTCCTTTCCCAATGCTTTTTCACCCTTGACACCAATATAGGGACCGCAATGAAAATAATCCGCAGGCCAAGGAACATGATAGCAAGACTCAAGTATGTATCATCCTGCAGCCACTTCTCTGGGGATATTGCCCAAGGGTAGGGGCAAACTTCTTTGTTTTCATTGTCGGCATTATATACAAGCCTTGCAAAAGCGCATTCCTCTCCTCTTGCCAAATGTCCTTCAGCAGCCCTCAGACCTGCAAAATAAGTCAACTATATTTGATAAGTGGAAGTACTAGGTCCAAAGGTAGCTGGATCAATCAGGCAGATATCAGATGACAAAGTAATACGTAGGTGTCAAACCACATTTCCAGCCAGAAAGACAAGATCTACGGCAGGATCACCTCACCTGTGTAGTTCTGATAAAAGTATATCAGTTTTTCGAGTGTCCGGGGCCCATAGTAGCGCACTCTTGAAGTCCTACTGTGCATGAATAATATTGGAAAGCTGTGGACTCCATACTGGGATAATACACTGCCAAACCGGGCACCAAATAGCATTTTACAACATTATGAGTTTTCCGCCTTCCAGAATGAGGAGTTTTCAGTATCCACAAAAGAAACCCCAGCTGTGTCTAATAAAGAGAGCTGACTCTTTGGGTATATATCTTTGAAAGAACAAACACAATAGACTTTATGAGTTAGTTATAATCCCTAGCCATCACAATAGGATAAAGAGGGAGAATGAGAGAAGACGCATAAACTGTAGAATAGAACCAGATAAACCTGTGGTATTAATTGCGGGTTAAGTAAATGATCATATATGCAGATGGTTGTGCTCAATAACAGTTCAAAACAAAGGAGGCAGCTCTAAATGCAACTGTGTTCTATATGTTGGAAGCCAATTAATCATGACATTCTATACCATAAACTATCAAGCAAGAAATGCATGATAGTTGCTCCTTGTTGGAATGTGAATAAGGTGGATAAGGCTCACCTTGGTCGCACTGAGGATTCCTCGACAGCCACGTGATGGATTGCAGGAAATTTTGCAGAGAGGACATCATATATAGGCCGCACATTTCTTGAAAAGGGGCACCAAGTAGCATAGTAGAGAACCGCCATGTATGTTCCATTGCTAGTATGAACTAAGTCCAATGCTTTTTCCAATGTGGTCTCATTCAGCTGCAAGACAGCCAATACACAATTATCAGCTTGTACTTCCATGCTTGTTTGTCACAATTTAGTCCTCTCCGCCAATTTCATCAATATCAGCTAAACAGAAACTGTTCAAGTGAGCAATGAACTCAGTCTTGCCAACCAACTAGGCTATAAGTCACAAAAGCCTTATGATGTTCTCCATGCAATTCCCGTGCAAGTTGCAGTAATATTAGACACCAAAGACCGATGATGCACAATGGGTTTTCAAGATCATGATGAACGCTCTGGTCAAAACAAATTATACCTCCAGACTCCCTATGCCTCTCCTTCACATTCTAGATACTTACTGCAACAATCGACTGAAGACCAAGGACCATCAAATACTAAACAGACCATTTGAAGACACCATAAATTGTGAGCGTCAGCTGGGTGAAGCTTGTATTAAAAACCACCCCCCAATCTAGAACCTACTATAATGCCTGCACTCTCTTCCTTGATAATGGCCTCTAAGCTTCCACTCATAGCTTTGCAAGTTTAATTTTGTAACCTCTCTTGATTGCACAGAAGTACGAGACTGCCTTGAAGTCCGCTTATTAACTTATAGTTTTAGTCCGCCAAAAGCATTGTCCACTCTCTTCCTTTAGATATTTCAGATACAAAAGACGCGGGATATACTCAGGCAAGTGAAAACCTCACGCACTCAGCATTCAGACAGGAGTTGACTCTAATCCATGCAACCATTCCCTTGCAAACTCCGGAATTCATTGAGAGTCACATTATGGGTTCCCACACTGCCAGGTCATCATTGTGTACGAGCTGGTCAACTCATATAATGGGAAAACACAGAGGGGCCAAAAACAGGACAGCCATATATCACCCATTCAAACACATCTATTTGTTCGGACCCTCATGTAAAAATATCATCTCTGCCCAATTCACAGCTGGGGCATTACAGTGAGCGCATGACCATCATGAACCATGGAACGCAATCATGAACTAGATAAAGTGCCAGGAAGAACGTCAAGCAAGCGATTGGAATATTCCCTCCTCACAATCTCAGTAACCGTAAGGCAGGAGGTGAGACTCTATTCAGATAGGAGTTGACTCTAATCCAAGAAACCATAACTCTCGAGAAGTCTAGATTTCATTGAGAAACATATTATGGGTATACACTGCCATGTCACCACTGTGTACAAGCTGGTCGACTCATATAATGGATAAACAAAGAGGGGCCAAAAACAGGACAGCCATATCACCCGCTCACTACACACATTCTATGTGTTGATGACCATTATGTGGAAGACTCATCTCATCTCTGCCCAATTCACAACTGGGGCACCACAGTGAGCGTAACACGATCATGAACCATCGAACATTATCAAATCACTAGGTAAAGCAAGTGATTGAATTCGTTAAGGGGCATATTTATGGGTATAGTGCCAGGTCATCATTGTGTACAAGCTGGTAGACTCATATAATGGAAAACACAGAGGTCAGAAACAGAACAGCCATATCGCCCCACTCACACACATTCTATATGTTGGTGACCATCATGTGGAAGATTCATATCATCTCTGCCCAATTCACAACTGGGACACCACAGTGTGCGCATGAAGACCATCATGAACCACTGAAAAAAATCAAGTACTACGTAAACCAGGTGATTGGATTATTATTCCCTCCTCACAATCTGAGTAACCCTAACGCAAGAGGTGAGGTATGGAAGGCTACCTCTGCAACTCGAGGCGTCAGAGGATGAACGGCCTCAGGAGCATGCTGCTGAAGGTGCGGGCATTCTCTGGGAAGTGCACAGACAGATAACGGGAGCCGGAGTGCTAAGGTCTCTGCCAACGTTGGTGCAGAACAGTGGGCAGGATGATGCTTGGACGATTCCTCCGCGGCAGCTATGGATAGATTCACATATACAAACACACACAAGAATCCATACAGATGAAGAAACTTGAAAGGTGATGAGTGTGAGCTCCGAGGATGGAAGTACATCATGAAGTTGCACTTTGCAACCTATCCCGGTCCTCTTCCCACTCTGTCCTTTAGTTGGTCACTCGTGATGATGTTTTCTTCTCCCAACTGTGACCACAAACAAACCCCTCACATCGCCCACCATCTTATCTTTTTCCCACCACCGCCAGGATTACAGCCCCAAGCCAGCAGCCAAATTCTTCGACATCTCTCTCTCTCTCTCTCTCTCTCTCTCTCTCTCTCTCTCTCTCACCAAACCCTAACCCTCACACAATCACCAAAAACCCCTGCCACTCCCCAAACAACCACTTCCAAACGCCTCAACCACAACTTCTTCCCTGCCACGCCCTTGTAACCCAAACGCACGAGGAGATTTCGGTCCCCTCGACCCTGCCGCGAAATGAAGAGCCTGAAACCCCAAACCCTGATGACGTACGCATACCCTTGTTTCAAACCCAATTTTCTTGCACGATACGGGACGGTATTGCGAGAGACTGGATTCGGTGTGGAGCGGCGCAAGAGATTGATGCAGGAGGGAAACTGTGATGGAATTCGATGAGAATGGCGATGGCAACGTGATGGAGATCCGGATGCACGTGGGGAAGGCAAAGGAGGCACGCAACAAAAGCCAAGTGCGAGAGGATGGGCAGTATACCCACGCCGGAGCCTCGTACGTATATGCGTATTTTACGATCTGATCTTTTGTACGCTATGAACTGTATGTATATTATTTCGTATAATGTATACAAGCAGACCTAAATTTGTTAACCATTTTAGGCTCAATAAGGAACACTAAATAATGTATTTAGTGTCACCAATTCTATTTCTCCTGTTCAATACTAATTGTAAACCACTTGTGAAGTGTCACCAACACTAAATGCAAACTTAACATTATTTGTCATTATTTTTCATACTTTGCTAACTTTTTTGGGATTGTAGATTTACAATGGTGGGATCCAAAATATACCAAACATTGTTTCAATAAAAGCAAGTTGGGATGACAATACTCGTAAACTTATTCATAAGAAGTGTCATTACAAAAGTTACCATAGTGACAAAACATACCATATGACACTAAATACAATATTTTGAGTAATATTTGGGTGTTATCCCGTTATTTTTCTTAATTGGACACCTATATAATATTTCATTGGTGTGTGGTTAGGTAAGGATCACATGACACACATCATAAACACACATGTTTAAAAGACTCATTGAACTACGTCTTAAAGTTTTATTCACTACTCACACTCAATAGAGAATGCAGTTGGGAGGACCTACATATTTAGTTAAAGAATCAACAAACATGCACTTCCAATGCCCATAACTAAATCAAGGGAGGTCCAATTTTCATTATGATTTTTGTTAATGTTTCATCATAGATTTGCTATTGCAACACAACTAAAGACATAAATTTGATAACAGAAGATCTATAGAAAACCAAAAAAAACAAACCATAGAACACAACACATGCACACCTTACTCATCATAGTTGGGGGACCTATATGATCATTTGATAAAACTAAAAGAATTCAACACTTTGACAATCATTAAGATATTCATATGAGCTTTTAAAACTTTGCATTTGACCCACATACATGTGTCCAGGGAGATTTTTGGGCATAATTGGTTGAGGTCCTAGTGTTTCCAAGTTCAACCGGTTACATGTTGACATTTTTTGGGTTTTTTCTTTATAAAATTGAGGTATGTTCTCTAAATTCCTCTCAAATGATGGGCACTTTTCTTGAAGTCTTGAACTTCAACCGGTTATTTCTCAAACTCAACCGGTTCATCTTGTAACTAGTGGTTGGGTCTCCTCGTTCATTGCCACATGCCCTAAGTTTTGACACTTTGTGACAATATTATATCCAAAAGACCAAGAGCAAATCATACTTTGATTGGTGTGAATCGCATACCTGGCCTGGCCACAAATAATAATACAAGTATATCTCAAGTACAAATTAAGCAAACTTGAAGTTGTTGATGTGGCATATTGAATGTGGAGGAATATTCTAGGAATATTGTTAGTCCCGCATAACACTATTATGGATCTGAATAATGTTATGTTACTCCCCCTGTCCCAAAAGGATTGTCTTACCTCCCGGAATTTTTGTCCCAAAATGATTGTCCGGTTTATCTGCCCGGCTAGAAATTTGACGCTCAAAATCAAATATTTTCACGCCAAACTTTCATCATCAAGAAGTCTTTCGACACCGCAATTTCGGGGCATCTTGGAGTCGTTGTTATTTTGTTGTTTTAAGAGTCATACTTACAACTACTCGGTCAATGGTCAGCATGCCTTAATCTCGCCGAAGTTAGGAACACGGACAATCATTTTGGGATGGAGGGAGTACTATATTGACTTGTGGTTCCAACTTACATAACATTACTCAGCAACTACATGATGGTCTCTTTTCAAAGAAAGAGACCACGATTAAAAACTCTGATAATTTATAGTTGCTTGTCTCCCCATAAACGGGGAAGCTCAAAATTAAAGGAGAACTATGCTCATGTGAGATTTGGTCCCACGGAATGCAACCAAGGAGCTTCGTAATGTTATGTATTGAGATGAAGTCAATTCTCTTTATTGATGTGTGGAGTTGTATAAGTGTGTTTGTTACTGCACCAAATATTGCATTTAGTGTCGCCAATTTTATTTGTCGTGCTTACTGATTGTAAACCGCCCGTGTAGTGTCACCAACATTATTTGTCATTCCTTATAAAATATTTTGGGGATTATGGATTTAAAAATGTCGCAATTATTGTCACTTACTAAGTGATTTTTGCATTCAAATTACAATCATTCATGATAATATTTCATCACAAAAGCTAGGATGTAGAATATACCCAAAGAAAAGTAAGTTGGGATGACAATATCCGTAAACTTATTCAAAAGGAGTGTCATTAGAAAAGTTAACACAGTGACAAGGATAACCATGTGACACTAAATACAATACTTAGTGTAGTGTGTGAGTGTGTTTTCTTACTTACTTAACTATAATTGTATATTTTGTACATTAATGTTGGTCCAATATTATAGCTATTATTACAATAAATGCAAATATTTGCAAAAAGTCAAGATTTGTGTTAGTCACACTAATGAGCTTATTTAGTGTGGAAGCACTTTGGCATGCAACATCAACCACACCAAATCACGGCAACCTCACAATGATTTTAAATCTATAGTAGAGGCGCCCATAAACCAATCACTTAAGAGATGATGCGCTAGATGTGGAGAAGTATAAGGCGGTGCAAATTTTTCCTGTGTAGGAAGATAGAAATTAGGAGGATTGCAAAATTTTCAGTAATTTTATTCCTTAAAATGAAAATATTGTGGATTTTAAAGCCAAAAGTTGGCCTCAATGTCTAAAATTTGCCATAATTGCTCATATTCACCGCTCATCCCTCCTCATCTTAGCATTCAAAACCAAGACATGTGTCATGGCACTATTGGTTTTGGCTTGATATAAATTTAGCCCCAGCATGTTCGAAATTCCAGTACCCTATAGATTGCCAATGGGGCCCTTATCAGGAATAGGCGCCTCCACTATATATATGATAGAGCTTGTGGTGGTGGTGGTAGGAGTCTATGCAAGATGGACACATGTCCAACCAGCTTTCCAAAGAAAACATGGTCATTTGCCAAAAATTCTCCAAAACAAACATGTGACAGAAGAAGGAGGAAACAAATGGAAAAAAGTAGGGGACTACAAGTGCAAAAAGTGGATATGGTGGGTGGAACCTAGGGGGAGGTGGCGGGCATGGAGCTAAGGTGGCAACATGACAAAGTAGGACAATTTAATTAAGATGAAAAACTTAGAAAAATCTTTGTTTTTTTATTAACAGCTCCATGGGAGCATGGTGGCGGGTCATGGGGGGATTGATGAGCATGGGCATGGGCATGAGCATACATGCATATGGTAGGTAGACACAAGCATGGGCATATGGTTGCATGGGTGCAGGGTTGTATGGGACTCGTATTTAAGTAGATGTGGACATAATTTCAAAACTTGGACTTGTTGGTTGCTTCAATTCTAGGGGGTGGATCTGTCGATACACTTTTGATATACCGAAGTTTTGATGGAAGGCATGTGAATCCTTAGTGTATACTCGAATGTTATGCTATTAGACTATGATGGAAAATAAATAAAAATATTTTTGATATTAAATATATAAAATTAAATGTTAAACAATGAAAATGTAATAAAAACAATTGCTATAATATTATCATAATCAACTCTGCATATTCTATCAAAGGATCCTACCATACAATCCTATCGTAGGATTCTACAATAGAAATCAACATGTTATAATTATGGACTTGGAGTTAATTCACTTTTACTTTAAAAACAATTATAGGGTTGAGTTCATCCTAGATATCAATTCATATATCATTGAATTTCCAGGATATACATTTTAATTTCCCATCTCTACGCATGAGCCACAAAATATTACACAATTGGAAGTGAAAATCTACATATCAACTAAAATAACCTCATACTATCATAAATGCCCTTCTTTGAACCAAATGGTGCAATGGTTGAGGTAAGAATAACTTAGGGCCACTTCACACATGAGACTGAAGGCCCATGACCATTGCGTTCTAAGATCTCTCATTGGTCAGAAATGCAGAGATTGTCCAAGTTCATTTCACACAAGAAGGTAAAGGCCTAAGGGCTCAAAGAAATTATCATGGATGAAAAGTCTACATGAATTCCTACATGGTAAACTATAAATAATGTTTCATGATCTACCGGAATTTGCGTCAAGCCCACCTCCAAGAGGTAGGTTTGATGCAAATTCCAGCAGACCATATCAGTGTACAAACTTTGGATGAGAATCAGGGGCCCTTGTAATAACATGGTCATGGCCCTTGGCTCATGTGTGAAGTGGCCCTTAGATGGTCAAACAACCAGCAAAAATACTACACAAATGATGTGTTTTAAGGAGATAATCATAAGAGATCTCTTTATCAATTACTCAACCCAATTTATTAATATGTGATCTACACATGAAACTTGTGATCACAAGTGATTACAATAATACGGAAGTAATGCAACAAGGCTATATAAATTTGGGTCACTCTTGACAAACCATGCAAATGTTGATGGTCTCCAAAGGAGAGAGGGAATTATCACATATGAGAGTACCTCTCATCCATCCAATCTCAAAACTCGACCCCCTATAGGATTGTTCCCAGATCGTCTCAAATGACTTGGAGTGGGCTAATTCGGGGTCTTTAAAGCTAATCATGGTGTGGAATCAACTAAAAAAATAATAACATCCGGACTACATATTATTAATTGCAAGGTTTTTATGTCGGATGAATGAGAGATTCGCTCATATGCAATAATTCCCTCTCTCTCCATCTCCTAAGCTGATTCTTCCTGATCGGATACTCGAACAAAATGTACATGAGTGCGCTAACTTTTACTTGGATTGCTTTATGGAAGCAAGCGAATTTGACTTGTATGACTTTCATCAGTATTTTACACACAAGAAGTCAGGTAGGTGTAAGCAAGGGCTTTCCATCCACGTGAAAATTTGACTAAATTATGCAAACAATAATTCATTACACTCATATGGACTTATCTCTTGACTCCCCTTGGTGGTAATCGTGCTTTGGTCACCTCTTGCAATTGTTCCATTTATACCAAATGAAACACAACAACACTCATATGCAAGTTTTCACATATGTTCAGTGTTGCGGTGCTGCAGAAGCTTGTCTTGCTTCAAATTTGTGCGAGTTTGCATCAAAATTTAAATGGACATGCATGTAGACGACATCCACCACTTCGAGTAAGTTTTGGTTGTGGTTCAATTCGTTCAGTATCTCTTGGTTGGCTTTGATTCGAAGGCAGATTTTGCGCCGACTTGCTTGTCAACAAACGTTTCTCTCGAACGCGTTGAGTCTGTGCACATCGATTTTTGCACAACATCTTACTGATGAGGTCCTTGCACTCCTTTGAGAACCTATCTAATTGGCATGAACCTCGTTTCGCAACTTCTCGAAGCGGCCGTTTCTTCATGTGCACCGTATGATCTGCAACCAAGTAGGTCGGGTCGTTGAAATCGATCTCGTTCAGAAGGCCCGTGTGGTGTCTGCACGAAAATTCGACATCTTCCCATATAGTTTCGAGGGGGATCCCCACCATGAAACTCATTGTCATCTCCATGTGGGGCGTTCCCAATTTAGACGTCATTGAATTTGGTTACTTATCTTAATCGGACACCTGTATTTGAGTGGTGTATAGTTAATATGTGGATTTAAGAATGGACAACGAAAAAGACACGTGCTCCAAAATATTATGAGGAAAATGGCTACAATGTCGATTTGGATTTGCTAATCATCTTATACTATTGCATGTTTAATACCCAAACAGAAGTGGGTTGGTGAGAAAAAGTGTCATGTTTTAGGCACATATACACTTAGTTATGTAGGTTTACCTTAGTTCTACAACCTTTGATTTTCGTAACATTATTCAGCTGAGTTCTTACGTCTCGAAGTTGCAGCTTACAAAATAGGGGAGAAATAATATGACATTGTATATGTTCAGGCGAAATGGGCC
The DNA here is from genome assembly GCA_964035585.1 of Polytrichum formosum. Taxonomy (NCBI): domain Eukaryota; kingdom Viridiplantae; phylum Streptophyta; class Polytrichopsida; order Polytrichales; family Polytrichaceae; genus Polytrichum; species Polytrichum formosum. The sequence continues at coordinate 23,284,892 of OZ037935.1, read as the reverse complement.
GTCGGAACAACAGTTTGGGATATATATATCTCGCGATAGTAAAAGTAAAAGTAAAAGTAAATAATACATTTAATTTCCCCATGCGTCAGCACCCGGGGGATTTTTGAGGAATAGATAACGATAGTCAAAGTAAAAGTTGTTGAGATTAGGGCTTAGGGTTTAGGGTTTAAGATAATCATTTCAACTAAGTAACGGTTGATCATCATCGAGTTTTAGGGTTCAGGATTCAGGCGCTTAAAAGGCTGGATTCTTAGTTAGGGCGGGGAATTTGGGTCGTGTGAGTTGCTTTTGTCGATCTTATGTTCATCTTATGTTGCGTGAATCGTGTTTCTTTGACATATGAAATTAATGATGTGTGAATGGAATTTTTCTAATATATCTTTGCTTAATGCTCATCTCTGGGCTCCTTGCTCTGGATACTGGTGTGTCGATGCCTAAGCAGAGTTGTTCTGTTGAGACAATCTGCATCTTCAGTAAGGATTGTCATTACAGAGCTTGCGACATTCCTGTGATCTGGGTGAGAGGCTGTGATTCTACAGTAGGGATTAAATCTAAAATCTCTAGTGTGAGTTGTGAGGTTTTCGACAAATAGATGAAGGTTCCATTCTCCAATACTTCTGCGGCCAATGTGTCTGCAGGTCTAAGGTATGTGGGTGGTGTTGTTTGATTCGGTTTTTCATGTTCTACAACTTCTACCGATTAGATTTTACACAACGAAACTGGTTTTGCGTTAGCAAACCTACAATGGAGCATCAGCAAAATCGGATTGGTAATTGGACCTCCTGATTTAGTTATGGTTATTGGAAGTGCATGTTCACTGATTCCTTTGCTGAATACATAGATCCTCCCATTTGTGTTCTATAACATTACCAAGCAAGTAGATGACGGTATCTTTCCAAAGAAAGATGTTGTGATTTAAAACAACTCTGATAAATTATAGTTGCTTGTTGTAAACTCTACAATACACACATTACACATCCTAAGTGCTCTCCGTAAGGGGAATCCCAAAATTAAAGGAGAATTATGCACATTTGATACCTGATTCCATAGAATGAAACCAAGGAGTTGAGGTAATGTTATGTCACTCTTAAGTGTTGAGTAGCTAATAAGATTTGAGGACGTAATCTAGTTTCAATTGAACATGTGTCTTTATGGTATATGTTATTTGATCGTTACCACCCACCAATCAAATGTAAATGTCCAATTAAGAAAAATAACCAAAAAGCTGCTGCACTGGTGTATCAAAGCTCTTTACTTTCATGGACTATTTACTTTCAAAGCTATAGTGGTTTGCCTCAACGGACAAAATAATAACGTGTTGCAAAGGGAAGTCGACTGTATTTTCTTTCCTTCCGCAGTGGTGTTCAGTGAAGATAGGAGAGTGGACACGCCTGAGCTACTAGGGAAGACGCATCCGAATCCAACCAATGCAATAGGTAGGTGAATTCTGTTGAACCTGACGTTGATGTTTTACACTTACTTCTGATGACAATCGTACTACAAATTACAAAAGCAATTTGATACAAAATTCTTATATAAACTCCCTTTGTCGAAGTCGAATGCAGGGTGAATATTAATTTCCTAAGCAACTCTTGGATGCAGTATTTAAGAACGCCATTTGTTCATATTATTCGACATGTGACGTCCTGAATTAGACATTTTTCACCTCCTCAAGTGCAGCATGCGGTGTCATTGATGCTAGACTCAAAGAATATTATTAAATCTTCACCACTCATCTCAGACTTGCAAGTAATTCACCGTCCAAGCTTCAAGTGATTCGTATTGTACTTTCAGATAGTGAAGATCCAAACTCAAGAGTTTTGATAAGGGTTTTTGAGATGGAGAGCAAATCAAAAGGTGGACAGAACCATTGAAGATTTGCTTAAGAGTGGGACATCTTACATACAATTTCACCTTAACCCTAACAAACCCCAATCTACGTCTTTTACACAGGCTTTGACAAGGCGCTGGTAAAATCCCCGATTACGATGTTACTAAAGAAATGCAATCTAAAACCACACATATTCATAGTGTAGTGAAACTCTTACGTTCAGAAGTGCAGGCACGAGTTTATTCACCACTTTCAAACGGAATCCGTCAAACAAACAATCAAGCAAAAAAACTGAATGATGACCACAACAATTTTTATATACGAAACGCGCAAATTAAATTGAACATCCTCGGAGAGGAAAAACATATGTACATAGGCAATTGATGAAACCATCATCTACATGAGTTCACTGATGCACACTACTTGGAGAACACTTCGTAATAAAATTGGTGCTCATGAAGGTTTATTTGGGTTGACGGTGTCAGCTACAGATTGCGCAGCATTGCTGACAGCATCCCCAACCTATGAAGAAGAATTCGCACAAGTGTTAAATTATCACATGATTGCAATGTGCATAATCCCAACAGAGATACATAAGGCAAAGATGGCAAACAGGTGTACAAACAGACAGAGGTGGCCACAACAGATTTATTTAAATTTCTTATACTGAATGTGCCAGTAATGTTTTATAATACCTGCTGAAGCACATTGCCAGTGCCCTCTTTGGCTTGGCCAGCCTTGTCTTTGGCAGCCTGGGCGGTGTCTGAGGAGGCCTGTTTCGTTTGCTCCCATTTCTCTCCTGCATAATTCCCAGCTTCACTGCTCTTCTGCTGCGTCGCCCCGGCTACATCGGAGGCTTTGTCTTGGGCTGCTCCAGCAGCATTCTGATCACGACCAAAAACCACCATAAAGCACCAAAATCGAATGAACCGAAGTAATCAGGAGCATACCATGAAATTTACAGCATACCATGCCATTCCCGACCAACCACCATAACCCACCCAAGTAGCAGAAACTGTAAAAAATCACAAGTGTACCGGGGGATGCAAAAATCTATAATAGAGCATACCATGGCATTCAAAGACCGCACATTCCTCCTGACAAGCTGTTGATTAATTATAAGCAGAACGATGTGACAAATGAACCAAAAATTAATAGAACAGAAAATCATCACAACAGATGAAGAGGAGAATTGCATAGATTTAGAGCACACCATGGCATATCTGACAAACTACCATGACCCACCAAGTACTTACTAGAAGAAATGTAAAAATCATAACAAGTGTACAGGAGACATGCAGAAATCTATAGTAGAGTATACAATGACATTCAAACACCGCCCATTCATCCCGACAGGCTGTTGATTAATAATAAACAGAACGAGGTGACGAGGTACGTGAAAGCTACTGATGCGCAGGCATAACTGTTCAAATTGGTACCTTAGTTGCGTCTTGAGCTTCCCCAGCCTTTTGCTGACCGTAATTCTTGGTCTCCTCGCTCTTCTGAGCTGCAGCGTTCTTGGTATCGTCGTAGCTCGACATGATGGGTGTGGACGAGTACTCACTCACTGATGAGAAACGACTAATCCGAGGCTTCAATACAAACTCCTACTCGAAGTTCTGCAACTTTATCAAAGGGGCTGTAATACGATGATCATACGAGAATGGCTAATAAGTAATCGAGTTATGTTATTCAGGGATGTACAGTTCTGCTCTTTTTATGTGAAAGCGAGATTGAACCGCTTTCGTTGGAAATTGTATCTCCGCGGCGGTGCGGGTGGACGCATGCCTCTCGTTATGGATTAGAGGCCAATAGCATCTAGACACGAAGAGGATGCAGTTTTGGCAACATCCTGCAGTGATGAGTTCGACTGACGAGGCAAACCAACCCGCCGCTAAATTTTTCTTTTTTCACCAATTACTGTTCGCCAACTCGAATAATAAGAAATCAGATAGACCCGAATGTCAGATCAGGGGGTTTAAAATGCTACGTGGCCTTCATCGGACTTTCCAAGTGGCCGAACTCTTGGCCTTATCAGTGGGGGCGGTATGTATGAGGTTGGCATGCCAGAAGTTTGCCCGCATGTTCATACGTGGCGTCCATGCTATCCAAGCTTGCCAAGTGGCGAATTGTTGACCGCCTTCTGAGTTTCCGAAGAAAATCAATCGGAGTCTAAGTTAGGAGGTCGCATTGGTACCCGATTGGTAACACATAAGTATATATGTGACGCCCCAAGACCCTGAACACATCAGATTTTGATTTCCGCCCATCTCTCCTAAGATTTCGCAGTTTAAGCATTTAGTTCTAGACCTTGCCTGCTGCTTCTAGATTCGAGGAAGTTGGAAAGTTGCCTGATTTTCGCCGAGTTTCAAGGTTTACTTCGTTCTCTAACTTCGTAAATATGTCGACCTTTGACAACGCCAAGGACACCACCGCACAGAAGGCCGAGGAGGCCAAGAGCATCGGCCAGGAGAAGGCCGGACAGGCTCAGGGCAGCGCCAAGGTATGAATTCGCACTAGTAAAGCCCCATCCATGCTCTGTTTGGGGCTACAACAAATTTCAGAGTAACTTGTGAGACTCTCGTGGAAATTCACGGAAATGGTGCACAGAAATCTTTCTTCCTTTCTCTTTGCCGGTTAGAGTTGAGGAGCTGAAGAGAGTGTGTAGAGAGTCCAATGTAGCACTTTGGAATCCTATACGCTCCTCTCCTTTCACGCAAGAGTTCTCCAAATTGATTCACGAGTGCCAAGTGATGAACTTGGGGATGCGTGCTGAATCCTGGATTTTGGATTTTCTGTTGTACCGACTCTTGCAAATTTTGTGTGTTGTCCTGGCACTTAACCCGAAGAGAATGTAACCGACTAAAATGGAATCTTACACCTTCCTCACACACAGAGCTCACCAAATTAGATTACGACTGGAAACTAAGAATGGCAATTGGTGAACTTGGGATGCGTGCAGAATCAACTCTGGAATCCAGGATCCCACACACATGTTTTGTAAAGTTGTCCAAAATTTGCATCATCTGTGCTGAAGAGAGTTGTGTCCTTCCTCACACACCTTCTACACCTTCCTCGCTCACAGATTTCCAAATTGATCCACAATTTTCGAAACGTAGAGCGGCAAGTGGTAAACTTGGGATGTGTGCGGAATGCTTAAAATCAGAATCTCTGTTGTCCCGCTTCTTGCATACGTTTGCAAGTATCAAAAACCTTCTTAAATGTTTGGTCTGGAGTTCTCAAAACTCGATCCATTGAATGGAACAATGTTGTTTGTATGTATGTATAGAGTGCTGCCGGGACTGCCCAAGACAAGGCAGGAGACGCGGGCAACTTCGCAGGATCCAAGTACCAGGACGCCAAGGGCGCAGCTGGTGACGCCGCAGGATCTGCCCAGGACAAGACCGCCAGCGCCGCAGGAGCCGCCCAAGACAAAGCAGGCCAGGCCACGGATTATGCAGGAAGCAAGGCCGAGGACGCCAAGTCGGCCGCTTCCGACACCGCGGGAGCCGCCAAGAGCAAAGCGGGAGAGGCCACCGGTGCCGCACAAGACAAGGCAGGCCAGACCGGGAACTTCTTGGGCGACAAGTGGGAGCAGACGAAGCAAACTACCGCGGATTCCACCGGAGCCGCTCAGGACAAGGCTTCTGATGCCGCTGGCGCTGCCCAGAATAAGGCCGGCGACGCTGTGGATTATACCAAGGACTCTGCTAACTCTGCTTCCCAAACGGCTGCCGAGAAAGCTACCCAGGCCAAGGATGCCGCCGGGAGTGTCCTCCAGCAGGTAGGTTTCGCCAATTGTTTCGTTTGCACCATAGCTAATTCAATCTTTTTCCCAACCCTTCCTCCGAGGTTTTGATCCTCATCTGCGAAATCTGGAGTGGGGTAGAAAGTGAGGTGAATGTTTGGGTCTCGGTGTGACATTTTTAGTATGTTGGCCTGAATTTGAGTGCGACCCAAATGGTTGCCGAGAAGGCTAGCCGAAGAAGTTGAATCTTCTTCAGTCGGCGTGTAGAAATGGTCGGAAATTGGAGTTTAAGCCTTCAACCGAGTGAACGCTACAACCAAATCCATCTTCTTCGGTTAATTCATCTTTCACACTTCAAAATTGAACGGTATGAAAAAAAAAGTCCGGTGAAATGTTTGGGTGTCGTTCCGACATTCTTTGCATATTTACTTGAATTTGCTTGGACATGCTCTAATGCATCCCATATGGCTGCCGATATGGCTAACCAAGCCAAGGATGCCGCCGGGAGCGTCCTTTAGCAGATAGATTCAGCAATTGTTTTGATTGAACATAGAGCTCCACTTCCTTGAATTTTATCTAGGGTGTACTACTGATATATTCTGTGTGTTCACTTGAATTTGTGAGGGCTACATTCTTTGTCGGTCATTGCTGAGATTTGGGTAGGGTGAATGTTTCGGTATATTATGATTCTGATACTCTTGACGTCATTGCCTGAATTTGTGAGGGGTTCGTTCTTTCATGGTGATGATACTTGCTAATATATTCGTGCTGTCTGTACCATGGTTGTGTGTGCAGACTGGTGATGCTGTGGCAAATGCCTACCAATCCGTGAAGGACAAAGTGACCCCACAGCAGTAAAAGTAGCTGCTTCACCAACGATCTCTGTACATTTGGAGCAGAATCATTTTGCCCATGTATTTTAATATGTCATTTTAGTTACAATTATTTATTCTACAACAGTTGCTGCAGATTTGGACTTTGCTCGGCGGTCTAAGAACAAGTCTAAAACTGTTGGAGTCACGGTCTTGAATCTTCGATTTTTCGACTATAATTCTTACGACGGAACTGCAAGATGCAGCTGTGTCGCAACGTAATACCATCGTGAATAAAAGAATTTGCCTATAATGGGGAAGGATGTGCCATAGTAGTATGAATTCCTCAGATATGTTAGCTCCCTGGAAGATTATCCAGGGGCAATATATAATTTTTGCAATATTATTGTTGCAAAGCTCGATGATGTGTATCGTGTCACCTGACATTTTAATGCAAATCCGTGCTTTGAGTTTACACAATTGTGCATACGTATGTGACAAAGTAATCCTTGAGTTTACAGTTGATGGTGATATTGATGATTATGTTGATAATGCATCTCTGCTAAGGATGATGTAAGCTTCTGATCAGGTGTACTCTTTGATAATTAGTTTCAAAATGTTGGCATATAAAAGAGTTTCTAGAACTAATTTAGCTCTACATGAGGACCTCTGCAAATATGCAGACGAGGATCATGACCATTCAGCTTATAATTACTGAATGCCACGATGAATATCATCTAAATTCTGCAGGATTTCCCATAAATCTTCAGCTATGGTTTCCTATCAGGTTTGTACAGTTTAAATATATGTGTGTATCAATTTGAATTGTTGAATCGGCCATGTCTACTTGAGTGATTTATACAAAGCTGGTGGGCAAAAGACTCAACCCAAAGCAAGACGTGTGTTCCAATGAGACTGAATTACGTGCTCAAAAGATGGGTAGATTCCCTTCAAAAGTGAACACAAGTGGGAGGGCCTATCACAGTATTGAGATAATTCTCAACCTGGACCCTTGTAACTCCGATTATGAAACATGGAATGACAATTGTTGTGAATTGCAATTGCTCAACTGGATGAGACAATTATCGAGCCAATCGAAATGGTTAAGGAATGTCTCTGGAGTTGGAAGTGTGCACACCTTTTAAAGCATATCATCACCGTCTTCAAATAATTGTCGAGTATCTTTTCACATGTATTTTGGAATTATTGGAATATTATGTTGATCCGGTTGTGATGCTGTGAATTCTTGAACTTTGTATTGAGCCTCAGTATGGCAGAGCTGCTGTGTAAAACGTTAAAGTTGGAATTATATGAATCATCCAATTCTTTTCTATCGTGCCACACTATGCACATGATGGCATTTATCCTATGGCATATTATAAGTAGAGGTGCCTATTCCCAACCAGGATCCATTTGCAAAATATAGGGTGTCGGAATTTCAATCAGGTTGGGATTGAATTTCGATTAGGCCATACCAATAGTGCCATGACACACGTCCTAGTTTTAAGTACTAAAGTGAGGAGGAATGAGTGGTTAAAATGAGCGGTTAAAATGAGCGGTTATGGCAGACTCTAGACATTGGTAAAATGTTTTGACTTCAAAAATTCACAGTTATTTCAATTTAAGGAATAAAATTACCAAAAAAAAATTGCAATCTTCCTAATTTCTATCTTCCTACACAGGAAAAATTTACACCGCCTTATACTTCTCCAGATCTGGCACAGAACCTCTTAAGTGATCGGTTATGAGCGCATCTACTCTACCTGGAGCGCATCTACTCTACCTGGAGCACATGTTTGGCAGGCAGATCTGAAGAACATGATTTCCACAAGTTTGAGATTTACGAGTGAGGCAAGACACCCGACTTAAACTCCACTAGGTTTTGACCAAATCTTCTTACCATCAGTAACAAAAAAAAAAATTATCAATGTCTAGAGAATTGATGTTGGCGTTCCGGTGTTGAACCAAACTGCTAAGTAATTCCAGTTGAAACTATATAATATTTGCTACGGATATGGTATTCCATCACATGCAAAATTCAATCATAACCTGTCAAAGTGCATGCACCGAACTTATGATTTGTGTCAACTTTTTCCAACCTGGTCATTTGCTTTATTGGCTTTATCCATGAGGAGTGCACCCTCCAAACTTTGTGCACAACTTTGCAATAAACACGCGGGATGGTATATAACACACTCAAGTGCAACCTGCCTACATGGTCCCACAATCTGAATGTGTATCAACAAACTTGACAATTTCAATTACCCAAAAAAATCTGGGGTTTGAACTATGGCTTAAAGGCTTTCTGGTGTTGATCTAAACTCATCCATCGTGGATGAAGGGGCTCTAGTAAAAACAACTTTCTTATAACCTTCAGTTGAGGCCCGTGTAGTCTCCGCTGAACAGATGTGAAGTCTTTCAAGCCATTTTTAGAGTTGATTTCCTTACTTTTCACCTGCCACATCTATGAGCTCACATACGTCGCGTAGCTCGAGAATTTCAACAACAATCGCATAACAACTATCCCGACACTTCTTTGAAAAATGTGCAAACTCGAAAAAGCTTACACTTCTCCCAAAAGGGCACTGATGATGGTATCATTCCTTATCTTAAGTTTGTGTACAGCCCGAGATACAGTTCTGTGTCAACATTTTGCACCGGCTTGTCTTGGTTTGCAAGGTATGCACAAAAATCCGGGTAGCACACATTTTGTCTTGTGTGGCTCAAACCTTAGACCACCTTTTTAAACACAAACACTAATCCTCTTTACCACCTTCAACATATGCGAGTGACTAGCTTATCCTTCCTTCCATATTATAACTTCCTACTTCTTACCACTCCCATCCCTAAATTCTCAATACCCAAGTGAGTATCATGGCCTTGTGTTATAGAGTCCTCATTGAAGCCCGGGGGTGGACTCTTCATACCACATACAAACTAACGTGAGCGTAAGAAGGGGTATTATTTTATTTGAGGCGTTTTGTAGTGTGTACATTTAATAAGGTTATTAATTTTTTTGAAGTAAAGGTAGATGTACAAAAGGGGGTTCTAAGGTTTAGATAAAAACTTCATTATGTGTTAGTTTCATCCAATTAATGTTTTCATTCACAATTGTCATATGGTAATAGTTCTCAATGACCACCATGTCCATTCTTATTATGATTTGCATTTGGGTTCTAGATTTTTACAAATTGGAGGCTCTTGGAGTGCTCATGGGTTCCCTGGTGTTTCGCTCTCCAAATTGTGGTTAAGTTCATTTTATTACATGCTATGAATGAAAAAAAATGTTCAATGATTTTCTCATTGGAAAGTGAAAGTGGGTTTCATATGTAATAAAGGCCTATTTAATTCATGGTCTATATTTTGTATATATAGTGGAGCCATTTATCACATTAAATTGAAAATCTTAGTATAAACACATAAGTTCATTTTCTAGCATGCACTTAGTACGTATACATTTGTTTTTCTCTATAAACTTCTCGTATATAGGGGGTTTCATTTTATAATGACCCACGCATTGTCATTTAGATTTCCAATGAAGAGCCCATCCCTGGGATTGAAAGATGGCAATAGCTTTTGGTAGAGGCCTTTGATTCTTGGTTCGTCAATTACTGTGGCGAGGGCTTCAATTGGTGCAGCTGCATTTTGCAATGGAGTGAGTTTAAAAAAAAAATTCTCTGTATGTAGCTAGATTTTAAACATGGTACACATTGGTCCGAGATGACCTTAAATTACCGGATGATGGTGGAGGGATACCCAAATCTCAAGGAAGAGGTTGGCGATTCGAATCCCGGTTGTGAAATCTCCTCTCTACCTGACGGAAAACTTGCCAGGTGGTCAACTGCCTCCTGTGCTTTGGCGTTGGCCTGTCGACCTTCTGTCTCAACAAAACAAAAACAAAACAAAACAAAACAAAACAAAACAAAAACATGGTACACATCTAGTCACTCAACCCACTTGGATATTGGATAGGCTCAATTTCAACAACGGCTCAGGATAGTTGGAAATAAGATCCAGAATTAAAACTCTATAATAAACACTTGTATGCAACCCCGTTGTCTATCATAGAATTTTTAGGTGAATATATATAGACATGAAAATTTCAGTAGTTGGTCGTACATCAGCCGGTGATTATGGGTTGAAATGAGATTGTGACTGACTACACATTGAATCTAACCTTGCCCCATCAATCTAAAGACTAAGAGCAGAAATTCCCAGCCGATCTTGAATATTCTCTTTTGTGATGTGCATGAAGTGTGTTGAGTTCTCTCTTTGATTCTACTTTTGAAATCATGACTAGAATTGTGAGTATACATGTGCAGTTGATTGGATATTTTGGCCCAATGACATTGGCTTTACAAAATTGACTCTATGTGGACATCTTCACAACGCAGACATGAAGACAAGTCTATGTAGGAGGCTCCAACATCATATTGTCTCAATTGTATGAAGAGGTGAGAATATGTTGATGAAGTCATTTCTCATTCAAACTGTATGGTAGACCCGTGCTTCATGGATTTGTGCAAGAGAGCCTTCAACAATGCCCGAACATATCATCAAAGTCGATATGTACACATGTCAAGTGTAAGACTCACAAGTCCAACGCACTTGCGGACCTCAAGACTTGACCCACAAACGCATGTGACTCCCAAACATTGTTAGAAGAAGTAGCGAGGCAAAGGACACACTCTCGCAGCCTGGGATAATTTTAAGTACTCCAAATATTGCCACGCTCAACGCTTATGATGGTGTAGCTTGTGTGCTAAGAACCATGTTTCTGGAAGCAAAAGCACCACAAATACTTTGTTGTGAATAGGATTGCAATTTGACCACCTCAGTCAAATTTCTGAATTGCGTGAACTTTGAGTGCTTCAAGTGTTTCTTTCATCATGTGATGTTTCTAAAAGAAGCCCCATTGTATTTGGGCCTCCACTACTTCCATATTACCCCTGTCTAAATCTAATACATTTATTATAATACTAGTACAATATAAGTACAATTACATATATTATACTTATATTGGTTATCAACAAATTCATTAAATTTAAAACATATAAAATCTAATCACGCCACAGTAAATGGGAACAAATCCAAACATAACATAAATGGTGTAAGTGTCCAGGGAGATTTTCTGGGCATGGTTGGTCGAAATCCTAACGTTTCCAACCCCAACCGGTTACATGTTGTGATCTTTCGGTTGTTCTTTACTGATTTAAATTATATCCACAGATTCTTATCGGTAATTATCCTGAAGTCTTGAATTTCGATCGGTTATTTCTCAAACTCAACTAGTTCATACGTAACTTAGCAGTCCGTTCCCCCCATTCATTGAACGGTGTATTAAGTACATGTGATATGAGTTACACAATGCTATATATTGTTATAAGTAATGTAAATTTCTACCAAGTAAAGACGACAATACACTATAATGCCCAAACAACCATTGCGACCTTTGTTGGCAAAGATGTTCAGTAAAATAGTTACTACAACATTGCGTACACAAAACATAGTACACTAAGCAACATATTTAGTGTTTGATTATATTTAGTGTTGTCACCACCCTACCCTACTCAACACTAATTTTCAATTCCTTGAAAAATCAGTGTTAGACATAAATGTGTTGCTACCTTCCCTACTGCCACCTCCCTTATTATATCTTTCTTTTTCATATCCTTATTAACACTAGATTCAAACATGTGACTTCCACATATTACCATAGTTGATATTTAGTACTTGAGTTTACATGTAATGTTACTTACTTTCTTGGGGTTATTGATATTTAGTATATGCATTCGTATTTAGTGTATCGAACACTAAATATCCTATTTAGCGTAGTCGATGAAGTATTTAATTATTTGACAGAGCATTTAATTAATAAGAGAAACTTAATTAGCAAGAATGTGGGCAAGTTGAAGAGACTCCAGGGAGTCGCCGTTGTCAGGTCACCAAAGTTACTTATTAGTGGGGAAGACGGTGAATCATGGGCCTGTGGAAAAGGAAAGAACGGGAGGGAGCCAATACCAGGCAGCGCCACGTGGAGGGCCACATGCATGCGTCCACGTCCAGCCAAGTGGCCGCTGGCGTCCGGCCTTCCAAGCACGTGGTCCCCAAGGCCGTCCCTCCGAAGCGCTTATAATCCCCGTCGCGGCCATTGGGACTCTCATTCCAACGCTGCATTCTTATTACTTCCTTCTTTTAATCTGTCCTTGTCTTCCTTTCCCCCTTGTCCTCTTCTGCAAATCATCTGCCTTACCGTTCCCATTCCACACGTTACCCGCCTGCTGGTGGTGTTGTTTGCTAACTAGAGCGATCTAGGTGTTTGTGTTCATTTGTGTTGTTGGTTGTTGATTTTTCTATCAAAAGTTCCAAAAGTCACCATGTCGAGCTACGACCAGGCCAAGGACTCTGCGGCACAGAAGGCCGAGCAGGCCAAGGGTGTGGGCCAGGAGAAGGCTGGACAGGCTCAAGATGCTACCAAGGTAACTTAAGTAAATCTTGTCTCTCTCTCTCTCTCCCTCTCGCAGACGGTTTGCCGACGTTAGGCCGCTGCGTAGCTCCTAGACTTCTGTTTTTTTGGTCACTGTGTAGTTACGTACAGTGCAACTATATTTGAAGAAAGGATTTTTTTTTTTCGGATTGCCTGTTCACAACTTGAAAAAATCTCATTTGACTAAAGGATATCTAAAGAGAGTGCTTCGGGAATAGCTAGGTGTGTGTAATTATCACACTGGATTATTCTTCTGGTCTCTTGATTTGTTGTAGTCTCTTTAGGAAGCTAATCTGATTTGATCTTTTTGCCATGGGAAGGAGTTAGGTGTATGAAACCACCGCAAAACGTTTGCTGGGCCAAACTAATTCTGGTTCTTTTATTTGTTGTAGTCACTCTTGGAAGCTAATCTTTTTAGTCTGATTTTTTTTAGAGGTGTATGAAAACCTCACAACGAGGGTGCTTGATGTATTCTGGTTTCTTGACTTGTTTTAGTCTGTTTTGGAAGTTGAGCTGGTCTAATTTTTTGCGACGTTGCAATAGAGCGCTGCCGGAACTGCTCAGAACAAGGCTAACGAGGCTGGAAACTACGCGGGATCGAAAGCTCAGGACGCCAAGGGTGCTGCTTCGGACGCCACTGGAGCTGCCCAGCAAAAGGCAGGCCAGACCGGTAATTTCTTAGGAGACAAGTGGGAGCAAACCAAGCAAGCAACTTCAGACGCTACTGGTACTGCTCAGGATAAAGCTTCCGGCGCTGCAGGGTACACTCAGGACAGAGCTGGCGATGCTACCAACTATGCCAAGGACACTGCCAACAGCGCATCACAATTCGCTGCAGATAAGGCTACCCAGGCTAAGGAAGCCACCGGTAGCATTTTGCAACAGGTACAGAATACTCTTTTCAAACCTCGGCGATTTTTAAACATTTGTATCTGTTGTGCTTTGCTGCGGTCTTTGTTGTAGCGCAGGTTATGGTATAGTTGTGAAAATTGTGCGTGCAGTGTTTTTGATGGGTTTTTTTGTTGTCACCGTGCAGACTGGAGATGCTGTGGCCAATGCTTATCAATCCGTGAAGGATACCGTCACTCCCAAGCAGTAGATATATATGTAGATAATATAGATTACGGTGGAGGACGATAGATGTGAATACCGACGTTATTGCATACATCCACGTTTCATCAGCTGTGCCATGACACACGAATGGCTTATCTGTTGATTTAATGTCGATAGGTTTTCCTGGTGTGGGGCTGTTAGAGAAGAGTTCTATATTTTGTGTTCATGTTTTGAACAAATTGTCATGCTGATTGAATAATAACGGTTCATGTGCTATGCTTCTTCAATTGCTGTTTTTATCCTATTTGATTATTTACTTTGCGTTTCTCGTAGTTGAAATATTTGTGGAGTATACGTAAGTTTATAGTAAATTGGAAAATAGTAGTTATTAACATAATAAACATGAGTGGAACAGTTAACACTGAATGTTAATATGCACATCAAGTAATTTAAAGTGTACGATCTCTATGCTTTATATACAACTTGGCTGATTCTGTATTACAATGATGTTGTAGGACAATGAATTCTACATCTCTTTATATGGACTGCGACTAATTTTCTGTAGCAATGTATGATACATGACATTTTACCAACTATCTAAAATATTTACCAAAAAAATGATTTCAAACCATTTATCAAATTATATATTATACTCGACTAAGTCTTTAATCATTTGCACCCAATTGCACACATACTACTATAGACTTTTGTGCAAACCAACGCTAACTATACTCAATGTGCTATTTAATGTCATGGCAATTTTTTCGATGACACTCCTTATTAAGAAGTGGAGAAATATTGTCATAAATGATGGATGATTTCAAAACACTACCTTCTATTGTCAGCAACTTGTGATGAAAAATTATCATGGATTGAAACTTGGATGAAAAATCACTCAGTGACAGAAATTACAACACTATAAATCTATAATCCCCCCCAAAAATTACAAGGAATGACAAATAATGTTTGGTTTACATTTAGTGTTGGTGACACTACACCGCGGTTCACAATTAGTATTCAGCAACACATGATATTTAGTGTCGTAGTTCATTCCAGTGCCACACAAGATGATAATCTAACACATTTTGATGTGAAGGGGGAACTCTGTTGTCAACACTCTCCTTGGTATATCTTCGCTGCTACTATTTTTTTGGTTGGAGGTTCCCGGTACAAAACAGAACCTCCAAAAAGTACAAATCATAACTTTTGGAATGTGAAACTGATGTTTCTGTACCTCTATTAATATACTCTAGTATTTGCATAGTATTCTCATAAGTTTATAGTAGATTGGCGACATTGAGATGGAAATCGCAGTTAACTGTCCTGGTGCGATTGCTTGACCAAGACTTGGAGGAAATTGAATAGCAATGCCATTTCTGGACTGACGGATCACAATGATCTATCCCTTGAAAGCAGTTTGGAGGACGCCATGGGCATATGAAGATGCTAGGCTCTCTCCCTATATACAACCCAAATCTAACATGTTAAAACCACTACCAAAGACTGGGCAATCTTGAATGCACCCACATCTTGCTTTCATGAAGGAATAATGAGCATAATCTGCAACTACATTAGCCTACAAGAGGCCACCAATTCCTCTAATGTCATGGATGTCAAGGATTTTTCTTAACATAAGACAAGTATGGATTTTGAGCTGCAGTCAACACATCTGGCCTTTCTGATTGATCATATGTGAGACATCGCCGCATGAATTCCTGGCAGAAACATGTGCCGCTTTAGTTAAGCTTTTGAAGTAGAAAATATTATGTCCAAAACCAGGATATCTATATCAATATGGGTAAGAATATCACACTGACAGGTATGACATACTGCATCCAACATACTAGAGTTATCAATTAATTCAACCAGAATTTTGGTCGGGAGTTGGTTGTTTAGCATTTAACACTTTCCATGTTTGCTAAGTTTCAATGCGTGCTTGGAGCATGTATGGAGGTTTGAACAAAGAACCTTCTATATCAGTTCGTTGAGTGCCAAACTTATTTTAGCATCTTCAGCATGCCAAAATAATAAAATGAGTTTGGACCTTAGTGAATATATAGAATGGTCTTCGTTCAAACCTCCACACCAACTCCAACCATGCACCAAAAACTTACCGAACATAAAATTTGGGTGACATTTGAAGCCCACAAATGCATGATTAGGTACATAGGGTTGGTTTTGGGTGTGCTACCTTATGACAACTTGCAATATAACTCTAAGCATATCGGATTTCATATGGGCACTTAAATGGCGATGTTGAAAGAAAATAAACTTGGATGATATATGAAGAGAATAATCACAACTACACCAACTTGTCAGACAACCCTGGACATACTAGTCTAAATTGTCAAGCAATTTAGAATATAAGTAGCTACAAATGTGCTGCAAATAACCAAGGCAACTCCTCAGTAGTGTGCATACCTTTGCTTCCTGGGATACAGATGGTCGTGCAGGAAACTCCACCTTGCGGGCATTGATTATGGTGTCTTCACGCACTAATTGCTCTTGACACTGATTGTGCCCAAAAGGCCGCTTCCCGTAGAGCATTTGGTAGTAAATAACCCCCACTGACCACACATCAACCTGCACCAGATTGCATTTACGTGAGCAAAAGGTCTGCTCCGATTTCATAAGATGGTGGGTTGCACTAGAATGAATCAAAACATCAAGAGTCAATCCATGCAAAAAGCACCTTGGAAGAGATTAATGGTATCTTGTTTAAGTCAAAACATTCAGGTGGTAAGTACCTGCGCAACCCACATGGAAGATATTAGCAATGTCTCGTTGCATCCTGTGATTAGAGAATATAACTTCATTCCGTATACAAGTGCACATAATAATACACTACAAATCAACAATTTCTTCTACACCTGGTTGTGGGTAATTAAGGGTACTTCATACTTACCAGTAGGTTCCTGCACCTTGAGACGTTAACTCCATGCCTTGAGACCCATACTCTTCCTCTACAATTTTGCTGAGACCAAAATCAGTAATTTTGGCCACCCCATCTGAGTTGAACAGGATATTTGCAGGTTTTAAATCATAGTGTATGATACGTTGTGACTGCTTGTTCAACCTCACAAGCCCTGCAAAAATCTGAACCAGTATACTCCTTGCCTCCCTCTCTGGCAGTATGGGTGTTTCTTTCAATACAACATCCAAATCTTTGCCTGCAAAACCAGCTCTATGTTAACAAGTATCCAATAGGATTTAGCACCATATGAATATCTACCAGGCAACTGTGAAACTTATCCAAAAAGTGTCAAAAATCAGGGGGTCATTCTCAATATCTGCTATCTGTCATCTTGTTAAAGTATATCCTGGGTCCGCCAAGCCACTATGCTATATATCTGATTTAGTGTGGGCCACACTATTCATGTGAAACCATGACAATGAACATTAGACTAATTATTGTGGACTAAATTATTTTTCTAGTAACACCTTATCCTAATGTTTGTTATCATGGCAACATAAATATATTATGAATATGTATTAATGCAGCTCAGTACTATCATGTCATAACATTTAGTTATAATATGACAAGAGGCTTCAGTAATTTGCAACAAGACAACACATCAATATTGAAGAGTTTAAAGATTAATGTGGCACATTGATTCTAATACCACAGTAAATCAGATATTTAGTGTAGTACACTCCTGTGCTCTTACTGAGCTCTAAAGTTCAGTGTGGTTCAGAATAACTTTTGAGTGCAGCAAGGAAAGAAGCAATACCACTGCAGTACTCGAGCACCGTACAAAACGTGTTGTGATCAATTTCGAAGATGTCCCATAGACGCACAATATGTCTGTGGATGAGACTCTTGTGGATGTCATACTCTCGAATGGCATGTCGCACATAGGTTTGTTTCTTCTCCTCACTCCACTGCTCATTCAGCCTATGCAGCTTGCAAGCGACGTATTTGTAGTCCACCAAATCGTAAGCCTGTCCCATTCTTTCCGTTGAACCCTCTCAATCCTCCATTCTAAAATTCCCTACTTCATGTAGGTTACAATAACACTCAAAGGAAACTACATGGTCAAGAAGAATTTTCGCTCTCACCCAAAGACATTTCCCTCATTTGGTCCCAATGAGTATGCGTCTACAATGCTTTTCAATACATAGGTTTAGTAGGATATGGAAATTACGTGATGAAAAAAACTTAGGATAGGACCTTGGCATTGAAGAGTTGTATTGGAAACTACTTGAGAGGTGATATAGTGTGAGGGGATATACCTTGAAAACTTCGCTGAAGCCACCTTTGCCAAGAAGGTTCAGAAGTGCATAACGCTTGTTGAGAATTGGGAAATGGTTAAAAGGAGATGCATCTTCATCTCGACAACGTTTCATCTCTCGAATCAAACATCTTTTCTCTTGCTCTAGCCTATCCCGGTGCTTTAATGCTGCTTCTTCTTCCTGGTGAAATAAGATGAAAGAAAAGAGATGAACACAACAGAGATGCATGATATTATTGTGTGTATCACTCTAATGTACTGTAACTGGGCGATTGTACTGCCATCTTGATATATAAACAAGATGAAAGTTGCTATTTGATCCAACAGTTGATACTCTCCTATTGATCATGAGGTTGCGGAAATCATCAAATCGTGTCTGTTTTGAGGCACTTATGGAACAGATATCCACTGCATCGTAGAGAACACAATACCCATTTAAAAGAGCGTCCAACCCATCTCATGTATTTATTTCAGTATTTATTTGAGATGTATAAGACCCAAATGGCGAATCCCGGTTGTGAAATCTCCTCTCTACCTGACGGAAAACTTGCCACGTGGTCAACTGCCTCCTGTGCTTTGGCGTTGGCCTGTCGGCCTTCTGTCTCATTAAAAATTAATAATAATAATAAAAAAGACCCAAATGGGTACAAACTAATTTCATGCTGCTGTTGATATAGAGGATTCTTACCCGCTTCACACCAAGAAGACGAGATCGGTAAACCTCCTCCATAACCAACACATCTTCCTCTGACATTGCAGGATCCCCACTGCTACCGTCCACCACTGAAAATTACATATAGAAAATAATGTCCATACTCATATTAGTAACAATGAAATTTCTATGATTTGAACCACGTGAAAGCATCTGTGCTAAACCTTCAATATTGGGGCAAGAAAGGGGGCACAAAGAACGCAGGGCTTCTTACCAGATCGTTGCTTTTTAAGCTCCTTGCACCGCTTGTCAAGAGATGCCTTTTGCTCCATCAAAGACCTCTATATAGCATTACAGTAATTCCACATAAGTGTGTGTAATTAGAGAAAACACCAGAAACGGGCAAGACACAACTTATCTGCCGGATATAATTGATGAGTGTCCTGGAGAAGCACTATATTCTATATCATTTTCTATAGAAAGCTCAGCTGAGAAAAAATGAAGTACATTGCCAACGTCAAAAAGATGTTTATAAAACCATTCCATGCCAATCAAAAGTATCAGATACATGGAACAGACCAATCAAATAAAATAAAAAGGTGCAGGAAACATGAGCACCCTGGAAAGAGGGCACATCAAGGAAATAACATAATGAAAAAGAAATACAAGGGATCAATAAGTTCTTGTACTAGTCGGGCTTGGATTTCTTTGAAGGCTTGACCATCTTCCCAGACCTCTGATAGCACTGTCCTCGCCCTGGTCATAGTAGAAATACCAGTCTTCAGCCTATGCAAATGAAACTAACTCTAGAAGCACTAAGATAACTGGCACAATTCTGGCAAAAAACAATTTAATCCCTAAATTTACAGAACTTCAGAGGTACGGTGGCATGAATTTTTGTTTTGAGCAGAGATTTAAGGTTTATCAAATGATCGGTACAGATGTATGCAACAATATTGAAATGCTAAGTAATTATCATTCATGCTTCCATGAACATTTCATCACAATCTTGTTTGCCGAAGTGGAAATCCTATTTTTGAATTTACAATCTGTTTAGTAGAAACTATGAAGGCAGCGAACACAAGTTCAAATCAATATGACTTCAAATGTTTAAGCAAACCTCATGATTCCAACGTTGCCAAGTCTATTGCAATCTTGATGAAGCCTGGTGCGGGATTCTTGACGTTCTACGGTGGCAACGTGCACTAGCAGGTCCGACACCACCTTTATCCTCTGCAATAATTTATCAATGAATTCTCAAAAATCAGACTCGAAACTTTGTTCCTGAAATTGAGCAACTTAAGAGAGCGCTCAAACAAAGGAATATAACGATATGGACGCATGATGGGGAAAAATTCAGACCTTCTCGGAAAAGACCATTCTCAACTGATAAGACCTTTATGGATCCACTTATGGAAGCAAGGACGAAATTCTTCTCATATGATATTTACCTTTTTCTCTCGTTGTTGCTCCTTATCCTCCAATTCTTTCTTTTCCTGTTGGACAATGATAAAACAAGAAGCACCAATTAGGCCAAACCCAAAGAATCTGATATCACAAAGCAGAGCTATGTTTTTTTCATCTGAGTAAATCCATTTACTTGGTTTGTGTCTCAATAAGGATTACTATGGACAATAAATGTACCTTCTCGAATCTCTTGATAGTATTGTGTGCATTAGCAGCTTCTTGCTTAAATTTAACCAATTCTTCCTCCAGAGAAGAAGCCTTTGCTTGTAGACTAGTAATATCCTCCTGCTTTTATGACATAAAAGACTTAGTACCTCGAAAGCCAAATACTTGACCATGTACAATATGCAACTGTAATTTGGTCTATGTACTCATGAAGGGTACATGACAAACTTTTCTGTGAAGCACATACAAGCATATATTTAGTTTCATGTCCGAGTTAATGAGATGTTCAGGTTGAAAACTGTGCAATGCCAGATCAACTGATGATCAATCAGATATAGTGTACATGGTTGTTTGATACTCACTTGTAATTGTGCTCTTCTTTGTTCCTCCTCTAACCGATCAGCATTGTTTTGTACAATCTGCAGCGAAATGTCACCATAATGGTACCTGTTAAGCTTAGATCCGCTGAACAAACTCGTCTCTCATACTTGTCAACATTTACGTTTTTGGTTCTAAGCTCCATAACAGTGTTTATGTTCAAGTCAGAAAAAACAACACCGTTGTACACACATATAAACACACCTTTGTTTTGTAAGACCGCCCATTATTTGAATCATTCCCACGTTTTCTTTTCTGATTTAGTGAATTGTCCTGGCTGCTGATACTTAATCTCGGGTTAGGCTGTATCACGAAGTCCCCGCCATCCTGCAAATTGGCCACATCCTTCATCAACTCACTGCGTATAAAACAAAGGATAAATATCATAGCGTTGGGCGTATGTTAGGGACATAGTTCCGAAAGCTACCATGAAAACTAGCAACACTAAAGACTGCACACCTGCCACCGTCTTGTAGATGGGATACAATAAATTTGCACACTGCTGTAAACCCAGATATTGGACTAGAAGGCACTTAATCCCAACCCATCCTTCCAGCTCTCTTTCAAACAATCCACTGAAATTTAACAGAGGTGTTCTACAGGTACTGTACTGATTATAAATGAGGTGATTCCAGTACTTGGAATAACCACCTCAAAGAGGCTTAGAAAATTTGAAAAACTCTCCTTTACAAAGAGTATTTCGTCTAATTTTTAATGACTACAAATGTAAGGTTAATTTGAATGAGACATATATGCATTTTATAAGTTAGCAACACAGGCTACCAGAAGCTTGGATTCTTCAATTAATTAAAAAGATTCTTCAATTGCTCTTAACTTTTGCCCCAAGTCTTAATGTAGTGTGAGAATGCAACTATGTAACTTGTTAAATGTCCTCCAAATATGACAAGCATCAGTTTGTTAGCCAAATGGGTTAGACAACAATGGCCTACTTACGAAAGCCACCTAGAATTCAAGGGAAGTTGGTTACGCTGCACTCCTATACAATTGAGACATATGGGAAGTGTTACTAAGTTTGACAAACAAATAATTATAGTTATCTTATTCATTGCCTAACTTGGTTAACTTATCTTAAATGGACACCTATATCTTAGTGATGCATGGTTAGGTGTAAATCTAAATAGGCATCATGTGCTTAAAAGAGATTGGAGTACATGTTCAAAATATGTTAATTATTCTAGGCTCAATAGTCAACATTGTAATTGGGGAGACCTATATGGCCATTTAATAAGAAAGAGAACCTTCACTTTAACAATGAATAAGTTATTCATACAAGATCCGAAAATTATGAGGAAAATGGCTAAGGACACGATGATTAGATTTGCTAATCACCTCGCACTAATTCCGTGTTTCATATCTAAGAGAAGTGCATGAGAGAAATGTGTCCCATTAAGGCCCACCTGCCATATATTATCTATCATGAAGTGGCTATTTTGTGTTACAATGAAAGGAATCATCTACCAATAGTAGAGACGTTGACAATATCTTACATCATTGTCGGAGTCACTCGAAGAAGTGATTACTGTGGTAGCCCTCCCACTGCAATTGATGAGCGTAACCGTTTTTGGGGCAGTAATCCATGGCGCTGGAACGGTCACAGGAGTAGACTTGCCAGCCATTCTGGATTCTAGCTTGGCCAGTTTGTCCGAGAGGCTAAAGTCCGGGGCGGAATTGGAATTGGACACCAGCTGCTGCAGAACCTCGTCATTCATCCTTGCAAATTCTTCTGTCCTCCTTCTCTCCATGCAATACTGGCTATTAAGACATCCAAAAGTGATCACCGACTTCCGAACCAGCTCCAACAAACATGCAAGATACCATTGATAATGTAAACCTCGGTGAAATTATGGTGGCAGTGCATTTAGGCTATGGTAGCTAGGAGGCTTGTGGCTCTTCATCAGCGCTCCTAACCCTTTCTTGTCAGCAACTGGCACTAGCTGGTGCAATGTCCTCTACATAGAGGAGGCCATCAACACATTGTTCCAATTTGTGGATCATATTGAGCTTTAATTGTGAAAAACAAGAGGCTCCAGGGCTGAAACCTCTCCGCAGAATACCAAAATCAAAGCCCTTGTTGCTTAGGGCTCAGAAGTCGTTCTTCCAGAAAATTTCTCAACCCTGCTTGTTTCGATTTGCATATATCTGAATCGGTGACGAACGGAAATGACGATAAACGTCATCTACCGAGGCATAAAGTTACATTGCTATGAAATGTAACCTATTCTTCATTCCCCTTGTACACACTTCAAAGCGTCTTATCTCCATGTAGAAACAAACCTAAACATTGTATGAACAATCCCTGCTACACGTGTTCACCACATGCCATTCCTGTCTAATCCTCCTCCGGGACATTGACCAGGCTACCAACTACACCAAATTCATTCAAAAATCCTCCAAACTCCACCATTCTCTTCGCAAAAACAGTCAGAAGACAGATATGTGTTTCATCTGTGAAGCTCTACGCGATCCTAAGCAGTTGCGTGCATCGAACGGCAACGACAATGGATCGAAAGGAAACGCAACGTGATCCGTCAACTCTTGCACACGCTCCAGAACGACGCAGGAAGGACTCTGCCTTCGCCTCCAAGGGCGGGAAGACAATCGTCAGTATCTTGGTCTCATATACATCTGGTTCCCTTGTCCATGTACTCATTTTGATGATATGACTCCACATGTAGCTATCAGAGAGATCTTAGGGGCTAGGGCCAATTGGCCGTGCGGTTTCCCGCCATTCTGCCAAAAGGTAAGCTGGCCCTTAAGAGTCTTCATGTTCGCATGTTCCCATGTTCCCATTTGTCCAAGTGCAGTGTTCACCAAGTTCCCCTATATCTTAGCCAGAATGCTTCTTCATTCATCCACTCGGCACCTTTGTTCCACCGATTTCATCCTTCTGCCCAAAATTATTCATTGTCCTCCTGGCTTGGCTTTAAGATAATGGGTGTATGGTTGGTATTTTTTGAGTCTTCAATGCAAATCATCGCCATTTGAATCCAAAACTAGGTATGTCATAGCATATTCAGCTAAGTCTATATGCTAGGTGGGGCCAAGAATAAGCCAGATTTTATTTGGAATTATACTATGTTTATTCTCATGGCATAGCATTGCATATTCAAGCTAATAAACTTGGGTGAAGTAGTGTATAAATAATATTATAATGGAACGGTTGATAACAACTGAATAATGTTATGATTGTCCCAATCTTAGGGCCGGTTCACACAGGGTCCCAAATCATGAGTCCCAAGCTACTTTAGGTCAATTTGTGCAATCTCAACCATTGAGATCATGGAAGTTGGGACTTAATAAGTTCACATCGGGTCCCAAGTCCTAAGTCCCAAGTATGACATGGATGCCTACATGGCAACACTTTTTGGAGGCAAGACTTGGGACTTGTGTTGAGAGTTGGATTGAGCAAAAGCTAGACCCAACTCGCAACACAAGTCCTAATATTTTTGCATAAAATAATCAAGATCAACTTTAATAAATATAAACCATAATTTAATACCTTCTCGAGACTCAAAAGTTGGTACTTTGCCTCCATGTTGAAACTTGCTAACATAAGTGGGACTTGGGACCCCATGTGAATCAGCTCTTGACCCCTCACTTCCCAAGCAATCCATTTATTGTTTATGGATGATTTTTTTTCCTTATATAAACTCCACCTAACTCATTCATCCACAATCAAAACAACTATAAACATCAAGCCAACATGGATATTTACACATAGACACATGAGCCATGCAATTTGTAGATGATTAGAATGTGTAAAGATATGTCAAAGTGGGAAATGGTCATGTTTATGTCGTGTGGGGAGCTCATGTGAGAGTGTTGACTCCAATCAATAGCTGCCACTTTGATACGAACTTCGCATGAACATCAAAGATGTTTATTTTGGTAAAAGTGAATTTTTTTTAATGTTTATGAGAAAATGGTCTTTGTGCTCGCGCCAAGCATTCAATTTAACATCTAGCCACTCTCAAAATTTAAGGAATTATTTCCTCACATGTGGTTAGAAATATGGGGCAGTATGATTCTTTTGAAGGAAGAGGCTAATGGCGGGGTGTGGGGGGGGGGGAGGGGGCCTTTTCTAGTATAAATCCTTCCTTGCTTCGCCGCGGGTATCGGTGGACAACACATGTGCATTCATTGGGGTGGTATGTAGGGTCTAAGCACAATGGGACTTGTCCATGGATTGATTCTTGTTGTGAAGAGTGAATGACTTTGAAAATGGTAGTTGGGTGCGTTGCTAGAATGCCATCTTTATCAATTAGGCGGTCTAGGGGTGTAGAGTCTCGTTGGTGGAAGATTCTTTTGTGTATTGTTTTGGGGCTTTTTTTTGTAGATTGAATTTTTTATGTCAAGTGTGGATCTACATATTTTTTATTGCTCTAATACAATTTTGGGACATTTGTAGGTTAGTCATTTTGTGGGCTCTTGTTTTGGCTATCTTAGTTGTGTTTGCTATGTCATCTAGCCAAGTTTGGATTTCAATGGAGTCACTAGTTTTAGGTGGTGGGTTTGTGTGATGTATATTAGTGATGGCTTGTGTTCAAAGTTTAAGATGCCAAATAAGGGGGGCAGGGGGGAGTGTGGTAATTCTAATTGGGTTAGCATTTACATGTGTATCAAGAGGACAAGGTTAAGAGTTTTGTTGTCAATTGTAATTATTTGAAGGTAAGGTGTAAGTTCGATAGGAGTTGATAGTTTAATAATGTTACTGGGGAAGGCTATTGCTTTGTGTATCATAGTGATAAGACCACCCCCCGTGGGGGGCATACCATATGTATGGGTGTCTAAGGCATGTTAGGTTGTCTATTGTATTGTTGTATATGATTTTGTATGCTGGAAATTGCATGTCAATTTGTTGTGTAGATTTGTTCTTTAGGATTTTTGATTGTTGTATGAATATAAATTATGTCGAGGTGTCAAACAACATGGTGAGTTGGTGGACATCTTGTAGGCTTGTGGTTAGATGGCTACAATTCCAAGTAAGGCATGTGATAGGATCAAAGTATGTGTTTGTAGTTGGGGGTGTGATTGGTGGGACTTGCGGTGGGTTGGGAGTTTGCTGCGGTTTCTACAAAACCTTGGATTAGTTTTAATATTTTAAGCGCTTCAACTTGAACGATGTCTTGTGGATAGGACATAAATATTTGTTAAAGCGGTGTGCATAACATTATTAAGATCCATAACAATGTTTTGTGGGACTGACAATATTCCACATAATATTTAGTGTATGTGAGTGAGAGTGTTGGTAGTAGCGTTTGTTTGAAGGAATTTTGTGATGTATTTGTAACATTTGGATAAAACAACACTATTCCAAAGCACAAGCTTGTACTTTACATTGATAGAGAGAAAAAGAATACAAATTAAAAACATAGAGGCCCATTGTGATGTATCTAGAGTGACTTGTTCATGAGACAAGTCGATCTCACATGGAAACTACATTCCGGCACATATAAAGATGAAATAAAGAACCCTCTATGGTATATTACTTAGTGAGAAACACGTACCTGCCATTTTCCGTGAGAGAATTGCAAAATTCGAATGTTCACACACAAATTTGTCCAATTTGTAGGTTTGTTATGAACTATCAATTTATTTTAGAAAAATTTGAAAAAGCATGTGTTTTGTTAATAAGAATAGCACATTGTTGATAGCTATTGCAATATAAATAAGTAAACTCATCCGAGCGGCAAGAACATGCACATAGACAATGCCATGATTTTCACCTTGTTGAAAATCAAATGGTGCTACCCAAATACTGAAATAAACAGTCATCATTGTTGAAAACCAACAAAATCCAATCAGAGTTTGTGCATAGCAATAATAACATAATATAAGAGAATAAGGTCATAGTATTTCAAAATACATGGGAATTTTCTAGTATTTTATTATTTTCTAACTACGAAAAAGGGCTGCACGCTAATGTTTGCCTTGATCCATGAATCATAAATGAAGATTTAGCATGTCTTCAAGTGGCTTGCATGCCCCCCACACTAGTAGACATTGCCTAGTACTAAGTACTACACTAAATACTGTATAGGTATTGTATTTAGTGTCACCAATTCTAATTGTCTTGCTCAATACTACTTGTAAACAACTGTGTAGTGTCACCGACACAAAATGTAAAGCTGACATTATTTGTCATTCCTTGTAAAAACAGTTTGAGCATTTATAGATTTACAATATTGCAATTATTATCACTTACTAAGTGGTTTTTCATCCAAATTTCAATCATCCATGACAATATGTTGTCACATAAATGTTAGGATGCAAATTTACCAAACTTTGTTTCAATAATTGGCATTTAGATGAACTAAACGTAAGCTGCAATGACAACATTGTACTTGTAAACTTATCCATAAGAAGTGTCATTAGGAAGTGACTTAAAATATCATATGACACTGAATCTAATATTGAGTGTTGGTAGTTTCAAGTCTTTCTTCCAATTGGACCATCAAGTTGATATTATCCTCTAACTTACAGAGGTCATTGCACTCTGTTACTCTAGGAAATTAGGTATTTCGACACCATCTTGATGTACTTCTAGTCCCATAACGGGGAGAACCGGACCACTAGTTACAAACAAACTGGTGAGTTTGAGAAATAACCAGTTCAAATTCAAGATTTCAGGAGAATTACCAATCCATTTAGAGGGATTTTCAGAATATTCTTGAATTTAACAACAGAAAAACCAAGAGATATCAACATGTAACCATTTAGTTTCAGGAATGGTAGGATCTCAACTGACCTTGGCCAAAAATATCCCCGGACACTGCTCTCTTTCATGGATCCATTTGGACTTTCAAACTTAGCTGGGATACTTCCTCCATGACTTGCTCATGACTGACGTGATCATCATTGTTACATCCATGAATGCTCTTTCTTCACACAACTATGTCATTCTTTGCACAACTATGTCAGTTGGTCCTCTTACGAATCAATTCTGCTCCATTTCCCTAATTAGGTATGTTGAGATTGCTTGACCCCAATTGGAGGTCTTTTGTGAACACTTCAGCAAGGCAAATTGTTGATGCCACTGATCTCCCCAAATATTTTTACTGGTAATTCTAATGTGTTTGGGAAAAAAAACCATCCATCCATCTGTAACGAGAAAATACAACTTATTCATGATTCAGCACTGAATGCACAGTAGGTTTGAGAAACATAAATTTGTTACCCTCCAGATTTCCACTTATGATCTTGGAGGTTTTCATCCTTACAGCAAAGTAGACATCTATGTAGCTTGAACAACACTTACAAGAGTCCTCACGAACACTATCACACTCTTTGGTAAGCACAACATCTCCTCAGCTGATCCAATCTTTGTTGGGTTCCAACCAGCCACATTTCAGCAAATCAGAACTTGTCTGGCATTTCCATGGCTAACACACGGATCAACTTCACATCCTCTGTTGTAAATCTCCCTGCCAACCAAAGATTTGGCTGTTCCATAATAGCTTCTGCCAGCGATTAATACTGGAGACAAGTATAGTAGAAAATTTGACAGACTGGAGGAATGACGCAACGGTCAAAGAAATTGTTAAAACGTGTGGCTGAAACCAGTCAACTTTTACGCACTATCTGTACATTGTCAACTGCAATTGGATTACCTTGTTGATTGCTGCAGGATGACATCCTGATGATGCAAGATCTTCAATCCCCCACATTTCACAACAACATTTTTACAGAACTGAGCAGGTCAAAGTTTGAGGTTACAGATGTATGAATGTTGAATCAGATCAAGAAAGCTACATGGGTTCGCTATCATCATCCTCTATGTACTTCTCCTGCACTGCCATCGTTGTGCAAAGTCCATTGTCAAGGCTAACACAGTATTTGAAATTAGGTGCAACTCCATACAAACGCCAACAGCTGCATAAGACAAGAAAAAGCACAATAGCATCCCCACCCTTGCTACATGTTCAACATATTTCATGAGGGCTAGCCAGATCATTGTTCTGGCCAAACAAATAACTTCCACACACACATAATATAACAGCAGACAAGGAGGATATCTGTAATAGTCCCAGTTGAGTGGGGCTGCAGCAATTTTGTAAAACTCATTGATATTGCCTTCGATCCCCTTGAAAACATATCCATTGCTTTTGTCAATGATCTTCAAGATGTCCATTACACTCTCTTTGTCCTGGACACAAGTCAATGATGCACTGTTAGCACACAACTTTCCACAACTTTAAAGACACCTTTGAGAATGTCACAAAAGAGACAACACGAAGAAGTCTTGAAGACATGGATGAACAGGATATGTTGAAAGAACTGTGACTTCACTACTCACTGTTAGTAGCAATACCGATGGAGCATGTCCACAACAATTGGAAACAACATCTCTTCACATCCTAAATTTCAAAGTGTGTCCATTCATGCCCATAGTCAGCAAAAATTAGGACATCACAGTGTTTGTGTCGCATTCATTCTCAAGCAGAAAAAGCCTATGATGGGAGAACTTTGGTAGATGTATTAAAAGCTAGCACTATGGATGTTGCTAGCCAGAAAGCAACCAACAAATATGGATAATGCACCTGAATATTCAAAGTTGTAAAATTGACAAGACCATAGTCCTCCACAACCTCGCATAAGTTCATGGTCATCTTCCTGTTGACATGAAAGGCACCTTGAGAAACTTATGAACTGAATTTTGATGAATGACAAATGTAGGATCTTCATAGGATTTGAAATATCATCCGTGAATGACTCACATCCCCATACCCATCTGGAGGATAATGAGCTTGTAGATTGGCTTCCATGCAAGGTGATAGAGTACCAAAATTGGCAGATAACTTGACATCCCAATCCTTTTGAATAAGTTAAAATCATACCTATATTTTGCAGCCCGAGGATCTTTGTTTAAATATTCTTGAAGATATGAAAGATCCTGAACATCGGTGTAAAAATCCAGATTGAAAGCTGTCATAAACAAACCCCAATCAAATAAACGAATATATAATCATTTGATGTAGCAATAAATTTAGCATTATTCCAAGTGCGCTTGCCATACAGACAGTGTGAGAATCCTGGTAGCCCAATCAGAGGCGTCCGCACAAGAGGGATGTGTCACAAATCACACATCTTGTAATGGTCATAACATATCAAATTCCTGATTATACGAAGGTGCCCTGAGTAAAATTAGTGAACCTTGTGCACACAATACGCAGTCAAACATCAAAGAATGAGTACAATGATGGGAGGTGTTACCAAGCTTTCCATAACTTTCTATTAGATCAATCTTTGACAAGACATTGACATGGGGCAGCTCCAAGTGAAGCATGGTTGAAAGTGACATCAAAAGAGCCGACACATATTTCCCTGGGTCACTGCATAAATGAGCATCTACCAGATGCACTGCTGTGAGCTGCAAATAACAACACAAATTTAATCAAAGATGGGACAACACAACTTTATACAACTGATGTCCCAATATTGAAACGCACAAAACATACAGTCAAGGAGCTAACAATACTCACCTAACAGAACAACATCACTAGCTTGGTCGAAATGACACACGATTGACTTCAGCTATTTCCAGGTTTGCGTTATTGTTTAGAGGTGATTTATCTTGTGAAAAGAAAAATTCAGAAAGGAATGTAATATAAACTGCAGAGTTTCAGAATCAGACCCGAAAATTCCACTTATTGACCATCTCCAAAATCACATTCTTGGCATTGGAATGAAGCGTGAAGAGCTCCACTTGGCCAGGGAAATCAAATAATAGATAATGGTCTGCTTCAACGCCCACAAATCTACGAGTTACAATTACTCCAATTACAGATTGTACATACTAGTATCTCACTTTCATGTTTTTGTTGGAGCTCAAATTCATAGAATCAAAGAGCTCCAAAAGTGAAACCCTATAGTGTATAAACATTCAAAAGCAACAGGCAGCACTACCAAATACTTCCTCATTACACACATTGCAAGAACATTGAATGCCCACACCAACAAATTTTAGCACACACAACAATCTCCTCAATGTATATGTACATTGCATGAAGCTGTACCTTTAAATAGTGGTTTCAGCTTGGCATGCAGCCAATCGATATTCTTCTCTAGATAGTCCATGCAATATACAAGCCCTGCATTCAGCCATTGCAAACAAAGCATTGTGGTTGATTATTTGTGTGCTGAGAGAAATAGTGACACATACTCAGAATTATTTCTTGCAAATATCTCCCAAAAAATCATTTGAAAATGAAACTGCAAGTCTAATGGCATCTTCAATCTCTCAGATTGCATTAACTCCACCATGGTTGCAATTTGTTCTTGATGCTCATACGAATTAGCAATTTAAAAAGGATCCAAGTGCTAAACAAGTACCTCCATTTGGTCCAAGACCATACTGAGACATAACATCCTCCAGCTTGATAAGCTCTTCAATGTTCACAGCACATTCATACCTAAGTATGTCAAGGCACTAACTCCAAAACAACAGAACAAGACACTACTTAGATGATGGATTCCTATTCAAACATGCGTGTATCCAAGGCTGTATTAAGGTAGATAGAGACCAAATCAAAAGACACATTGTCAGGGCCTTGAGGCCAGAGGAATGGAAAGAGGCAGACCATGGCTTCTACCAGTATCAAAATACAAATTTGACCTTACAAACAGAAAACAGATCTCCAGTTCAAAGTGTTACACATGAGGTAAATC
This sequence comes from Polytrichum formosum, assembly GCA_964035585.1. Taxonomy (NCBI): domain Eukaryota; kingdom Viridiplantae; phylum Streptophyta; class Polytrichopsida; order Polytrichales; family Polytrichaceae; genus Polytrichum; species Polytrichum formosum. Next base: position 23,253,378 of record OZ037935.1, on the reverse strand, counting down.
TGAAGCTTGTGCAACTTAATACACAAATTTGACAATGAGCAGCTTATCAAATAGACTCGACAAAAAGAGGATACGGGAGACTATCGTTTGCTGGATCAAGATTTATGACTGCAGTCTTTCTGCACAGACCCACACCACCACCATCAGCCTTAGACCCTAAACCCTAAATCCTGACTTTGCAACGACCAGACAAAAGGCGCATTTGCACACAACCATCTCGATGGTTGAGTTGTGGTTCAGGCCCACTTTCAACCACAACTAATAATTTAAATAAAATAAAATCGTTTACAAACAAAACAACTACTCTTGTGGTTGAATAAGTAGATTTGAAATAGAACCAACCAAATTAAACTACAACCAAGGCTGGCACCACGCAGTTTTTTACAGTTGGGTTTTCATAGTTTTTTTTTAAAAACCCAATCATCTAAGGTCCAGCATTATTCGGTTTTATTGCAGATAAGTTGAGATTATAGGGCAGAGGGCCCAATGTCCGTTGAGATTATAGGGCAGAGGGCCCAATGTCCGTCAATGGTGGTGCCGATTGCCAAGTGCCAAGTGCTGGAATAAAACCATGGTTTTATTTGCAGAAATCGGGTTTTTTGCATTAAAACCAAAAACCCAATGCATCAGCCGGAAAAATTTGGGTTTTTTCCACCCTTGACTACAACCATCAACCCACCATAAGCCCTAAACCCTAAAACCTAACTTTGCAACCAGCAGACGGAGATGATCAACTAAGAAACACACTGCCCGTCTTCATACAAATCACCAAATGAGAACACATTAACAACACCAAATACCAAAACACCATGACATTCACTACTAGGAGGAAGCTCCTTTGCACTAATACAATCATCACATGTTTGCACCGGGAAACACTTGACATTTGTCATGACGTGGATCCTTTGTTATTAAATTTCCTTCTGCTATATCTTTTTGGCATGGGAGAAGGGTAGCACAAACCTGCCAATTAATCGGAGAAACTGAGACATGCCATTGCAGTATGTCGTCTTCCCGGAGCCTGGAGGCCCGATCACTATCTGCCCGAACGGCATCTCTCCCGATACTCAAATCACCAACAAAGGTGGAGCGGAACGATCACAATGATCGAAATTTTCTGGTGATCGCAACAAATGAGTGCGGATAGCGAGTGAGCTTGAATTCATCAATGCCTTTGTTCTACCCATAATCCTTGAACCCTAACCTAATTCACAATCACACCTCCTTCCTCGCACTTCCCAAATTGCGAGCTGATTGAATGACATTTATTTGAGCTTACCGTTTCACGCTAGTGCAAACTCCTACAATCGGTCGTTCGCGGCAAACCTTCGAGAAACAAACACAATCGTCTCGTCACATCAGTCCATTCCTTCGCCGACGAAGATTGTCGTTCTCGTTCCCAATGCTGAGTCTGCTTGACGATGAGCAAGCTTCAGGTCATAGTTGACCTGCCACGTGTCGGAGAGAAGACCTTAAAAGTAACTCCGGGGTCAAATATGCAATATTCTCCCCCAAGCTACACTAATATGTGCAAATAGGTTGCCTCATTAACCCATGCAAATTACCTTGGTCAAAATCAAATCACAACAACTCATACTTTGTTTATAAATCCATATAGCAACCACTTTAAAAAAACACACTAATTCATGGGTTTTTAAAATAGTGTGGAATGTCAATACATGGAAGTGGGGCAACCTAATTGCACATATCCATGTACAAGAGGTTCCCAATGTTTTCACCCTTAAGTCAATGTAGGGAGAGTGCGAACAATAACATGGTTGTTGTATAGGTTTTAACTTTTGTTGTTGCAGGATATTGATGTGAACATGTTGATGGAAAAAATTAGGAGTAGATATATTCATGCGAGCATTGGTTTCAGATCCCGGGGGGTGCACTCCATTGTCAAGTTGAACACCACGTGCGATAAAAAAAAATCTACTTTTTACATAAAGCATGATCAAAATGGGTCAAAATTTTATCAATTTTTTTTCATGTGTAGATAAAATCGGTATCTACTACATACTAAAAAATGGTGACAAAATTTGATGATCTGTTTTTTTTAATAAAACATACCGTTTCTAACTAGAATGATGCAGAATTGAACTAAAAAAATTACTACAAAAATGAAAATGACTAAAAATTTCAAAAAAATATACAAAAGATACCATCAATGGTTATGTATATGTAGAAAAAATTTCATAATTTTATCTATGGCATATAATAGAGGGTAGCAAACCATTATCGCACGTGGTTATGAAACGTAAGGGGCACAGTCCGGGGAGTTCTATAAAAAAATCGGTACATTTCCGACCTTTTACAAAGACGTTCGGATTTTTATTTTTTTACTCGGAAACTACCTAAATCCAATTTTTATTCTCGGTTAAATTCCGAGATTTATCTTTACCATTCGGTAATTTTCCGACTTTAGAAATTTCACTTCGGTATGTTTCCGAAGTTTTGTATTATAAGTCGGATTTTTTTTTTGAAAATTATAGAAGAAAATTGGTGTTACAATATGCTTTTAAGGGGGTGAATTTGTGTTTATAGAAATTCCAAGTATCCTTGGAAGGATTTGAACCTTGCCAAGCCCCCACCAACTTGGGGCCAAGGATTTACAGTGCAGAGTTAGTGCATATTTACAATGCAGATTTACAGTGCAGAGTTAGTGCATATTTATAGTGCAGATTTATAGTGCAAAGTTAGTGCATATTTACAGTGCAAAGTTAGTGTGAGCTCCGAGCCTCTGACGCAAAGACTTCACTGGACCTCCTTCAATCGTCTCTCAATCGCGCTTCGATACATCCCAGAACAAACACAAATTGTGCTTATTTACGAAATAAGAACTACAAACTCTGCAAGGCTGGCACCACACCACTCCTGCCTCAATCGCCTGCGATTAGCATTTCAATAGGCTCAAAACCTCAAGAAACAGTGCAAACAATAGGAAATCAAAATGCACGCACGAAGATAGAGGGATTGTGCAGAGAGCAGATGCGGGAGAGGTTTGGGACATGTTCTCTCTCATGGAGAAACAGAAACAAATTGTGCTCATCAGTGAAACAAGAACCACAAACTCTGTAAGGCTGGCACCACACAACTCCTGCCTCAATGAACTCCTATGAATCGCCTCTCCAAAGTCTTAGGAACTTCAAGAAACACTGCAAATTATTCTCATCGCCAAAGTGAAAATGCATGATATCGAAATGCACGCACGAACACACAAAGATTGCATAGAGATCAGATGTTGGAGAGAGAGGCTTGCGACCGATTCTCTCTCAAGGTGAGAGGCGAGAGGGGAGAGCGTGGCCACCGAGTGCTACCAACACTCCGAGGAAGGATGCCAAAAACAAAAATGAAACTAAAACTAACGGGCTCCGGTGGAAGCGGAAGAGCAGTAGCGAAAGAGGGAAAAACCCCAATAGAGGATTGAGACACTTTGCACAAGGGACTCAAACTCCTTATATTCGTGAGAGAGGGTCCCTAGGTGTTTAGAGCCTCAAAACCCTAATTGGCCTAGTGAACGGAACTAGCCCTAAATTAATTAGCCTCCATGGTTTTTGACCTTATGAGTCATGACTCTAGTATTACCCTAGTAAAAAATTCCGCCCTATCCCTAGTCCCTTCGGCTACTTGCCTAAAATTTAGAAATTGGCTCGGTAAATATCCCAAACTTTGATGCCTCAACCGGCCATATTGCCGATCTTTTCTCATTTGAACCGGTTGATTTCCGACCTTGACAAATTTACATCGGTACCTCGGCCGAATCATTGTGAACTCATTCGGAAATCTCCAAAAAAATTCGGCTAGCTCGTAACTAAACCTCGGTACTCCCCGTACATTGGTAAGGGGTGTGATCGCCCCGTGTTTCAGATCCTTCACTCTCCAAAACAATTGCAATATTTGACCTTGAATGTAGATAAGCATCCTAAGATAATATGAAAAAAAATGTCAACGATTTATGTTCACATGCAATGTCCGTTCACCACCTCCTACCCATGGGTTGTGTGGACATGGGGGGCATAAGTATTCTAAGGAATGCCAACCACTACTAAAGTTTTACTAGAGGCTACAGTTGAAATGTGGTGTTTAGCAAAACTTTATGTTGTTGACTACATCTTGCCAATTTTTGAGTGATTTTTTTTTTAATTTCAAAAAGTTTAGGTTGTAAGGTTGCATGGAAAATGTTGGAAGCCAAATTGACTTGCATCCAATCATTTTGGGGGGTGTTTAACAAAGTTCCCTGTGAGAACCTCGGGGTTTGTCCTCGTGAAAGGATATTCAGTGCACTTTGGTTTCTCCATGTTTGTTCAAAGTTTGCACCTTTAACAAGGGATAGTATTCTTTGAGATCCCACAAATCTGTGACGCCTGTTTTGGGATTGCGTGTAGAATCACATCAACTCCACAATGAATCAACACCATAATTTATGCAAGTGCCAACTCTTATCTTATGACCTAAGCTAATTATAGAAGAGGGGAAGAAGTGGTAGGGGATAGTGAACTTGTTGACCGTAAAGTCTTAGATCGGGTACCATTGTTGGAATCCAACCCCCAATTTTTTAGTGCCATGTACGTGGACTATCAACCGTGTTAGAGGTTAAACACAAATCAGGCACTCAATGTTTGATGTCCAGGAATGCTACGATGTGAGCGGTGAGCGGTGAGCGGTGAGCGGTGAGCAGATCTCATGAGCAGAAAATCAAAATTTAAAACTCCATTTAACGAAAGTTAGGACCCCTATGACCGTGGATTTTGCACATATTTCAAGTTTAATTTTGGAATTATGAGGCCGATATTTATGGAGTGCCTAATTTGTAGGACCAAAAGTTTCTTTAAATTACCAACGAGTCCCAATGGCCGTGGGAAAATTCAGTGTGGTTGAGAAGATGGTGGACCTATGGAAAGAGGCCTCGGATCCGAGGCCTCTTAGTTGTGGGTAGCTTATGCTTGAAAATCAAAATGTTATGTATATTTGAGTTGGCTACTTGTCTTTGCATTTGGCCATTTCTTGTATGTTCTAGCATGAGGAGGAGGTTTGGAAAGAGGCCTCGGATCCGAGGCCTCTTTTTTGTGGGTAGGATATGCTTGAGAAATCAAAATGTTTTGTATATTTAAGTTGGCTACTTGTTTTTGCATTTGGCCATTTCTTGTATGTTCTAGCATGAGGAGGAGGTTTGGAAAGAGGCCTCGGATCCGAGGCCTCTTTCTTGTGGGTAGGATATGCTTGAGAAATCAAAATGTTAGGTGTATTTGGTTTGGCTACTTGTCTTTAGATTGTCTACTAGTTGACGACCACAAAAGTGTAGTGTTATTTGAGAACAACGACAAGATGCATTCAACAAGACAATTGGAATATTAAAAACCACACCACACTTTATAAATCCAAATACCAATCAATCAAACCAAAAATCAATCAACAATGAGGTTGTCACTACTAGATTCCCTACTTCCAAAGATACTCCCCTCATGGCCGCCCTCATCTGAAGTGGAATCTAAGGTATGGCATTCATTATCCACCTCTGCAAGAAGCTCGAAGAAGTCTAAGGCACGGGGGTCATAACGTGGAGACGGGGTACTAGCTTTGCTAGGAGAAGGTTGTGCCGCTAGTACCATCGCCATATCATGGGCATAGATTGGCAAAGTGAATCCCTTGGTAGGCGTACCAAACACATCTGCTCCAAGGCCAAGTCTGAAAACAAGCATGAAAATTGTAAGAAAGAGGATGGAAAGTGTAAAAGCTGAGTGGACAAGGAAAAGAAGCAACTTAGAAGGTCATCATACTCACTTACTGCGAGGACTCTAGCCTCGATCGCTTCAAGGCCGGCGGCCTCTTCTGCGTGCCTTGTGAAGCCTGCGTGGAAGCAACAACAATGGATGGAGCCTTCACCGGATGCTTAACACTCTGAAGTGGCTTAAGGACACGGTTGAAGATGTCCTCGTCCTCCTCGAGAGCAACGATATGGCGCCCAAGTTGCCTGCATGCATGGACAGAAGTCCCTGTTGCAGAGGAATGGTTAGCAAACATAAATAAAAGCAAAGGTAGAAAATGAAAACCAAGATATGATGGCAAGTGAAGTAGGACATACCAACGCCTGCATTAACGTCAACCACGACCTGCCCAATGTCAGTAGTTGCCATGATCAAGGAGGACATGAAAGAAATATCTTTCTCACGGGGACCACGCCAAGCTTTGGAGCCATCCATGAGAGGGGTTGTGGTATAATTCATAATGGCATCATCCATGTCCAGCTCAATGCCAAGAGCCTTGAGCTCATTGGCATCGCGAAGGCGAAATGACGAGTGCCGGGGCCGCTTATCAAGGTCGGATCCAATTGTTTTCGTGGCACGAACAAGTAGCACAACTTGGAAAAGGTTAGTGGTCTTGTCCACATGTTTAGCTGAATGAAGGCGAAGACGGTTGACTCCCAACCACTCCTTAAAGATGGTGAAGCCAAAAGCAGCGAAGTGGTCTTGAATGCTCTCCTTGAAGTCACCATTGTCATCTGGATGAAAGAGGAGGAGAGCTCCATCGTCATGCAAGATCTCATCCGCAAAATCGAAGAGCTCACCTAGAAAATCGGTATCCAATGCATTCCAGGAAGGTACACTATAGGAAGGATCGGAGACATTGGGTACAAGCAGGTTCTCAGGGATGTCGGCAATGACAAGATCAGGCATGCCCACATCTGACCTCGCAACGCCTAGAGCTCTCCGCGGATAGGAGGGTGGAAGAGAAAGAATGAAGTTGGAAACCTCCTGAAAATGACGACGTTGATGAAGGATAGAGGCATTCAAGATGCATTCTAAAACAACGGGAGGACGCCTAGCAGATGAAAGAATGGGCGGAGGAGGCGGCCTGGATAGAGTAGGAACTTGACTAAGAGATGGAGTAGATGCCACAGCCGCCTCAGGTGAAGCAGGGGGAGGGGGATTATCCTCCACAGTCTTCAGCTTCCTCGCGCGTTTCTTCAGTGATGACTCGTCTTGGGTTGCACGCTTCCTCCTCTTGGACTTCTGTGTGTTGGCCTCATCGATAGTCGCAACTACCTCATCCGCCTCCGGAAGTTGACTGTCAAGGACAACAAATTCATCGCTTTGAGAAGGAGGCAGTGGAGGCTCTCCACCGGAGAGTCGAATCTTCAACTCCGCCTCCTCATCCGGTTGGCACGTCCTCTTACATTCCAAGTACCAGCAACACTCGCGGAGATGCGGGAGGGAGAAGTTGCGCTTTTGAGCCGGGGAAAAAATGAAAGTGGGCGAAGAGGAATCAGACCATGCGTCTAGAAATGGAGGGAGCTTCTTCAAAGCCTTCTTCTTGAAAAGCTCGTGCTTGATGTACCTTGACAACAAAGGAGTGAGGCCATTTAGCAACTTAGAAATAAAATGGTTTGAAATAAATGAAGACAAAAGATGTCCCAAGTAACTTACCGAAAAATTAAGCGCTTGACAATGTTGTCAGCGCCTTTGACATCCTTCCACCACGTCCCCTTTCCGTAGATATCTGACCCATAGAAGTGACCAATGAACGCCTTATCCCAAAGGCAGATTCGCCACTTCTCCAAGTAATCCGGCAACGAATCAACTTCCACGTCTCCATCAAGCCCACCCAATGCAGTAAGTATATCGGGTAACTCCTTGACCGCAGCATCCTCTAGCTGTGAACAAATTCGAGGCCAAATCAGATTTCACAAAAATTGAAGCTATATGGCCTCTTTTCAGACCCCTTACAGGCACGCTCAAACATATGTGAGGACCCGAGTACTGAAACTAAGGTCCTGTCGGATCCGACATACCCCCCCTTGCCTAAAATCACAAATCACGCCCCTTACAAGCCTCACCCTTCAAAGAATTCCCAAATATTAAAGATATATGGCCTCAAATCAGACCACTTATAACCCTGCCCCAATCTTAGAAAACAAAAAATAAAGCTATGTGGCCTCTTTTCAGACCCCTTACAATCATGCCATTTCAAAGAATTCCCAAATATTAAAGCTATGTGGCCTCTTTTCAGACCCCTCACAAGCATGCCATTTCAGAGAATTCTCCAATATTAAAGCTATATGGCCTCAAATCAGACCACTTACAAGCCTGACCTCATCTTAGAAATCCAAAAATAAAGCTATATGGTCTCTTTTCAGACCCCTTACAAGCATGGCAGAATCCAACAAATTACAAAATTTAAACATATGTGAGGTCCCGAGTTCTGAATCCAATGGCCTATCGGAACCGACATACCCCCCTTTGCCTCAAATGAGACCTAAATCAAGGCCAAGACAAGTAATGAAGAGTTGAAAGGTAAGTAAGGATAAGGAGGATAAACGTACCCCTGCCCAGAAAGCTGCTTTATTGAGCCAAGGTTTCAAGCCGTCCTCGCTTGCAGGACTTTTGGGAAACCGGATAGCTTCACGATTGAATCTTCCACTGTTCCACCACTTTAGCCAACGAACTTTATACTCTGGCTCCACAGCAGCCGTGGCAATGAGTTGCAATTTCTCCAATGTCATCTCAATCTTTTGAGAATGGTGGGCGCTATAATGCCTAGTAACCTGAAACAAATGACATCAAAATAGAAGGCGGAGTAAATTTGATAATTACTCATGCAATGAATGCGAGCAATACCGAAGGTATAATTTCGAAGGTGGTGACAAGGAAATTACCTCCTCCAGGAACTCTTTTCCAAGGGCCGGGTTTGCGATCGATTGTTGCTTGTTAAACTTATGCCCAAGTTCCTCATTCGTCTTCTTTATCACATCGTCCAATACTTCACTCAACCCCTTCCCTGAGTGCTCCTCTGGAGGCACTTCCTCCTTGTAGATTTGGGCTGCCTCATCTACCGCATCGGCTATCTCTTGCTGAACATATATTCTCAATTGTTAGATCATGACTATAAGTAATGAATGCGAAGTAGGAGGTTGAGGAATTTGGAGTGACTTACATTGAAAATGAAGGACACCATAAGATCCTGGGTCAGCGGGTACCAAGGGCACTTGGGGCCTCTGCTCTTGCACGCTTGGTATTGCTCCTCGGTGAATAATGGCTGGTAGTAGCTAAAATCATACGAACCGTATTTTTGAATGCGGTGTAGAGTGTGTACGAGGTTAGTTTTAACGTGCGCGGTCTGGTTAGCCCTGTTCCGGTTGAGACAAATGCCATTAGATGGAAATCAAAAAATGAAGGAAAAAATGATTTGAAAAAATATCATACTTACTTGTTGATGTCGTGCATTGCGTTAAGGACGTCCCCACGCCCACCCGTTGTGTCGAGGACGACACATTCTGGGCAACCATGCTTCTCGTACCATAGTGCATCGTCCTTGTGATTTGATTCGATACACTCTTTCCACGCAAGCAATCGGTGGTTACCATCGTACACGAAGAACATACATCCACTGAGGCTCATCAAGTTGTCGTGTAAACTAAGATCGTTAAACACAACAGATCGAGTGTCGTCATCAACATCAATTAGCAAAATAAACATAGCAAACTAATATGCTAAACAACCACCTCTTCAAAATGAGGGTTTCTCTCTCCAAGCTCAAGAAACTAAGAAGTCTCCTTACAAAGCTTAAGAAACTCTGAAATTCACACACAAGAGTCAAGCTATCTCTCACTCCACGAAGGGAGAATCCAAGAGTGCAAGTGATGGAGAAAGAATGCAAAGGCTTTACTCATGATCTACTACACCATAGCCACAAGATAGCAACAACAAGCTCTCTCTCTCAAAACACACTCACAAGACTTGACTTGACAACAATGGCAAGTCAAGATGCCTTCCTCTCCACATAACCCCTCGTCTAGGTGGATTTCATCCATGGAGTGGATGAACAACTATCTAGGACTTCCAATGGAGTCCATTACTCATCCAAACACACATGGACTCCTAATGGAGTCCATTGACTTCTAATTTGACGTGATTTAGCCCCCGATGTCACCTCACGTGACAAAGTCCTTATCCGCGCGCAAAAGAGACTCAAACTTATCATTTTCTGCATTCCATAGCTCTCCCCATTCACGCCTGTCTTTCGCAGAAATGAATCGATTTTCTCCAGACTCATTTGTAGTAGACACATATAAAGTGGCAGACCCAGCTCGGTATCCAAATTGAAATGCCGCCATGAGCTTTGTAACGTCGCTGCAGAGGGTTGGGCGAACCAATGGCATGTGAATCAACCTACAGAGGGGGATTCTCATAGAGGACTTTTCGACCGGTTGTATCCTCATGCCCTCAACAATTGAAAAGCTATCTTTCTTTAAATTATGGCGAATCCGATACTCCATTGCATGAACACCCACATCCGACTCTTCAGGTGAGCCGCAAAGTGCCATCCCGGGTGTCTGCGGTTCGTTACGACCTAGTGTAAGCCCAATATTTTCAGCACATGACAAAGGAAACCCTTGATCCCTATGCTCCTCAACACGAAGGGATGACCCAGCGCCAAGGAGAACCCCAACTTCCAATGACTCTCCATCCGCAACCATCTCAACGATCTCCTGAGAATCAATTACTTGCAAACATAAGAACCAGATAGATGAACAAAATATGCAACATAATGAAAACTTTAGAAGATTCTGAAGTTGGCTCCCTGTGCACACACCTCTCCAAAGCGCAACCACTGCACCTTGATACGAGGTGAATATGGCAACTAAGTTTCTAAACCAGCCACAAAACAAATCAATCACGAGGTTCACATTTGTGCCCCCCTAGCTCTAACCTCGAACCTCACTAAGATAACATCAAGGCACCCCTAAAAAGACAACCAAAATTCAGATGATCACATCTCATTTGTGCCCCCTAGCTCTCAACTAAAATCTCACTAAGAGAGCATCTACTCACACCCAAACAAACCCCCCTATATGCACATGATCACATCTCATATCTCCCCCTCAAAACCTCATTCACGAGCATCCAGCCACCAAAATAACCTCACTAAGTGAGCATCCAGCCCATAAAAATAAAAAACAGGCCATCGGAAATCAAAAGCGAGGTGCAAAAGTTTGCCCAAAGGGGTCTGTCGGATCCGACAGTGCCCCCAGCTGTGGCCTCTAACCTGAATGAGAAGCATGCAGCCACCCCACAAAGCCACAAAAAATCAGATTCTAACCTCACAAGTTTGCTCACAAGTCTAACCCTGGATCTCCGAAATCAAAAGCGAGGTGCACAAGTCTGCCCAAAGGGATCTGTCGGATCCGACAGTGCCCCCAGCTCTAGCCTCTAAACCTGAATGCGAAGCATGCAGCCACCCCACAAAGCCACAAAAAATCAGGTTATATCCTCACAAGTCTGCTCACAAGCCTAATCCTGGATCTCCGAAATCAAAAGCGAGGTGCACAAGTCTGCCCAAAGGGGTCTGTCGGATCCGACAGTGCCCCCAGCTCTGGCCTCTAAACCTGAATGCGAAGCATGCAGCCACCCCACAAAGCCACAAAAAATCAGGTTATAACCTCACAAGTCTGCTCACAAGTCTGCCCAAAATTTTAACCATGGTGTTCCTGTTTTTTTGGTTTTTTTTCCCGCAGTGAGGCCTCGGGCTTTGAATCTGGTTTTTAGTGCCCAAAGGGTGGTGGAAATGGGCGGCCGCGTCCGAGACTCTTCCAAATAAACTTTCCTATTCTCGCTTCGCCATAAAGGTTAATGCTCTACCCTTGCCCTTTTCAGGCCTCGACTAAAAAAGAAACACTTTCCTTTAGGGTGCCCCTTACATCCACTAAATGGTTCACGTGGTCTTGTGTATTTATAAGTTCGTCAGTCGGCATCCAGCCTCATTGTTTGGTATTGATATATCTAGTTTGGATTGGCGTATGATCATGACTAACTTAAGTAAATGCTGCAGTGCATTTTCAATTTTTATTCACATTTCTATAATGAATCGGCTTATTATTCCACTACTAATCTAAGTCTCCGCCCTCATTCATTGATTCCATCTTACCATGCCTTCTAATCACAACACTATATACACCTCCCCACTTTGTGGTTTCCTTAAGTCCATTGCCCATTTGGCCACTACCTGCTGTGAACTCGCATTCACAATCCTTCTACAATGGCCACCATCCGAGCACTGCACCATTCCATCCCGCTTATGATCCCTCTAGGAGATGATGGTCTAGCCAAAGTCACAGAGTCGTTCCTTAGTTTGAGGTTTAGATTCCACCCAGCCTCAATTCATGTCGAAGAAGAGGTCTTTGATGCTAACGGTGACTTGAGTCACACTGTCTGTCACCAAAAATCCTCTACCCTTCGATTTCGTCCTAGCCCGAGTGGAAAAGTTTATAATGACATGTAGAGACTTCTCTCTTTGTAACCCAATATATAATTCCAATCTACCCTTGGAATATACACAACTTGATTAACACCACACTATGTAGTTTTACATTCCTTAATGTCGGGCAAGGTTATATCCTTAGCCTTTTCTAATGTCCACCCGGCCGCTTTGGCCACGCATGCCTTCAAAAATATCCCTCTTGTGAATCGAGTCCTTGCCGTCGACTCCACACTACTACATGAGTTTTCGCTTATTGATTCCGTGCTATCACATGTCATCGTGGTTTATTCCGTATTGGTACATGACACTTCGCTTGTGAATTTCATGAGCACATAGGCTTTAAATACAAGTATTAAAAAATACTTATATACTTATCCTTGCCCTTCCTTCTCTAAGTTCTTCTTGATGTAAATCTCTATCAATGTCTTCCTACTAAACTTCAGAATAGTATAACTCCCACCCAACTTATGTTCTTCAAGTGAAATTTGATACATTTGTTAAGTACCTTATCAAAAATCTCCACACCAAATTTTGGCACAAACAGAGTTCATATGCAAAAGTTATGCATGAAATTCTAACTCTAACTACTTAGTATGAATGCTGTGATAAAGCATCCGGTCATTAAAACTCTAATAACTTCCAACTCCTACGTCCAATCAATCTAAAATTTTGACACAAGATAGATATATAAGTTCAGAAGGTAGTGTCAAATTTTTGTATCCATATCTATAACCCTCTAAGAGATACATATTTTCAAACCTTGCTGCTTTGTTCCTAGACACCCTCCCCTTCAACTTTTAATAACTCTTTCATCCCAATGACTTAAGCTCTCAAATTTTTACCACAACTCCCATACTTTATAATAAACAATCTCTCAAATTTTCATACCCATTGAACACTCTGATCATCCATAATTGACAAATCTCTCACTATAAAGTTCTGCTCAAGTTCATAACTAATAAAACACTACAAGTAATGCACCTAGTACAATCTAGTCACTCTAAATGCCACAAGTTTAAACAAGTTTGAACTCTCTCACTTCAATATGAATCTCAATGCAACAAGTTGAAGTTTACAATCAAACTCCAAAATCCTTAAACCCAATCTACTTCTAACAAGAGGTCAATCCCTCTTCAAGGCTAAATAGCCTTGGCTCTTCTCCTAAGAACTAAGCACACACATGTGCTCCTATCTTGCTTCCCACACACCCACACTTATAACCCGTGGGGTGCTTAAGGAGCACGAAGGAAAGAGAGGATGAGTGAGGGAAGAATGAGGGATTATATAGTGAGTTGAGAGGGAGAGAGGGCATGAGGTAAGGATAGGGTGAGAGGATTAGAGCCTCCAATCACAACCCCTTAACCTTCTCCTTCTAAGTAGGGACTCATCCCATTCACAAGGCTCTCGATAAGCCTTCGAAATCTCCTCCTACTTTGTAGGCTCTCATCTAATCTCCTAAGCCTTCCTCCCTCAAATGATCAACAAAGATCCTAATTCAAACATTTAACTAACCTTGGCTTTCTACCTACCACACTTTATCAAGGTATGTCCTCATACTACTTAAATCCACTCCACACAAGCCTAATGCTTCAAATTTAGCTTTCTTCAAGCTTCACTCTTTTTATATTTTTTTGAATAATCATAAATCAACAAAACACTACTTGTAATGTTTTACAAGTGTTAACAACACATGTGGACATCAATTTGGGCTCACACTGTCCTTCAGATATCGTTTCGCAATGACGATGGTAGAGTTTGGTTCTTGATCCCTGGAACGTACAAGGCCATAGGCGTCACCGAGTCAGATATGGCCACCACAACTGTGTTGCTAACACCAGGTGTGTCCCTCACGTCCACCACGCAGGTTCCTCTTCTGGTGACGGTCAAGAAGGAGCCCGGCATCGAAGAGGTTACCTTGCTCAGTGACTCTGATGATGATCTGCCACCTGCCTCTGACATTACCCCACCTCCATCGCATGATCAGCCCTTCATCAATCCTCTCAGGATTCCACACTCGCCTACTGTAAGTCAACCATCTACTTCCATACCCCCAGTTCACCCAGGTGTGTCTATAGATCGTCCCAGTGTTGTCCACCACTTGAAGTTGCTTACAACCCGACCAGGGTCCAAGAACATCCTCAAGAGTATTGATTATGAAGTTGTTAGGCATGAGAAGGTTGAGTTCCTCCCTTCTGTTTTTGACGGCGACGTCATCTTTGAGTTCCCTCCTCTGGGAGCTGATGCTCCCCATTCCCATGCTAGACTCATGTTCGGAATGGACAAGCGTTTCGACGGTCATGCTTGGTGCAGGACAAAGACGTCTAATATTACCAATGATCTCGGCTTGACCTTCCGGTTCTCATGTTGTGTTGGCCATCTCCGTTGTAATAACGAGGGCTGTGATTACCTCAACCGCCCCAATCGGGCCACTGACGTCAACGAGACCGAATGGGAAGGCTGTACTGCCTCACCCTTCTCCGCAGGAGCTGTCCCCCAGTTGGGTCTTCTCTCGTTTGTAAGGTCTGTAAGACACCACCCTACTGTCTTGATACTTGCCAAGCTAAGATGTACTATGTTCTTGGCAAAGGTGTCATGACCCGTGCATGCATCCATATGGGTCATCACCATCACCCCGTTTCGCCAGGTGTCTGTAGAGAGTCTAAGGTCAAAATTCATGATCTCATTGGTAGAGAAGTTGAGAGGACTCCCACCGCCACCAACTCTGCGATTGCCTTGGCTGCAAGTAAAGAGTTCCTGGCCAAGTATCTTCTACGCACGGGATCTGATCCCAATAAAGTTATGGATATGGAGTCCATGAAGTTTGTCATGGACAGGTACCAACACCTCAGCACCCCGAGTATTCGAAACACAGTCATTTCCTTCAAGCGCATTGGGCGAGGGGGGATCATTGATAGCATCACCGGACTGAGAGGTCATAGCAGTTGGCCCTATGTGCAAGAAAACAAATTCCCAGGCCAGGGAAAGCTGTTGGAGAAAGTCTATGTGTTCAAGATGTCCGAGGTGGGCCCTGGCTCTGGAGTTGACCTTGTCAAGAGAATGCAACCACACGGTGATTTGCAGGATGCTTGGGTCATGTTTGACCATGTCAAGCGTGTCAAGGGGTGGACAACCATGGCTTGCCATGTCTATGACTCGGCCTACTGCCGGGTTATGACTATTGCAGTATGTGATATGCAATCTGAGGATGTCACGGCGCAAAGCCTTCTTTGGCATGGGCTCAATGAAGTTATACACAAACATGGCATTGCTAAAGTTAATTTCGAAGGGTTCATGGCGGACAGTGCACAAGCAAATTGGAATGCAGTTAGGATTATCTATGGCAGTGGTGATCCCAAGGTTCCTATGGAGTCTCGCGAGAGGACATGTCTATTGCATTGGACAATGTCTATGGAGCGCCACACCGCCGCCCACATCAAGCCCGACCTCCAACAGCAACACAAGTTGTTATGCAAGCAGTCTTGCCATCCGGGCTTGGTGGCTTTCCTCTGGAGTTGCATCCGAGGAAGGAATCAAGGACCTTGATACATGGCTTGCATTCTGGCATTTTCGTTACCGTCAATGGGGTGGTTTCATGCAACTAGTGAGTACCCACCCACTTTCTATTTCGCTTTTTGGTGTCAACTTATTTCTTGGATTTTTTTTGGTTTTTTTGGTTTTTTTTGGGTTTTTGGTGTCAGTTTAGGCTTTTAGCCTGTTTTTGTGCAAAGCGTACTCACTACATTTCATTGACTTCTCTCAGAATTTCACAGATTCTGAGTTGGCAGAGATGCCATCTTGCAACCTCTCTGAGACAGTCCATAACAAATAGCTTCAGCAGTCTGGAAACCGTGGCTCTGATCTATATGTTGCGACCGTGGATGATTTCGTGAGGGCGTTCATGCAATGTACGAACTACTACGCCTACTTGAAGGGTGATCGCTCTGGTACTGGCCCAGGAAAAGAAGAACTCCGCCTTCGTGCTCCACAACGATCCGGTGACGCCAAGAGAATTGTTGCAGCACTCGAGCACATGCCTGGAGCAGAGCATTGGTGCACCCGCAAACCCCAACTCGAAGGAGAGGAGGTCTTTGGCACCACAAAGCGCAAACTTGATATGCCCCCTGGTTCTGATCAGGATTCACATAGACCCGACAAGGTCAGCTTCTCTCATCCACAAGTGAGCACTAGGTCAACCAAGGCCCGTACTGATTCCGCCACACCATCAACCCTGCCCCTAACACAATCCCCCGAGAAATCGATTCCACAACGGGTCATCCACGTCAATAACATTCATGAGACCCACTGCGATGTCTCCAAGTGGCACATTTCTAGACTACCCAAGACTTCCGCCAAAGCCTGCTTCGCCATGCAAGCTCGCACAAAGACCAAGTGTACCCAGAAGATCGTTCGGCATGGTAAAAATACTCCAGCTCCTACGTACACCGGCTACCTGCGCGACTACAAGAAGAACGAGGAATTCTTGACACAGTTCTTCTTCTGCAACGACGACATTGAGAGATGTGTCAAAGGCACTAGGAGGAAGTGGGTGCAGCACCGTCCGGATGTCCCGGACGTCTGGCCTGTCCTCACTGGGACAAACCTCACTCTCCAAGAGGTTCTGGCCCTTGAAGAAGGGGGATTCCAACTTCAGTAGCGTCAAGATGTGTCACCCAGAAGACTCTTCGGCGACTCCTCCAATGTTGCTTCATCCATGGCCGAACTCCCTACCCCGGCCCAAGCCGATCAATACCCTACGTTGAGGTTTGGAAAAAAGATCCGGCGCAGTAACAACGGACTATGCATCCAACAACGCAACAAGTGGGAGTCAGCCCTCAACGTCGACGGTCAAATCACCTCCGTCACAATGATACCTCACCTAGGGATCGAGTGCATCATTTTGTTCCCGTCCCAAAAGAAGGCTAAGGTTGAAGAGTACCGTATCACTATCAACACCTTCCCGTCGTGCACGTGCCCGGATTTCGTGGAGATGTCAGCAAGAGCACTTGGGAAGCGGCGCACTTGGGTAAACTGCAAGCATTTGTACTTCATCTTCCGTGTGACCTGCAACTTGGATCAATACCAAGAAACTTTCATCCATGCTCCGAGCCTTAGTTTCAATGAAGTCAAGCACCTCCTCGAAAGTGGCATCATGAAGCATGTGGGACCTTAGCGTGGATACCTATAGGAGCTAGGCTGCCCCCCCTTATTTATAAATTCTCGCAAAGTATTTCCTATTGCGTTGAGTATACCATAGTATGAGTGCACGTTTTCCGAAAATATCGTTGATATATCACACCTATCTTTATCTACATGATGTGAATTGTATTCGTTTCTACATATCTATAAAGGTTTCTAAATATTTATGGGTCTCTTCTTCCAATGGTAGTTTTAGATGTTATTGAACGGTACGAGTTTTGCTACTTTGCTTGAATGCTTGAATTTTTTGACTTAGAATTTTCTCTTACGTTGTGACCATAGCCTATGATTAAGCGGCTCTCACCATAATGTGGACAGTCAAAAGTTCCCTGGTTTATTTAGATCATGTCAACTAGTCTCTCTGAAAGGTACCCTAAAACCAAGTCTCTGTCCTTAAAGCCCTCAAAATTTGCACGGAAATAGGTCCAACGTTTTTACTTAAAAAAGAGGTCCCACGATTTTTCTATTTTTATTATCTAAATTTAGAAATATTATTACTATAATTGGAAAACGTTGACTTTTTTCTGCTCACCGCTCACCGCTCGCGTCCCACCGCTCACACGGTAGCGTCGTTGGTTTGATGTCTATCCATGGACAAATAAGTCTAGGGCCCTCCCTTTACATAATTGTTAGTGATTGTACTTGATGATTCTAAATCTCAACCTCAAACTAGTTGGATGCTTTGTTCCTGGTGGGCACCACTCTCGGGGGGGGGGGGGCAGTGTGTTAAAAAGTTAAGGATATAGGTGCGAACAACCACTATTTTATAGGGGGGTATTATTTCCAATTCTCTTCTTTTTTTCACATGCTATCATTATGTCAATTTCTACTTTGGGTTAATAGAAAAATGGCTTGCATTACTTATAATTCCAAATTACCTATTATTCCATACCCTATAGTACTTTAAAGATGTCCAATGCCATTTTTGATACCCTATATTACTCTTAAATCCATTTATAATTTTTAGCCCCCATGTTTTTAAAATACCCTATCATTTGTTCGCACGTATATTGCTACTCCAACCAATGACTACCCCCCCCGAGGCACCACTAATAGTTGTCTATCACCGACCTCTAACAATCATGTCTATTACATGGATTTCACTTTCATGCCTCCACCCCTCCAAAACCAGGGAGGACTTTATGAATGAGCTTGAATTGGAGACCTAGCATGATTTTCATGCCTAACCAAGTCCCTAGACTTATAGTTAACTTTAATTTGTAGAACTAATTTGAGCTGGGGGCATTTTTCTTTGAGGTAAACAAGGCCCACTTTTGGGTAAGCATTAATGCAAACTTGATATTTTTTTCTTCTTCTAAGAACGTCCACCAACTTTGTGTTGATTAGTTTTGTGTAGCTCCTTCAAGATAAATTTACAACTCATGATCACGAGCTTTTATAATCCTTGCACCCAACAAGAAGCCAATATGTCATCTTTTGACAAAAAAAAGAGAGACTAATATCTAATCCCATGCCAAGATGACCTATCTATACCATTTCTACGAGTCCTTGTCAAATCTTAAAATCACTAAAAATACATATTTATGCTTTTGAAACTTTATTCATAAAAAAACAAATTATATTCATATGCGACAATGATGGCCCATATACTAAGTGTGTAGTTTTACATGCAAGGGCACACATGCCAAGCATTTGAACCCGATTTTTCAATTTCATTAAGATGTTTAATTGGTTTAAAAAGTGCAGGTGATGATTAACACATTCAAGATTGACTCCATCATGTTGAAAAATTAAGTATGCATCCCAAGGAGGTCACTCCATTGTCAAGTTGAACACCACGTGCATTAAGACAAAATCTACTTTTTCTAATTTTAGGGCATCACCAAAATGGGTCAAAATTTTATCAAATTTTTCATGAGTAGATATACATGGTATCTATCACATAGTAAAAAATGGTAACCAAATTTGATGATCTTTTTTTTCTATAAAACATACCGTTTCTTACTAGAATGACGCAAAATTGAACTAAATAAATTACTACAAAAATGAAGATGATTAAAAATTTCAAAAAATATATACAAAAGATACTATCAATGGTTATGTATATGTAGAAAAAATATCATAATTTTTTAAATGATCTATGGCATGTAATATAGGGGTAGCAAACTTTTAATGCACGTGGTGTTCAACTTGATAATGGAGTGACCTCCCCGGGGTATGCATCTCACTTACATGTTGTTGCGCATGCCAAGGTTTGGATACAACCTCCTAGGATAGGCCTCTTAGATGTTGAGGGGTCAACCACGTCCGGCATAGATAGAGTGCCATGCCTCGAGTTATGCCAAATCAATGTCCTACCTTAAATTACACCAAACCAAGTGTTGAATCCACAACAAGGCTTAAACTATGAGCTATTAAAATAAACAACCTTGTAGACACTCGAATAATGGAGATGGTAAAGCGCACTTGATAGATGATTTAAGTTTAGATAAGGCCATTTTTGCATAATCGATTGAAATTGGAAGCATGTAGGTCAAATAGTCATTTTTGTGCATGTTGAGAGGTGGGAGGAGTGTCTTAGACGCTTACAGGGTTGACTAATAACCACATTTGGTTTATGCATTATGCAGTTGATAGATGTGCCATACTCTAAATTACAAAACGAACATCAAAACAAAGCTCAAATTTGACTCATCTAAAAGAAAGCTCATTATAATATCAATGACCAAATATAAATCTTTGCAAACAACAAATTAATGAAACTGCTAATGTGCAGTTGATGAATGGGTTAAACTTAAAAAATTGACACTTTGACACAATTGGTATGTAACTCAAATAGGAGCACATTTGTGTATATGTCAAGGCCAAGTTATAGACACTAATCAGTTAATTAAGCATTAAAGGTCCTATCTGGACCCCAAGATCTCATATGGAGGGGTTTAGGTTCTCTTTAAGGCAATGTCCGGGAAAAATTTCGATCGAGATTCAAGTGTTTCCAAGTCCAACTGGTTATGGTCCGAGATGACCTTAAACTATCGGATGATAGTGGAAAGACACCCAAACCGAACGGAGTAGTTGGCGGTTCGATTCCTGGCAGTGAAATCGTCTCTCTACTTGACAGAAAACTAGTCAAGTGGTCAAGCGCCTCCTATGTCCCCCCCCAAAAAGTCCAACTGGTTAAATGTTGATATCTTTTGGTAAAGTTCCTAAATTAATCTAAGGTATATTTTCTATAGAGTCCTCTAAAACGGTTAGTGATTTGCGTAAGGTCCTGAACTTGAACTGGCCATTTCTCAAACTCAACCGGCCCATTTGTAACTACACTAAATAGTTCTATTTAGTGCCATAAGGTGCTTTATATCATTGTGGAAACTTATCCAATGACTCTTCTCTTGAATAGTAGTTCATAAGTATTGTCATTCCAACGTACTTTTTATTCATCCACTTCTGGTATATTCTGCATCCTAACATTTATGTAATGAATTATTGTCACGGATGATTGAAATTCGGATAGATAAATCACTTACTAAGTGACAATATTTGTGACATTGTAAATCCATAATATCCATTTTTTCAAACTAGGAATAACAAAGAATGCTAGGATTACATTTAGTGTAAGTGACACTACACGGGCGGTTCAAAATGCGTATTGAGCATGACAAATATAATTGGTGACACTAAATACAATATTTAGTGTAGCGGTCGGATCTCCCTGTTCATAGCTTCAAGGTTATCAATGATGGCATGTGCCATGCATCATCAACATGACATACTTATAGCCCACCCACACTTACTAGTGCGGGCCACCAGTGAACAGTTCCTACCAACAGGGGCCACTTTCAGAGTTGGTTTAGTCAGTGAGAGCCACTGGATGCAACCAGTATTGGTATTCACCGTTCAATGATGGCCTGCACGACTAAGTGCGGGTGGGCTATTAGGCAATGAATGGCGAGAACCGACCCCTAGTTACATACGAACCAGTGGAGTTTGAGAAATAACCGGTTGAAGTTCAAGATTTCAGGAAAATTACCGATCATTGAAGAGGAATCTATGGAATATACCTCGAATTAATGTAGAAATACTGAAATATCACAACATGTAAACCGGATGGACTCGGAAACACTAGGATCTTGACCGATTATGTCCGAAAACCTCCCCGCGAGACTGTACTTATGTAGATAGATGTGCCTCGCCCTAATTTATGCAACGAAATCAAAGCCTTGTGTTTGATTGGCCCAAACCAAATACCCCATCCCGAACTTGAAGGAGGATTAAAATATGAATATTTATGAATTAAACAATACTAAGTAGTATAGACAGTAAACTAATGGATCTGGTAAGATTCTACCAGTTCAGCCCACATTTCTCATCAGTCCTGGCCCCGGAGCCGAGCTCATGAATTTGCAATTAAGCTACTAAAGATGCAATCCAACCAATCTGTGGAGCTCAGAAAGCTCACTATCAGGAAGTGGGGAAGGATGACGAACAACAACAACATGAAGATGGTCATGGTGTTGAAGTGGTGGACAATGGACATACTTCACATACAAGTAATAATAAGTATGCTTGTGGACGGGAAAAGTGTTGCACTTTTTGCATCTCCGGCGTCGGGAGTGTTAAGGATGTGGGGAGGGTTGTGAGTCGTTGATTTCGGGGGTAACTGCAAGTTAGCGTGTCGGAGGGAGGAAAGTTGAGTTAAGGGTAATGAGTATCGTGCACACTCCTGCTGGTGACAAGGGAAAGGGTGTGACGATGATGATGATGATAAATGAAGTTTATGTTGATGTTTCTGGGAGCATCCAACCGACCTAGCTTAGCCGGGGTTAGGTGGTAGGAGTAATAGGATGGCACCGGTGCTTGTTGTTGCGTAGCCGCGAAGAAATCCGACTCAAGAAGTTTCTGGGTATAGCTTAGGCCTAGGTGAGGATGTATGTAAATAGTCGTTTTGAAAACCATCTGTAAGTTTGCGGTTGGTCATCATTAGAAGTAGTGGTGCGGTGTAGGGAGAATTTCAGTACTGTTGCTCACAAGCAAGCAAGCAACGAAGTGGAAACGGTTCGGTGTGCAGGTAGTAGGGTTATAGTGACACAGACAGGTTTCTCTTCTTGAATTTTGGAACTTGTTGAGATTCAGTGATGCATACGGGGTATGGGAGACTGTGAGTAGCCTAGAAGGCGATTAGATTGGAAGTTTGGAAAGTTTTTCTAACACTCATCAAGCAAGAATTCTCGTACACATACATACATATATACATACGTGCATTGAGCGTTTGGGATTTGGAAATAATCCTCAAGGAAAAAAAGAAAAGAAAGACAGATCGCGAACGAAGAAGCTGGTGACCATGGCAGCTCTGTGTGCAGCAGCAACCCCCGCCTCCTCGCTTCTTCTTGGACACTCCTCCTCACCCTCACTAAGCCCGAAGAATTCTGCAGTTCAAGTTGCAATTAAGCATGCGTCCACGAGCTCCTCTTTTCTCCGGAACCCGCAGAGCAGAAGGCTTACTCTACAAACGAGAAGGCAGCATGGGATGAAGATGAAAATGAAGATGGGTGCCATGGTGGCGACCATGGCGCCACCCCGGCCTCCCGTGGAGCCAGACACATCCGAGAGCGGAGAACCCGAGCCCAGCCTGGGCACGGAGGCGGTTCTGCGAACGGATGGTGGGGAAGAGAGGAAGGAGGAAGAGGAAACGAGTGGGGATGCTTTTGTGTGGAGAGACCACTGGTACCCAATATCCTTGATTGAGGATTTGGACCCCACTGTGCCCACCCCTTTCCAGCTCCTGGGTCGGGAGCTTGTGGTCTGGAAGGATCGGCAAGGCGAGTGGCGAGTTTTTGTGGATAAATGCCCTCACCGCCTTGCTCCACTCTCTGTGAGTACTTCACCTCATCCCTACCCATATCTGTGTTGCGCTCTTGTATTGTGTCGATTTTTCTTTTTCTTGTTAAAATTATCCTTGCAAACATGTGCTCTCTCTACCTGCACATGTGCTTTCAATGACGCCCTGGATTGAAGGAACTTGTCCGCCCATTGTCTTTCTCCACATAGGCAAAATGAATGTCCGTAATCCACCTCATCCCTACCATCTCTGTGCTGTGCTATTGGATTGTATCCATTTGCCTTTTCATGTCACATTCCTCTGCTGCTGAACGTTTCCTTGCAAACATGTCCTCTCTCTCTCATGTGCTCTCTCTCTCTCTCTCTCTCTCTCTCTCTCTCTCTCTCTCTCTCTCTCTCTCTCTCTCTCAGAGCATGTGCTTGTTTTGCTGTTTTAAGTCACTGGATTGAATGAACTTATTTTTTCATTGTCTGCTTTACCGTTTTAAGTCACTGGATTGAATGAGGTTGTCTGCCCATTTTCTGAGTCCGTTTCGGCAATATGAATCTTGTTCAAATTTGAGTTGATCGATGAAGTAATCCGACTCATCCCTACTATCTCTGTGATCTGCTTTAGAATTGTGTTTATTTCCCTTTCTTGTCAGATTCCTCTGCAGCCGAACATTTCTGTACAAGTATGTGCTCTCTCTTACTACGTATGTGCGTTGCTGTTTTAAGTGCCTGGATCAAAGGAATTTGACTGCCCAGTTTCTGACTTTGTTTGGGAAAAGGAATATTCTCAGTATTTCAGGTGATCAATCACGTAATATACCTCACCCGTTCCATCTCTGGTTTGGGCTCTTGAATTTTGTTCATTTCCCTTGTCAGATTCCTCTCCCGTCGAATATCTCATTACAATCCTGTGCTCTCTATCTACGCATGTGCCTTGCTGTTTTGGATGACTTGAATTGAATGAACTTGTCATTGCCATGTTGTCAAAGTTGGAGGCGATCCATCGATTTGTACACACTGTATCGTACTTGAAAATCTGGGAATTGCTGATACTAGTTGAGTCGTGTTAGGCTACACAACCACAGTTGGGCCTGAAGGTAATCTATACGTGTAGTATTGACGTAAGTTGTTGAGAATCTGAAGTATGCGCCCAATGTCGTCTCCAATTGGGGCGTCATTTCATCTCATAACATATTCAAGGACCTATACGAGATTGGGTCACTAGGACTCGGAAATTGGAGAGGAATAATTTAATCTCTACGGATCTGCATGTTTCTGTAGCTTGGGAGGTTCTTTAGCTAAACGCAGGTCTCTACAGGCCAGCCACAAACGAAGAAGGGTTGGCTTGTTGATGGATGAGAAAATCCATCAAGACAAGAGAGAGTGTAGAAACTAGGGTTTATCCTTTTTATGCCCATCAAACAATTACTGCAAGTTAGACACGAGGGCAACCCAAGTTGGTCCGAAGTTGGTTCCATCAGGTGGGGTGGTAGGCCAGATGGGACTACGAGGATATAAGAAGTATTTTAGAAAGAACTGCAGATGTGGTTCCCATGTAGTTGGGTATTGGGGGATATTGGACATGATGGATGTGTACATGAGCCCCAGTGCAACTCTCCTTTCCAAAAACAGCTTTTCATTTTCCCCTCCAAATGTATCCAAGAGTGTGTGATTTGTCACTACGTAAAAGACTTGCATCCTGTTTAGAAAGAGGACATTAAGAGGAATCTAATGACACCATAAGTGCCTAACTCATTTAACTTATGGACCTCCAAAAGGAAACTGTTTTGAGAACTCACCATAAGGAACGTTTTCTTATTCAGGGGTCACTATCCAGACCCCCTAGCGCTTCAAAAAGAACTAGAACTTATCTCAAGAGAGTGTGCTATTATCTTGTAATGAGATAATATACCTTGTAATAAGAACATGAGGCCTGCTAGGGGGGGCATGAGATTTGCTAAAGGTTATTTCTTCCTTGTTGATGTCCAGGAAGGGAGACTGGATGAATCGGGTATGCTGCAGTGCTCTTACCATGGATGGTCATTTAAAGGGGATGGCAGTTGTGGTGCAATTCCTCAGGCAGCCACCGAGGGCCCGGAGGCTAAGGCCAAATTTTCTCCACGGGCATGTGCGACAGCTTATCCTACTCTTGTTTCGCAAGGGTTGCTGTTTGTGTGGCCAGATGAGAAGGGCTGGGAAAAAGCCTCCAAGGCTTCACCCCCAATGTATGTAACCTCTTGCTTCAACTCTTCCAATCCGTAAAGTACTAGTTTCGGCCTGTTGCATCCTGGCTCATTGCACCTGTCCATATGAATTACTATAATGAACCATCCCGCACCATCTACTCAATACGCCGCTGTTGAAACCCGGCCATTTTGGAAAGGTCGAACGTCAACAGCCTCACCACCCATGTGCCCTTGCCGTTCAACTTTTCCAAATGTATAGTAGATCTGTTGTGATTTTCACAGATGTAAGAGTATTTGCGCATGTCAGTTTAGTTAGGTGATGTGGCAAGACTACAGATACTGAAAGGAACAGATTGTTGTTCAATGTCTGAGATATGTCTTCTTTTGCAGGTTACCTGCAGAGTTTAATGACCCAAGGTTCTCAACTGTGACAATACAGCGGGACTTGTACTATAGTTATGATACACTGATGGAGAATGTCTCAGACCCATCGCACATTGACTTTGCTCATCACAAAGTTACTGGGAGAAGGGATAGAGCTAAACCGTTGCCATTTAAGGTGCACAAAAGTGGGCCTTGGGGTTTTACAGGTGCCAACAATGACACTCCAACAATCACAACTGGATTCTACCCACCATGCTACTACTATAACAAGTAACGTTCAACTTATCACTGCATTATAGTTTCTGCAAGTTATTGTCATTAAGGGCTCGTTGTCAATATTAAATGCTTTCAAGAACATGTGCATCTTATTTGCACAAGTGTTCGTATTAGATGAGACATTATTTCCATTGAGTTGAATCTGGAAGCACAACGTTGAGAGGCTTGTGGCTACGGTTGCAGGATTGAACTTCCTGTCAAGCTACCTATTTTGGGTGACCAAAAATGGGAGATATTGATTTGTTCATTCAACATTCCTATGGCGCCGGGGAAAACGCGATCTATAGTGTGTAGTGCCCGCAACTTTTTCCAGTTTACCATGCCTGGGAACGCCTGGTGGCAGGTAACCTCATCCCTTGAACTTTTTTGCAAAGAGTTGAAACAATGCAATGAAGCAGTTCACCTGCACCTGACAAAAGGTCGTTTGACCATCAGCTTGGTCGTGTGCACATTGAGCTTATTGAAATGTGTCATTTCATTATGGCCACGCATGTCATCATCACAATTCATTGTTAAACGAGTCCTCAAACAGACCTCTATGAACTCCTTGTTAGTTTCTATGTCTGGGGTCACCAAAGATGTAAACAGCAGTCCTTGGGTTTGTTTGAGGTTTTCTTCACCATGTCTCTTGGTTGGAGTCATGGCACACTTGCTTAGGTTGTGCTTTTGGGCGAGCCATATGGGTATCATTATGCAGCTCATGTTGTTCCATCATGTTGAAGTTGTTTTGTCTTATGTGAAAAGTTTGGCTCTGGAAATTTAATGTGACATTTGAGTTATCTGTAAATCTCCTCAAAGAGACCAATCTAGGAGTTTGGTCCCTTTTGAGGGAAATTTCAAATTAAGAGCTCGGTATAGCGTCTTGTACCTGAGACTAATATTGGAAGTTAGATGAAACTCTTCGATCTCCTCTTTCAATCCAAAAAACTTTGAGAGAATTTTAGGACCTGAGTAAAATATGGTCTGACCCATGAGACCAGCCACCTTAAATCCCGGCTCGGACTATGCAAGGCGAGCTTGGTCCACTGATCCAAGTATCACAGGCTAGAGAGCCGGTTTTGAATAGCCTGGCCCCACTCTTTTAGCATATTACTTAGAACCTTAAGAAAACTTGGGTGGCATTATGCATAAGCTCTCAAACTTACTTTCCTTTTAGCCAACTCACCTGGAGTTTGATCCGGAGACTTAACAGATAATTTTATTGTCCCCCTAGTGCTATGGATAATTGTCGTGGACTCCTGTATTGACTCTGGGTGCTGAGTAATGCAATCTGTGTTGCTTTTGCAGCTTACACCTAGGTGGTTTGAGCACTGGACATCAAACTTAGTGTATGATGGAGATATGATAGTATTGCAAGGCCAGGAAAAGGGCTTCTTAGCGCAAGGTGGTGACATCAATGCACAGTACAGCAAGTTCACTTTCACACCTACACAGGCCGACCGTTTTGTACTTGCATTTCGTAGCTGGTTGAAAAAGCATGGCAAAGGCCAGCCTGAATGGTTTCCAGAAGCCAGAGTTGGACAACCTCCGCCCTCCACTGTTCTCTCGAAACGCGAGGTACCTGATTGTTTTTCCTTCAACAAGTGCAGATATAGCTGTGATGTCTGTTTTGTGAGGAAGTTTGTACATCCACTAGTCTGGGCCAATGCAGTCCTGGGATGTTGCACCCCTGCATATGAATCAATGCCTTGGGCCATCCCCACATTATCCGCTTAACGTGTTGCCATCCACAACTGGCCGTTTTGGAACTTGGAACTTCAACACCATTTGCCCTCACTGTTCCAAAGTTGCAAAATGTATACTAGTGGATAGTATGGACCCGGGTGGACCCGGCGCGTTGTACCTGTGCCCATGAATTAATTTGCCGGATTGGGGCTGGATCAGTCTTGAACCGTCTACTCAACATGCCGCCGTCGTTTTTGGAACAGCGGTTGCGTGATTACCTGTGACCAACGTCCAACCTTTCCAGAACGTACAGTGGATAGCGATGTTGTACTTGCTCACAACTACATAGGTTATCTTTCATGACAAAGGGCAGGGAGCTTACAACAGGTCCTTGGGAGCACATCCTAGGTTGTCCATTCGAGTCATTGGTGCCCAAGTTAGAGTGTTCAACACCATTTTAATTAAAATGAGACTTTTCAAAGTCTCATTTTGCCAATCACCTTAATAGCGTACATTAAGGTGAATAATTGCGGAGGATGTGAACGTGGTGGGGGAACACTTGTAGGGAACTTTTGGTACTTTATCATGTACCCACTATGTACCCCATTGGAACTTGGCTTATGGGAACAAAGTTCCCCTTGGATTTCGCCTTAAATTTCCTTTAAGGTGCCTCGAAATTTCACCTTAATTTTTTGTCTCAAAATGGCCAAATTGTCTCATTTTAATTAAAATGGTGTTGTTGGTACTCCAGTCATCTAATTCGCAGATAGTTTGAGCGCGTTGCTTTCTAGGGATCGATCATGGTTCTTTTTTCCTTTACTGTGGTACATTCAGTGAGAGGTTGTAGCCCTTATTCATGCTATTGATTCGTGGAAACATAACAACTTTGCAGATGTTGGACCGGTTTGAGCAGCACACAACGAAGTGTTCTTCATGCAGAAAAGCGCTGAAGGGGTTCCAGTTATGGCAAAAGATTTTGTGGGCAAGTACCATTGTGTTGGCAGCTGGTGCAGGTGTCCCCCCTGACATGGCTATACGCGCACTCCTTGCGACGGGATCTGTGATCAGTGCTGCCTTGGCGTACACACTAAAGGAAAGCGAGAAGAATTTCATATTCAAGGACTATGTGCACTCGGAGATTGACTAGATGATGTAGTGTATGTACTGGATGTGCTGCTGTAGAAAGGACTTGTGTATAGACATTGTTTGTAAATATTTAACGGAGAACATAGGAGATGCCAGATTCGGCTGCCATTTGACCTACTGAAGAGTTGGGTTGTGAGCAAATTTTAATGCTTGGGATGACGATGCTGGATTCTGTATAACACAAGGAAATAGAGTGCTCTTCAATGTTTTGGGTGCCTTTCTCATACGTTGGGATGCACGAAACATCAGGATTAGTCTGCTTGTCACAGGAAGCCAGAGTCATGGAGAGTAATGTAGTGTATTGGAACTTGATGTTGCTGTGCCTGAAATGAATGAGCTCTTTTGAATTATAAGTTACTATCCATCCTTAAAGGTTGAGAGAGATGTGAAGGTGCGGAACCCCCCCTACTGTACAATGCAGATGCTCCCAGGACCTTGCCAAATTCTAATAAGTGGAGAACTGGTCTTCATTGGCTGTGGCTATTGCGACTTGAAAACAGATAGGTACAATGAATGAGATGACCCTCAAACAAGATGTTTCTGTCAGATAAGTAACTTGAGTTTGTCGATGACACCGCAAGACTACATGCTGCAGAAGGTGTCCCAGAATTGAAACCATGACATATTGCAGTGCAATTCTTGTTGTGGAAGTAGTATGTTGAGGTTGGCAGGTTGGTGGGATGGGAGTGGCTCCATCCTGTACAATTGCAGAGATGTGGTTTGGAAACTTGTAAAAAGATGAATTTCAATCAATCAGATGACTTTCAATCTATTTTTGTCAGATATGTCACTTGAGCTTGTAGATCATGGGGCTAGACAACATACTGCAGAAAGTGCCCCCAGATTGACAACATAGAATATTGCATTGAATTTTTTGTTGTTGAACTTCTACACCCGAGATTGGCATGTTGTATGGGGCATGAGGATGGTGACCCAGAAGCATGAAGTAAAATCAAAGAATACCAGAATCATGTGAAGAAGCCATGAAGAAGCTGCGAGTTATTGTGAAATGTAACCTGCCATAACACTCTCCATCCATTCATCCTGGCCTGCGGAATTCTTCAAGCATTAATTACTGATCAAGGAGGCTGTAGTATTTGCATTCAAAGCAGAGAGCCATATCTTATCCATTGGTGTGAAGGTGTTGTCTGTATTAGCGAACACAGATCAAAGGTAACACATGGTAGAAGGAATCCTATTCAAGTATTATGCCCCCTTCTCACCTGACTTTAGCTTAGCCTAAAAGTCCGTTCTAAAAACATGGCCTTCACACCATTGACACTATCTAGTCATGAGTCTAGTTGGCAAAGGACGAGGCATGGTTTAAAAATGGAGGTTTTAAGCCTCAAGAACCAACCCTCCCATCAATACCTAGAGATGAGGCAAGACTCTAGGACCTTTAAAAGTGTTGCCACATGCCTTTGTGATTGGTTGCTTTTAGTCTTAGCTATGAGGGCATGAGGACCTCCATTAACAAAAACCGATGGTAAGATAGATGAGTGATAAGGCATTTGGGGGTGGGGCAAAAACTATCCAACATGTCATTCCTTGGTAGATAATATAATGAACATGTGTGAAAGCGTTTTAACTAAAACCCACCCAAAAATCTCCGGGGCAAGTTCTTGTAGGTACACCTAGATAGCCAGGTGCCTCTGCTATAACCAAGAGAGCTTTATTCGTCTCTTAGGAAAAACTTTGGTTATTTGGTAATTCAATGTGGGGATGGGCCTTTAGTCAAATCAACATCCTACCCTTCAATCCTCCCTCCAATCCATATGGGATAATCTACCCTACTCCTCCCTCTCTTAAGTTGTATAAGGGAATGGTCATGGATAGGACAATTATGGTCTGTAGTTGTCCAACTAGCAACCATTCCCCTATGTGGTCTATTCTTGGCAAGATATCTTCCTTGGACTTCCTTGGGCGTCATCCCAGTGTCATCTTGCCTTGTCAAAATTTAATTGATGAAAAAAGGGAACATGTTGTTTTCGGGATACTATCCGATGTGTAATGCACGTCCCCCAGAAAGCCCTATAATATTGAGTTAATGCAAATTTGCGTTGATGAGTGACCTCTAAATCCTACATCAAGATCAATGACAATTTACAAATTGGTACATTTCTAAGGTAGGTGAACCTTATGGTTGAGGCTCTTCTTTATCCCATATTTGAGTGGTATATGGCTAAGGCTTGCATTTATCAATAGACACTACAAAAACATGTGTTACAAGGAAATTAGACTATGTGCTCAAAATATAAACACTATTTATAGGTTCAACTATTAACACATTTCCGGTAGGCCTATGTAAAAACTTAATAAGAGAGAACATTCACCTTAACCTCTTAGTACATTTGTAAATTAGTAGTACATTAGCAAAATTGGTACATTTTGCATCTTAGATCATATTTCAAAAATTGAATCTACAATTTACATTAATTGAAATTACTAAGCGTTGAGACGAATTGTCCATGGGTAGTTCCCAATTACCTCCAATATCCAAAATTGAAGAGGGGTTGGAAGTCCCCACAATAGGGCCACACATCCCAAATGCAATTGAATTGGGTTCAACGAGGATTGCCAACAATGAGGCCATTTTTTTCTTTTCAAGTTTGAGAGCAATTGATGTTAATCTCAATCAACAACGACACTTACAATGAGGGCATTGGACCCTATTAAGGGCCATGCTCAAAGGACCCTTACCTATTGTTAATCAATTGCACAATAAAGATATATGTAGGTAGAGGCCATGTTTGTGGGGTACATGGAGCCATTGCACTCTCTACCCGAGCGGAGCTTTGTTTGAGGAAAACAATACACAACAGCAAATGCAACTAACAAAGAATGAGATAGAGTTTGGAGCAAAAAAATGGTGCCCATAGACAAAAGTTAAGAGACTACAACCATTGTATGATGCAAGATTACACATCAAACACAATATTCAAAATTTTGAGAGAGTGGGATCCTCTCAAAATAATATTGTTCATTTGTCAACCTAAAAGTCATATTAGGTTGATAAATACTAGATTATACTTTAGATGTGTAGTTTCCATTAAAATGAGAGTATGTTGAGCTGGGGAATCGACTCATTTAGGTTGAGTCGACTTAAATGAGGAAATATGTTAGTCAATTTAGGTTGAGTCGACCTAAATGAGGAAATATGTTAGTCAATTTAGGTTGAGTCGACCTAAATGAGGAAATATGTGAGTCAATTTAGGTTGAGTCGACCTAAATGAGGACAATATGTTATTCAATTTAGGTTGAGTCGACCTAAATGAGGACAGTATGTTAGTCAATTTAAGTTGACTCGACCTAAATGAGGACAATATGTTAGTCAATTTAGGTTGAGTCGACCTAAATGAGGACAATATGTTAGTCAATTTAGGTTGAGTCGACCTAAATGAGGATAATATGTTAATCAATTTAGGTTGAGTCGACCTAAATGAGGACAACATGTTAGTCAATTTAGGTTGAGTCGACCTAAATGAGGACAATATGTTAATCAATTTAGGTTGAGTCGACCTAAATGGTCAATTTTAGGCAGCACATCACTCCGCAATTTATGGCGGGAAATCAAATGTTATTTTTTTTCTTCAACTCTACAACTCTCCACTGGTTTTCACTTCATTCTTGGATTAATAGTTTGCTTTATATACTCTCAATTCACTAGAAAACTCTCAAAATTTTGAATATTGTGTTATCACCAGATTGCAACACAAGCAAGACCTCGAGCAACCCACAAAACATTTGCAAGCCAACTTAAGGAGATCACACTGAGAAGATCGTTTAAAAAAATTATTTTAAAAAAAACTCAAAATAAGAGGATTCTTTCGGCAAATCCACCCCAACATTACAAAATGCAACTCAATGTCTTGGACACTCCCTACTCTAATCCTCCTCTGCCTAACCTTAAACCGGCAACCTCCTTGCTTGCCCTCCTTCCCACAACTATCTAGAGCAGATTTGGCCCCATTCCACCATCTTTAGTTTCGTTTGCTTGCCAATGACGCTCCCACATCTTCAATACCAAAGTTCCTACAACTCCCACCCCCAACAGACAACCACAACCATGGCGACACCTAGGAGAGTTTGTTGCGCGAGGAACCCCTTAGCATCTACAACAACAACCACCAACGCCCACCCCCGACAAGCAACTCCACATCAAATCCTCCATTCCAACCGCAACTAATGCCATTCGAGGCATTAGTTGCCCTTGCACTCACATCACACAAAGTTTCCATTCTCCAAATCACACAACTCAAAGTCTTTCTACTCCAACAAGGTTTGAGCACTTAGACCCACCCTTCATCCAAAGCAACTCACAACGCATACAGACCTCCACACAAAACACACAACCACCTTCACAAAGCTCACAAAACATTCCAATATAGAAGCCCCTCTTGAGCGTCCCACCTCTATCCCATTAAGTAGCCAAACCCTAACACCCCCTTAGCATCCACCCCACACAGAAACCTCTCAAGAACCTCACCACCTCAAAAATCCGACCTCCATTCTCCACAATCTCCCACCAAATGCCCACACATGTAAACATACCCCAAGCCACCTTCACTAGAGGACACAAAAACCACACAATGCAAGCTAACAACACCACCAAACTACAAGCAATTTCTCCTCAAGCCAGTGACACAAAACCACACACAAAGAAAAACCACAAAATACTCCCATAGAAGACGCGACAACCATAGTCCACTCACCATACCAACAACAAAACAGTCAAACCTACTCAACCATAGCCAGTACAACGACACGAATGCAACGTAATAACCAAAACCCCGCAAAACACACATGGTTTGCCACAAAGAACGCCAACTGCCACACAAATTGCCACATGCTTCACACCAAGCGCCCCTGCTAAATACATCCTAGAAAAACAACAACACCCACTTTAAACCTACAACAATCACCCATCCAAGGTGCATAGACGCCCCTCAACAATCTACCAATGCCTTGCTCCCGCAAATACACATACAGATAAGAGCCAACAAGAAAAACTAACAAAAATCAATGAATGTACTTAGAAATGTTGTCCAAAAACAACCCTCCCTTAACCTGCCACTTGCACATCCATACCCATAATACACCCACAACCCACCTACATTATTATCCCTTTCCTACCCACCAAAGCATCAACTCAACACCCAATAGTCTACATGGAGGCAGGAAAACATGAAAACATGAGAGTAGGAGAGCAAGAAAGCAGGAAAGCACAATGCAGTTCCTAGCAACATCCATAGGAAATCCAACACCAATTGAAAGAAGAGCCATCCCAACAACACTCTAAGTCTCTACATCAAACACAAAGAAAAACATCAAACTTAAACAACACCAAAAATGTTGCCAACGCCACACCACACCACAACCATAGCAACCAGAAGAGTCACACCCGCAACTTGCAACATAATCAAACATCATTAGGAAGCCGCCACAACCACAACCACAACCACACAATAGATAGTAGCCCATATTGTAGCCACCACAACCGAGACCAGAACAACGACATGACCAAAGCTTTCAGCCCCACAAGACACCTACTTCCCTCCACACGCATCACACTCATCACTTGTCAACAACAAGCAAACCCCACCGGAACAACCAAGAACAACCAACACAACAAGAACATGAGGAGACAAAGCAAACCCCTCGACAATAGCCGAAGACCACCACAAGACTTAGTCACCCAAACTAATGTACCAACGTCCAAATGGAGAGCAATAAATTGATCGAGAGGCAACGGAAAGAAATCTAAGACAAACAATACCATACATTTTGAAACAAAATCAACAACATGAGAGAAAAAACAACAAAAAGAAGGGCTCACAGCAAAGGCTAAATAAAAAAATGATATCACCATGGACGCACAACTCAAAAACGTCTCTCTAGAGAAAGGGAGTGGCTCCCTCCAACTCTCATTAGCAGAGAGCCACCACCACCAACTAACGACCCCTAAGGCCATGTGCCTAGTTGAGAACTCCACCCCTTCACTCCTATGTTGGAATCCAAGAGTAGAAGACATGATGGAGAGCCAACACGCCAAGCGAAGGAAGGCTGACGATTCCACCAACACCAACAAACCTTTTTCAATCGCACTATTGCATAAACGCAAATTTTGACAGTAAATGTGTCATGGAGAGGTGGACAAGAAAGAAAGAAAGAAAGAAAAATGAAAATAAAAAACTCTTTGCAATTCTTGATAGAGGAGTTGACTAAATTGGGATCATTTATTGAATATTCTTAAGCATCTACATATGATTTTTTTAAATGTAACTTTGGATTTCAAACATGAAATATAATCTCTATGTCTATGGGGATTGCATATGTTCATGTTTGTTGGTGTATTAGTGCTACTTCATTGCCTTCAAGAGAGACTTTGCCATATTCAATGCCATATTCATCATACAATACTTTATCCTCACCTCACAGTGTTGGCTCAATGATGAAGATGATCTCCCTTGATGATGATGAGGAATTTATTTGAAAAGTTTTCACGAAACCCTGATGGAGTACGCAAGTTCGCCATTTGTTTCATGTTTGTTCAATTTTAAAACCATTTAACATGCTATTATTCAATAATGAATGCCAACATTTGAGTTTTTTTTTAATTAATGAAAAATGTGATGTCCCCTCCCACTTGCATAATTATCCCATTACATGCAAAGGCGGTCACAAAGGTTGTGGATCCAACCTCAACACCATCACATGTTAGTAGGTCATCATATTACGATCGTCGCATCATGCCATTCTTAGATGTTAAGGCAAAGGAGTGTAGTGCACATGTTAATGACAAAGAGGAGGAGGGAAAACGGAAAACAATAGGGGCAATTAAGAAGCTTCTATGCATAATTCTACATTGAATGTGCTCATTACTTTGTGGGAATTGATATGTGTGAGTAATTTCCTCTTGTACTTCCATCTATATCCAAAAACTTCAATTTCAAATATTTTACAATGCCACCATCAATTCATTTCTCAAACGTACATGAATTCTAGAAATATAGTCTAGAGCATGCTCGATACTTGGAATGTATTTGCATTTGTTTTTTAAGAAATTGAATGTTGAATCTATCCACAATGTTAGAAATCATCTCCAAACTCTCATGCCAAGTTTGCGGTTGTTAGTTTTTAGAGTAAAGTAAGGTATTCATTGGGTTGATTGCACTTTGTGTGAATTTTCCACTCATACTATTATAAACAAAGATGTTATTATTTAGGCTAAAATACCACGGTTATAGGATACTAGTGGATGTATCTCCAAATATTTTGCCAACCTCATTGCTCACATGTACCGCTCATCGCTCACCGCTCACCGTTCACATGTTAGCACTCCCCCCATCCACAATGGCCAACCTACAATAGCCAACACGAAACAACCCTCACCACAATTACATGCGTACACAACCAGGACTCCCTACTCACTCACCACTCATGTGCAACAAATTACATCAAATCATACAAGAAGTCCACAACCTAACAATTTTCACACATAACCCAACCTGCACCGTCAATCCTACAAAGTCAATCTCTCCAAAAAATGGTTAACTCACCACTCACAAAATTCCCCCTTGATACACCAATTACTACAACCACTCCTCCACTACCACAATAATTCTACAAACACAACCCACACCCCCAAATACAATCCCTTACAAAGTATTTACACAAGCGGATCCTTTATACCACATGATGGCAAAGGAAACATCAATGTAGCAGGGCCCGACATCTACAACCAATACGCAACATGTCGCGTACCTCTCCATGAGGAGTCCCCGAAACACCATGGGCACAAGGGGGACCCCGGAGTGACACCCATGACTTGTGGAGCCGTTGGTGAGAGGGCCCAAGTGATCCTAGCGTGGGTGAGGGCCCCGGGCGTTGGGAATGCCTCCCACCCATGGAGACTAGGAGGCATGAGGATGAGGCCATAAGTTATGTGTAGCTTATGGCGTGCCGATTCTAGAATGCTCAAGAACACCTCAATCGGAGGTGTGAGCTAGGAGATATGGCAATTTGAATGGGGCGCTGTCCCAGGACAGTGCCCTGGTACAGCAGTGGCCTGGGAGTGGCTCCCGGGACTGCAAAGCTTTGAACAAGCATAACTTCCTCAATACTTGCCTGAATGGGGCAAGTGAGTAATGCATTGGCATCTACGTGAAACGTAGATGACGATGGAGTGGTTGATTGTTAGCATCAAAAATCATATGAAGAAGTTATGGGGTTCTAAAGCTGCTAGGGGCTTCCAGCCCCAGTGGCTAAAGGAAAATGTCTACTTGGCCCCAAGTATTGGAAGAAAGACAAAAGGTTACTTAATGGGGGGGGGGCAGGGGCCCTACCTAGAATCCTAGAAGCTTATATGGGTGAGGTGGTGTGGCCGAACCCACCCAAGGCCGAACGGCACAGCCTCCACGGGCATTGGCCCAAGGTGGGGGTATAGTTGCCTAGTATGGTTCGGGTTGTTGTAGTATTGCTCCGGCAACGCGATGATCAACATAAGATTGGACTTCCATGGATGGAAGTCCACATCTAAGTATTGGTTACCGATTAAGGGGTGAGTCCCGAATGAAAGAGTAGGAGGGTTGGTCCCCCTTCTATGGACTAAGAAGGTCCGCGGTATGGGGAGCTAACCATTCGCATGACGGAATGCGAAGGTTTAGTGCTCGTAATCCTTGCTAGAGTTGGAAAAATAACTAAGCTAGTTAAGGGGAGCTAGCAAGGGTTGCGATACAACATGCAACTAGTAGGATGACTCCCATGATTCCAAAACTAACTATGTGCATAACTATACACCATATGGCTCGCTCTAGCCAACACCAAGGACATCCCCCATGGCATCTACATCTTTTACAGATAGCTTAAATAACATATACCTCTTAAACAATCACATTTGACGCCCATCTAACTAACATAATCACCCCAACAAACTTCTCATCGCCTCCATAGTACACCTCATTATATAGACCCAACACAAAATTGCAATACTAAAGTTTGCACACTCAGGCATACTAGGCAATGAAGAAACGGACACACTTGCAAATGAAAGAGCCCTGAAAGGCCCCATCTCCCTTGTCCCACACTTACACATAGTACACACAATCCCCTACAAACTAGCCAACCCACCCCCCCCCCTCAACGATACCTCATGGGCATAATTAGAAACTTGCAAACTCTCATAAAAAAGAACACACAAATTTAACAATAATAAATGCCCAAAAATACCAATACGCCCAGAAATGGATCACATTGACCGAATTGACCGTAAACTATCCAATCACTTCTGGAAAACTCCACACACCACACATCACAAATAAATCCTCAAATTTTGATTTGCCCAATATATGGGCAACCATAGAAACAACCTATATTGACCCCAACTACACACAAACCCAAATTGCATGCTATGCCACAAAAATGAGAAAGACACATGGCCACACCTACTATCATATGCGAAAATAAATTTCAAAGGATTGAGAATAGCAAGGCACAATGCCGCCGTACACCAATTAGCCATCTCCTCAAATCTTGCATCCACACCAAACACCTTACACTCGTCAACGCTGGTACACAAAATGACACACCCCTAGACAACACCACCCCACCAACCATTTTTTTGGCATTTTCTAAATTTCGGACGGGTGGCATAGTAGTGTGGATGAAGTTCGTTGTAGTGGCTAATGCAAGTTTTTTTTAAGTAGTTTTGTTTTTAGAAATATATGTTTCATTTTTCACCGTTTGGCTACATGACGTAAATCACAATAGTACAAATAGGGCGATAGGCAAATAGGATTCATTGCTCATTTAGGCGATAATGCATTAAAATTTGTCATTAAATTGGCAACAAGCCTTCAAATACATTGTGCACATTGGCGAGTATTTAAAACCAATTGCTAAAAAAATTTCAGCTAAAAACTTCTATCATCTATGTCTCTAAAATTTAAATTCTAATGAATAAAAATAAAGTCCTCTCAGACGAGGCCTCGGCTGTTGTATACAAGGAGCCTCCACCTCCAGTAACCAGACTCCAATGGTGACTTTCAAAAACCTCAAATACCTCAAAAACCTCAAAAATCTCAAAAACCACTCAGCAAGGAAACCCAATGACCTCTGCCCAACAAGCAAGCATTCTTCAAATCTAGCTAACTTCAATCAAACAACAAATCTAGCTAACTACATCATTCAACATGATCTCCAGATTCTCCACCATAACTACATTCACTCCAAATGAAATCATATTCAAGCTGCCAAGCACACATGTAAAGCACATACTCAAGTTGCAATCATAAATCCCCCCCCCAAAAAAAACACTCATGGAGGTGGAATTCCAAGTATACCCAGGGTGAAAGTACACTACGGTCCCCAATTTAATACGTCACAAACACAGTTTTGCTAAAATCGTGTTTTTGAACATCAACCATGTCAAATATACAATGAGTTTACATGTTTTTCTTGCATATTCTTTTAGTCTTTATTCTAAGGAAGAGATGTATTATGCTAAACCTCTATATAGTGTCATATTCTAAGAGAAACAAGTATTATTGTACAAAAAATTAATACTGTCACAGTATGTGTAGTATTATTTTTTCTCAAAAAATACTTCAAAAATGATTGAGATTACATCCAAATCGCTTGAATTTTGTTGTGAGCATAGTATATAAGAAAAGACAATGAAGTTTGTTAATTTCATGGATTTTGTCACATTTCATTTCTTTAAATGTTTTCCAGCACGTAATTTTTTTCCGTAAGCCATAAGTGCCAAAGAATTGCATTTTTTGGCAAAAAAATTGAAACCTTAATCATGAGAATACCAAAATTGAGGTGGGCAATTTGTCCAATTTTCAAATTAGTTAATCCTAATGATTGTGGAGCAACTTGTATGAATTTTTATATACAAAAAGTACTAAAAAATACTTCAAGGAGGGGCCACAAGTGGCTAGGGCGTAGTGTGCTTCGACCCCCCAGCATCATAGAGCCAAGAATGTCATCACTGAGGAATATTGAAACTCGTACATAATTCCTTGTACCTAGGAACCAACTACATATTAGATTGCAATGAGCTAGCAATCTCGTTTGTGATTCGCATGCCATATCTCATAAACCTTCTCAAACGGAAAGTTGTCCATCTTGTAAAAAATTTGGCTGAATATGCCTACACAGGCTGCCAAGTGCTCACTCAAACGGTTACGTAATTTGGACTTTGTGAATGCCACATTTGAGAATGTGCGCTCGTCCTCAACGGACCCAAGCACTTGAACAGCTGCCATTTCAGCCACCTTAAACCATTCGCCAAAGCTGCTCCTCAACACTTGTGACATACTTAGATTCCGCCAAAGCTTGGTTAGGGGGTTGACAGTAATGGGCTTACGCATGGCATCAACTGCGTTTGCTTTCATTGCCCCTTTGAACAAACCTGCCTCGTGGTTCAAGGCTGCCATCTCCAGCATGGGTGGTGAGTACACTTCACCGACTTTCTTCTCGTAGCAATAGTGGTCCTTCAAGCATTTGAAGTGTGCCTCAAATAGCTCATCAGCATTAGGTTGGAGCCAATACTGGGGGTAGACAACCCCCAGAGAATCCATCAAGTTCGAGGCCGGAAAGCGGCTTGACAGTTCCTTGATCAAGCGATCTGCAGCCCCTACCACATCCACCACAACACCCAACTTCATGGTTAGCCACATAATCCCCAATAATGCATAGCAACATATATCACAAAAACATTCACACAATTTCACACAAACATGGCCATACCTGTGCAAGAGCCTTTGACATTGTCCACGATGTCTTTGAATGCCTCCCTTGACACTGTTTGGGTGCCACCATCTCCGTTAGGCATAGTGGCTGGATGGGTGAAAGGCCCACACTTGAAGACAACATACTCACATGCGGCTTCGTTCACATCCAAAACTCCGGGCACCCATGACAGAGACATGCTGTCATGACGGCCACTAATCAAATCTGTGAACTCACGAAAAGAATCACTTCTGAAAGAGAAAATTGGATCACAATAGAGCTCGTAGAGTTGACCTTGACAGACCTTGACCGCGGCAAGATAGTCGCATATGAAGATGTCTTGTTGTTGGCTGAATTTCACAAGATAGTGAACTGTTTCAAGCAATGGTAAAAAACCGGCCAAGGCAATAGGGATAGAGATGTCTACAAGGAAGTTGTAGTTACCAATTGCTACCTCCCTTGCCGCTGATGTTGATGTTCCATCAAGACCATCTTGGTGCATCTTGTGAACCAAGGTTCGATACTCATACATCACTCTCTTCAAGGGTGATAACATGGACAACCACCTCGTTTTCATGTTCCTTATGATCTTTAGACCTTTGGTTTGCATTACCTCTGAGAGCCTCGCAAATTTGAGGTGTCTCTTGGGAGACCTTGCAAAGTATTTGTGCAAGTTATGCAAGAGGTTCTCGATCTTGTCTATGACCGGCAAATGCGAGAGCTCCTTGATCGCAAGGTTGGTGCGATGGCTGACACAATGAACCCCATGCATGTGGGGGCTGATTGTATCTTGTAAGAGCCTGGTCACACCTGACCTTGCACCCTGCCACCTCCAACGATCAACATTAGACCACATTCCTACACCTACAAACAACAAGACCTCCTCCACAAACAATCAAACCTCCTCCACCACAAACATACCTCCTCCACAAACAATCAGACCTCCTCCACCCTAAATCAAAACTCCTCCACCATAAACATACCTCCTCCACAAACAATCAGACCTCCTCCACCACAAACATACCTCCTCCACAAACAATCAGACCTCCTCCACAAACAATTAGACCTCTGGACACCACAAACAATCAGACCTCCTCCACCCTAAATCAGACCTCCTCCACAAACAATCAGACCACATGTGGAAAAAATGAAGGGAGGAAGGTGAAAAATGATTACCTGGAAAACCGAAGCGCCATCCGCCCCAAATGAAACAAGTTTGGAGAGGAGATGCTGGGGGGTTAGACCCCCGTGAACAAACAAAGCATCCACAATCACCTCAGCGAGCTTTGGAGCAGTGGCCCCTTCCGTGAGACGTTCCACCGACACCAATATAGGAGTGCGGTAGAAGTCTTGGACAACGTAGGCATGGATACTTATCCAAGCCTGATTGTCTACAGTAGTAACCTCATCCACACTTATACTAAGAAATTTACCTCCGTGAATAACCTCTCTTGCCTTTTGCATAACCTGGGCATAGAGATATTCAGCCATCAACCATCCGGAGTTGTCCCCCCAGTGTTTCTTGCTGAGGTGGGGCATCTTCAAAAAGTAAACAACTCTCGCATGGATTCATACTCCAGCATGGGGCGACCATGCTGTAGCATATGAAACACCGTGGCAAATTGTGCAATCTTGCGCGCTTTATCTCCTTTGAACTCTTTTTCCACCTACAATGAAGCAATGTGCAGGTTAGATCTTTCATACACACAAAAAAGGCTTACAAGAAAGGCATATAAGAAAAGATGAAAAGAGAAAACATGGTTTGGGTGGAGGACACTTACTTGCTGGAGAATAGTTGGCCGATTCAAGGACTGGGCATTGTAGATGCGAACAGTCTTGAGATGGCCGCACTTCGGGTTGATGTAGTATTCATCCTTTTTTACATTCAAGTGTGGAAGATCAACCTTTGCCTGTTTTTTTCCAGCATGCTTCTCAAGGGTATCGGATTTAGCACCCATCACAACAGGTCTGCCTTTTCACCGACGTGCACACAATGCATTGAACCCTATCCACAGAAGACCCTTTCCCAGCCCGCAACATTTCTGCCCATGGATGGGCAAGAGCCCAATTATCTTGACACTTACGACTAGCACATTC
This sequence comes from Polytrichum formosum, assembly GCA_964035585.1. Classification (NCBI taxonomy): domain Eukaryota; kingdom Viridiplantae; phylum Streptophyta; class Polytrichopsida; order Polytrichales; family Polytrichaceae; genus Polytrichum; species Polytrichum formosum. The sequence goes on along the minus strand of OZ037935.1, from coordinate 23,210,644 downwards.
CTTACCTTTACTTTTTTTTGTTTTTTCTTGGCTACAGGTACCTCGGAGTCAACCACATTGATCGCCTCTACAAGATCAGACTCAGACTCGACACATATGGAGGAGGAACCGGGATTTGGGTTGGATGGTAGGCCACCAGGGCAGATGAGCTTAACGGCTACATTAGCTCTTGCAGGAGTGGTGCAATCCTCCTCAGGTTTGCTGCCAGATGAAGAGGCAGATGAATCAACTTTTGCGCGCTTGCGAGGGGATGGAGCAAGCATGCAGATAGGGCCAGAGTTGGCAGAATTCCGCGAGCTAATGAAGTAGCTCTCAAGGACGGTGGCCCTCCTGGCCTTGAGAACCTTCAACAATGGGGTGGAGGAGGCGGACATTGCGGCTAGAGGCAGAAACAGGGCGGCAAGGAAGGCTGAAGGGATGGCTCCAGGGAAGGCTCCACCAAGAAGGATCCACCAAGATGCCCAAGAAGGCTCCAGGGAAGGCACCACAAACAATCAGACCTCCTCCACCACAAACAGACCTCCTCCACCACAAACAATCAGACCTCCTCCACCCTCGATTCACGAGAAAAAACTCTCCACCTACACAACAATGGATTTGAAGAGAAGAAGCCACACCCAAAGGCCAACACCCTCAGCCACACCCAACTCTCAGTAAGTTAGAATTCTGCAACAATTGCAGAAAGCCAAATTGCAGAAATCCAAACAATTGCAGAATAAATTCAATTGCATTGCACAAACAACTAGAAACAATGAGAGCCAACAGGAGGATGGAAGGTGAGGGAGGCAATGGCGATTTTGTGAGCATGTCGTCGATTCCTCGCATTTTGCCGAGCAAGCAGGATTCAACATTGCAAGCCTTCATTCCTCCATCAACCCCACTACCCCGCTACCCCACTACCTAGCCGTCAACATTCACATGGTACTGAATCTACTGATTGCTCAAGAAAGGAGGAGGAGTGGGCTGCTGGCAAATGGATCTAGGAGGCGAGCCGTGGAGAGGCGATTCCAAACGAAGACACATCCAAGGCGATGAGACCCTGGAGCAGCGTAGTTCTAGATGGCAATGAAGCAAGGATGAAGGCGCGGAATGGGCGAATGACATCCACGGAGGGGGAGAAATGGTCGTTGGGGGTGGCGATCAACCCTAATGATGCAGGGGTCCGGATCGCAATGGGGCGCCGCTCTTGATGTCACCGTCGCTGGGAGAGGACGTGGAGGGCAACACCTCGGCCGCCTCGTTCTGCATAATGGGGCTAAGTGGCACCCACCCACCTTATGAGGTGGACATTTTGGCTCCTAAGCCAATGTAAACAGGGTGAAATTATTAGGGTTTTTTCGCTGGTTTTTTTTAGTTGTAGTCTTCTGGCTACATTTAGCCCCTAAAAAAAGGCTGCACCCCACCATGGATACTTAGATGTACATGCAACTCTTCAAAATGTTCATGTTTAGCCAAACTCAAACTAGATATATTATATACATAAAACAAGCTCCATTTGAACTCAAAGGATCAATATTTCTTGCACCCAACCTTTGAATACAAATGATCAAATTCACACACACACAACAAATACATCAACCAAGCCATCAAAACCAAACATGTAAATACACCCCACTAATTGAAGCTATTAGAGCTCAAGGATGGATTGTTAACCCATTCAAAATTGTAACCGCCAGAGTCAAAGGAGCCATCCATAACAACAACCTGAAAATTTTATAAGTTGCACATACCCATGCATTGCATTAATTTTTTTTTTATAAAAACCATGAAAACATACACCTTATTGCCATACATACCAAACAAAAGAAAACTTGAAGCCAACAAACTTTGATTCTACCCTCCTGGGGGAAAACCACCCACCTAACTCATTGACTCTTCTTTTAATACCAAACAAGGCCCATCTATCACAAGGGCCTGCAAAGTAAAAGTTACATTGTACCAAGGGTACCCTTGAACAACATAAAACCAATAGGCTCAAATTCATGTCGTTTTCCCTTTTCTTTTCTTGTAGGTAGAGTCACCCAAAGTTGTTACCGTCCTTATTTTGTCCTCTAGAAATGCACCCATTGCCAATATGTTTGAGTCCCAATTATGTCACTTACAAGTTCAAACAACCCAATTAGTTTGTGATGTTCTACAACTAAAGAGGATGAAGGATTTAGCAACACTTTGTGATTATGATATCATGTCGCTATGCTTCTCAACTTCAAAATTTCATGAGATAGTCACTCCATATCCATGAGTTGTGTTTTCCAATATATTTGGACTCCTTGTGTATTTCTTCTTAACAATCGATTCCATGTTGATCCAATATCTCCATAAATGCTCAATTGCTTAAAGTGTTGGAAATTAGTATCTCTACCATTTCTCTAGTGAATGTTCAATGAATTGAAAGGAGACTTTTGGGGGGCATTTGACCCTTGGTATCTTTTGAACAAGGTTGATTCCCATGAGTTAAGGTAGACATGAGTAATTTGGTTGCTTTTCTCTTTGCATCCACTTCTCGTAGGATACGAAACACACGATCAATGAGAGATGAATAGCACATTCAAATGATGCCCATAGTCATTTGCCTCATAATATTTGGGGCTCATGTGAACATCTTTTATATATATATATATATATATATATTCGATATCAAATTGGAGATTTTTGTGCTCTTTAAATGATCGTATAGGTCTCCCCAATTATGTTCAATATTGACTTTAGAGTGGTTATCATATTTTGAGTGTGCAATCCAACTTTTTTAAACACATGTCTTTTTGGCATCCATTCTTGGAAGTGACACTCAAATATAGGCGTCCTATTAAGAGAAGTGACCAGATTAAGCACATCTACCTCATACACCATGAAGCTAGGCTAGCATCTTGAGTCTTCACTCCAAAGATAAGTTATGCAATGGACAGGGAGAACCGACCACTACACCAAATAGTACTATTAGTGTGGGTGAAAAATAAGCATGGAATTAATTAGTGTGGGCCGCATTAATTTTCTAGTCAAGGTGGAATTGGCATCTTCCCAGGTCTTCCATCAAGTGTTCATGGAGACTTCCGAGCAACACATTGAATACTAGTTACAGGGCAAAAGTAGCACAAAATAAAATAATTGCCCACACCAATTTTCTAGAAAAACAAAACTTGTGGCCCATGCTAAATTTGTACTAGAAATTTAGTGTGGGTTGAGAATTAATGCGGCCCACATTAATTCTCATTATTAAAACTAATGTGGGCTCTAAAAAATTAATGTGGACCACAATAATAGGATTGTTTATTGTAGTTACAGATGATTGGTTGAGTTTGAGAAATAACTGGTTGAAGTTCAAGACTTCAGGAAAAGTACCCGTCATTTTAGAGGTATTTAGAGAATATGCCTCAAATTAATAAAGAAAATTTGAAAGATGTCAACACGTAACCAGTTGGACTTGAAACACTAGGATTTCAACCAATGTCCAAAGAGCACTGACAGTTAGTTACAGATGAACCAGTTGAGTTTGAGAAATAACCAGTTGAAGTTGGAGACTTCAAGAGAATTACTGATCATTTTAGAGGAATCTATAGAATATACCTCAAATGAATAAAGCAAAACCGGAAGATGTCAACATGTAACCAGTTAGATTTAGAATCACTAGGATCTTGACTGACTATGCCCGAGAACTTCCCGGGCATTGATTTCAATTGATTGTGTCCAAATCTCCCCGGACACTGATGCTCCCTCCCTCCCAAAATGATTGTCCTACCCTCGAAGTTTTATATCCCAAAATGTTTGTCGGAGTAATTTATGTAGCCAGTGTGATTTGAAAATAGAGCCATTGGAGTCTGGGTCCAACAAATTTGAAAACCAAACGAAACCGTACAATTTGACATGCCGTAAAGGATTTCCGCAAATCACAAGAGAACGCTCTCACGTGCCTCCAGGGACCTGGAAATGCGGACTTGGAATGCGGACCTGGGACCTAGCTCGACACCTCAAAACACACACTCTCTCTCTCTCTCTCTCCCTCTCTGTGCGCTTTCTCTGTTGTGGAGCGAACAATCTCCGCAATCCGCCTCCAAGCGTTCTTTTACCGCAGCAGACAGCAAACACAACAAGTCCCGGCCAGGCAAGGCATCGAAGCGCCATGACAATGAACGTGGACGAAGAGATCGAGCGCCTCAGGGCCGAAATCGAGCGTCTCGGCGCCAAGCAGCCCGATGGCTCCATCGTGGTCAGTACTCTCTCTGTCTCTCTGTCTCTCTCTCTTCCAATTTCTAACCAATGTTTGCCCCCCTGCTTTCGTTTAGGTTTTGGACTGACGGGAGGTGCTCACATTGCCTTACGCTTCGTACTCTACGGGGCGATGTGAATTGTATGTAGCTTTGAAGTTGGCCAGGCCCTACCGATTTTCCTGGAGAATCGGTAGCGAACACGGGGAATGCGAGACATTGGAACAACGTCTGTTCCTCTTGTATTGTTGAGATATGTAGGGGACGAGGGCTCTGCTTTTTCTTATGCTTGTTTGCTATAGTACAAGGGGTTCAATTGATTTGAAATCGACATGGAGGCGGGGTTTATGTTCAGATGTATGTATGTGTTCAGAGATGTGTATGGGGTCTATGTGTCATTTGGATGCTTGGCTTGTTTTCTTGCATCTATGTGGTTAAAATGTGAAGTAGAGGGCAAGGCCTAATGTGGTGGGATGTATATGTATATGTTCAGACATGTATTTGGAGTTTATGTGACATTTGGATGCTTGGCTTGATTTCTTCCATCTGTGTGGTTAAGATGTGAATTAGATGGCAGAGCCTAATGTGGTGGGATTGGAGACATGCAGGTGAGGTTTGGAACGTTGTTCAATGACGAAAGGTGTGCAAATATCTTCGAGGCACTTGTAGGCACATTGCGGGCAGCCAAGAAGAGGAAGATCGTCAAATTCGATTCAGAGATGCTCTTTCAGGGGGTGCACGACAATGTGGATGTTGTACTGTTGCCTAAAATAGTTGAACCCGTGGCCCAACCTGCTGTGGAGGCTGCACCGTGACAGCTCACTGATTGTTGCACGTTGTGCTCTCCTTCCCATTTCCCTTCTCGCTTGAGGCAGCTGAACAGAGAGGTTGGGTCACCCATTTTTTGATGAATCTCGTAGGAATTGAGAAACTCACAATCTGGACTAAATCGAGTGTCCTTGTAGTAAGTAGTGCTGTTGATTCTGGAGACCATTGAGACCTACACAGATCCTCCTGTGGTGATTCCTGTGCACATACTCAAGTATTCGCCTCAATTTTGTAAAAAAAATCACTTCATGCTTTCAAGTATGTCACTTCGTCACATGCTTGAAATCTTGTCCACCAGGAAACAATAAAGAACTGGGTCAATTAAAACGGCCCGTATACATACTGGCACACTTTGCTTATGTTGTGCATCCTCATGATGACTCCTCTGACTTGATCTGACTTCAGATTTCAGCTAACTAGACAACAATCGCCTTACACTGCAATTGGGATGTTTATGAATAATTAACACCAAAAGTTTGATGTAGTTTAGTCTAGACTTCTTTTTAAAATAAAATAAAATAGAGGGTCCTGTCTTATTTCTCCTGAATGTCAATTTTGTTGAAATTGAGGTCTAAGTACACATGCTACACAACAATCTGCTTGAGTTTCTGGAGATGTAGACATGGATGCTTTATTGGAAACTGATGAAGTCACTGGGGATGTTGTGGAGGTGGCTTCTTCCATGGATATTGTTGTGACCAGTTATTGTGGCACGTGTGATTCGTTTTCTATTTTGTACTAGTTTTTGGTTGTATCCTTTTGGTAGCTTTGAACGGAGTATGTAACTTTAAATGATTTGGATTATCTATCTCTCTTGATTCTTATTTTGTGGTTTATTGGTTTCCTATATTTGTAAGTGCTGTTTGAACCCTGATACATACAAGGGTATCTTACATTGTAATGAGTCGAACCAGTTGTCTTTTGGAGACTACTTAGTGAAACTCTTTGTCATAGGTAAATAGTTCACTCACTGCATCTGAAATGAGTCTTAAATCACAAGCAAAAAATACTCTAAAGTTGAGCCAGGAACCATCAAATTAGAGTTCCCAGGTCTGTGATCGATCTTAATTTGGAATTCCTCTTTGTGGTGACAGCATGACTGACAGCATGACATGATTGTTTTTCTCTAGGCTGAACTAAATTGTCACTCTCTTCGCCACTAGGATATTATTCTATTTTGTGGAGATATTCTTCATATTCTTCACATTCTTCAGGGTATGTATGGTTCGACTGCACCAAACTACAAAGTGCAGATAGCTCGGATCTACTTCCAGAGAAGAGAACATGCTCCCCTACTTAATAGATAGTGTTTTGCAAGAGGGGAAGAGCATAACATTACTGAGGGTTCAACTCTCATTTTGTGTGCCCTTAGCATATAACAGTCGGATGCTTGAAAACTTGCTCAAGGAGACTCAAATTTCGATTGAACTCCCACCATCCCATTTTTATATTATGAGGGCCCAAGTTGTTGAGTAATGTTATGGAAACAATGACTCACATGCTCTCCAAAACCTAATGGCATAGTTTATTGTCATATAACATTTGTCCAATAAAATTTTCAAAAAAGTATCATCTTGAATACTATGCATTCATGAGTTCCAGCTCCTCCCATAGGATGCCATGTGTTTGTATAGAATTAGAAGTTGCTCTTCTCAAAGACAGTGCTCAAGTTGGTAGGTTTGGTGAAATACTCTCAAAAAACTGATAGGTTTTCATCACATTACTCAGTAGCCCCAGGTTGTTCATGGGGCAAGGAACATGAGTTAGAATATCTGCAAACCATCCCCGGTATTTTTCCCCATAGACAAAACTAAATTTGGGAGAGACTTCACCAATTGCTCTATATGAAGATTGGGCCTACAAACACAACTACACTAAATAGTCCTAATATTGCGGGCCACAATAATTTTCTAGAGCCCATGCTAAATCTCATAATGAGAATGAATGTGGGCCACACTAATTATCAATGCATGCTACATTTCTAGCAGAAAATTAGTGTGGGTCACGTAAATTGTATTTTTGTAGAACTTTAGTGTGAGTGATTATTTAATTTTTAGCTACACTTGTCCTGCAACTAATATTCAATGTGTTGGTCCGAAGTCTTCATGAAGACATAAGGGAAGACCTGGGGTCTTGGACCCACATTAATTCCACCTTGACAAGAAAATCAATGTGGTTCACGCTAATCATTTCCACGCTAATTTCACCCACACTCATGGGACTATTTAGTGTACTTTTTGAATGAGAATCGACTAGGAGAGCTTAAGTACACTAAATATCATATTTAGTGGTACCGATTCTAATTCTCTTGCTCAATACTAATTGTAAACCACAGTGCACTGTCACCAACACTAAATGTTAGCCCAACCTTATTTGTCATTCCTTGTAAATTTTTGGGGGATTTAACCCAACTTTACATTGTTGCAATTACTATTGTTTACCAAGTTTTTTTCATCCAAATTTCAATCATCCGTGACAATATTTCATCACTAGTCGTTGACAAGAGTAGGTAGGGTTTTGGCCAATAGATGAACTCATTCATCATCCATGACAGTATTTGTTCACTTATTCATAAGAAGTGTCATCCAAAAAGCAACCACAGTGACATAAAATACCATATGACATGCAATATCATATTTTAGTTGTAGTGGTCATGGGAGAGAGGGAATTATTGTATACAAGCGTACTTCTCATTCATTCAACATTAAAACCTTCAAATAATGTGCATTCCACATGTTATTATTTTTTGGTTGATTTGACACCGGAGTCAACTTTAAAGACCCCTAATTAGTTTGACCCGAAATGATTTGAGATGAATCAACAACAAAACCTACATAAAAGGGAGTCACATTTTTAATGTTGGATGGATGAGAGGTACGCTCATACATGATAATTCCCTCTCTCTCCGTACTCATGTTATAAATGGCAACTTGTCTCCAAGGACATTTATCATTTAACTTTTTTTTTAAAGTAAAATCTTCAAAGAAGCCATCATGTAAACAATTATGCATTACGGTGTGGGGATTGCTTGCTGCAAGACGCCATGTGTTTGCATGCAATTGGAATTGCATTCTATGAGGATAATGTGTTACATGTGCCACCTTACCTTACCTTCTAATTGTCTTGCTCAATACTAATTGTAAACCGCGGTGCACTGTCACCAACACTAAATGTTAACCCAACATCATTTGTCATTCCTTGTAAATTTTTAGGGAGATTGTAGATTTATATTGTTGCAATTACTATTGCTTACTAAGTGAATTTTCATCCAAATTTCAATCATCCATGACATTATTTCATCACAAGTTGCTGACAAGAGAAGGTATGGTTTTGGCCAATGGATGAACTCATCCATCACCCATGACAATATTTGTTCACTTATTCATAACAAGCGTCATCCAAAAAGTCACCACAGTGACATAAAATACCATACGACGCTAAACATCATATTACGTTGTAGTAGTGATGGGAGAGAGGGAATTATCGTATACAAATGTACCTCTCATTCATCCAACACTAAAACGTTCACATAATGTGCATTCCACATGTTACTATTCTTTGGTTGATTTGACACTTGAATCCACTCTAAAGACCCCCGAATTAGTTTGACCCGAAGTGATTTGAGATGATTCAACAACAAACCTACATAAAAAGGAGTCACGTTTTTAATGTTGGATGGATGAGAGGTACGCCCCCGTACATGATAATTCCCTTTCTCTCCCCGTACTCATGCTATAAATGGCAACTTGTCTCCAAGGTCATTTATCATTTCATCTTCTTTGTAGCAAAAACTTCAAAGAAGCCTCCGTATAAAAAATTACGCATTACGGAGGCGGGGTTTCCTTACCGCAAGATGCCACGTGTTGGCTTGCAATTGGGTTTCGCAATCCACGAGGATAATGTGCTAGGTGTGCCACCTTACGTTGGTGAGGTGCCAGGTGGACTGCCGTATTCCACCGCCACGTCTGCACCGGTGCTGGTGCACTGACCAAATCTTTGTTCTCCGAAAAGGTCACGCCTTAAAGCGCCGAATGAGGAGAACCGACCGTTAGTTACGGATGAGCCCGGTTGAATTTGGGAAAATAACCGTTTGAAGGTTCAAGAGTCTCAAAGGAGAAATTTGCTGGTCAATTCACAGGAATCTATGTAAGGTAGAAATGCCATAACCCGTGAAAATAAGGTGATTCGCATTGAGGATCTGGTCTGACAGTCAGGAGATAATTCTCCAATATAGACGAGAAGGGTTCATGAAGAATATGCAAGTTGTTTCATATTTTTTTGCCCTGTACAAAAAATGCTACAATTTTTTAAAGTGGGAAGTTGTCAAACCCCCTACTCGTTCACCAGATTCTCCCTACACCAAACACGGTAATGCTCATTTCCACACAGAACATCACCTAAACCAGTTAACTCATGAGTACATTAACACTTGCCTCCCATTGGCTACACTAAGTGTACACGCATTGAAGTTGCCGCCGAGCCATGATCCGTTTCAGAAATGGCACTTCACCATTATGACGGCGGTCTAGTGCACGGGTAAAGGGTGGTCAACCGCTTATGGTATTTCTACCTTATGGACTAGGCGACGGATTTGTAAAGGAAAAACCACCCAGATATTACAACATGTAACCGGTTTGGACTTGGAAACATGAGGATCTTGACCGATTGTTGCCAAAAATGTTCCCGGACACTGCTTGTGACAAGGGTTCAATGAACGGGGAGAACCGGCCGCTAGTTGAGAAATAATAACCGGTTGAGGTTCAAGACTTCAGGATAATTACCAATTGCTTCTGAGGAATCCATGGAATATACCTCAAGTTAGTAAAGAAAGACCGAAAGATCACAGCATGCAACTGGTGGGACTCGGAAACACTAGCATTTTGACCGATTATGCCCAAAGAGAAACTGCACAAACACTCCGAGGGTTGAAATCGCGTGCCCTAAAAACATTGGTTATGGATATTTGAAGGCTTCCGGTGCACATCAGATGTCTGCCATTTGTGCTTTTTCAGATACGCACGATCATGCACAGCAACAGAAATGTAAAGGGTGAGTTTATAAGGTTGCGGCATCTACAACTGACAAAATAAGAGAGTTTGCATCTGTTGACTCAACATTATTCAGACCCATGACAATGTTTTGTGGGACTGACAGTATTCTAGGGAATATTCCCCACATTCAAACTGTGTGTAAAAATACCAGGAATATTCTTTGGAATATTGTCATGGGTCTGAATAATGTTATGGAGGAGGATTAATAGCAGGGAATTGTTTTCCTTGTGGTGATAAACATATTCTCAAGAGAATGCAACTTTTTTTTTACATGAATATGGAAATTGTTATAGATTTCAAATAAGTTGGCCTAAGCTGCAAAAATGGGGTGGTGGTTGGGAATGGGTCGGAGCTTTAGATTAATAGAAGATTCAAGGAAGCCAATGTCTGGGGATGTCACCATGACTTGGTAAATTGAATATATGTAAGTTTGGGTTTTATAAAGGTGGTGGTTGGAGACCTCGAATAGCTTCTGTCTTCTACTCAGATAACATACAATTTGTTTTTTATCTTACTTTCCACTACCTAAGTAAGTTGTATACAATCAATGGAGCGGAGAGGTGCCCGTTTCTGAATGGAGAGGTTGGCAGTCCGATTTCTGCTGTGAAATCTTCTCTCTACTTGACGGAATAAAGTAGGTAGGTAGGTAGGTAGGTAGGAAGCCAAGAGCCCACCCACCGCAAGGTAGGCAGTATGCCCCATCCTTCACCAAGAAGATTCTTGAACAAGGGTAAGGCCAACGGGCTCAAATTCACGTCGGAATGCTTCACGTTCAATTTATTTATTTATAATCAATGGTTGGACGGAACATGAAGAAGTCTTTAATGTCGTCTATGATATGTTGCCACCTTTTCTCCATAGAAGTAGGATCAAAGAAAGTAAACCACGACCACAACCACAACCGCAAGCTACGAATCACCACCCCCTACATCGTGAAAATGGCCAACATATAGAGTCTCCTTATAAGCTTAAATCTATCTCAAGTCTCTTAAAAGGCCAAGGGGGTGTGTGGCTTCCATGTGCCGCGGGAGCTGATGTGTCCCACCTGCAAAGAGTCCGGCACCAAAAGCCAACTACGTGTCGGCCTCTGACTGGTCCCTTCATTTCCCCCGGCTTCCAAAGTTTTTCTGATACACGAATGTCTCACTTTCAATTGCCTCTCTTTCCACCTCAGCTTCAACGTGAAAGGGAAGAGGGCCCCGGCAATGAGTAAGGAAATAAGCAAGTAAAGTATTCACACTAATATTATTGCATTTAGTGTAACATGGTATTTTATGTCACGGGTGGTCACTTTTATCGGGCCTGACTCTTATGGTTATGAATAAGTTCACAAATAAGTTCACGAGTACTGTCGTGGATGATTGGAATTTGGATGAAATCCATACCGATTATTGACACAAAGTCCGGTAGATTCTGCATCCTGACAAGTTATGTAATGAAATATTGCCATGGATGATTGAAAGTTGGATGAAAAGTCACTTAGTGAGTGACATTTTTTTGCCACCTTGTAAATTTGTAATGCCTAGATTTTATTTGCAATGGGCAGTTTAAAATTATGATATTTGAGCAAGACAAATAGAAATTGGTGACACTAAATACAATAGTTAGGGCCACTTCACACAAGGAGACTAAGAGCCCGTGACCATTACACTTCAAGCACTCTCATTGGTGGAAAAGGCGGAGCCGGTCCAAGTTCGCTTCACACTATGCTTGAGGGACCAACGGAGTATGTGAATGATGCAAGATGGATGTAAAGTCTACATGGATTCCTACATGGCATCGAATGGATCATGTTTCATGGTCATTTGGACTATTTTCAAAAACCACCTCTTGGAGGTAGGTCTAACACAAAACCGGGAGACCATGGCACTCCAAACGCTCACCACCGTTGATTTATTCTATTTTATCATGCGTGAGGACCCGCATGAATAGAAATACATTGAAATAGCATTTGGTTGAGGGCCCGGTCACATATAACTTCACACTACACTTGAGGGTCCGTGACCACACTACATGATTTTGAAGGTGTCTTGGGACAGCCTTTGGACACTTTTTTGGACTCTCACAATTTCATGGGCACAGCTCTGGGCTCTTGTGTGAAGTGGCCCTTAGTGGAGTCTCATAATAGCCTAGGCTGGCTCCCGTGGCCTGGGGCCTTTCTACCCAGACCCGTTCGGAGCGACCTGAGCTTCAAAAATGTGAGGCTTCAGGGCTCAAGTGTAAGTACTTGACGGAACCTTAACTGCAGCGTGTGGCATGCCAGCCGGGTAAATTTTGCATGCCACATGGGCCATTTGGGTGCTCCACTTGGACTTTCCTCATGTGCCCCAAAGATACTTATGTGTGAGCTTATATGTGGGAGAAACATTCCGTGCGAAACACTGCATTCAAAAAAGTGGCGTGTTTGTAGATATTTGTGTGGAACAAATAGAGAAACTCGTGAATCGCTCAAGGGACATGAAACCTTTTAACCCTTTAGCCACCATGAACCCTTTATTATCCCTCGGGTTTTATGTGTTTTCAAGATCGGTTATATGGTGAGATCTTTGAGCTTGCTTTATGAAACATTTGTGAAACAAAATGGTTCACACAAAGTTGAAGAAGTACGGTTGGACCTTCCATGTAAGGTCACGAGCTTCGTGTGAGCCTTCTCAAAGCAAAAACTTAAGGACTGCTTCTTAAAATGAAGATGACATTAGTTTGCTTGGATATTTTGTAGATTTGTTCATCTTATGAAGACTTATGACTTGATTGAAAATGTATGAAAGAATATGATCCTATGTGTAGAGTGTGAACAACATTTGTAAATGAAATTGAATTTTTTTCATTCAGGACATCAATGTTGATGTTTTGTTGATGTCTTGCACCTTGAGACTTGGTGATACACATACCAAATTTGAGACATAACTAATACAACTAGCGTTTCTTATCAATTATCTAATTTTATTCTTTAACAATTAATATGCAGATAATGTAATCATTTTAATATATTTTATTTTATTTTTGAATTATCTATGCAAGAGCAAGTAGGTTCAAAGTTGTATCAGTGGATGACCCAAAACTCCAATATTAAGGTAGAATACACCTTCAAATTAGCATGTGTTTCTTGCACAAGACTTTAGGAAGTTGGGTCTAGGTGGAGGAATGGACTTAGCATGTCATGGATTTAGGGTTCATCATAGGCAACATAATCCTCTACTATCGTTTTGAGTGCCAATGCACGGCATGTGGCTAGGGTGGGCACTCACAAATCCAGATGATGTCTTGGGCGTTGGAAAGGATTACAACAAGTTCTCACATCCCCTTAACGGTTATGGATCAAGAAGACTATCATTCTCGAATCAAAATTGACATGCACAAATGATAAGAGATCAAAATACGAAGAAATTTTTCTTTTTCTTGGAATTACCACACGCGACATCCCACTTGCCATGAACAAATTTCGGATCTAGGAAGGACATGTCTTTACACACCTCTCGTTTCTATACTAACTTGTCCTACTATTGTGGGCCACATAAATTCTCTATATCCCACATTAATTTTCAACAAACAACAACTCTTTGATTTGGAATAAGTGCTCGGTACATTTATAAATTCTATAGAGTATTGATGTGGATGATTGTTTTAAATAATAATGCTTTTATACTTGAACTATGATGCCAAGAAACTCTGTCATTTTGGTTGGAAGTCTCCATGAAAACTTAGGAAAAGACCCAAAGTCTTGGACCCACAACTACACGAAATATTGTATTTAGGGAGCAAGCATGGTTAAGTATATGGAAAAAGTGCTCTAGTATCCTAAAAGCATAATTTTTGTGGTCAAACGTCTAAAAGTAGTAGCAAAGTGTTGTTTATATTAGATTTTTTTTCATGGTGCCACCTATTGTTGTGGTAGGCACTCAAATATAGAATATCAAGATGAGATCTTCAAAGTAACAAAAAAATAACATATATAGAATTATAACAAGTAACACTTATAGAATTCATACCGATGATTAATAATATTTATAGAAATAACACTTAAAATTTCCAAAAATGAAGAACATAACGTTTTATAAAAATAAAAATAAAAGTACAAATGATAATACATAATTCAACTAAACTAATTGAAAGAAATAATCTATATAGTAGTAACTTGACGAGATTCTTCCAACTAAACTAACTAAAAGAAAGAGTCTATAGTAGTTTGACGAGAAGCTTCCAAATGATGAGATGAAACTTCCTTCTGGAGTCCTTGAATGATATTGATGTGTGATAGGGCATCATTTGATCTTTGTTGAAAGTGTTTCTTCAAAGTCTCTAGGAACGCTCAGCAACACTCAATCCTACAACTTCTTCTACCACATCAACCATAACCTCATCAACATCAATTTCTTGATGTTATGAAGAATACATATCAAAAAACTCCTCATTGGTAGGTTCATAGGGGTTGTTTCAATCAAACTCCATCTCATAATTGAGGTATTCATGAGCATTCATCACGTCACCCACCTCACTATCATATGACAACAACGTCAATTGATGGCCAGGGCGAACCAACCCGTACATTGGTATCTTACCGGATGTCTAGTGATCTCACATTCGAATGAATCGGCCCTCAACCCCATAGGGGGGCTTTTTTATTGAAGCCACTTCATCCACGATATCTAGGATGAATGATTTTAAGTGAGTGCCACGAATCCCCAGCCATTCGCCCTCCCCGGTTAGGTACCAATATACGGGTTGGTTCGCCCCAGCCGTCAATTGATGAAGTAGAGCAGCAACTTCATCAACCTCTACAAAGAATATTTGACTTGTTCGCAAAGAATATGGGATAAATGTGATTACATGTTTAAAATGTATGCTCTCATATATTATTACCTTGATTTTCTCAAAATTAACACTTATAGAGGTGCAATTAACAAAGAAGGGAGTAGAGCATGTTATAACACTTAACACATAACACTCACTAGTCTGACCAATTGTGTTTTTGTAGGAGAGTAAAATTTTCTTAACAAATATGAAATTGTAACGCTTATAGAGGTTTGACTGTAGTGTCACCAACACTAACTGTAAACCTAACATCATGTATCATTCCTTCTAAAACAATTAGGGCATTATAGATTTACAATTATTATGTTTCAATTATTGTCTTACTAAGTGACTTTTCATCCAAATCTCAATCATCCTTGACAATATTTCATGAAGATGCAGAACCGACAAAAACTTTGTTTCAAAAATCGGCACATATGTCATGCGAATTTCAATCAACCACAACACCAATAATAAACTTATGCGTAAGAATTGTATCAGAAAAAATTACCATAGCGACATAATTTACTATATCATCCCTTAATAACTACAATATTTATTGTTCGACACTTAGAGTGACTCATGATAATTATTTTCACGTTTAATTTCCACCCACACGAATAAGACAATTTACTGTAGTAAAACCATGTATGTAAGGTAGATGGGCCCTAAGTGGCTCATTTATCTTAATGTGGACCCCTATGTTTGATTGGTATGGGTTCAGTGAGGATCAAAGAGCAAACACCATAAAGACACATGTTTAAAAGAGATTGGACTGCATCTTCAAATATTAATAACTACTCCACACTCAATAGTAAACACAATTGAAAGGACCTATGTATCCAATTTAAAAAGATCAGCAAGCCTGCACTTCCAATAACCACAACTAAATCAGGTGAGGTCCGATTTTCAATCCGGTGTTTGCAGATGTTTCATCGTAGATTTGCTAATGCAACATGGGTTTTGTTGTCTAAACGAGCCAAATAACACACATTATACCTTAATGGGTGAGAATGAATGATGCTTGCCTATTCAAAGTGCTCGGGGGGGGGGGACACTTAGGAAAATTAGTAAACATGGTGCGTTAAAATATAGGGTGTGTTTTATTCATGAGCAATAAAATTTAGAAAATTATTGGATATAACTATGGACTATTTAAATTGAAAATCCATATTATAAATAATATTGGGGTATACTAAGTATTGAAATTTATCAAGATTTTAGATATAAATAGCTAGGGATTTTGATAGAATGATAGTTTGTTTCTGAAGTTCTTCCTTCCACTTGTGTGCAACAGACTAAAGTGTTGATTTTGGAAAACAACAATGTTGTTTAGACTCTGTTTTCTCAGCAATAGATTGCAGCCAACTTCGTTCACCCTAAACCTTGGACCCTAAAGTTCTAAATTTGTTGGTCTGCTTGTGACTGTAGTGCACAGACTTGTGTTTCTAAACACAAACATTGTTGTAGTTCATACTAGTAATTCAAGTTCATAGTTCATTGAATCTCATGGTGGTGATGATTGTTTGCATTGTTATTGATTTGTGGTGATGCTTGTTCATGCTAGTTCTCATTGCATGTCAAATGAATTTTGTAATGAACATAGGCAATCCTTAAACACAAATTAGGGTGAGCTAATTTTTTATAATGAACATAGGGTTGAAAAAAAAATCTTATGTGAGTTATAACTATAGTAAGGCATCATAATAATACACCATATTAGGGAATTATATAATTAAACGGTGTGTTCAAATCTAACATCTAGACATAATACCCCTACATTAAATACCCCTTTAACGCACGTGTTCACACAAAGTATAGTGAAGTGTCCCCCCGAGTCAGAGTGCCTGGAGATCTGGTGGTGGTGGGGGCCAGGATCCTACGGTCATGGTTCGTTTCTTTCAAGACACACTGCCCAAGCCCAAGCAGCCGACTCAAGAGAGGCTTAGGATACACTTAAAAAGTTTTCACCCACTGCCCACATGCGTCCAAATTCCATTCCCAATTGACGTTTGACAAAGTTGGTGGACCTTGTAAAAGCCTCACCTCACACCTTCCACGTCGTTGGTTGTAGTGTACTTCTCAAAGTGGTTGGCCTTTCCATCACTATTTGTAGCTTGGACGTTTCGTAGCTTTCCAAGCCTACGTACAAGGTCACAAAGAAGGCTTTTTCAACGTATCTTAACATGTCAATTTATCATAACATTATTGAGATCCATAATTGAATGTGGGAATATCAAGGAATATTCACTAGAATATTTTTAGTCCCATAGAGCATTGTTATGATATGAATAATGTTATGATTTCTTCAAATATAAGCCTTTTTTAAAAAACATAAGTAAGGCAATTTAGTCTAGGAGTTCAACATTAGTGAATACATACATGAGACTAGGATGAGATTGTTATGTAGTTTATGATTTGTATGTATAGTCTACTTTTTGGTGATGTAATTTTTGTTTATTGGGGATTTAAATAAGGGGTCACCCCGCCCCCTCTTATTTGCTCATATCGTTGCCCATTTGCTCCAGGTATTGCCATGTACCACTCAAACGTTGAAGAGTGACCACATGAGGCCCACATACCTGACAATTTTGATTTGATCATGTGTAACCTTGTGATCATCCATCCATCCAAGCAAAGAGAAGACAATTTTGGATGGAACAACTAATGATTACAAACGCAAGCAATTCAATATCTTGCCAATTTGTAATGCATAGGCACATATTTAAGCTGATTTCGGTTCACAAGATAGTAATTGATATTTGATCCAAGAGCATAAGGGCTATGAGAACTTGTCATAAGGCTTCATCCATGTAGACACCATATCGTCTGTAATTTCAAGATTCGTTTCCATGAGCTAAAGGGTTATGACCGATAACCAACTCAAGTAGTCATGCGGATGACTCACCACTTCGGTGGCTTGTCATTTGACTTGGCTGGTCACGTAATAAGTAATGCATGGGGAGGAGTGCATTGTCAGGGACTAAAAACCCCGTGCAAGGCGGTAGCCGCCCATAGGTGTCCGTGTTCCCCATAATGCATCCTTCCTCATGCACTAGCAAACATAAAGTCTCAAGGACAAATTTCAGTGGCTTTAATTGGTTGGAGAAACATATTGCATGACCCGAAAACGTAGTGCACTCTGAAATAAATGAGGTGCATTACGCAAAATAAGGATGCCAGATAAGGATACAAATTTGACCTTTGGCCTGGGTCTTTACGTAAGCCGTAAAAAACTGGGGTTGATTCCCTTTTGTTAATATATTTCCCTTATATAGCAGAATGCCCTAGTTGTCGATGATGGGGCATTATGTGCCATAATATGCGCTTTGCCCATTGCATGCGATAGTATGAGCTATTATTGTTTTTGGAATCAACCCATTCTTTAGTAGGATAGAGCATTCTACTATCCTAGATGTAAATACCATCGTTAACTGTAAGGACCCATCCATCCACCCACGCACCCGGTCGCCATCCATCCATGCATGCATGCATCAGAAGGACGACCAAGGCGACAGTTCCGGGCTGAACGGCGCAGGAACGGCGAACTCAAGCAAGAAGTAAGCAGCCTGATCACCGCCCGTTTTTGGCATAAGGCAGCTGAGGCACGCCATCACCATCTCCCCAGCTTCCTCTTTCGTCCACTTCCTCTTCCTCGGTCACGTCTACTCCATCGCCACCATTCTTTATTATCATCATTATCGGCGTCGTCTCCCCGTCTCCTAAACTACCTATGCACTACTTACCTTAACTCAAAGATGCTGCGAGCCACCTTGTTTTAACCTTGCGTACACTTTTCTACCGCCTCGTGCCTGCTTCCGTGTGCTGTACTCGTATCTCTTCTCCGTAGCCTTCCACCCCTCCTCGAAGCCTTGCAACCAACACAACCTGCCTCCTGCACTCATTCTATTGGACGTCCAATCTGGCCTAGTAACTTAACGTCCACAGCAACAAACAGCAGGCGATTGAATCTTGTTTCGGTTTCGGTTTTGGTTTACGTGACGAAGCTTCAATCAAGGCGTGTCGTGTGTGTGCACGGGAGGAACTTTGGACCAAAGGTGGCGCCTTTTGGTGTAAATTGGTTGGAGAGGTTTGGGTTAAGTGATCAATAAAGACTCACTTCGGATTTGTGATTGAGATTCTCTCCCTCTCTTTCTCTCTCTCTCTAGCGGTGGAGATTGTTGGGATTTGAGATCGAGCTTCGTTCTCACTCTGGAAGAAGCGGCGGAGATTCGTGGCAATTTGTGTGGAGAACTTGTGGTTAAGAAGAGTTGGAGAGTCTTGAGGATTTGGAGTGAGTTGGGTTTGGCCGAAGGAGGTTGGTGGAGGTTGTTGGGAGATTTTGGACGTGGAATGGTGTTTGGAGTGATAAGGTTACAGGTGATTGGAAGGAATCAGCTTCCCATATTGGAGTAGGCAAGACAAAGCCTTGTAAAAATTGTGGTGTCTTCTTCAGTGGGTGTGCAGAAATGGCCACTTACAGTTTGACATGCCGGCCACTGACCTCGGTGGGGGGGAGTGCAAGAGAGATTTCGTCTGGGAGCATGCATAAGGATGTGCATTCCTCGGCTATGGTGTCTTCCGCTTCTCACCTGAAATTTGAAGCGGCAAGATTGTGCCAGGAAGCCGCTCAAACCAAGAACGTCTCCGATGTTTCTTTGGTCTCTTCGTTCTGGAGCATTGGCAGCCGACGTGGCCTTTTGGCAAACAAGATGAGCTGCTCAGAATCTGTCCGCAGGCCTGGTGGCCATCTTATGGTGGTGAGACTTAGCCTTGCTCATCGGGCGATTTTAAGGATTTTGTCACTGTTGAAACGAAGCCCATTCGTATTAAATAGTTGAGATGCATGCATGATTCTCCAGCGGGTTTCTACGAGAATAATCATCCAAAATATTCGTCAGGAAGAATAATTGCAGAGGATTTGATTATTGCGGCGACTCGGGTGGAACTACGTGTAAAATCCGCGGTGCAGGAGAAGATGTCATATTAAATAGCTGGCTCTTGAAGATCCAAGGCTCTCTCTCTATCTATGTTCTCCTCGTATTACAATACAGTACACGTAGCAACAGAAGAGGACTGTTGCAACGTAACTAGACAAGTTTAACAGGTTTTTGAAAGTTGTGAAAGATGGACCGGTGAAAAGTCTCTCACTTGGTGTGAGGGACTTAACTTAGTTTTCAACATCTGTCCTCAGGTGCATCTGTCTGTGCTGTTATATACGTAATAACAGACAAGGGGAGTTCCAACGTAAGAGACACATCTTACAGTTTCTCGTCCTTGGAAACTGTTATGAGCTTGGTGTGAGGCACTTCGACGTTACGATCTGTCTGTGTTGGATGATTATTTAGGAGAGGTCGGTCGTTGAGGATTTGGAAGGGGGGAGCTGATGAATCTTGTCTAGATAAAGAGAGGTTGCAAGATGTAAAGTTTGCTGTAGAAGTTGGGGGCAACTCCTGAACAGCGAGATTGTTCTGAACCATAATTGAACCAAGCTCGTTTAGGTAGCGACACTTAGTGGGAGCTGTTGGTACCGACTTGATGTTGATTTGATTGTTGAAGTTAGAATGATAACTTGAGGAGGTTCTATTGACCGCAGTTAAAATGTTGCGGTTTTGATTTTTTGGTTGGATGCTGCAGGAGGCTAGATTGTTTGGACCTGCGATTTTTGAAGCTGCCAAGCTGAGAGTTCTCTTCCTGGGAGAAGATAAGAAACATCCAGATGAGACGCCCCGAATCTACACCCTAACCCACAGTGACGTTACCTCCAAAATCACGTTGGCCATCTCTCGGGAAATTAATAAAGCTCAGGTAAACATTCCTTTTTGAATCATGCCCATGAAGCCAGTGCGAGAAAATCGTGCCTCTGGTTCAAATTAAGAGAATCATGGACCTGCGTGTGCCGGTCTGCACTGTAGATCATTGCATGCAGATATAACTCAATGTCTGTGTCACAATAATTAATGGTTTTTCAATTCAGTTCTTGTCATCTTTCAACAGTGTTTGTAGTTTCTCAACTTTGTGGAAGAGGGTGTAAGGTGTCTGGGCGTTATTCGGTTCTTATTCCATGTTCTCCAACTTCTACTACCGGTTAGATTCACGCAACGAAACTTGTGTTGCATTAGCAAATCTATGGTGAAGCATCAGCAAATCTATTGTGGATATTTTACCTACCCAAATTTAGTTATGATTACCAGAAGTGCATGTTTGTTGATTCCTTAACTGAACACATAGGTTATCCCAACCATGCTCATTATTGAGTTTGGAGTAGTTAATATAACCTGAAGACGTACTTCAATCTCTTTTAAACATGCGTCTTTATGGTGCTTGTTCTTTGATCCTCACCGAACCTTACACCAATCAAATATAGGTGTCCGATCAGAAAGAGTGTTTCAAGCTTGGCTTCCTCACATTATTACTACTGTCAGAAGAGGAACTCACTTGATAAGATGGTGCTGATGCAGCTCAAAGGATGGTACAGCAAGCTCCAGAGGGACGAAGTCGTCGCGGAATGGAAAAGAGTGCAGGGAAAGATGTCTCTCCATGTGCACTGCCATATCAGTGGCGGAAACTTTTTACATAACATAATCGCGAACTTGCGGTTTTACATTTTCCGCAAAGAGTTGCCAGTGGTTAGTTCCTGCTCTATTAAATTTTGACACCACTATATTCAGCAGTTGTGTTTATGGTTACGAGGCCATACGCGTGATTCTTCAATGCTTTGCTTTGCGTTGTGTTATACATGCATCACCCCAATTTCTCTTTGCCTTTTTCTCATGTCGATTTGGTTTTCCACCACAGGTGTTGGAGGCCTTTAGGCATGGCGACGAAGAACTTCTGAAGGCATATCCAGGTGAGGACCTATTCTGCAATCGATGTAACGTTACAACAAATCTGTGAGATATGGTTAGGTGTGAACCTAAGCACGGACACCAAACAGACATGTGCTTGAAAGAGATTGGAGTACATGCTGAAAATAAGATAATCATTCTAGGCTGCAAAGTCAAACATAATTGGGGGGACATATGTGAACATGTAATGAGCATGAGAATATTTCACTTTGATAATGAATTAGATAATGATATGAGTTCCGAAAACTATGAAGCAAATGGCTAGGGGCACGATTTAGATTTGCTTCTCGCAGTAATTCAGTGTTTCATATCCTCGAGAAGTGGGTGTAGAGAGGACAGTATCCAGTTAACATACATCTACCTTACTATCAGGAGAATCGAGGTCTGAACAACTGACCTGGTATGTGCAGATCTGGACAACTCCATGGTTTGGGTTTATTTCCATTCAAATGTGAAGGAATACAATCGGGTTGAATGCTGGGGCCCGCTTGTTGAAGCTGCCAAGGTATAAATGGACTTCAAATTTGCCCCTTACAGTATGAAAATTTTCCTTGGAATGTGTTTGAGGTGAGATAAATCCTTATGTTGTGGTAGAAGCTGACTAACTGCAAGAACACGTTGTCTGTCTGCAGGGTGCAACTCAAGAAGCAAAAGAGGCAATCCACCATGCTTTGGAAGAAATTGAGAAGCAGTGGCCTAAGCAATTGTGGCCTGGGAAAGTATGTGACGAACCTTGCGATTGCTGCTCTCGCCATGGCACTCTGATTCCACTGCCAAAGACCTTTGAGCTATTACAATTGCAGGAGGAACACCAGCAGCAGCAAGAAAATTAGATTACATTCACAAAATACATGACATAAACGGTGGTACATACGATTGGATACAAGTTACTAGGTAAACATTCTGGTCAGCATCATCATCAAACACATGATTCCTTTGATTCGTCGATTTTCACACATGGAGCTTTTCGGCTGCGGTAAAAAAATGCAATCGTCATTACTTGGTTCCACATATCTATCTGCCTCCTGAAACCAGTAGGTCAGAGTTTTCTGTACATAATTCATAGTCTGAACAGAGAGAATACTTCCTTTTACACCTTCAACAGAAAGACTTTCAACAGATTCTGGTGACCTTCTTCGGATTTTGTGTGTCTTCACAAATTTAGTATCCTTTCCAGCAACGCAGTTGCACATCTGGTCTCCCGTGATGTGAACTCGGTACAGATATTCGCGGTGACAACATTACATTCAATTGTTAACGCTCTGGAACATTATAAGTTCCTATATACAGAGGCTTCTCTATGTGAAGAAGAAGCAGACATTGTTAACAGAAATGTACAAGATGTGCTGAAACAGTTTGTGCTGTACAGTAGTTGGTTTTGAAGTATCTTCACCATAGCATGGTGAGAATGTATGGGAGCAATCAGCCCCTTATTGCAATAAAGTGTTCTGATATCAGTGTTTCATAGATTTATCTTCTGAACAAGAGTGGTCTTTTCCTCTGTAATACATCATCTTATCTGGCCAATGCAAACTGCTACTAAGTCACAAATGTGTGGAGGCTTACCTCGAAGTTTCAAAATTGGCAGATGAATCCCTTCAGGTCCACTCTCGCATAAATGCACCTAATCGACAAATTCTGAGCTGCTTTTATCTCCTTCTATGCTGACAAATTTACCTCATTTGCATCTATTACTCAAGAATATTAAGCACCTGCAAGGATCAGAATGTCAACTCTAAATTATGATTGAAGTTTATGAAACATTCTCATGGAGACTCCAGCAAACACAGAACATGGACAGAACCACGAATTCTCTTTTCTACAAGGCACCCACCTGGCCATCACATAGAGGTTCACCTGACTGTAGATTTCAGGCGAATTGTAGAGGGGGATGAAACGACGAGTACTGCGAGATGACTAGGATCGGTGAATGATCTGTCAACATGACTACATTTTCATTGGACAAAAACCACATCATTATCAGCAACTGTAGAGCTTATCCATGGGGGTATGATATAGCTACTCTTGCACGATATCAAAAGCATGATTCCTCCCAGTCACCCTCTCCATTGTTCCATATGAGGTAAATCTGCTGACATCACTTATTTTGAACAGAGGAGAGCACCATGACAACTCAGCGTCAAGCTCAGGGCCAGAATTGATTTAACTGGAGAATGCCTGATTTCATGATCTCGAGCCTCTGCAATCATGGATAATATTGCATGCAGGAACTAACAAGGAAAATTTGTAACAGCTCATATGCCTATCATGATGATCAAGAACAGGCGGTATGTTGATATTAAATTTTCAACTACTCAGACCACTTGTGCTAGTCATGAAACACATTGTACAGAGACATAGAACGATCTGCGGTTTAAAAAAAAAATCACTCACTGCTGTTCAACAACCCGTCTGTTTCCACGGGCATGTATTATATTACATGCAGGTGAGTCGGCATATGTTCGCAAAGTATAGACATCATTCTAGTTTTAATAGTTAATAGAATTAGGAGGGCATGTGTATCATTTAGAGAGAAACAGAATTTTCACTTTGACATCAGATTATTTTACTTTTGCATCTCAACGAGCAGATCCAACGGCTCATATTGTCTGTGAAGGTGGAAGTACCCACCATAGGACCACATACCTTCACCATCCTGAGAAGGATTCCAGCATATCGTGATCACAAAGGACCATCTGGATGTTGCATACGATGATCATCTTCAAAATCCTCCATCATTCCTCCGTTAAATCCCATGTGTAAATTCACATGCTACAATGAATTGTCAACAGGGTTACTGTAACTTTCGGCTACAACAGGCTGCAATTCAGGCAAAATCACAAAACTTACGACCTCTCAACCAATCTCCAGCAACACCAGAATAATATTAAGCTCTTAATGCAAGTCTACCCCCCTAGAAACATAGATTGCCACATGCTCACAGAAAAGGAATATCCGCAGATGTTCCTCAAACATCCATACGCACGTCCTCTAATGAACTCTCCCATGGTTACTGCAACTTTCAGCTACAAGAGGGAGACTAACAGGCTGCAATGGGGGTTACAATGCAATGGAAGACACCCAAACCAGAACTCAAGGAACTTGCAACCTCTAAAACGATCTACGGAAGCAGCTGCAAATTAAGCCATCGGTGCAAGAGCTCTCTGAAAACAGAGTTCGCAACTACATAACATACAACACATCGATTCTGCCTTGGAAAAGTGGCAGCTTAAAAGCGAAGCGTGGATGGAGCACCACGTGCATTGAGCAGACACAAAGCCGAATTGTAGTATGTTATGTTTCCCAATGTTCGTTTCTTCCCATTACACAGCCGCCGATAAGGCGCCCCAACTCTGGCCCCCCCATTGGCTTCTCAGGATCGCGCGTAAGTGGATGAACGATATTCTTTCTGTGTGGATGAATGTCGAGCACAAAGAGGGTGCAATGAGAAAGGGCCCTGAGATGCTCATTCTTGTTAAGACAGGATGAATCTCATCCATTCACTCTCCGGTTCCATCCATAGCTTAGTAAGCATACCTACCCGACTGGTCCTTAATAACCAGTTAAGTCACAGTAGGTAGATAGCGATAAGGTAGATGGATGATAACTCCAGTCACACTATAAACCTTAACCCGAGTTGACCAATTGTCTTCACCCCTATATAATCTTAATGGAATAGAGCTCTGGCTCATTCTTTGATGCTCATACTTTGTGTTTATGCTTGTCTCACAACACGTTATCAGCACCGTTAGCTCTTCCGCCATAGCTCTTCCACCATAGTTTTTTCTAGCTCTTGCTCTTCTTCACTCATATTCATTATCTACATCAAACTCTTCTTATATCTATTTTTGGATTCTCCTATCATATTGTTATGCTGTCCCATTTTTTCCAGGATTTCTGTCTATAGAGGAGTTATGCTATCCAATTTTCTTTAGAAATTCTATCCATACAAAGGTTATGTTGTCTACATTTCTAGTCTAGCCTTTATACTTTTCAAATCTTCTTTCAGATTGCACTCTCTCTTACTGAAATGCTACCAAAATTCTCCTAGAAATTTGTTCTAATTTTTTGCCTTTACTCCTGGATTAACTCTGGTCATAACATATCTTACTGTTATGTTGCCAAAAAATTTCTCAGAAAACTTTTAACTAACTTTTTCTTCATTTTTTTTTCTTCACCCTTTTTCTGTTCTTTTTTCTTCCTTCTATAGCATTTCTCCACTAACCATAGCAGTCCACGAGCGTAGAGAACAACCTTAGGATTAGCAACAAATTTGCAAAACTTAGAGATAGATGTGAAAAACAACCTTAAAGACGGTAGTGAAACGCGATTGGAAAGGACAATTACCATAGCTGCATGTATTGTAACCTCATGCACTGTAGCCGCATGCACTTGAGCCCAAATTAGCACAATTGATTACTATAGACCCCACAGTCATAGTCACGCAACACCAACCCCGCGAGATTCGAACACAAGCTCTTTTTTTCGATCCGCTCAAGCCAGATGGATCCAATTACTTAAGGTGGAACATTGACATGCGTGCATACTTGCGTGCAGAGGAACTCGACGCCACGATCACTCCTGCACGCGAGGGGAAGATCCCCAACTCACACAAATGACATACGCTACTCATCTTGCGCTGGCACCTCGATTCTTCACTTCAACAACAATATATCCAAGTTGAGGATCCTGCCGAATTATGGGCGGCGCTGACGGCACGATTCAAACATGAAGAGACCATTTTTCTGCCACAAGCCCAGAGCGACTGGATCGGCCTCCGCGTGATGGATTTTCCAAATTTCCTCACATTCAACTCCGAGCTTCACCGCATTGTAGCCCAACTCCGGCTCTATCACTAGAGGAAAACGTGTCCAAATGAACCCTGCAGGGTTGCACAAATAACAGTGGATGCGGTCACCGGTGGCTGGTGGTTGCCAATACTGGGTGCAGTCCTCATGGCCAGGTCAAAGGCCGGGTGCTGGCTCCAATGTCGTTGTTTAGTGCCATGTGAGTAATGTATGGGTGGGGGTTGCGCGCTTGGGGTGATGCACACCCAATGTGCATTTAGGGTGGCTGCTACCGATTATGGGTTTAGGGTTTAGTCACCTCGAAGCCCACCTTGGTGATGCGGTCCCGGGAATGGGTCTAGGTGGGGTGCGCATGGGTCACCCGCGTCGGTGTAGTCGTCCTCCGGTGACCTCGCTGGGCGATGACGAATCCGATGTTGCCACGTTTAGGGTATGATGGGGTTGGGTGGGGTGGGTCACCCTCGTCGGGTGGGGTAGCGGTATAACTGGGTTTCGGGACAGTTGCGGTGGCCCTGGCGTGCAGTGGGTGTGCAGCCGAGTGTATGTCCGGTGCGCCTGTACCCAAGAGCTGGTAGAGGTGGGGTGTCTGGTACTGGTTGGGTGCTGATTGGGTTCAGGGGTGTGTTTGGGGATGTGGGTGAGTTTGGGGTGCACCTGCGGTGGGTTCGGGTGTGATTAGGGTGTCGTTAGGGTGGAATTTGGTGATTGTTTAGTGCCATTCAATATTGTATGTTGGATTTGAGTATTGGTGTGTATGTTCTATGCACTTCGGAGCCTTTTGGGTGTGTTTCGACCAATATTTGGCAGTTTGGAGTGTTTGCTTTGTGGTTAGGCGTTTGTGGGCAATTTTTTTGTGGCTTAGGTCAACGAAAGCAACAAAAACCCATTGTGGCACATACAAGAACTATTAACAAGCTGATTAACTATAAGGTATTTACAAGCCTTATCAGATGGTCAAACTTGCAAATAAAAAACGCTAAGCAACTGAAATGTAAATTACAGTGCCAAGTCTGTGTTTGTGTATTCAAGTACATTTCCAACTACACCCTATCGACCGGGCATGTCCAATATGGTGCGGTTTGATGAAAACTCATGCCGTAAAACTCCACCGCATAGAATGACATCTCTAGTGCTTCCCTCAGCCCATCCAACTCCGGCAATGTCAAATCCTCCAACCTCGCCCGAAGAATCTTCCTGGAAACTCGTGTACTTACATGCCGACTCTTAGAAAACCACATCATATTCTCTTGAAATTGAGTCACAATGTTGTGTTCACGTGTCATGAACGTCGCTCTCCAGTCATTGGGCCACCTTGCACAGTCGTATTCAGCCAGGCGTAGAGCATTGTACTCGGTGTTTTTGTCAACTACTGCTTTCCATGTTTTACAACAAAGCCTCATCTTGTGCATTGCCTGCAAACGAAGCAGTGTGTCTGCTGCCGTTTCTGCACCCAAATTCACTTTGGTGGCACCCACCAGCAAGTTCGGAACAAGCACCTCCAACTGCGCATTTTGGTCTAGGTCCAATACAAATGCCTCCATTGTATATGTTTGGACTGAGCATTCCCCACCCTGGTTAGCCACACCCAACCACAAACAATGCCTCCTACCATATCAATGCTCATGGATGTTAGCACAAGCAAAACTTCAACAATCATTTTGGTGTGTATGCATGGTTTTTGACTTTAGCACATATTTTACTACAAATGACACAACCATCCTCCTGCCAGTATAATCTACAGTCATTTGAATGCAGGTCCAATGCACATATCATAATTTGCACACAATTGCTAAGTTTGGACTCCCCTGATTTGTCTAGCTTTCTTTATAATCTACCCACAACACATAAAGAATAATTTTGCATCAGAAACAAAACAAATTTGACTGGACTTGAAACAACCATCCTGCTGCCAGTATAGTCTGCAGCCAATTGCCATCCAGTTCTAACACACATACCATCACCTGCGCACAATTGCTAGGTGAGGGCTCCCCCAATTTTTGCAGCTTCCTGTGTGTTAAAGCCACAACACATAATCATCAATTTTATCTCAAAAACCTAACAATTTTTTTGGTAACAGGAACAACCATCGTCCTGCCATTATAGTCTGCAATGAATTGAAGGCAGGTCCAACACACATACCATAACATGCACAGAATTGCAAGCTATGAACTCCCCTAATTTGTGCAGCTTCCTATATGTTATGCCCACAACACATAGACAACAATTGCATTTGTCAAACACAGCAAGAGTTCTAGGGTCAACACTGTTGTGTTGCAGTCCCCCACCATCCAAGCCAAAACAGATGCAATTCAATATTGAGTTTGAAAATTCATTTGCTTATGTTGTCACAAAATAAACAACTGGGGCGTGCGTAGGTTTTGCTCTGCAATATTGACACACACTGCAACCAACGTGCACACATAGTAGAAAATTGTGCACAAAACTTAAAGTCATATAAGATCCAATTGCCCACCAAAAACACATGTTCAACATTTATGTGTTCCCATCTTCCGTGTTTACCAATCCCACCATAATTGCAATACACCCAGCAAGACAACTACAATCCTTGTAAGATGCAGCCCACATGTAACAACGCACTTACAACAATGTGTGTGGATCAGAGCACAACAGGGTGTGGGATAGAACACGCACCACCACGGGTGACCAGAATGCTACCAGCAATTGCACATATGCCTTGCTTGTGTCATTGGACGGCTTCCTATCGGAGGAGGTTGTGGACATTGCCGCCTCATCACTTGACGACCGCAATTATGATGTTCCATATAATGCCCATGCCCAATTGTTTTGCAATAATTACCTTGTGTTATATCCGTGTCCAATATAGATTGTGGATGGCCGTCATCGGCATAGATTTTACACATCATAACATGTGTGAATTGATGGCATATAACACGATTTGCTTGATTACAATCCACAAACCCGTCCTTTCCCATTTGTGCAACATAACTGATGGCTGCCATAATTTGATTTGGGGCACCTGCATGGCATTGTGGTGGGAAACTCACCATTTGATTTCATGATGAACGACATCGTCCATGAGGACATGAAG
The DNA here is from genome assembly GCA_964035585.1 of Polytrichum formosum. NCBI lineage: Eukaryota > Viridiplantae > Streptophyta > Polytrichopsida > Polytrichales > Polytrichaceae > Polytrichum > Polytrichum formosum. The sequence goes on along the minus strand of OZ037935.1, from coordinate 23,181,046 downwards.
ATAGCAATCCTTCTCGTACGGTACTGTCCTCGATGGTTGGTGCTCGTTGCCACCTGCAAGTACATGGAATGACCCGCTAGTAAGATTGGGAACTTTTAAAGCAAGCAATGTCCACAGTTACTACTATGGTTTTTGTACTAACCGGTCATGTGATTCAAGCGAGTGTAGATACATCCGACTACATTAGACTTCCACTTGTTGTAGTCCTTTCCATGTGATCCTCGACGTAACCAAGACTTCAAGTAAGCTAACAGAGCATTCTGTACCAAAGCCCACATGCACAACACAAACATGCCCTCAAGTCATTGGCTGTGACTTCAACAATCAAACACAATTCAAATGCATTTAAGTTACATGAGTACAATTAGGCTTCTGTTGTTGTATTCCTTGTGTGTTGGATTTCAGAATCCAACATAACACAATATCCACGAACCATTTCGTGGATGTTCCCCAATAACAGTAAGAAATGTTGGTGGTCTGCATACTCTTTCAAAAGGAATAAATAAACATCATTAAGTATATAAAACACAGGTGTGTGGTTGCAATATGGGTAAGGAATATGTACCTGGTTTGCGTTGGGGGTAATGAGTTCAACAACTTCCGTAATGTCACGTGTCTGTCGTTTGTGCTGATGCGAGTGTCTGTGATCTGTTCTACATTGATCACCACATGATCAGCAACATCAACAATCCTGTGGAGAGCATGGATAGCTGATGAGCACTTCCTGTGTGGAGTTCATGGTTATGATCAACACACCATACCCCCCTCCCCTTCCAACATGCTCGTGCTTTGTCCAAAGCTCCCTCATGAGCTCCTCTTCCACATGCCGGAACAAGTGCGAACGGATATGGCATGGCTTCATTCAGAACTTGGACATACTCATAAAACTGGACACATAAGTAAGGTGCCCCAAGGGTCGGGGGGTATGTTGTGGAGGCTCCCATCAATCAGCCTAGAGGAGGATTACTGCAAGAATTTGTATTGAGTTGCACATGAAAGCTTGCCATCATATGGGCTTAACTGTACACAACATCAATCACAACTACACATTAGATGTAACAAATATATCTATCAAATACTGGCCATTAATCAACATGTGTTTGCTATGGTTTTGCCATCGAAATCATTACCACATGTTGAAACTTTTATTTTATTATTATTCTACTATCAACTCATTACAATTATTATCATTATTTCAGCATTATTATGCTATACATGTTATGTTTCAATTCGGCACATACCACTAGAAGAAATCGTGTCCATTTCAGCCCTTGGCCATCGCAACTTGCACGAAGAAAATGCATAAACAATTCAATTGGTAGGCAACCGGAAGGTACCCGTGGTGTACCCATTGAAGGTGCCCCCCGATTCCCAACCGAATTGATTTGTTTATGCATTTTCTTGGTTTAGTCTTGATGGCCTAGTCGCAAGGAGGGTTGAAATGGACAAGATTTCTTCTAGTGTACATCAAACCCTATTATTAAACATATTGAGGATACATTGGATCCTAAATCTGCAAACAGAGTTAGCGCCCTATGCATGCTAAATAAATCATGCTCTTACTATATCCCAAGTGTGCAATGCTACCATCTTCTTTGCACTCTTTCAATTCATCTAATCTGAGGAGCAACTGGAGTAACAAGGAATAACCAGATTCTTGCTGTTCCATCAATCACTACCTATTCCAACCAACTCTGACAGTTCTGAATACTCCTGAATGGCAGGTGACATGTGACATACAATTGTTATTGGCCAACACATTGTGTGTGTAGATGATAGGTTAAACACTAGTTGACTAGATACAGCTTTCTTGCAAGAGGAATCAGCATATGTTGTTACCCTCTCAATACATGCTAGGAAAACAAACCGACTCGATGGCTATGGCACCTAGAGGGAGGGGATTATTGTGTACGAGCGTACCTCTCATCCATCCAACATGAAAACTCAACCCCTCCAACAGGTTTGTGCTACCAAGTCTAAGCACAATAGTGACTCTAGTCAGATTGCCTAGACATAATACAGTGCGAAACCTACATTCAGAAGAAATCAAATCTGTAAGATGTATCTGTCCATATATAAATCAAACATGCCATACCAAATTTTAGTCCCTCATATCGTTACATTGGTATGTCTTCAAATAAATTCGGATAGAGCTAATATTGTAATCATCGGGATGTGAGATACCTTGAAAGCTGGATAAGCATTTAATCTCAGCATGTAAGACCATGATCTCAGAGAATTTCTATGGTGTTTGGTCATCTCAGCACGGATAACTAAGTATGGTGCATGACATCTTATTCTCATCCTCGATAATGATCTCCATTGACTTGCCATAATCAGGACAATATCAACATTGAGCATGACAATATGCACAGGCCACTCAATACTTCTTAGAGGTTAACACCCACACTTAGCCTAAGCCTTTCGGAAGATAGATGAACCAATGAGGACCATATTTGGAAACAATCTCTCACCTCGCAATGCTTCTGGGATGAACGTGGGAGTTTAAATAACACAAAAGTGTGAGTACGAGCTTCTTCCTGCCCAGGTAGATTCTTCAGGGTCAGTTTGAACAGCTACAGACAACTACTCATCTTGGCAACCTTCAGCGCTCGTATGTGCTACCAGGTCCAAGCACACGAGTGACTCTAGTTAGATTGCCTTCACAGAAGGCAGAGCTAAATGAAAAATCGTGAAAATTATACAACAAGAACAAAGATGCATTTCACATGGGACTGCTCAGGATTAGTTGCGTTGGAACGGTGGTTTCTCTTCTCCTTTTGAGAGTCTCGATGTCAAAAACTTCTCATGAAGCATTTGTCAACTTCATGGCATCAATGCTCGCTACAAGCTGGAAAGAGACCATGTGATCCTTATGATTAGAACACTGATAATGAGCAATAGCAATTGGAACTGAGAACCATGACACACCTGTTTTCAAATGGCACCGGGGTTGCCAATTCTGTGGACAAGATGTTTGTAACTCCACATACAGCCACTCTCTGTAACTGATCTCGGAGTTCCCGGTTTCTTGGGGTTCAAGAGTTCATTCCCGCTTGGCCAGTCTTTTGCAATTGCACCCTCTCCAGCTGCATTTCTTTTCTAGTAGGAGAGGTAAGCATCCTTGTTCGCCACCTGAAACAAAATTTTACAATGTGCATAAGGCATGTGGCCCTATTGTAGGCACTCCCAACTCCACATACACTCTGCCTGTTGGATCAGCTCGGGAATTAGTCTCATCCAGATAGCAATTGGGGTACATGTCCTAAACATTTCCTGATCATGATTCTAAACAAACAGTGTGCAGTGATGATGATGATGGTGATCTTTATACCTTCATGCAGAAGAGATTACATTCATCATCAGCTTCGAGTAGAGGCCAACATAGTTGACACACTTTTCTTGTGAGTGCAGGCATTGATAAGGATATTGTATGAGTAGCATGAATGAATAACATATGTTGGGGGAGTAAGTTATCTTCACTTCCTTGACACAAACTGAAATTCCATTGCACACGGCATATGTGCAAATTCAAACGGCATTCAAGTCAATAGGTACAGTAGTCTGTATCACTCATTATGGGTAAATTTGAGGCTCTAAACTGCTGATAGAAACAGTACATTACCCTCATTAATTCTGCCACTTTGAGGATTATCAGCAAGTGTTGTCCATAGCATCATGATATGGATTCAAATCTAGACGACGACATTTGAAATCGAGTGAGGGCTACATTTTGGAAGATTCACCAGGATTTTCATCCTTGCAGAGGTGTGCTACAGAATTGCCATTCAACAAGACTCTTACTTCATACCTGCTTAAGTGAATATATTTCCTCAGTGAGTTCGGCAATCTTCACTTCAATGCCAAATAAGATGCTCATGTGAGCTCCAAAACTAATGCTGGAAATAAATACAACAATTTGAATTTGCCACTATTTGGATTTGTCAGTCCAATCATCATGTTGCAATGTGCTTCATATCCTAAGACAAGCAGGAGCTCAATTGTATTTGAATTCAGATTTGAAGAGCTGCTCTGTAACTCATTGCTAACGCTCAAAGAGAAGGGTTAGCCCTACCTTTTCAAAGTCTCGATGATTTTGGAGATCATTATGTTGCACATGGCTTTAGATGTGTCCAAATACCCATTCTGTACCATTGGGAAATGGTCTGGATGATGGCAAACAGAAGTAGATGTGTCCAACATCTTTAAAACTTTGAGAACTTTCCACAGACGGAAGAATTGCTGTGAGGTAAACTGCAGCACTTCCTGGTACAACAGGCAAAGGTGCGACAGGCATAGATGCAATTGGTCCAATTTGGATATTATTTTTGCTGATGCTTCATTGTAGATTTGCTAATGCAATTTACAAGTTTTGTTGTGTAAATCCAATTGGAAGAAGTTCGAGAACATGAAAATCAAACCTAATAACACCCACATACCTCAATATATCAAAATTTGGGAAGTTTAATACTAACAACAGTACCAAGAGATAATTCCATACCAATGACAGCTTAACCTTCACGCATTGTAGCAAATAAATTAATAAACCATGAAAAACATACACAGAAGTTTCAGAAAGAAGGGGGCACATACACTAGAATGTCTGGGCAGTGGAAGCCACTTATGCTCGGGAAGTTCATCAGGAATCAGTCGCAAGCAACAAAAAATTAAACATCATCACCATTACTACTTATGTCCTTGCTCAAGACTTGTGCATGATACGGCCTCATGGTAGCTCTAATTCCATGCATGTCTCCTCTTGGTGACTTGTACAGATGAAACCGGCAAAAATTTCCTGCCTGTTCTGGTAATTTCTGAGTTGCAAACATTTGTGATTACCACAACGTCAGGTGTACTTAGTTTCTTTTTACCTGAACAGTTGACATATGTTGTGCCTAATTTCAAGTAATGGATGACCTCTGAAATTTTATACACTTTTATTTGAATTGTTAAGTGAGAAAACATTGTGCACATCAATATAGATGGTATACGCTTCTGATTAAGATACTTTGAAGTTTTTTAGCATTCTCATCATTCGACATCCTTGAAACTCTATCAGATGTCATTGCAGTGTTCTGTGCCTGGAAGCTTGATGAAAAGTTCAAGCCGGCCTCAGGTTTATGGTCTTAGGTTGTCTACTGCTGTCGTAATTAATATAGCTTATAAGGACTAATTAATTTCAATGCCATTCAATGTCTGTCAGAGAACACACAACACGATGAAAGACTTCTGATTCATAGCATACTATATGCACATCAAAGGCCACTATTCTGAACAGATCCAATACCTGAAATACATAGAAATCAATAATCCGAACTGCTCTTCAAGTTGATACACTTGAATACCAAAAACATGCACTTGCATCTGCGTTCCTTCCAAACCACAAACCCCCGAAAACAACTCTTATGTTCCTCAAAATACTCCTGTATACCTTCTGCAATAACAATTTGCACTGTCAAAATTGCCCCTCTGTTGTAACTAATCTTGAAAGCCTAGAGGTAGCGCACCTTTGCATCCATATATATTAGTTATTTGGAAGTATTTTGGTTGCAACGCTCACTTGGAGCTTTTTTCGTATGCACGTAGATAGGATCCCGGCCAAACAGTCACGCCGCGTTTAACATTTAGAAGGGTGAGCTGGGGAGGCATGTCCTCCTCGACTGTGACAAACAACGGGCATGTTTCATCAATAACACGTCCGACGTTTACTTTGAACATGCCCTCGGCAATACTCAACCCGTGGAAGGGCTCCCCAGCATACCCTGACACCGTGCAACATTCGGCTACTTTTGAATCCGGGTCATCGGGATGGTATAGATCTACCAGCTCGCCTTTGGTCCATGTCCCCTGCGTGCATGAGCAAAACACACATAGTCAATGTTGGATTCGAGCAGGATTGCTATATGGGCAGCATCCAGAAGGTAGAGGAATGTAATGGTAATTCTTGCATAAATTAGTTTCTTTGGGGGGAGATTTGCCCTATTTGAGGCTACCTTTGCTGTTGGCTTGCATGTGCGGCCAGAAGACCGACCGGCACCCCTTCCTCTCCCTCCTGCAGTATTCTGCACACACAAATAAATGTGTCATTTCCAGTAGTTAACACTATATTCGTTAATCGGAGACTTTGGGAAGTCTCAAAATAAATTTGACCCATAGTTTCGGATGCGAATATTGTGAACATAGGGAACATCGGAAACATAGGGAACAATGACAACATAATGTTTTGGAAATCCATATGCAATGAATATGTATGTTTCTAAATATAGTAGTTATATAATGATAATCAAAACTACATCAAACATGATATTTCAATGACAAAAATTCAAAAATATTTTGTTTTATCAGTTTTGCATCGAACAAAATTATTGAATCCATAAATAACCATTTTTTTTTTCACTAAAGACTCTTGGATGCGCATCCCAAACATAAAGGTCTTATTGAATTGGACGGCACATCCCAAACCTACCAATACTTAAAATAATTTGACATTGTTCATGAGAATTTGCAAATTAGCATCTAGAATATATAATTTGGATTCCACATCCGTAACAAAATATATAAAAAACATTTGATAGCGCATGGGAAGTTGGTTTCCACATCTGTAAACTAATACAATCATGCAATATAATTGTAATCTATAAAATTTCTATAAAGTGTGTCTAATATAGTATTCGACCCCAATGTCATATATTTCATGAAAAGATGAATACATATTTCAAACAACTTTGGTCCTAACTTGCGTCACTATCATTCCCCATCTTCATCTTCAGCTTCGTTTCCATTCTGGACATTGTTTTCTGCGGCAGCAATACGGGCCAAGTTGTCTTTAGCAAATTCTATATGTTTTTGTGGGATGGTCATTGTCTCCGATTTGGAACCTTTGCGTGGCTTCCAAGCACAAAGTATGGTATCCGTGTTTATCCAAACTGGTTCGTACGCCGAGTCCATTATCCACTTGAAACCCTTTTTGGTGTCCCAACCTAAATATGTGCGCAACACATTTTGATCTTTGGTGCTTGGACGGCAATATTCCACCTCAATTTGACGAAAATTGGGGCTAGTTGGGACAAAATTCGGTGACGACAATGCTTTCACCAACCAAACCGGTTTAGGGTGCTCCTCATCTCCTGCTCGTACGAGGACCATGTAACCTTCGTAGCAATCAACAGCCACACGAAATGATGGAGCCGGACGATTTCGAGCAGGGCCAACGTAATGGTCGTCCGCAGCGAACTCTTCACGTACGTCTCCATTGCTGAAGAACATGGCCTCAGACTCCACGATTGTCACTCGGCTTTGTGGCCAAAATCCTTGTGTCAAATATGGACGTGTATCGACATCAGGTGCCAGCAATGCCGAGCGAATGCGATCCCAATACGCAATCAATGGTTCGTGGGTATCCCGAATGCGTCTTGTGATGTCTTCCTCACACAATTCTTTCCAGTACTCAATGAATCCAGATATACCTTTGATGATTTCCGGTCCATTCCTCATGGGGTTAGGTGTGCAAGGCTTTGGCTCCCCATCGGGTAGCATACATTTGCCATCTTCGTCTTGGCGCCATACGAATATCCCTTCCTCTGGACCCCAATTCGGTGAAGTGCACAAAGCCTTGAACTGCATGGCCGGCAGACCGTCATCACGCATATAGAATCGGAATTGTTGAGCCTTGGTATGGCCTACCAATCGGTCACCTCCTTTAAGAATGAATGGTTTGATAAACGTTTTGAAATCGGGCACTTCTTCAATCAAATGCGGAATGACTGGCACATTATCCAAATCCATGTACGATTTCATTAGAAGAGGAATTGTTGGAAAATCTTCCTCGTGCAACTTCATACTCCAACGTCCAAATGAAGCATCAATGTCATCGTGCGTATGGCCAACCATAAAAAAAGACACGAAAACTTCCTTGAATATGCCTTTGGCTACGAGCAAAGACCAAAAACAAAACACGTATCGACATTTGTTGTCCTTGGCACAATTGTCAAGTTGCACGTGTAGAGTTGGAGGCAAAGGTTTGGCAAGAACAGGTTGTTCAGGCAGTTCTTGCAATGAAGATAGACAAACTTCCTTCCCCTCTAGCACTGCCTCATAAATCGGTGTTGTTCCACATCCCACGAAAAGAGCACGAGAGGATGATGTTGGTGGCCTCTCAAGATCCCGTAGAAGTTTTGCAAAAGACCCTACTGTATGGTTGGCATCGCCAGGGTAGAAGTCCAAGCCATAATGTGCATACTTGACGTCCACATGGCCATGTGCGATCATACCTGAGTTTAGATAAACACGTTCAAACATACAAATGAGACATACATTCCGAAATCATCCATGCGAAACAAATTGGATTTTCCCACAAACAATTGACAAAAATGAACACACATTTGCGGACGTGCATCCGTAACCCGTACAAATGTGTATGTGGGTGCGTAAAAAATAATGTGAAAGACTAACGAACTTGTGACAGCTATTGGGAGTTTAAAATATCCATCTGTAGCCTTTATTTTCCGTGCAGAACATGGGCACGCAGTCTTCGCATGGTCCATTTTGTCATGAATGATCGTCAAAACCTCGTTCGGCCTCATTATCGATAGTGCGCGGTTCTTATAGTAGTCTTGACGGTGTACCTCCTGGTTGTTGACATGCTCAATGTATTTCCGTTGATGTCTATTGTGCGACTCAGTCCCTATTGGATGTGCGTCTCGAAGGCCTTTGTATTTCTCACAAGCAGTACACCTAGCAAACTTGTCCCCAGGTCTCTTCATAATGTATTCCGCGAATTGTTGATTCTTGATCACACTCAGTTTTGACAACGAAATTGGCCCACATCCCATTTTTTCGCCAACTTCATTAACGTCCATTAGTATGTTCTTCCATTTCGTCCCTGTTGGCAAAACCATCTGAACAACCTTTTCCCCCGACGCCAGAGTCCTGGTCTTGTGTGGCATCGCATCCGCTAATGGCATAATGATGGTTGATAGTGTTGCAGCCGCTTGGAGTGTTGCCTCCCTAGGCTTCTTCGTGCCAAAATTGCCATGGAACCGAGAACGCCGTCCTTGGGACGAGTAGTTCCGGAACCTATAAAAATCAGCCTTTGAAACTGCATGAATAATATACCACGCCGTGCAACACACTTCTATATTTTCCAAGGTCACCACCTTACGACCTTCGGCATCAAAGTGCGTGTTGCGATGAACCTCAAGTTTCTTTGCGGATCGCATTCGAAAGTCCGCAAGCCACATCTCTTGCCTCAAAGATTTTATTTTGTCACGTGGAAATAGTTGGCAACACTTCTTCGCACAACAATCTTTTGTTGCTACGGACCTAATAGATGTTTCTTCCAATGTTTGATCTCGACGACGTTGCGTGGGTTCCCGAGGCACACGACAAGAATCATATTTCCGTACACCTTTTCTAAGACGCATTGTGGCCAACAAAGCTGCTTGTAGTTCCCCATAACGGCGGGAATGATTCCACAAGCTGACACCATCATGAAGAACACTTCGCAACGGCCATCGACGAAGAGAGAATCTCCAACCTGGAGGCACTTCCAATGGGTGGAAAGAATTTAAAATGCACACCCCAACATCTTCCTCCCCAAGGGGATATGCATCAATACAATCCTTAGGATCCGAGTTCCTACAAACACCATCAGCCACGGGAACGCCACAGCCATTGACTAGGACAACATCAAGATCAACCCACTGTTCTCGTGAATAACCCTCACATGGTGGAAGGAAATCATCCTCTGCGCTATCAACAAACCCAACAGCAACGTCCGGAGGAGAACTTCCAGTTACTATGTCGTCGACTACATTGGCAACACCACTTGTGGCTCCATGTTCCACGACAGATTCAAAATCGCTAGCAGAGGTTGATGGATCCGAAGACAACTCGAACGCACTATCACCGACGTCGGAATCCATGGCCACTACAAGAAAGTCAAATTAGGAGTATGTCAAAATATCCAATTAAGCATAGGTCCAAGTGTATGTCATGGATAGCGTAAACACATATTATCAAGAAAAACACAATACGGGCAATAGTGGCTTTCATGGCGTGGAAACAAAAACACAATGGTATACGAACGCGCGTCCGATTAACTCCATGTGGCAACACTGTCATTGCAGACATAGACATGGGGTTTGCGGCCGTGCGTCCGTAAACCTATGCATGTCCAGGGAGGTCACTGCCAGGCGTAAATGCTCTAGTAACCTATAGACCATAGGGTTAAGGACGCGCGTCCGTAAACCTATGCATGTTCAGAGAGGTCACTGCCAGGCGTAAAGGCTTTGGTTACATATAGACCATAGGGTTAGGTTTGCGCTTACGTACACCTCTTCCTGTCCAGAGAGGTCACTGGGAACCGTAAAGACCTTGGTAACCTATAGACCATAGGTTTACGGACGCGCGTCCTTAACCCTATGGTCTATAGGTTACCAAGGTCTTTACGGTTCCCAGTGACCTCTCTGGACAGGAAGATAGTCTATAGGTTACCAAGGCCTTTACGGTTCGCAGTGACCTCTCTGGACAGGAAGATGGTCTATAGGTTACCAAGGCCTTTACGGTTCGCAGTGACCTCTCTGGACAGGCAGAGGTTTACGGACGCGCGTCCGTAATCCTCTTCCTGTGTAGAGAGGTCACTGCCAAGCGTAAAGGATTTGGTAACTTATAGCCCATAGGTTTACGGACGCGCGTCCGTAAACATCTGTATGTAGAAACTCAGTGTTGACCAAGAAGCCTACAGGTTCAGGGCATCAAGAGGTGTAGGTGACACCTACATGTATACCCAGGGCTCATGACAACACGAATTTGGACAAGTTAATATACCTACTGGTTTTTTCACAATGTCAAAATATTCTACTATGGTGCATAGGGTGAGGTAGGTTTACGGACGTGCGTCCGTAAACCTCTCTGACGGAAACCTCATTACTAGTTCAAACACAATGTTTAGGGCTAATATAGAGGTTATGCTCGCCAGGAGGGTTAAGGTTTACGGACGCGCGTCCGTAAACCTCCGGTATTTCCGGCGGCATAACCGGACCATTGCATCGGGGTCCGTACCTGGACGAGAAAAGCATCCGGCATACTAGAAGGGTCCAGGGAGCGCAACCCACATCTGAGATGCAAAAAGAGTCCCTTGGTGAGGGGATGTCCCCTTAAGTAGTGATCGTTCTTCCTCGGATCCGTTTTTCGACATAGGATACTAGCCGCCAACCAAAGCCTAAAAATAAAAACCTAAGGTTGCTATATTCCATGGGCCATGCTCACAATGGAACATGTATTCATGGCGGAGAGCATCCATAGAGCATGAGTCCACATAGAGACAAACCAAAGGCATCTATTGGCCAATAATATATGAGCATTATACATTTTTTAGGGGTGGTTTATAATATTGGAATGCCTAGTATTAAGAATTTATTGTAGAATGAGTAGACAAAAATTATAGAATCATGGGACAAATGGACCACAACAACAACAATAGTACGTGGAATATAAGAATATATGTAATTCAAAATTGAAATAGCAAATATTTGATTGGTTTGCATACAATGTAGTGGTATTCACCACAATATCATGTTATCTCATGTCATCTTGCATTTAGTATTGCAATTACATTGACCACCATCCTACCATTAAACCCGTTTAATCTACCCACCTATACACACGTATACATAATTGTATTAATAGATACACAAACTAGCAACGCCTAGACGCCATGAGAGCAACACATCTATTGTCCTAGGTCTGGGTTGAATTAAAATCAATATTGCCATTTTCCTCTCGAATCCTTAGTGCCCCCTTGAGTACATCAACATTTACTTCAAAAAAACTAAGAGCCTTCTTTATGTACTATACGTGAGAAAAAACATTTTTGAGTACCTTATGTATATTATGTACGGCAATGACTCAACAATACCAACTCTTACACTCACACTAGTTCGTATTTGGTATCAAACAAAACATTTGTATGCAATGGTACAAAACATTGTATCATTATTGGGTGTTGGGCTAATTTCGATTTAAGACCAAGGTGTTGGGGTTTATTTTTATTTCACATATACGTGTTAAATGACTTAAGACCATGGTATAGCCGCCTATACCCTAAACAAACATGAGGACATAGGGGTGCAAACATGGTAAAGGCCAAATAATTCAAACCTTTATTAATATAGTAACTTTAAATTTTGTAAAAAACATCATAAACATTCGAAAAGTCGAGCAAATATATGTTCACAAAGTATAATTCTAGAATACGGTGTAAGTGGTGAAAATTTGAAAAAGTAGGTGGCATTGAACAAAGAATTGTCACGCAAACTTGTTTAAAATACGAAAACATTAAATCGCATTGATCGAGTTGTGTCAATAAATTATGTTGACCTCAAGTTCATAATGAATTCAAGGAGTATTATAAAAACAATGACAACTTGAAAATATTTAAGATTCAAGAAATTTATGTTCTAAACCATATAATTCAATCATTTGCTTTAAACCATTAGTTTTGATGAAAGGTTTTGAGGATCTCATATTGATATTCTATAATAAAGTACTTAACACAACAATACATGCCAACATGGAAACAATACTCCAATTTAACCAACATTTTGCGTCTACTTATAGGCTATAATACAAGATCAGACCTACATGTGCAAAGATTGAATTAATCTTGAAGGTTGTTTAATGTACAAGAGGGATTGGTGGTAGTGGGTTTGCATGTATTCGCAAACAATGTGACTCGCGCATAGTCTAGGATTGCTTTTATTTTAGGGAATTAAGATGTCGGAGGGGAAATGTATGTCACTTTGCGTATTTTTAGGGGTACGCTAGGATACAATAATGGTTAACAACTTCACCGTTAGTATCACCCTTCACACTTGGCATTCAACTGTGCAAAATGGGTTTATGGTTTATGGGTTTAGGGTTTAGGGTTTAGGGTTTGGGGTTCCTCATGTTGCACCATATTAACTTAAATATTGCGTTCCAATCCATATTCTCCAACTCTATGTTGCATAATGATACTCGCATCAAAGCATCCAAAGTGTCCTACTTTAGTACGACATGTTTGGGAAACACAAAAGATGTCGTATTATTGAGGGAATACGAAAACTTAAGTAATATGATCTTAAACATATACACCACGAGGTTAAGCAATATAGATGGTATGAAATAATAACCTATAACTCCAAACAAATATAAATATTCTCAAGATCTCTTGATATAGGAGTCCAAATATCTCTCGTGTTGCCTAGTACCCAAGTTAGCAACTATCATCTTTTCTAAATTCCCTACTAACTTTGGAAAACTAATAATTTCAATATCACCAAAATATAAAGAGTTCTTTAATAAGAAACTAGACAACAATGATGCATGACGTATAGCATCAGTAAAAGATATCACCATGAGTGCAAGGCAACATACTAGGCAGGAGGCCACTCTAACCCTAACCATGTCCATTCTACACTAGAAACCCTAATAATCATTAAGTTCCCAATGATAAGTGAAGTTCCCAAGCAATTCCCAAGTGAAAATGGATGTATGTTAGATGTACATAATACAGATGAAAGGCATTTTAGCATGACCTACCTCTTTAATATGACAAAACGGGGATTCTAAATGTCGCATTATCAAGTGTCGTAGTCATATAAAAGAGGCAGTTTGAACTAAAAAGTTTGGTCACAAAAAAATGTGTCGTAATATCGAGGGTGTCGTGTAAACGAGTGTTGTATTAATGAGTGTCGCCCTAACCCATTGCCCCCTAGCCCCCCATTCCATCCCAACCCAGCCCCAATCCCATCCCATCCCCCCCCCAGCCCACCATCCCATCCCATCCACCCCCCCAGCCCCCCATCCCACCCCATCCCCTTGTGAGCCCAAAAGGGTGCCCACATTTAGTCTTAGACCCTTGAAACGTTAGTTGATGCACTTTGAAGTAGCATGTTACTTCACAAAAATATAAAAAGAGTGAAATGTTAGTCTTAGAAGTACCATGTTGTAAGAGGCTAGGATGTGAGTTGTTATTGTGTTTTTACCTTCGGAAGGATTTGAGTGAATGAGGATAGGTAAGGAGAACTTGGATTGAGTAGCTAGTGAGTAGGCTAGTACAAATGGATGGAGACAACCAAAGTGACTCAAGAGGCAAGTGCATTCGAATTGGGATGAATGGAGGATCACATGGAGCGCACAAGTGGACCACCTCATCATGGCCACTTAATGGGGAAGGTCCAAGGAAGAATGCAAGGTGGAGGATAAGCAAATTCTCAAAGCACCAATCAAATCACGAGTTAAGCATCGTGGTTTGAATTAAGTGGTGAGCAACGATTTGGGAAAGTAAGGGGAGAAAGTTATGGCGGCGGAAAGCGAAGGAGGCTAAGTTTGGGTTGAAGCATCCCAAGTTTGGTAAAGTGTGGTAGGTAGAAAGCCAAGGCTAGTTAAATGTTCGAATTAGGATCCTTGTTGATCATTTGAGGGAGGAAGGCTTAGAAGATAGGATTGGCGCCTACTAAGTAGGAGGAAATCTCAAGGGCTTATCGTGAGCCTTGAGGGTGCTCACCCCCTCAAGCTTACTATATAATCCCTCATTCTTCCCTCACTCATCCTCTCTTTCCTTTGTGCTCCAAGGCACCCCACGAGTTATAAGTGTGGGTGTGGGAAGCCATATTGGAGCACATGTGTGTGCTTAGTTTTTAGTTTGAGAGCCAAGGCTTGTTAGCCTTGAAGAGGGCTTGACCTCTTGGTAGAATTAGTGTTGACGTGAAGGATTTTAAAGTTAATTCATGATTCCAATTTGTGGTACTTAAAGTTCATGTTTTGAATACACGTGGTTGCAAGTTCCATGTTTAAGAGTTGAGCACTTGAGGTTGTGATGAGTGCAAAAATATACTTGTGTGGATTAGTTAGTCTTAGTGAAGTTAGGAAATTCTCTCTCCCCCTCTCCTCTCTAGAATTTTAGGATTTTAGGATTAGAGAAGAATTGTGTGATTAGAAAGGGGTTGTTAGTAGAATTAGGAAAATTAGGTAGGAAGATTAGTTAAGGGCTTGAATGATTAGTGAGGTAGTTGGGGATTACAACTACAAAGTTGTGGGTTCATGAAAGAGCTGGGTTTATGAAGGACCTGGGTTTGTTTAGTTAGAAGCTAAGGAGCTGGGTTCATGAAGGAGCTGGGTTTATGAAGGAGCTGGGTTTATAAAGGAGCTGGGTTTGTTTAGTTAGAAGCTAAGAAGCTGGGTTTACGAAGGAGCTGGGTTTATTTAGTTAGAAGCTAAGGAGTTGGGTTCATGAAGGAGTTGGGTTTATGAAGGAGCTAGTTAAATCCAAGACCACTTGAAGGGTGAACCTTGCACTATGGACTCATCCAAGTCCAAATCCAATACCGCGGAGGAATGTGAGCCCAAACCCACTACTCGGACTACGGACGCTTAAGGGTGGGGGGTTTGGCCTCACATAATTGGTGCGTCCGCCGGGAGCGAAGCGGAAGGTAGTTACAAGACTTGGAGGCGACTAGGAGACTTGGAGGCAACTAGGAAAAATTGGAGACACAAACTTGAGAGAAGGGAAGGAGCACCCGAAACTCGGTAAGTATTCTCTCTTTGGGTTACATTTGAATTCATTGTATTTCAACTATTCCTTGGAATGAATTGCATTGTCAATTACGCAAATTCATTTTTGAGGAAGGAGCGCGGCGAAGGTACGTCCTCAACCTTTTTGGGGATTTGCTAAGAACTTAAAAGGAACCTATAACCGAGTAGCTCATTAAAACATTAGAGGGTAAATTCACCTTAGGACATTGAACTTTGACACTCACCTCGGGGTGAGTCTCAAAGTTTTGGGAGTTGTCATTTCATGCTCTAGATTAAATTAATATTTCACAAAGTTTATGGTGTTGTTACATTGAGTCACGATTGAGGGGAGTGCTAACTCACAGGGGGATGCGATTGCTCAAGGTATGTTTATTTCTTCAAAGTGAACTCATTAACTAATTAAGGAATGCCTTTTGTACTCGTGATTGTTGTTATCCGTTGTAGAGGGTAATTCCCGAATTGTGGATGGTGTGAGAAGTTGAAGGGTGAAGCCTCGACTTTTAACATAATCTACTCGGAAGGTCACCCCCTCACAATCGGTATTGTGGTGAGTGTTAATTTGCGGGAAGGTGCGGAGGTGATGCTCCGACTTAACCAAAAAATTAACATGAACATGCCTATCCCCTATTGGGATTCTTTCACCTAAGTGGGCTTGCAGGTTCTTTTCCTCACCTCCTAAAAAAAAATTATAACCACACCAAGACAAGTGAAAATATTAAGAGGGGAATTGCTAGGATTATGTGTGGTCAAGTGAGGGTCGATCGATTCTTATGGAATGCAAGGTAGGACTCGCTCACAAAAACCAAGTTTGATAGTAGGACTAGAGAAATCTACTCGAAAGAGGCGGTCCTCTAAAATCAGTGATAGATTAGAACAAGATAATGTTAGAATAGAGAGTTGTTTGAACGTCGAACCTAGGACTAGGTCAATTCTAGACACCTTAGAACTTGGAGCTCAACTTGAAGAGGAGATCACTCCCTCCAAATTGAGTGGTGAAACTTCTTCGGAAAATTACACACTTAGAGAAGAATTCCCGGTAGAAGTTGATAGGGGATTGTTGAATAGTTCACCGGTCACCATGGCCGAGGAACGGGGGATGGATCCACCACCCATACCCCCAATTCCGCCCATACCTCCTATACCTCCAATAGACCCATTGGTTAGGCCAAGAGGCCTACCAATTGTGGTTCCACAAAATTTAGCGGCGATGGATATACCATCTCATCTCCCTAAATTTTATGGGACCAAGGATGAGGACCCCTCTCGGCACATGGAACGGTATATCGAACGGTTGGCTAGCTTCCTCATAACCGACCCGGGTTATTGGTTAGTGTGGTTTCCTACCACTCTAGAGGGGGAAGCCTATGAATGGTATCGGGATCATGCCGAGGGACATTTTAGGGGATGGGAACAATTACAAAGGGAGTTTCTTAACGAATTTAGGCCGGAAGTGGGTCAAAGTACCGCATTAAGGGCATTGTCGTCATTGAAGCAAGGAAGGGAGGAAGAAATTTCGGCTTACATTAGGAGGTTTGATTTAGTGTGCACTAGATTTGTGGGTACCATGCTCAACGACGACACGCTAAAGCAATTTTTCATTCAAGGGTTTTTTAAGTCCGGAACTATTAGGGGTGTTCTAGAAAGGAATCCCTTGACCTTGGCGGATGCCAAGCGTGCGGCTAGAGATATTGAAAACTTGGATAAAGATCACGAAAGGCTATGGAGAAGGGAGGATGAATTGATCCCACAATTCATCCCCATACGCCCTAGGGTGGTAGCGGTAGAACCCGCTAAGTATGAGAACCAAATTCCATATGCCATTGTGGACACCGGTCCCCGACCTTTAGCGGTTAGGGAACCGGCACCTCTTTTGGCACTACCGGCCCCTAGAACGGATCCACACTTGGAGGAGGTTGAGAGAAGACTAGGTGCTAGCCAACTAGGATTCCAAGAGGCTATGATAAAACAAATGCAAAGCCTCACGGATCAAATGTCATTAATGATCCGGAGTCAACAACCGGGGCCTCCACCCCCGGTTGAGTCGGGTAGGCATTCTTCCGGATTATGGTGTGTCCAATGTGGCCAACCGGGCCACACGCGTCAATTTTGTAGAAGTGGACAAAACCGTGACCAAAGAGGAAACGGTAACCCACCTCAACAAAATCAACGAGGTCAAGCGCCACCTCACTATGGAAATGGAAGCAATAGAGGACCACAACCTAGAGGGCAAGGTGGCCAAAATTTAGAGAAGAAGGAATTTCATCCCTTTTGTGGAAGGTGGCACGCTCAAGGACAATGTTGGTCCGAAGGTCAAGAGTTTAATTGTAGCAATTGTGGAGGAAGTCATCCCTCGGATACGTGTCGCCAACCGGACAAAATAATTAATGTCCCTTACCCGGTGGCTAATCCACAACAACAAGCAAGGGATAATATGCGAGGTGCTAGGCCACAAGGAGTACCGGCCAATGAACTTAGGCCACCTAACTTATACTATGACCATAGTAATGCTAGGCAAACTTTTCATCCACCGGCGGGCTTGCAAACTACAACCGGTTACATTCCAATACAAAATAGACAAGGAGTTCCACCTAATGGTAGTAACGGGAGACAAGCGCCTCCAACGGATCCGGGACCATCTAACTCCCAAGATGTTAGGTTCATGGATGGAGTGTTGGAGGCCACATGTGATGACATGCTTCCTCTCCCAACGAGAATTGGAGAGGAGCAAAGTCAATGGCCTCCTCACACCAATGCTATTACATATGAGTTAGTGAAGGGTAAGGGTGTGGTTGAAGAAGCACCTGCACTAGCGGTAACTACTAGGGCTAGGAGAGGGGATGCCCCGTTGGAGGTAGGAATAGGAGAGCAAGGAAATTACTCTTCGGATGAAGAGATTAATCTCTCCGAGTTGGATAGGGTAGCTAGAAGAGCTACTAAGGATGTGGAGAGGGAAAATATAATTTTACAAAATAGGGAGAGGACTAATGCGGTACATGACTTGGATAATAGCGATGTGGGTGAATGGGAAGGACCGGGGGTTCCCGTAGACGAATTCGACGTAGTGGGTAATTCTAAGGTGGAAAGATCTACCGGGTACGACTTGTGGGCGGACCTTAGTACACTCAAGGCGGATATTACTTTCGGCCAACTATTGGAAATTTCACCCACGGCAAGGAAAACATTAAAGGAGGGAATGCCGGTACACAAGAGGATGAGGAAGGTGAAAGCTAAAATAGCCGCTAGGATCCAATCACAAGGTGGAAGAGACGTGAAAGCTATAGAAATAGAAGTTGTTATAGTAGATAAGGTGGTTCCTAATGTGCTAGTCGACGGAGGGAGTAGTCTAAATATACTACCGGAGGATACTATGAAAAAATTGGGACTTGGACTCACGGGGCCTTCACCTTTGGTCATAAATATGGCAAATCAAAGTTCGACTACGCCTTTGGGGATGATCAAGGATTGTAGAATGACTACGGGAGGTGAGGAGTACTTGGTCACCTTCCATGTCATTAAAATGCACTCCAACAAGGACACCTTCCCCATTTTGCTAGGTAGGCCTTGGTTGCGGATGGCGAATGCTATGGTCAATTGGGGTGGACCTAAACCATCCATCACTTATGGTCCGGAGGGTAATAGGGTCATAGTGTCCATTGGTTCATTAGAAGGATGGATGAAGAAGGAGATGTATTTGCCATTGGAGAAGGAAATTGATGACTTAAACGAGAATGAGATTGGCAAGGCATTGGTGGGAGTCGTCCATCCCGAAGGTCAAAGGGTTGTTATAGATTCGGGCTCGGGAAGTCTAGGTCCTAATTTTTACAATTATGGGGATAATGGAGATTATGCCCAATGACTAAGGGAGTACCCCGAGTCCGAGGTTGATGTAATGGTTACATTTCACCAAGTAGGCTTAGGGAGTGAATTTCCTAGTGTTAGTTTAGGAGAGGGCTCATTGTTGGAGCCATGTGAGGTGCTCACCGAGGAAGAGTGGGTTAGCGGTGGGTTAACACCTTGGGTAGATGACGTGGAAGAGGGTGAGGTTAGTTTAATTCATGTAGATGGGACTCAAGAGGAGGATGTGATTATTGAGTCATCGAAATTGGAGGAGCCTTTACATTTCAAGACCACGTCTACGGGGATAGTTGTAGGTCAAGATGTGAAAGATTACCCCAATGTGCCTTCCGATTGGTATCGGAACAAAGAGGAACAAGCACATGTGTCGGAAGCGGATTGGCGGTACGTGGATGTGAAATTAAAGAATGGAAAAACCCGACAAATGAAGATGGGTTCCAAATTGGGGGAGAAAGAGGTTAGGGAGTATAGCAATTTGGTGGATGAGTTTAGTGATACTTTTGCATGGTCCTACGATGAGCTTAAGGGAATTCCTAGGGAAATGGTAGAGCACCGGATTCCTTTAATTCCGGGGGCGAGGCCAATTAGACAAAAGGAGAGGAGGATGAATCCTCAATTGCAATTGTTGGTGAAAGCGGAATTGGAAAGGTTATTGAAGGCCGGGTTTATCAAGCCGGTGGAAATCACGGATTGGGTTTCTCCTATGGTCTTAGTAAAGAAAAAAAATGGGAATTTAAGGGTTTGTGTCGACTATAGGAAATTGAATTCGTGCACACAAAAGGATCACTTCCCCTTACCTTTTATCACCTTGTTGCTTGAGGAGGTTGGAGGTCATTCGCGATATACCTTTATGGATGGGTATGCGGGTTATAATCAAATTTCCATAGCCCTCCAAGATATCCATAAAACGGCTTTTACTACACCTTGGGGTACTTTTGTGTGGGTAGTGATGCCATTTGGGTTATGTAATGCCCCGGCTACTTTCCAACGATTAGTAATGTATATCTTCACCGACTTGTTGTTCAAATCCATGACCGTCTTTGTGGACGATTTTAGCACACAAAGTAATGTGGATGATCACCTACATTGTGTTAGGGAGGCATTGGTTAGGTGTAGGAAGATGAGGTTAGCATTGAACCCGGATAAGACATTTTTGGGAGTGAATAAGGGAGTGTTGTTGGGTTATGTTGTTAGTGAGAAAGGTAGAGAACCCGATCCGGATAAGATTGCGGCCATAAGCGACTTGGCAACTCCAACCAATTCCAAGGGGATCTCTAAGTTGTTAGGACATGTGGGATGGTACCGGGAACTTATTCCTAATTTTTCAAAGATAGCGGTGCCCATTACCCATTTGCTCAAAAATGATGTCAAATTCGAGTGGACGGATGCTTGTCAAAAAGCCTTTGAGGAATTGCGGGATAGGTTGAGCACCTATCCGGTGTTGATACCACCCAATTGGGGTAAACCTTTTCACGTCTATTGTGATGCTAGTAATGTGGCAATAGGGAGTGCGCTTTGTCAAGCAACGGGAGAAAAAGAGAAGGATCAACCTATAGCTTATGCGAGTAAGCAATTGACCCCCGCCGAAAGAAACTACTCTACAACGGAGAGGAAGTGCCTAGCCATGGTGTTTTCCGTTAAAAAGTTTAGGCATTACCTCATGTGCAACCCGGTTGTATTTTTTGTTGACCACATGGCTATCAAGTATCTAGTTAACAAGGCGGAGTTAAGTGGTAGGTTAGCTAGGTGGGTTTTGTTATTAGAAGAATTCGACTACACGGTGGAATATAAACCGGGTCGTATGCATTTACAAGCGGACCACTTGTCTAGGTTGTCGGAGGAGATAGGAAAAAATCCGGTAAATGATATGTTAGTAGATGATAGCCTCTTTGTGGTCACTTCTACACCGGAGTGGTATGCGGGCATAGTGGAATTTCTAACAACCCACAAGTTGCCCAAAGAGTGGACAAAAGAAGAGAGAAGGAAGGTGAGGGTAAATAGTAGGCAATTTGTTGTAGTGGGCCATAGGTTGTTTAGAAGGGGGTCCGATGGTATTTTACGACGATGCGTGTCAAAAACGGAGGTTGAAGCGATTTTAATCGCTTGCCACGATAGCGCTTGCGGCGGTCACTTCTCGGGTCAACTCACCGGGCAAAAAATACTTAGAGCGGGCTACTTTTGGCCTACACTATTTAAGGACGCCCATGACTATGTAAGGAAATGCGACGCTTGCCAACGGTATGCCCGAAACGACCTTAGAATGGAGATGCCTTTACATGTATCATTACCCTTAATTCCTTTCGAAAAATGGGGCATCGACTATGTGGGTGAGGTCCATCCCCAATCTTCAAAAGGAATGAAATATATTGTGGTGGCAACCGAGTACCTCACCAAGTGGGCGGAAGCCAAAGCGGTGAAGACCGACACGGCGGAACACGCGGCAACATTTATGTACGAAAACATAATTTCACGGTTCGGGGTGCCGAAGATCCTAGTAAGCGATAGGGGTACTCACTTTTTGAATGACTTGATTCGAGAGATGACAGAGAAATTTAAAATTGATCACCGGAAGACTACTCCCTACCACCCACAAACCAATGGACAAACGGAAAGGGTTAACGGAATTTTGGTGAGTATACTACGCAAGACGGTTATAGACTCGAAGCGGGATTGGGATACGAAACTAACGGCGGCACTTTGGGCATACCGTACAACCTATAAGGTAACTACGCGTGCTACACCATTTTCCTTAGTCTATGGTCTTGAAGCGACACTACCAATCGAATATGAAGTCGAGTCACTTAGGGTGGCCGTGAGTACGAGACTTACCGAAAGTCAATCCTTACGAAATCGACTAACCGATTTGGAAGCACTTGACGAAGGGAGGAGAATGGCGGCTCAACATATTGAGGCAATCCAAAGAAGGAGAAAGATTACTTTCGACAAACGACATAAGAGAAGGGCCCTAACACCGGGAATGATGGTCATGATTCAAGACGCACGAAAGCTTGAATTTCCGGCGAAATTCGATGCAATATGGTTAGGACCTTACCTTGTCTATGAGGTCTTTCCTAATAATTCAATTCAATTGGAAACGTTGAATGGTGAGCTCTTTCCTACCCGTACATCGGGAAGTAGATGTAAGGAGTACCGAGCTTGACTAGACAACTTACCCTTGGAGCAAGAGATGTTTGGATTCATCCCCCGATGGTCGCCAATTATGTGAGCCCAAAAGGGTGCCCACATTTAGTCTTAGACCCTTGAAACGTTAGTTGATGCACTTTGAAGTAGCATGTTACTTCACAAAAATATAAAAAGAGTGAAATGTTAGTCTTAGAAGTACCATGTTGTAAGAGGCTAGGATGTGAGTTGTTATTGTGTTTTTACCTTCGGAAGGATTTGAGTGAATGAGGATAGGTAAGGAGAACTTGGATTGAGTAGCTAGTGAGTAGGCTAGTACAAATGGATGGAGACAACCAAAGTGACTCAAGAGGCAAGTGCATTCGAATTGGGATGAATGGAGGATCACATGGAGCGCACAAGTGGACCACCTCATCATGGCCACTTAATGGGGAAGGTCCAAGGAAGAATGCAAGGTGGAGGATAAGCAAATTCTCAAAGCACCAATCAAATCACGAGTTAAGCATCGTGGTTTGAATTAAGTGGTGAGCAACGATTTGGGAAAGTAAGGGGAGAAAGTTATGGCGGCGGAAAGCGAAGGAGGCTAAGTTTGGGTTGAAGCATCCCAAGTTTGGTAAAGTGTGGTAGGTAGAAAGCCAAGGCTAGTTAAATGTTCGAATTAGGATCCTTGTTGATCATTTGAGGGAGGAAGGCTTAGAAGATAGGATTGGCGCCTACTAAGTAGGAGGAAATCTCAAGGGCTTATCGTGAGCCTTGAGGGTGCTCACCCCCTCAAGCTTACTATATAATCCCTCATTCTTCCCTCACTCATCCTCTCTTTCCTTTGTGCTCCAAGGCACCCCACGAGTTATAAGTGTGGGTGTGGGAAGCCATATTGGAGCACATGTGTGTGCTTAGTTTTTAGTTTGAGAGCCAAGGCTTGTTAGCCTTGAAGAGGGCTTGACCTCTTGGTAGAATTAGTGTTGACGTGAAGGATTTTAAAGTTAATTCATGATTCCAATTTGTGGTACTTAAAGTTCATGTTTTGAATACACGTGGTTGCAAGTTCCATGTTTAAGAGTTGAGCACTTGAGGTTGTGATGAGTGCAAAAATATACTTGTGTGGATTAGTTAGTCTTAGTGAAGTTAGGAAATTCTCTCTCCCCCTCTCCTCTCTAGAATTTTAGGATTTTAGGATTAGAGAAGAATTGTGTGATTAGAAAGGGGTTGTTAGTAGAATTAGGAAAATTAGGTAGGAAGATTAGTTAAGGGCTTGAATGATTAGTGAGGTAGTTGGGGATTACAACTACAAAGTTGTGGGTTCATGAAAGAGCTGGGTTTATGAAGGACCTGGGTTTGTTTAGTTAGAAGCTAAGGAGCTGGGTTCATGAAGGAGCTGGGTTTATGAAGGAGCTGGGTTTATAAAGGAGCTGGGTTTGTTTAGTTAGAAGCTAAGAAGCTGGGTTTACGAAGGAGCTGGGTTTATTTAGTTAGAAGCTAAGGAGTTGGGTTCATGAAGGAGTTGGGTTTATGAAGGAGCTAGTTAAATCCAAGACCACTTGAAGGGTGAACCTTGCACTATGGACTCATCCAAGTCCAAATCCAATACCGCGGAGGAATGTGAGCCCAAACCCACTACTCGGACTACGGACGCTTAAGGGTGGGGGGTTTGGCCTCACACCCCTCATCCCATCCCAGCCCTCCATCCCATCCCCCCTTCCCATCCCAACCCTCCATCCCAGCCTCCTATCCCATCCCCATCCCCCTATCCCATGCACCCCATCCCAAGAGGTGCCACGTGCCCGCGCCCTCTTTCCCCCTCTCCCCAACCCTAAGCGACGCCGCCCGCTCACACCAGCGTCATTTCCAACGTTGTGCGCTTGGTGTTGGGCGGTGCTGGCGAATTTTTTCGTGTGCATAGTAGCATTTTTGCGCTAGGGTTTTTGTTGAGAGATTGTGTGTTGGTTGAGGGTGTGAGCGAGTGTGTGTGAGTGAGTATTGTGAGGATTTTGTTTGGAGTTGTGCTTTCTTTTCTGAAGCAACTTGAGATGCTTGGGAGGTTTGAGAGCTAGAGAGCTTGAGAGCTTGGGAGCTTGAGAGGTTTGAGAGCTTCAGAGGCTTCAGAGATTTGAGAGCTTCAGAGGCTTCAGAGATTTGAGAGCTTGAGAGGTTTGAGAGTTTTAGAGTTTGAGAGCTTGAGAGGTTTGAGAGTTTGAGAGCTTGAGAGCTTGAGAGCTTGAGAGGTTTGAGAGTTTGAGAGCTTGAGAGCTTGAGAGCTTGAGAGCTTGAGAGGTTTGAGAGTTTGAGAGTTTGAGAGCTTGAGAGCTTGAGAGCTTGAGAGCTTGAGAGCTTGAGAGCTTGAGAGCTTGAGAGCTTGAGAGCTTGAGAGCTTGAGAGGGTTCAGAAGAAGAGTTGTAGTGTGGGAGCTAGCATTCTACAAGAGGTAAGTATTGCTGTAACATTGCTCTTGTTTTTCGTATGATTACACTTCTGGGTTGTTGGGGTTTAGAGTTTGTTTTGTTAGCTTGAAAGCATGTGTGCTTCATACGGATTGAGAGCATGTGAGGTTTCAGTTTGAAGCAATTTAGGGTTTGTTTGGTAGCTTGATAAAAGACCATATTCCAAAAATCATTTAGTTTTAGGCATTTCATTATTCTAAAGGGCAATTGACATCTGAGATTTGAGAGTTGAAGGCTTTAAGACCTGCAAGAGCTTTGAGAGCATTGAATTGGTCCACAACTTTCTAAGATTTCAAAGATATGCGTTTGGCAATAGAGGGCTTGAAAGGTTTTGCAGAATTTGTGATTGGGGTTTCAACAGTCGAGCGTTGGAAGATTGAAGAATGAGATTGAGGTATAAGAGTGCAGATTGAAGAAGTAGACTGAGTTGTTAAGATCGAGGCTCCAAAACAGCAAGAATGTGCATTGTAGAAATCATTGTCTCATAATTTCCGTACAGATGTCTCTATGATTCATTGTTTCTAACATATGTTGCTGGTGTTAATTTGTCACTATGCAGTGCAGAGTCAGCTATTGCTTTCAACTCGCAAGAGAGCCAAATCGTATTTCATGATAAGAAACATTGTAGATTATTGTATAGTGCCCTAAACCCAACAATGCCCGAAAAATGCGGAGCAACGAAATAGTGTGATGTTTACGGACGCGCGTCCGTAAACTCGGGATGTTTGCTCAAGACAGGCAATTCTAATGCACAAAATATGTGCAGAGTTTATGGACGCGCGTCCGCAAACTCGGTATGTTTGCTCAAGAAAGATAATTCCAATGCACAATATATGTGCAGAGTTTACGGACGCGCGTCCGTAAACTCGGGATGTCTGCTCAAGACATGCAATTCTAATGCACAATATATGTGCAAAGTTTATGGACGCACGTCCTTAAATATATACATTGAATAATAGCCGATTTATCTAATGGCCATTGAATAATATGCCGACACAGATTCCGGACTCATGTCTGTAAATATATTCATCATATAATAGCCTGTCCATCTGTTGGCCTCATACCACCGAATATCTTACGGACGCGCGTCCGTAAAAAACCGTCCAAACAATATAATTAGAGATAAAAAACACTACGCCATGAACATATGAGGCGATTAAATGTCATAATAAAACCCAGTCATGCTACCCTCTCAAAGTCTTCATAAAAAAGGCACAAGTTCACTGGGAATTGTACGCACTGTGCAATGCAATGCATAAATTAATTACCGCACGACTAAATTCATGAAAGAATATTTTAATCTTATCCATGCTTACGGCCGCGCGTCCGTAAATAGACAATGTATGTGCTTTGTGTTCTGATCAGTATTGATTAAATTGAATAATATAAAGTAGACTCCTGTAATTACATCAACGCAAGATATATATACCTTAAAATATAGTGCTAAATGATATTTGCTAAATACCCAACAATGTACGTAAAAGAAATCCTCTCCTCTAATGTTCAACCTATATTTACGAACGCGCGTTCGTAAATTAGGCACGCTATCCTTGAATATATTACACTAACTTACTGTTTGTCCTATTCTTCAGATGGCATCCACGAAGAGACCCGCTATTGACATGTTCGCGGAGCTTCTCTCTCCTCCACTTCCAGACGCAATCAAAGATCTAAGCAACAACGACCACTACAAGCCGAAGGAAGATACTGTAGACAATTGGACAGTCATTGTAGAAAAATATGAAAAAGATATATTTGTGCTCAGATTTTCGTATCAATTAAGGACACCATTAGAAGAACCAGAGAAATGGGTCAGGCTAAAATTCTGGACAATAGAGTGTACAGTAGCCCAGGGGGACTACGTCGTGATTGACCTCGAGAAGGAGGAGGATAGAATAACGTTCATTTTGCACGAGTCGTACCATCCCTTCAACAAAAACGAGTGTGAAAATAACAGTCCAGATGCGGGTTGCTTGAATCTCGCGAAGGAATTCCAAGACTACGCGTGCAATGCGCCTTGGACGGGTAAGCGGCTAGGACGCCTCTTGAACAATGTCACAAGAGTGAATGGCGCATTGCTAGAGGCCAAAAAAGGGAAAGAAAAGAAGAAACCTTCCACAACTACGCAAACAAAACGTGTGCCTAAGCCCGTCCCAAGCAATTCAAGACCATCCCAGAGTGGTGCGTCATCTGGGAGCAGACAACGAAGCAAACGGTCGCACTCGCTGATGGAGTCATCTGGGCTCACAGAGGGGCCAGACGTCAGCTTGTCTCTTGCTGTCGCCCCTCTCCTTAAAAAGGGCCAACGACCTGACGCCGAACTCTCGACAAAGATATTCCAAGAGTTCGACGAGAAGACAAATGGATGCTGGGAAACTCAAGTATGTGAGCGTAGAGCAGAGAGCGGAGAGCGGAGAGCAGAGATTGGAGAGCGGAAAATTTAGATTTTGTTAGGTAATTTTAGGAGAAGCAGTACCTATTTCCGTGGAATTAGAGATATTTTCAATTACATTTTTTGGAAAGGAACCCCATTCCCGTGGACAGTATAACTTAGAATTGTTTGAGAAACCAATGGATCCTATAGGCGTGGAAGATTGCATTTGTTATTAAACATCTTTTAGTATATGTTTAAAATGTAATATATTTGATTAGGGCTAACATCAACAAATGAAAATCAAAATACCATACACAAAAAATAATTTATTGGTCAACAAAATGTATCCAACATGAAGACTTACAAAAATGTGTAGTTAGTTCAAGTAGCTATATAGTCTAGTTTAGGGCCATCTACACCCTATCTGCGGGGCATGTCCAATATGGGTAAAAAGATCCAAAAAACATGCCATAAAACTCCGTTGCACCATAACAACTTTCTAATTCATCTCTAAGCCTAGCCAAATTACGCAAAGACAACTCCGCCAACTCCGACCGCAAAATCCTCTTGGAAATTGTTGAGGTGACGTGGCGGCTCTGCGAAAACAACATGAGGTTCAATTTAAAAAGTTTTACCAGGTTGTGTTCGCGTGGCAAACACAACTCTGGGAGAGCATGTGGACCCATCCTAAACTCATGCGCCGCCAAACGAAGCGCATGGTACTCCACACTGGTATCGACAATGTCCTTCCATGCTTTGCAACATAGTCGTAATTTGCCGATCACCAACAAACGGCGTTTGGTGTCAAACGCCTTCTCCCGGCTCGTATAATCCTTTGTAGCACCCACCACTAAGTTCGGAACTAATACGGACAACTGTACATCTAGGTCCAGCTCCAATACGTGGGGCACAATGACGACGAATCGGCGCGTTTTTGCGTTACCTGAGTCACATTGAAACACACAACCTGAATATAATAACATAAGAATAAACCAACAGAATTCAAATGTGGCTTGCACACAAATAATGTGGCTACATTATCCAGCAGAAATCAAATTAAAAATGTAGGCTAAGGGCCCAAGGAACTTACCCACTTGAGCTGAAATGTCTCTCTGCGAGATAGAACTTGGTGAGTTTATATTAAAGGAGATTGTCTATGTTGGAAGCTATAAATGATTGAATGCACAAAACCATACCTTGTAAAGAAACTTAACGAACACATCAGCCGTCAAGGTGTACCAAGTTGGGCGACTCTCCTTTATTTTCTCGCATGCTTTGTAGTCAGCTGGCGATATGAGATCCTTGAAGGTGGACAATTCTAACCTTCCAAAAGTGCGGATTCGAAGAAGCTTGGCCGGAATATTTGCTTTGACATAATCATGCTCGGTTGACCTGAGACAAAGTATGTGAGGAAGTTGCACTGAAAATAATGCAAAAAAATTGAATAAAAAATGCAAAATGAATGAATAAGTGAGTGAGTTTACCAATTAATGTCGCTCATGGCATTGAGGAATACACCAGTGTAGCCTCTAGGGTCAACAATTATGCAGTCCACCGAGATATGCCAACTCTTTTCATCGGGGTGGTGGTTATTGACATGCCTCCACCAAGCAGTGAGACGATGATTGCCTTCCCAAACGAAGAACATCTTCCCCGCGAAATGTGCGAGATCCGGATCCAGCTTGAGCTTGGTATCAAATTCTGCGGAGGCCTCTTGCCAAAGGGGGCTCCAAGAGGCCATGATGCCAGGGGGAATGGGAAGGTCCACGGGAACATCGTTGAAAATAGAAACGTAAAGAACTCGATCACCCTCTCGGTATCCCATTACAAACTCACATTCCAAGCGCTGCACCTCAACCTCACTGATAGGACGGACAAGAGGGAGGGCTCTCAAGCGGCACAAAGGAATGGATAAACGGGACTTACCCGTTGGCTTAATCCGGAGGCGTTGGATAACACCAACGGAATCTTCCTTTTGTGATTTCCGAAGCTCAAGTTCACACACAACAGGATCGGTGTCGGAAACAGCTTGCACGGCATCGTCACTCATTGGGAGAGCCTAACAAAATCACAAACAAGAAATGAATGCTAAGAATGCTTGAACACAAGAAATTTGCTAAACACATCACTCAACAACCATCCAACTTACCTCTACTTGCATTTCGCCTTCTGAATTAAAAGCATCCACCTGGACGGCTTCAACTTCAACCAACGGAGCCTCAACAACAACATCCTCTCCAAATTCGGGTTGCGATTGAGCGCCTTGTGAAGAGTCCATTTCCTAAGAACATGAAGAGAATGAGAATTTCAAAAAGCAAGGTCAATATTTTAGTGACCATAAAAAAACAAAAACCCAAACCTCCTTCCACACACCATAGACTCGAAAATATGAAATCAGTTTGTGCACTCTAGAATGAGGCCTCGGATCCGAGGCCTCTTCCCACAACTCATACAAATACCCTAGCATAACCTGAAATGGCCGAGGGGGCCTCAAAATCATCATATTAGCCCCCCTTAAGAAATCAAATTGTGCACTCTAGAATGAGGCCTCGGATCCGAGGCCTCTTCCCACAAGTCATACAGTTAGCCTATCAGAACCTGAAATGGCCGAGAGGGCCTCAAAATCATCATATTGGCCCCCCTTAAGAAATCAGTTTGTGCACTCTAGAATGAGGCCTCGGATCCGAGGCCTCTTCCCACAAGTCATACACTTAGCCTATCAGAACCTGAAATGGCCGAGAGGGCCTCAAAATCATCATATTGGCCCCCCTTAAGAAATCAGTTTGTGCACTCTAGAATGAGGCCTCGGATGCGAGGCCTCTTCCCACAAGTCGTACACTTAGCCTATCAGAACCTGAAATGGCCGAGAGGGCCTCAAAATCATCATATTGGCCCCCCTTAAGAAATCAGTTTGTGCACTCTAGAATGAGGCCTCGGATCCGAGGCCTCTTCCCACAAGTCCTACACTTAGCCTATAAGAACCTGAAATGGCCGAGAGGGCCTCAAAATCATCATATTGGCCCCCCTTAAGAAATCAGTTTGTGCACTCTAGAATGAGGCCTCGGATGCGAGGCCTCTTCCCACAAGTCGTACACTTAGCCTATCAGAACCTGAAATGGCCGAGAGGGCCTCAAAATCATCATATTGGCCCCCCTTAAGAAATCAGTTTGTGCACTCTAGAATGAGGCCTCGGATGCGAGGCCTCTTCCCACAAGTCGTACACTTAGCCTATCAGAACCTGAAATGGCCGAGAGGGCCTCAAAATCATCATATTGGCCCCCCTTAAGAAATCAGTTTGTGCACTCTAGAATGAGGCCTCGGATCCGAGGCCTCTTCCCACAAGTCATACACTTAGCCTATAAGAACCTGAAATGGCCGAGAGGGCCTCAAAATCATCATATTGGCCCCCTTTAAGAAATCAGTTTGTGCACTCTAGAATGAGGCCTCGGATCCGAGGCCTCTTCCCACATTCATACAAATACCCTAGCATAACCTGAAATGGCCGAGGGGGCCTCAAAATCATCATATTAGCCCCCCTTAAGAAATCAGATTGTGCACTCTAGAATGAGGCCTCGGATCCGAGGCCTCTTCCCACAAGTCATACACTTAGCCTATCAGAACCTGAAATGGCCGAGAGGGCCTCAAAATCATCATATTGGCCCCCTTAAGAAATCAGATTGTGCACTCTAGAATGAGGCCTCGGATCCGAGGCCTCTTCCCACAAGTCATACACTTAGCCTATCAGAACCTGAAATGGCCGAGAGGGCCTCAAAATCATCATATTGGCCCCCCTTAAGAAATCAGTTTGTGCACTCTAGAATGAGGCCTCGGATCCGAGGCCTCTTCCCACATTCATACAAATACCCTAGCATAACCTGAAATGGCCGAGGGGGCCTCAAAATCATCATATTAGCCCCCCTTAAGAAATCAGATTGTGCCCTCTAGAATGAGGCCTCGGATCCGAGGCCTCTTCCCACAAGTCATACACTTAGCCTATCAGAACCTGAAATGGCAGAGAGGGCCTCAAAATCATCATATTGGCCCCCCTTAAGAAATCAGTTTGTGCACTCTAGAATGAGGCCTCGGATCCGAGGCCTCTTCCCACAAGTCATACACTTAGCCTATCAGAACCTGAAATGGCCGAGAGGGCCTCAAAATCATCATATTAGCCCCCCTTAAGAAATCAGATTGTGCACTCTAGAATGAGGCCTTGGATCCGAGGCCTCTTCCCACAACTCATACAAATACCCTAGCATAACCTGAAATGGCCGAGGGGGCCTCAAAATCATCATATTAGCCCCCCTTAAGAAATCAGTTTGTGCACTCTAGAATGAGGCCTCTTCCCACAAGTCATACACTTAGCCTATGAGAACCTGAAATGGCCGAGAGGACCTCAAAATCATCATATTGGCCCCCCTTAAGAAATCAGTTTGTGCACTCTAGAATGAGGCCTCGGATCCGAGGCCTCTTCCCACAAGTCATACACTTAGCCTATCAGAACCTGAAATGGCCGAGAGGGCCTCAAAATCATCATATTGGCCCCCCTTAAGAAATCAGTTTGTGCACTCTAGAATGAGGCCTCGGATCCGAGGCCTCTTCCCACAAGTCATACACTTAGCCTATCAGAACCTGAAATGGCCGAGGGGGCCTCAAAATCATCATATTAGCCCCCCTTAAGAAATCAGATTGTGCACTCTAGAATGAGGCCTCGGATCCGAGGCCTCTTCCCACAAGTCATACACTTAGCCTATCAGAACCTGAAATGGCCGAGAGGGCCTCAAAATCATCATATTGGCCCCCCTTAAGAAATCAGTTTGTGCACTCTAGAATGAGGCCTCGGATCCGAGGCCTCTTCCCACATTCATACAAATACCCTAGCATAACCTGAAATGGCCGAGGGGGCCTCAAAATCATCATATTAGCCCCCCTTAAGAAATCAGATTGTGCCCTCTAGAATGAGGCCTCGGATCCGAGGCCTCTTTCCACAAGCCATACACTTAGCCTATCAGAACCTGAAATGGCCGAGAGGGCCTCAAAATCATCATATTGGCCCCCCTTAAGAAATCAGTTTGTGCACTTTAGAATGAGGCCTCGGATCCGAGGCCTCTTCCCACAAGTCATACACTTAGCCTATCAGAACCTGAAATGGCCGAGAGGGCCTCAAAATCATCATATTAGCCCCCTTAAGAAATCAGATTGTGCACTCTAGAATGAGGCCTCGGATCCGAGGCCTCTTCCCACAACTCATACAAATACCCTAGCATAACCTGAAATGGCCGAGGGGGCCTCAAAATCATCATATTGGCCCCCCTTAAGAAATCAGATTGTGCCCTCTAGAATGAGGCCTCGGATCCGAGGCCTCTTCCCACAAGTCATACACTTAGCCTATCAGAACCTGAAATGGCCGAGAGGGCCTCAAAATCATCATATTGGCCCCCCTTAAGAAATCAGTTTGTGCACTCTAGAATGAGGCCTCGGATGCGAGGCCTCTTCCCACAAGTCGTACACTTAGCCTATCAGAACCTGAAATGGCCGAGAGGGCCTCAAAATCATCATATTGGCCCCCCTTAAGAAATCAGTTTGTGCACTCTAGAATGAGGCCTCGGATCCGAGGCCTCTTCCCACATTCATACAAATACCCTAGCATAACCTGAAATGGCCGAGGGGGCCTCAAAATCATCATATTAGCCCCCCTTAAGAAATCAGATTGTGCCCTCTAGAATGAGGCCTCGGATCCGAGGCCTCTTCCCACAAGCCATACACTTAGCCTATCAGAACCTGAAATGGCAGAGAGGGCCTCAAAATCATCATATTGGCCCCCCTTAAGAAATCAGTTTGTGCACTCTAGAATGAGGCCTCGGATCCGAGGCCTCTTCCCACAAGTCATACACTTAGCCTATCAGAACCTGAAATGGCCGAGAGGGCCTCAAAATCATCATATTAGCCCCCCTTAAGAAATCAGATTGTGCACTCTAGAATGAGGCCTCGGATCCGAGGCCTCTTCCCACAACTCATACAAATACCCTAGCATAACCTGAAATGGCCGAGGGGGCCTCAAAATCATCATATTAGCCCCCCTTAAGAAATCAGTTTGTGCACTCTAGAATGAGGCCTCTTCCCACAAGTCATACACTTAGCCTATGAGAACCTGAAATGGCCGAGAGGACCTCAAAATCATCATATTGGCCCCCCTTAAGAAATCAGTTTGTGCACTCTAGAATGAGGCCTCGGATCCGAGGCCTCTTCCCACAAGTCATACACTTAGCCTATCAGAACCTGAAATGGCCGAGAGGGCCTCAAAATCATCATATTGGCCCCCCTTAAGAAATCAGTTTGTGCACTCTAGAATGAGGCCTCGGATCCGAGGCCTCTTCCCACAAGTCATACACTTAGCCTATCAGAACCTGAAATGGCCGAGGGGGCCTCAAAATCATCATATTAGCCCCCCTTAAGAAATCAGATTGTGCACTCTAGAATGAGGCCTCGGATCCGAGGCCTCTTCCCACAAATCATACACTTAGCCTATCAGAACCTGAAATGGCCGAGAGGGCCTCAAAATCATCATATTGGCCCCCCTTAAGAAATCAGTTTGTGCACTCTAGAATGAGGCCTCGGATCCGAGGCCTCTTCCCACATTCATACAAATACCCTAGCATAACCTGAAATGGCCGAGGGGGCCTCAAAATCATCATATTAGCCCCCCTTAAGAAATCAGATTGTGCCCTCTAGAATGAGGCCTCGGATCCGTGGCCTCTTTCCACAAGCCATACACTTAGCCTATCAGAACCTGAAATGGCCGAGAGGGCCTCAAAATCATCATATTGGCCCCCCTTAAGAAATCAGTTTGTGCACTCTAGAATGAGGCCTCGGATCCGAGGCCTCTTCCCACAAGTCATACACTTAGCCTATCAGAACCTGAAATGGCCGAGAGGGCCTCAAAATCATCATATTAGCCCCCTTAAGAAATCAGATTGTGCACTCTAGAATGAGGCCTCGGATCCGAGGCCTCTTCCCACAACTCATACAAATACCCTAGCATAACCTGAAATGGCCGAGGGGGCCTCAAAATCATCATATTGGCCCCCCTTAAGAAATCAGATTGTGCCCTCTAGAATGAGGCCTCGGATCCGAGGCCTCTTCCCACAAGTCATACACTTAGCCTATGAGAACCTGAAATGGCCGAGAGGACCTCAAAATCATCATATTGGCCCCCCTTAAGAAATCAGTTTGTGCACTCTAGAATGAGGCCTCGGATCCGAGGCCTCTTCCCACAAGTCATACACTTAGCCTATCAGAACCTCAAATGGCCGAGAGGGCCTGAAAATCATCATATTGGCCCCCCTTAAGAAATCAGTTTGTGCACTCTAGAATGAGGCCTCGGATCCGAGGCCTCTTCCCACAAGTCATACACTTAGCCTATCAGAACCTGAAATGGCCGAGGGGGCCTCAAAATCATCATATTAGCCCCCCTTAAGAAATCAGATTGTGCCCTCTAGAATGAGGCCTCTTCCCACAAGTCATACACTTAGCCTATAAGAACCTGAAATGGCCGAGAGGGCCTCAAAATCATCATATTGGCCCCCCTTAAGAAATCAGTTTGTGCACTCTAGAATGAGGCCTCGGATCCGAGGCCTCTTCCCACAAGTCATACACTTAGCCTATCAGAACCTGAAATGGCCGAGGGGGCCTCAAAATCATCATATTAGCCCCCCTTAAGAAATCAGATTGTGCCCTCTAGAATGAGGCCTCGGATCCGAGGCCTCTTCCCACAAGCCATACACTTAGCCTATCAGAACCTGAAATGGCAGAGAGGGCCTCAAAATCATCATATTGGCCCCCCTTAAGAAATCAGTTTGTGCACTCTAGAATGAGGCCTCGGATCCGAGGCCTCTTCCCACAAGTCATACACTTAGCCTATCAGAACCTGAAATGGCCGAGGGGGCCTCAAAATCATCATATTCGCCCCCCTTAAAAAATCAGTTTGTGCACTCTAGAATGAGGCCTCGGATCCGAGGCCTCTTCCCACATTCATACAAATACCCTAGCATAACCTGAAATGGCCGAGGGGGCCTCAAAATCATCATATTAGCCCCCCTTAAGAAATCAGTTTGTGCACTCTAGAATGAGGCCTCTTCCCACAAGTCATACACTTAGCCTATAAGAACCTGAAATGGCCGAGAGGGCCTCAAAATCATCATATTGGCCCCCCTTAAGAAATCAGTTTGTGCACTCTAGAATGAGGCCTCGGATCCGAGGCCTCTTCCCACAAGTCATACAAATACCCTAGCATAACCTGAAATGGCCGAGAGGGCCTCAAAATCATCATATTAGCCCCCCTTAAGAAATCAGATTGTGCACTCTAGAATGAGGGCTCGGAACCGAGGCCTCTTCCCACAACTCATACAAATACCCTAGCATAACCTGAAATGGCCGAGAGGGCCTCAAAATCATCATATTAGCCCCCCTTAAGAAATCAGATTGTGCACTCTAGAATGAGGCCTCGGATCCGAGGCCTCTTCCCACAACTCATACAAATACCCTAGCATAACCTGAAATGGCCGAGGGGGCCTCAAAATCATCATATTAGCCCCCCTTAAGAAATCAGATTGTGCACTCTAGAATGAGGCCTCGGATCCGAGGCCTCTTCCCACAAGTCATACACTTAGCCTATCAGAACCTGAAATGGCCGAGAGGGCCTCAAAATCATCATATTGGCCCCTTAAGAAATCAGTTTGTGCACTCTAGAATGAGGCCTCGGATCCGAGGCCTCTTCCCACAAGTCATACACTTAGCCTATCAGAACCTGAAATGGCCGAGAGGGCCTCAAAATCATCATATTGGCCCCCCTTAAGAAATCAGTTTGTGCACTCTAGAATGAGGCCTCGGATCCGAGGCCTCTTCCCACAAGTCATACACTTAGCCTATCAGAACCTGAAATGGCCGAGGGGGCCTCAAAATCATCATATTAGCCCCCTTAAGAAATCAGATTGTGCACTCTAGAATGAGGCCTCGGATCCGAGGCCTCTTCCCACATTCATACAAATACCCTAGCATAACCTGAAATGGCCGAGGGGGCCTCAAAATCATCATATTGGCCCCCCTTAAGAAATCAGTTTGTGCACTGTAGAATGAGGCCTCGGATCCGAGGCCTCTTCCCACAAGTCATACAAATACCCTAGCATAACCTGAAATGGCCGAGGGGGCCTCAAAATCATCATATTAGCCCCCGTTAAGAAATCAGTTTGTGCACTCTAGAATGAGGCCTCGGATCCGAGGCCTCTTCCCACAACTCGTTCACATACCCTAGCATAATCTGAAATGGCCGAGAGTGCCTCAAATCCAAACATATATTCAATATTCTGAAATCAAATTTTGCACTCTAGAATGAGGCCTCGCCTCTTTGCACATTCATACACATATCCTAGTATAACCTGAAATGGCCGAGAGTGCCTCAAAACCTGAAATGGCTGGGAGCACCTCAAACTTGAGATGGCCGAGAGCACCTCCAACTCTCCTTCTCATCCGAATGCTCCTTATCCACTAGCCTAACCAAAGGCCGAAAGTATTCCTCCATGCACCTACCTTTTTGGTTGTTCTAACACATTCTCTCACCCAAACCCTACTTGGATTGGCCAAGACTAAGTATAGCGCAATGGCCGAAAGTAAATCTAGTGGAATGGCCGCGAATAAGTCTAGAGGAGTGGCCGCAAGTAAATAAGGTGATTGGCCTAGAGCATGCCAAACTGGATGGCCGACAGCATGCCACTGGAACATTCATTGGTGTTTGAGAACGCATAATCCCTCTCATTTGCTTGAAACCCTACATCTCAAATCCTCCTAAACCCAAAACAATACATCGCCGTCAGTATGTTAAGTGGACATTCCATGTAGCCGACGCCTTACCAGATTTTGAAGTATGCCCTCCACTGTTGCCCCGACATCGGCTCCACTGTCTTCAGATGTCCCGTCCCCTGGCGGCGTTAGTGGAGTGCTCCTCGAATCGCCGAGGTTTACCTCTGCCATTCCTCTCCCGCGTCCACGCCCTCGCCTTGATGTTGGTTGTGTTCCGCCCGCCTTGCTTCGCAGAATTCTTGGAGCATGTGTCACATTATCTTGAACGAGGGTTTCAGTTCCTAAGTCTCCTCCCTCCTCTCTTTCTCGGTCTCCCATCAAATTCGATCTGAGCTCTTCCTTTGCCACTTTCCTCTTGGACGCCTTCATATTTTCTCTTCCTTGAATTGTTGGCTGTCCCGACACCGGTTCTCGCTCATCTAACCCCTTCTCAATTTCTTGTGCTACCTCCTCGTTGTTTTCTTCATGGATATTTCCACTATCTCCACTTTCCCCATCCGCCTATATTTACCAGCGTCCCAATGGTTATAACAATGATAAGAAACCCGAATACTTAAAAAAAAGTAAATTCAGCGTTGAATTTGTACTACCATTTTCATTATGTGCTAAATCATCAGAATATTTGTAGATCCCAAGAATACGTACGACACTGCTAGAGTTCGTGTGTTCGCGTGAATCTTCTTGGATGCTGTCAATTCCCAACTCCTCCCCTTCTGCCATTGACCGCGGTTTGCTTCCGTCCGCCTCTTCTACAATTGGTGATAAGTGAAAAGGCGGAATTTCACAATCTAGCCTCCACGAAGGTTTCCGCAGGTCTTTTATGCTTTCGCTCAAATCCTCAGGCGTCCCACGGCCCTCGATTGGCGCCTTCCTTGCCTGTGTCTTCTGTGTCCTCACCCTGTTTCTCTTCTTGTCGGTGTAATGTGTAGACGTTCGCCTCCTCTTCTTTTTCTTAGATGGTTCCGCTGTCGGAGGTTGTGAATTCCCTATTTCCTTCATGTGTTCAACCCTCCCGTGATTCAAACCTACTCGCTCTATTTCCTTTCCACAACCTCACCGCATCAACCTCAAACATTGGAAAGAAAGTGGGCAATCTCATTCCTCTCCGTATATAATTGCGATAACTCCCGATGTTAGGCGCGCTTCACTATCGCCCAACCGTGTTCCTAATTAGGGCTATCTTTTTTTAGTATGCCTGACAAGTTTGTCTCTCTCTGCTAATTATGCTTATTTCTTTATAACCTCATCGTTATCACCATCATCTTTATAACCTCATCGTTATCACCCCGCTGGATATGTCTCGAATCCGTGTTCCAGAAAACCCCGACGCCATCCCTACGACAAGATTGTCCAAACTTGTTCGGCGATCCAGTAGCGCTCCTTCCGCAAAGCAGAGGCAGATGGTGGCATCTGCTGAAGCTATGCATGCTACTGTTCTCAAGTTAACTATGATCCCTCAACCGGGATTTGGTTGCATTATCACACTGCAGTCCAAGTCAGAACCGCAGCCACCCATCTACCAAGTCACAGTGAGTTCTCTTCCAGAATGCAACTGCCCATACTTCTTGGATATGATTTCCAAGTTCGGCCGCAAACGGAATTCTTATATGAATTGTAAGCATCTGTATTACATCTACGTCAAGGTTTCTAATTTGGATGCGGATGTAAATTTGTTCATACACGCCCCGACATTTAGCTTCAATGAGGTCAAACTCATCATGGAGGGAGGTCTCTTGACACATTCAACTTCCTAGAATTCCTCTCAGCCTAGCACTACATTAGGCTATGATATTTGTGTCCATTTCTGGACATCTTGTGAAGCAATAATTGATTGATATAATAAAGGTATAATCTCAATGATTATTTTTATTTACTTCAAAATTGTGTATTACAATGCTTCCTACCAGCTTAGGCAGAAAATATATATTTACAAGACTGCCTAAATTATCTGGATACACATTCAAGCATCAACAATTTAAGATACATGACGTTTCTCTTCGGCCTCCAGCGCATTGAAGTGACTCTTCATCTGTAGCTCTACTCCGCATAGAGTACACAAAATGTAGTGAACTATGAAAGGAGCATGGTTGAAAGAGGTGTGGCCAAATTCGAGTCATCGAATTTGGACACACCTCTTTCAACCATGTCCCTTTCATGGTTCACTACATTTTGGGTACTCTTATCTCTTCCAGATCCCTCCTTTCCAAGAACCGTCACCGCCGAAACCAATTGCAATAATTTATTGATATACTAAAGGTATGATTACAATGCTTCCTATGTCTATCAACTCTATTTCCGTTTTGCATACTTCTTGGATGAATCCGAGGGAGGTGGACCCGGTCGAAGCAAATCCATATAAGAAACTGTCTTATCTTTCATTCGTTCCTTTAGCGGAAGATGATGCGGCGTCATTCCCCTCATCCGTTCGCGAAATGAAAGAGACTTCGAAGATTCCCCTATAACCTTCACCTCCTCCTCCGTCTCGTTCGATTTGTCTTCATCCAAATCAGCGTCCTTCTCCGGCACATCTTCTTGCCTCTTTTCTTTTTGCTCGCGTTGTTTTTGCTCCTCCCGCGTCCTCCACCTCCATGCTTGTGTAGACTGCGAAAATGGAGTCAGGTCATAGTCATCACTACTTCGATTTCCAGCAGCAAACGAAAATTCCGGCGATAAATTAACCGGAATATGAGGATCTGCTAGACTCCTTATTTCCTTCTCCCATCCTAATCCAGCAAACATATCTCTTTCATCACCCATTGTATGCAAGTGTATATACAATGATGTTGGGTAAGAGTCCAATATATAATCTATTCGGCCACACACAATAATTGCTAAAGTCCAAGCTATAGAGTTGACTCACATATAAGACAAAGAGAAAAGTGATGAATCCAAACAAAGGAAGTTAATTATTTTGATTCCTTTGTATTTTGATTGACTCATTCTTCAATTATACCAATCTCCGAAAATCAATTTTCATTGATTTTTTCTTGTGATCATCCTTGGTTTTAATAATTCAACCACCTCACGGTTTCCAAACTTAATGAGACCATTCCAAATTCCGGGCCTTTACCCTCCACGGAAATAGGTCCTTTTTTTTACTATATTTGGCAGATTCAAGAATATTCCAGGTATATTCCAGTCTATATTTACAAATGTCTTTTTTTGGCATTTCAAGTTTGCTATTATTATATCTTCTACGCTCTCCGCTCTCCAAATCTCCGCTCTCCGCTCTCCGCTCTCCGCTCTACGCTCACATACAAGTGTCGTCCAATGGATGCTGGCCACTGGGCAGGTATTTCACGTTCGATGTGGACGTTTACAAGTGCCACCCCGGGACCGAGAGTATGAACACGAGGGCTAAAGAAGAACAGGGGGTGTGGTGGCAAATGAATAACCTTATGAACAACCCCAAGTTCGACAGGCAAACGATTTGTGTGACGCCCAAGGACCCGGCGGTTGAAGTGAACGAGAGGAATTGGCCAATCCTCAAGGAAGGAGAGTTCTACATAGTCGACGGCCAGCACAGCGTGATGGCTGCAAAAGCTCTCCTCGAGAACGATGAGTGGAAAAGCCCATGGAAGGAGGCGATTAAATACTGGAAGGCATTTCTCGTGCATTCCAAGGACTCGAACCAACTGATCGCTATCTCTGCCTTCATGAACCAAGGCAACAAAGTGAGGCAGTTTGAGGCTTCATGGGCAGCCAACATCGTGGCTGGGAAGACCTTATGGGTGGAGCACGACTGCCCACCAAAGGAAAGGGAAAACGCAACTGTGAAAAATCCTAAATGGCAGGTAGGCCACTATAATAGCTTTACGGACGCGCG
This sequence comes from Polytrichum formosum, assembly GCA_964035585.1. NCBI lineage: Eukaryota > Viridiplantae > Streptophyta > Polytrichopsida > Polytrichales > Polytrichaceae > Polytrichum > Polytrichum formosum. The sequence continues at coordinate 23,139,984 of OZ037935.1, read as the reverse complement.
TCCGTAACCCTGGCCCTTCTACCTTGAATGTTTTCATTGTCTGAATGTTCTCTTTGCTGATTCCTTGATGTTCATCCCTCTTGCAGACATTCAGCAATGCCATATTGACAAAGTTCTCCAGCATTGACATGAAGACCAGCGACACGAAGACGGTGCAGGAATTAAAAGGTGAGATCAAGCTCATCACTGCATCAGAGGAGACATGGGCAATCTGGTTGAGACTCTTCGATGCTCACAACCACGGGGACCTGGTCAATCCAGACACGGAGAACACCTACAAGACTGACTCCAGGTTGAAAATACCACCCATCCTGAGAGAGTTCTTCCGTCCGCTCCAAGGGTTGCTCGACTCGGAGATGTACCGAGCGGCAGCGCACGTCCTTCTCGAAACTCCAAGAAGGACTCTGCCCTACCCAAAGATCTTCCTCAAGAGGCCCAAGCACATGAAGCCTTCCACGTACCACATGAAGGAGTGGTGCGAATACAGGAAGAAGAAGACCATGGCCATAAGGGAGATCAGCAAATTGCTGCCCGCCTACAACCTCACCAATGCCGACGGGGAGATCGTGTGGGAGAATTGGAGGAGGCTGAAGGACGAGTACACATCAATAGCCTCTCCATGCGAGCTCTGACAATAGAGGCTTCCACCTTCCTGGCCCAACGATCCAGGAAGAATGAGAAGAAGGGCTCCATTGACGAGAGGGAGACGATGATGTACTCGAACTTCCTCAATAGAAAGAAGAACGCCAAGTTTGGGGGGGTTGCAAGATTTTGCACAGTTGCTACGCCCTTGAAATTCGGCAAATGGGACACCCACGCCTCAAGAGCCTCGGTGAGAGACGACCCCCGGGGGTGTCCATTTGCAATCTTCGACTTCCGTGCAATCCCCGGAGCTTGGGAACAGGGGGCTGCCGGAACCCCTTTCTACGAGCCGTTCTTTGGAGCCTTCAAGGCATTTCGGTCGCCGGCCCTCCGCGAGCCAAATGTGTGGCTTTGGATTGTAGAGCAAGAGAAGTCCGCAGCAGTCGTGGAGCTCTACAACTCGAAGATGGACGTCGACTACGACCTCTACCACAACACGTACATCTCGGCCAAGACGGAAGGGGTCACAGCTGTGCAAAAGGCCAGGGGAGTCAAGCAAGTGGGAGCCGTGCAACTGTATTTCTTGACGCACAAGTCTTCGCCGACTGGGCGGCCGCCTGTGAAGGCTACTGCTGTGTTCAAGAAAATGTACTCGTTACCCACACCACACCCCAAGGAGCTCGTGGAGGAGACGATGTACACAATCTACCCGGCGTACGAGCTTCGCATGGAATTCTACGTCGGGATCCTCAAGGCTTTGACCGTTATGAGCGAGACTGTGTACAACGTCTTCGGCGGCACCAAATTTGTGTATGCAGCATTGGTGAGTTGCCTGCCCCCAATGGAAATTCACAGACGCGCGTCCATAAATTTAAGCTTTATATTCATATGCATTGTTCCCCAACACCTCTTGGCTGTGTAATTTTACGGACGCGCGTCCGTAAAATTACACTATTTCATTTTGTTACATTTTGTCATATCTGGCCTCATTTGTATGTCCCCTGATACATTTGCCCCTAACTCGTTGTTATGTTCCAGATGCTTGGGCTGCAGGTCAATTCGTTTGTGGATGTCGGCGACTACGACGATGCAAAGGCCCACAGGGTCAATGCCTCCAAAATGGACATCCTCGACATCGTGGACGTGCTACCTCCCCAGCCTGTGTTGCCGCTCGCATCGCGAATTGAGGCGATGCCTGAAATGGAGACGGACACTGACGCAGAGCAGGATCCCATCCACCCACCTGAACGGCCCAGGGCGCACCAGGATTTACGGAGCCTTGTTCGTGATCCCACAACAGGTCATTTCCTCCTGGGCGCGGATCCAATGGAAACGGAGGAGCCGCATCCTACCGTCACTCCGTTGAGGGTCCCTCATGGTCCCAGTGCCTCGCCATTTGGGACTCCCACTTCGTGTGTTGGGTTTCCTTCCACTGCGGGTCCGTCTCGTGCTGCGGGGGTTAGAGCAGATGTGGATGTGGAGCTCGCGACAGAAGCCGGCTGCACAGCTTCTTCCGGGGGGAGTCTCAGCAGGCAGAGCTCCCAGCTATGGAGGGCAGGGATGTGTTGGAGCTGATCTTGAGGCCCGACCTCTCTCTCTACCGTGAGACCCGACGGAAGAGAAACAAGACCCCTTACAACGAATACCCTGAAGGGGCGATCTTGGACCTTTCCGATGAAGACGAGGACGAGGTCCAGATGTACAATGCCATCTCCGCCTTGCCTAGCGAGCCCGGCAAGGTGAAGAAAGAGCCGATGTCCGTCTCCGAATTGGACGAGAAGATGGAGAAGAGAATGAGGGAGGAGCTTGACCAACGGCTCCGGGAGGCAAACGAGCTGCACGCCAAGAAGATGGCGGCCATCCAAGCTGAGATGGAACAATCCAGGTTGGAATCCGCTCGCAGGCACGCCGATCTCATGGCTCAGAATCAACAGTTCCTGGCCCAGAGCCAGCAATTCATGTCCATGATGCAGAGCCTGCAGGCGAGGCCTCCGTTGCTGTATGCACCTCCCCAGGCCGGCATGCCGATGCCCGCCGAGCTCATGCCGCCTCCATCTCATAGCCATGCCGTGTACATACCAGAGCATGCCTATGCAACCCCCGCGTTGGACGTCCCACCCCTTGCGCAGGTTGCGTCCACACCAGAGCCCTCCCCCCGACCTACCTCGTCGAACGTCCAAGACTTACGGACGCGCGTCCGAAACATTGCTGAGCTGCCCTCCATTCTCAGTGGAGGGGGCACACCCCCTCAGAGGGCCACAGAGGCGGGCGCCTCCGATTTCGCGATTTCGGGGGCGGATGTAAATAGGGCGGGCAATGACACTGCGCGACACACCGACAATGTGGAGGAGTCGCAGGAGAGCCCGACACGCGATAGAACAAGCCACGAGGACATAGAGGCCCCCCTCGAGGATGAAGATGTACATATGCGGGGCAGCCAGGACTCCGCGGAGGAAGCTTACGCAGGCACCCAAGCCTCTCAAGCAGCTGGAGACACATTGCTGGTCGACACAGATGGACTGTACGACTTTACGGACGCGCGTCCGGAAGTTGTGCCCATGGTGACGAGTCCTGCTGAGGGAGGCACTGCTCGCGCGGATCTCGCCGATGACGAGGTAACCAACCTTTGAGCATGCCTCCCTCGTTGCGGACGCGCGTCCGTATGTTCCCTGTGTGTCACCTTCGTGGCGGTGTATTTTTACGAGTTCAACTCTGGCCTCCCCCCCGCGAGTGGACGCAAATTTTGTAGCGTAGGATCCATTGGCATTTAGCAGAGAAAGCGCTAGATTCTTGGGCTCATTGATAGATGTCCTTTGAAAATTGTATATCACCATTTACCTTAATAAATCTTTTCGAACTACATAGTTCGCACAATTTTGGCATTATGTTTCTTTGTTGAATTCATGAAATGTTTGTCAATTGGTTTTCGTTAGTAGCAACATTCACCTAGGTAAAATGTTTCATCACAGGGTCCGTCGGAGATAGCTCGCAACCCCTTTGGAAGACCAAATCGGCCCATGAGGAAACCGTTCATAATATTTGACCTCAATGGGGTGCTTTGCCATTCCAAACACATCCCGCATGGCGCGTCCAGGGGGCCCCTCTGTAGTCCACAAGACATGGATTACGGCGGGCGCTTGGATACCTTCATTAACAACAAGGCCGTCCGGGCCCGACCCGGCTTGAGGCGCTTCCTCCGTGACGTCCTTGGCTTGGCTCATGTCATCGTCTGGAGCTCTATGCTCATGGACAACACGGAGGCCATCGCCGGTTTCCTTTTCCGAGAACTCGCAATGCCTTGCTTGCTTCTCGGTCAAGAACACTGCGATGAGCTCCATGACCGTAGTGGCAGGATTGTACCGAAGGTCGCAGGAGGCGGCGGGCCGCAATTCCTGAAGGTCCTCAGGAAGAACCTCTGGGTCGGCGTCCCCATGTTGGAGGGGGTGCCCCACGGTTCTTGGCCAACGCCTGAGAACACTCTCCTCGTCGACGACAGCCCCGCGAAGAGCATCCTCAACCCCCCGGGCAACGCCATCTTCCCGGATCCTTGGAAAGGCGATAGAAACGACACCTTCCTAGAGAATGAGCTAGGTCCATACATTAGGAGGCTTGCATGTCACCCCGGAAGTGTCCCGGATTTTGTGCTCTCCAACCCCATTGGCAATAGGCCTCTCGGTCCACGAGATGAAGTATTTAGGATGTTGTACGGGTACGCCAAACTCAATAAATTAATTTGAGAACTTTGAACATTTTTGGACTTGTACTTGGATTCTCCTTGTTTATATCTAACCGTTCCCCCCTTTTCTTTGTAATGTATTTTTGTGTCCTAGTTGCCTCACCAAGCGTCCCAAAGTGTCGTCAATGGCCCGTCCGCATCTCCGTCGGTCCCCGGCTCCCCTTCCCTTGGTGTGAGCTACGTTGCAATGCCTTCACTATTCCAATTCTCGGCCGTCGATGCCGCCTCTGCTGTTGATTACTCCAAAGACTCTGGGTTTGAAGATGGAGTCGTGGATAGCCCTCCTGCAAAGGTAGCAAAACACAACCGCGCTCCGTCTCCGTCTCCATCTCCCCTCCGCAACGAGAAGCACGTTCGTATTATTGACTTCGATGCGTCACCATCCAAATATACCGTCCCCAAGGCCCCACGATCGACCAGACGCCTTTGCATGGATGAACCCCGGATTGATGTCCCGACGTTTACGAACGTCCCTGTCGTGCTTGTATCTGCCCCCCTCGATGTCCCCGAAGCTCAATCCAACACCCCCAATGCCAAGGTGCCCAACTTTTGGCCTTCTCCAGTTTTTCCTTGCTGGTTTCCGTGTATTAGTGCATTTGTGTTTCTTGGGGTTTTCGGACTTGCATCCGTAACTTGTGCTCACTCATACCAACCCGCTTCATTGTATGACTTTGTGGTCGTTGTTTCAGACCCCACCGTACTCGAATGTGGGCCGTCCATGCTCGACTTCTTCATTGGATAGGGGAACCCTCAAGACCGCTTCTTGCGAGTCCGATCGTTGTTTGGCCCTTCGGAAGAGTGCAAGACATTCCGTTTCGCAAACGCCTTCGTATTCCACTTACAACACCACGTCCTACAATTCGGTAGCGCGTCGCCAAATATGGACGAATGGCACATATTCCGGACCAACAAACAAACAAGGTTACAGCCGCGGGCCCGAGATCTTCAGAGCCATGGAGGCCATTAAAGCAAAAGAAAAAGAGACGGCCGCAAAGGCTATCGCAAAAATAAAAGGAGTGCGTCGTATTGACGATCCAAACGTATAAATCATATTAATATGTATTTAATTGTCGAATGCACAAGTTGGTGATCGATTATATTTGAAGGATTTTGGCCTAATATTGGATATTCCACTTGTATTTTGTATTTCAATCCTATTCAATAAATATGATACCATTTTTGTATACGCAATTGTTTTCATATATCCCATTTTCTTATTTCGGCGTGTGTGTCTCATGCATTTGTGTCTCATACTTGTGTTCAAAATTGGGAACATAGTATATTTGTAGTGTTTTCCTTCCTACAAATGTGAAAGCCACGTCCTTAAAAAGTCTCAAAGTCATCAAAAAGTCTCCGATTACCGAATATAGTGTTAGTTGCCATTTTCTTAATTGCACACCAATATTGCATACAACACATGTGCAGTCCTCCCAGAATGTGTTGCACCAATTCAATAGTCTGGATTTTGGGACGGCCCTGACCTTCAAGAACCTGGATGCCCCCACTCCAGCTACGGACATCCGCGGGACTCTCACCTGCAAGTGTTTTCAGTATTCAACCGTATTACTAGTGTTCTATGTACCGGTCAATGGTTATATGGAGTAAGGGGGTGGGTTGGTCACGGTGACAATTTATACACTACCCATGCTGCCCATCTAAAGCATACCTTCTTCGATGGAGGAATGGTCAAGCCCATTGTGGCTTCTCTGCCAGCTTCATTTTCGCCGCCCAATGCTTTCTCCCTGGCCAAAGTTTTCCCTTGGGCATTGGAGATTGGTTTTTTCCTTGGTTTCTTTGCTGCCTTCGCCTTCGCGTTTGTTGGTACAAACATACCCTCTGATCCGGGTGACGTAGAGCCGTGCTTCCTTTCTCCCTGTGTAGTTGCATCCTCGTCGTCCTCGGTGGATGAAGACGGCACATTGATGGGCACCATTGCTTGCACATGAAGGATGCCACGCGGGGGGCTCCGTGGCTTAATTATCTCTTTGCAGCGGGTTTCGGATTGGTTGCGGGTGATGGAGCGAGTGCGCTCTGATACTTGCGGCGCAGTCTCCCAGCTCCCATTGCCCTTCTGCATTCCATGATTCTTTGTGGCTGGACTAAGGGAGGCATCTGGGAACTCCTTACCTCTCTTCCCGTTTGGTGTACTAGATGCAAGTGTCTTCTCTCCATCTTGCTTTGTCTGATGTTGGGTTGCATCTTGTGTTTGTTTCAAGTTGGATAACATTGTTTCTGTCAAAGCCTTGACATTTGAGTTCAGCGCGGACAATTCAAGCAAGAGAGCTGCAAAATCCACCCCCAGCGAATCCCTCTCAAGCTTTTTGTCTTCGAGTGCTTCTAGGCGTGTAACTACACTCGTAGAGAGGTTCTGCACAAAGTGGTTGCAGAGTTAGACACAGATACCTCCTCATGAACATGTTAACACATGGATTTAGCATATGCCTGCACATACATAACCATGCAGTTGTACAACTTGCCTGCACATTACAACTTGTCATAGAAGTCACTAACCCAACTTCTGATATTGTCGCATATTCTGCCATATCAATGGATCGTCCTCTGCTGTGGACTTTGACCAGTGTCTCCAATTCAGGCTGCCCGTGTGGATGTGTAGGCTTGTAGAATTAGTTTGCAAGCACTCAAAATTCTGAGACCCTAATTTTTATTCAATACATTTCAGTTGTTTTCTTCTGTGTATATCACCCAACTAGTCTACCAATACACATGCTTACCACATGGTTCTTATTGATCATGGCCTTGGTTCTTCACGTTCAGTGGTTATTGATTGTGCAATGTTGGATATGGAGGTACAAGGCAATTATGATTATGAATTGTTACATGAGAGCATGTGCAACAAACTAGGAGAACATAACAAGGAGTGGGTGTAAAGAACATACCGATTTGTCCTCAACCATTGACGCATTGTGTGTGCCAATCTCTGCCAATGTGGGGTCTCGCATCAAAATTTTCCTCTGCAATTGCAATAAGTGCACCACATGTTATCATATTTCTCCCAACTCACCAACCACACACATATACACATATAAGACATTGCGTGAGATATGCGTCATTGTTGAGGCATTGCAATACCAAGGAAGCTATTGTACCAGCCTTCCCATATCTTCCGTGGTTGGGGAGTGTTTCAACGCAACCCCTTGCAATTGTCAGCTCCTGGATTCACCCACCTCCCCTCGGTGCAATATGCCACATTGGGTGTGGAACACATTTCTAAACCTCATGGCATTAGTTGTTCCCGCAAAAAAATTAGCTTACATAATTGAAACTGCATTTCAATGGGAAATCGGATGTGCCTACCTTTTCAACCCTCTCAAATTCAGGGGACTCAACAGATAATCTGTCGTAGCCGCAATGATCGCCTTCGTCGTAGAAACCTCTCCGTTGCAATGTATGCACCTGAAATCCATCGCGATCCATGTACACAGGTTCTCTCATACTGTCAAAATCCATGGGATGCCGTCTTCGTGGAGGACCTGGCATCCCAGTATGTGGCCTTGTAGGGTGTGATGGGCAGCCACCTGTTGGAATACGTGCCGAAGAATGCCCACCTCTCCACCCCCCACCACGATGAGTTGGATACCCATGACTATCATGCTCCCAATGTGCCGCATTCCAAGGCCCCTCTGTCCAATGTTGCGAGCGAGCGCCCACAACAGACCCACCCTCGTCATAATCTTGACTCTCATGTTGGCTCCACGGCGCACGTTGTTGACTTTCTGGATAGGGTTGTCCTAGGGTTTGTTGATGCATTTGTGCATTTGCCCCTAACCCGGCCTCGTGCGGGTGGAATGCTTCCACCCGCAAGCGTTTCTCCTCCGGCCCCTGCAGATATGTTATGGGGCAACAGTGTGAAATTGGACCCAATATTGGCCATGATATGTGTGCAATAATGAATAACACAATTGCATTCAAATATGGCCACCAATGTTAAACACGACTTGTTTAAGAGACTCACACCAATCCCAATCTAAAATAGATGATCAAATGCCTCTGGAATAACAATTCCCCGCAAAATCATGCACACGTATGCAAAACAATTTTATTTGGTGCAAACGAAGGACAACAACCAAACCTGACATCCAACCCATTATGCCAACCCACTTCTGCACCCATTTGGACCTCCATATACCTGGAACTACCAATTTGTGCCACATCAATGCACAACAAGAGGACCACCAATGTTCAGAGACCCTTTGCAGGGTCTTCCCAAAATCCCATTCTCAAAGCCAGCTTATGCATCAGAAGAGGATACTATATTACGAAAGAAGCCCCATTGCTGCTACATGTGCACAAGCCCTCCCAAACCCACACCACATCAGAACACATCCAAAACCAGCTTACACTGGCAGGATTATACTACCCATAGGACAAACAACCAATAGCCTGTGCATGTGTACAAATCCACCCAAAACCCACTCCACATCAGACCACATCCAAAGCCAGCTTATGCATCACAACACTATACTACCCTAGGACAATCAACCAGTAGCTTGTACATGTGCACAAATCCACCCAAAACCCACACCACATCAGACCGCATCCAAAGCCAGCTTATGCATCACAACACTATACCACCCTAGGACAAACAACCAATAGCTTGTACATGTGCACAAATCCACCCAAAACCCACACCACATCAGACCGCATCCAAAGCCAGCTTATGCATCACAACACTATACCACCCTAGGACAAACAACCAATAGCTTGTACATGTGCACAAATCCACCCAAAACCCACACCACATCAGACCACATCCAAAACCAGCTTACATTGGCAGGATTATACTACCCATAGGACAAACAACCAATAGCCTGTGCATGTGTACAAATCCACCCAAAACCCACTCCACATCAGACCACATCCAAAGCCAGCTTATGCATCACAACACTATACTACCCTAGGACAATCAACCAGTAGCTTGTACATGTGCACAAATCCACCCAAAACCCACACCACATCAGACCGCATCCAAAGCCAGCTTACACTGGCAGGATTATACTACCCATAGGACAAACAACCAATAGCATGTGCATGTGTACAAATCCACCCAAAACCCACTCCACATCAGACCACATCCAAAGCCAGCTTATGCATCACAAGATTATACCACCCTAGGACAAACAAGCAGTAGCTTGTACATGTGCACAAATCCACCCAAAACCCACACCACATCAGACCACATCCAAAGCCAGCTTATGCAAAACAATAAATTGTGATTTTTTTTGTTAAACGTTGTGATATCAATTTCCACACTTGTAGTACGCTTACGCAAAATTGCTTAAGTTACCAAAATTGGGTTTATCGCCTTACGTGCACATTGTTTGAATATGGATTTGCAAGTAGTGTGAGTCAAACAAACTACATATGGTGTACATACCCATTTCCATTAACTTAAGCAAAGTTCCAGAAGTGTGGTAAATGTGTGATACAGGAGTGGTTTCTTGCATGCTTGGAAATTGAAATCACAATGTTTAACGAAAAAATCGCAATGTATTTTGACGTCTCGAAATTACAACAAATTTTCAAGGCAAGATTCTCTCACAACCCATATTCATAGTATAGGTTGTCCTATATCTGGTATTTGACAAACAACAATTTGAGTATAGTTAGGGCCCCTTTCCAGGACCCCAAAACCCAACCCTTTAAACTACTTTTTGCATCACACTCAACTCCTCACTAGCTATGACTCCTCTCTCACTTGGTCACTACCTATTTCCAACATTCCAAACTACATAACGACACCTACAGGTGTGGTACATAGTTTAGAAGGACTGTATGTATTATGATTATAGTGGTTATTGGAAATGGGTTTGTCCACCTCAATCACTATTTGCACACCCACACCAAATTGTAATAAATTTCAAAGCACACTACATCAAATATTTCATTTAGTGTCCTCTATTCCGTTTGCCTTGCTCAAACTGATCATAATCCACCTGTGTAGTCTCACCAACACTAAGTGTAAACCTAACATTATTTATCATTCCTTGTAAAAAAAATTGGACATTGTATACTTACAATGTTACAATTTATGTCACTCACTAAGTGATTTTCCGTCCAATTTTAATCCACCAGGACAATAATTCATTGCATAAATGTTAGGATGCAGAATATATCAAAAGTGGATGAACTAAAATTCCATCGACATGACAATACTTGTAATCTTGTCCATAAGAATTGTCATTGAAAAGTTGTCCCAGTAATATAAAGTACCTATGACACTATATACAACACTTAATGTAGTTAGTGATAGATATCATATTTAAAAAGACAACATGTTTCCCTCGTTCATGACTATGTGCATAAGGGCCAATTCACACAGGAGCCAAGAGCCGTGACCGTGAAATTGTGCACAAATCCTCCCAAAACCCACACCAACTCATCACACACCTACACCCAGCTTATGCATCAGAAGAGGACACTATCTTACAGAATGAAACCAATTGCTTGTGCATGTGCACAAGTCCATCCAAAGCCCACACCAAAGCAGAAAACATCCAAAGCCAACTTATGTATCAGAAGAGGATACTATCTTACGCAAGAAAACCAAGTGCTTGTACATGTGCACAAGTCCACCCAAAACCCGCACCACGTCAACACACATCCAAAGAAAACTTATGCATCACAAGATTATGCTACCTCAGGAAAATCAACTAGTTGCTTGTGCATGTGCACAAGTCCACCCAGATCCCACACCACATCAACACACATGCATCAGAACATGAAACTATCTTAGGACAGAGAACTAACTGTTTGTACATGTGCACAAGCACTCCCAAAACCCACACCAAATCATCGCACACCTACACCCAACTTATGCATCAGAATAGGGCATTATCTTGCAGAATGAGACCAACTGCTTGTGCATGTGCACAAGTCCATCCAAAGCCCACACCAAAGCAGAAAACATCCAAAGCCAGCTTGTGTATGAGAAGAGGACACTATCTTACACAAGAAAACCAAGTTGCTTGTACATGTGCACAAATCCACCTAAAACCCACACCACATCAACACACATCCAAAGCCAGCTTATGCATCACAAGATTATGCTACCCCATGAAAAACAACCAGTTGCTTGTGCATGTGCACAAGTCCACCCAGATCCCACACCACATCAACACACACCTAAAGCCAGCTTATGCATCAGAACATGAAACTACCCTAGGACAAACAACCTGTTGCTTGTGCATGTGCACAAGTCCACCCAGAACCCACACCACATCAACACACATCTAAAGCCAGATTATGCATCAGAACATGAAACTAGCCTAGGAAAATCAACCAGTTGCTTGTGCATGTGCACAAGTCCACCCAGATCCCACACCACATCAACACACATGCATCAGAACATGAAACTATCTTAGGACATAGAACTAATTGCTTGTACCTGTGCACAAGTCCTCCCAAAACCCACACCAAATCATCACACACCTACACCCAGCTTATGCATCAGAATAGGACACTATCTTACAGAATGAAACCAATTGCTTGTGCATGTGCACAAGTCCATCCAAAGCCCACACCAAAGCAGAAAACATCCAGAGCCAACTTATGTATCAGAAGAGGATACTATCTTACGCAAGAAAACCAAGTGCTTGTACATGTGCACAAGTCCACCCAAAACCCGCACCACGTCAACACACATCCAAAGCCAGCTTATGCATCACAAGATTATGCTACCTCAGGAAAATCAACTAGTTGCTTGTGCATGTGCACAAGTCCACCCAGATCCCACACCACATCAACACACATGCATCAGAACATGAAACTATCTTAGGACAGAGAACTAACTGCTTGTACATGTGCACAAGCACTCCCAAAACCCACACCAAATCATCGCACACCTACACCCAACTTATGCATCAGAATAGGGCATTATCTTGCAGAATGAGACCAACTGCTTGTGCATGTGCACAATTCCACCCTGAACCCACACCACATTATACCACACGCATCAGAACATGAAACTATCTTAGGAAAGAAACCAATTGCTTGTACATGTGCACAAATCCTCCCAAAACCCACACCAAATCATCACACACCTACACCCAGCTTGTGGGAGTCCGAAAATCCACGGAAGTACGGATTGGCTTCCGAACCGGGTTAATATCCGGATAATACCCTTAGATTGTTATTAAAGTAGGGTTTTCTAGGGTAGGTTAGTTGTTTTAGAAAATAAGGTTCTAGGCATCCGCCTTACGCGTTAAAATGGTTAAAACGGAGACTTTGACCAGGCCGGAAATTAGCTTGGGAAGACCGTTTGGGAACGATCCGGTCTGGAGTGTCCGGACCGTTAAAACGGTTACCACTTGACCTTAGGTGGAGGTGTCCGGAATCATGGGCCAGCAGGTCAGACAGGTGTCCGGAATCAGTGGGCCAGCAGGTCAGACAGGTGTCCGGAATCAATGGGCCAGCAGGCCAGACAGGTGTCCGGAATCAGTGGGCCAGCAAGCCAATCCAAGGTGGGACGGCTTCGAAAAAGCATCGCACCACTTGATTTAGGCTTAGGCAGGCAGCTGTAGTTAGATCAGAATTAGGAAAAGCAGGAATAGGCAGATTTTGACTTTTGGCGAACTTGTAATTCAAAATTCTGTCAGCGCAAAAAGCGGATCGAGATCCGGAATTTCCGCAAAGGGCGAAGTTCCGGATTTCTCGCAGTTAGGGTTTTCTGAGGGCGGCCAACTTCGCCGCCACCTTCAGTTAGGGATTACAGCCTCTACTTAAGGCTGAATAAGGGGCAGGAGAAGGGTTCCCTTCTCCATTGTTGTATTGTGTTGCTTCCCACTCAATAAAGCTCTAGTTCTCAATCTATTCTGACTTGTTTTGTGCACGGACTGTTAGGAGAATGTTGCAGATCTAGAGGGAATGAATGAGTAGGAAGTACGGATAGAACAAAGGAGAGGAAACCCGGATCGGATCCGATTGCAGTACTATGGCTCCTTTCTGAGTGTAGTGGGAAGGAAACCTCATTATTCCGGATGTCTGGGTAACGCCCATGTGAGATAGCCGTTGTTAGGACTGGGTAAGGTCAGGGAAGTGCCGGACTTACGCCATCCGATCTTCTGAAGAGGTCTCACTGTCCTTGGGCGGGACAATCCGGAAAGTGGTACGGATCGCCCAGTTATCTCAGATTCAGTAGAGCCTAAGTTCGCTGTAGCCGGATCGATCTGTCGGAAGGAGGAGAGAAACCGGAACGGTTAGGATTCCGGTCCGGAGGATCTCTCCGGCGTGTAGTGGGAAGGAAACCTCATTATTCCGGATGCCTGGGTAACGTCCCTGTGAGATAGCCGTCGTTAGGACTGGGTAGGATCCGGAGGTGCCGGACTTACGCCATCCAATCTTCTGAAGAGGTCTCACTACCCTTGGGCGGGGCAATCCGGAAAGTGACACGGATCGCCCAGTTATCCCGGATTGACAGATCTCCGGCCGAAGCTTGACCTTTCTGTCGTTGTAGTTCCGGTTCACCATCCGGGTTCTCTATGTGACCTGCCAGGAAAGATTAGGCCGATCCGGACTGGTTGTGAGAGAATCCGGATTCTGACCATACAGGGACGTCTTCGCCGGATGAACCCCATCATCATTGGAGGTAGGATATAGGTAGGTAGATATTGAGGAGAGAGTTATGTAGGAGTAAGACTTATTGGTAGAGGTTCAATCCGGAAGGCAAGTCCCGGGATAAGGACTTCCAAAGGACCATCCGGATCCGGAAAGCCGATCCGGCCGGTGGTCGACTTTCGAGCAGGAAAAGAGGGTCCTTGACATCCTGCACTTCACAGAATTCCTGGACGATACTCGGATCATCCGGACAGACCGGATTAGGCACTGAAAAGCGCCTATCCGGAACTTTTGGTGTCCGTGTGCTCCCACACAGCTTTTGCATCAGAAGAGGACACTATCTTACAGAATGAAACCAATTGCTTGTGCATGTGCACAAGTCCATCCAAAACCCACACCAAAGCAGAAAACATCCAAATCCAGCTTATGTATCAAAAGAGGATATTGTCTTACGCAAGAAAACCAAGTGCTTGTACATGTGCATCATTCCACCTACAACCCACACCACATAAACACACATCCAAAGCCAGCTTATGCATCACAAGATTATACTACCCCAGGAAAAACGACCAGTTGCTTGTGCATGTGCACAAGTCCACCCAGATCCCACACCACATCAACACACATCCAAAGCCAGCTTATGCATCAGAACATGAAACTAGCCTAGGAAAATCAACCAGTTGCTTGTGCATGTGCACAAGTCCACCCAGATCCCACACCACATCAACACACATGCATCAGAACATGAAACTATCTTAGGACATAGAACTAATTGCTTGTACCTGTGCACAAGTCCTCCCAAAACCCACACCAAATCATCACACACCTACACCCAGCTTATGCATCAGAATAGGACACTATCTTACAGAATGAAACCAATTGCTTGTGCATGTGCACAAGTCCATCCAAAGCCCACACCAAAGCAGAAAACATCCAAAGCCAACTTATGTATCAGAAGAGGATACTATCTTACGCAAGAAAACCAAGTGCTTGTACATGTGCACAAGTCCACCCAAAACCCGCACCACGTCAACACACATCCAAAGCCAGCTTATGCATCACAAGATTATACTACCCCAGGAAAAACGACCAGTTGCTTGTGCATGTGCACAAGTCCACCCAGATCCCACGCCACATCAACACACACCTAAAGCCAGATTACGCATCAGAACATGAAACTACCCTAGGACAAACAACCAGTTGCTTGTGCATGTGCACAAATCCACCCAAAATCCTAAACCCATCAACACACATCCAAACCCAGCTTATGCATCAGAACATGACCCTACCCCAGGAAAAACAACCAGTTGCTTGTGCATGTGCACAAGTCCACCCAAAACCCACATCCCATCTACACACACCCAAAGCCAGCTTATGCATCATCACATGAAACTACCCTAGGAAAAACAACCAGTTGCTTGTGCATGTGCACAAATCCACCCAAAACCCTAAACCCATCAACACACATCCAAACCCAGCTTATGCATCAGAACCTGACCCTACCCCAGGAAAAACAACCAGTTGCTTGTGCATGTGCACAAGTCCACCCAAAACCCACATCCATAGAAATGTCGGAGATGCACACGCCGATCGTACCTTTGTTGGCGATGTTGCATCTGGGCGTTTGCGAGTATCCGTCATAGTGTCCCCGACAGCATTTGCAGCGGAGCATCCAACGCCAGCTTGCAATTGTTCAACCACTGCACACTCTTGCGAGGATGCATAAGCACTTCTTTGCGTGTTCTCCACCACATTCTCCGCGGCATCTGCCATGTTGGGTTTTCCTGGTCGACCAAGTCTCAGACTCCGCCGCAGGGGTAGTTGCGAGCTAGTACGGGGATTTCTTTCTCAAATTTTTTAGAATCAGGCCATCCGCCACACCAATGATGCACCCCGTGGGTCGTTCCTTTGCGATTTAGCTCAAGAAGACTCACGGTGAGACATCACGTAAATTTATATTCGCTTGAGAACTACCGTGCCTCATTAATATGTTCGGTCCTCTAATTAATAATTCCTCTCTTCTCCTTATGATATGAATATATTATTAGAGTGAACACAATCTCATTATCTTAAATTCTCATTCTCAATGTAAGGCATCATTGATTATAAGAATCCTTAGATTAGAGAAGGTTTCAAGAGGTGTAACAATATCCTTGATAACAATATATTTTCTAATAAGTTATATGTGAGCAATTTAGAGCTCGTAGTACATAACATCAATCGTACAATTGTAATATTACTCTTATAGTGAGGAAGAAGATCTCATATTCTTGAGTCTTCCTTTTTCAGCTCAAGTGTTACTACTTATAATATTGTAACTTGAATATATGTATACATATTACTTTATATTCAATCCTCACATATTCCAACATCTATAGTGATTGTTTTGCAATGTCACGCTTTTGCTTCAAAGTGTTTCTTGATGACGAGAAGTAAACCTATCTCTCTTGAGTTTTGCTCAAGAGAGAGAGAGAGATCTTCTTTTGAATAGATAATCCTTCAAATTGTAATGACATCCAACAACTCACAAGGAAACTTAAAGTAAGAAGTTTCAATAACAATTGTAGTAAGTAGATTATTTCATATCAATATTACTTCATTCATATAGATACACATTTTGATGTAATTTTATGTCTTCATCATTCTTGTTAATCATAAAATAAGTTCGATACTCCAACATATGTTATATAATATAATATGCATAATACTTGTAAGTCAATTATGTAGTTTATGATAATAAGTTCCTCCTCTTTTGAAGGAGTTTGTAATAGTTAAGTGGTTTTGCTTAAAGCATAACATGCATATAATTCTTCAATCATTCAATCACATGTATATTTATAATTCCCTTTTGAGGAGTTTCAATGTTAAGTTCCACTTTTGAGAGTCAATTGAAATTCCGACGTTCAAGTCAATTGTCGTTACTACTTTCAACAACTCCTCTCAAAGTTCCATTGATACTCCAACTATTCTTGAGCGCTTTGTTCTCACCCTCGCATTAATACTTTGAGTTCTTTCTCAAAGCACCTACTCTCCTCTTCGGTTGATCAATCACTCAAGTTTCAAGTACCGCTTTATCAACTTGCAAGTCCAATTGAGAGAGAGAGAGAGAAAGGTCACACACACATTTGTGGGAAAAGATATTGTATTGCAAAAGAGCTCCGAGGAGAGATACAAAGAAACTCAAGTGCTTTTGACACTCAAATTTAAGATAACTTCGTTGTGTAGAAAATGAGGTGTAGGTCTCCTAAATTGCTTCCCTTATATAGTCTTTTCTTCCTATCCAAAATCTATACTAAGAGTGGTTGTTAATCTTCCACTTCCCTAGATAACTACCTATCTTTGTCATAGGTAGATGATATTTATCATAAACGGTTATAACCGTTTACTACTATAATGTTCATCTTTCTAAGATTCCACTCTATCTTTGCCGTGGCTACATTTCAAGTCCTCTTTGAGAATTAATCAAGTCTTCATATTGATTGATTTGAATTCCAAAGATCATACTAATAGAATGTACCATATTCCTATATGTCCTTATACTTCTCGTAATTGCTTAATATTCTTCTTCCATAATTGCCTTTGACAAAATCCCATATAATGATACTAATGGAATGTAATTCTAGTTCTATATACTTCATAATATCCCTATATACCCCTATATACTCCTTATATAAGTTTCTCCATACTTACATAATAGTCTCTATCTCTAAAATCTAAGTTTTTCTACATTAAGCCGCGGGGGACCCATTTCCGTGAGTAAGTGACCCTATTACCGCGCGTAATGTGTGTAATGCCGTGGGAAAGGGGCCCTAAGGCCGTGGCTGGTTCCCTAAGTCCGAGGTACAGGTGTCGATTTCCCAGGTTGCAGTCTCGGTGCCGGGGTTCTCGTCTCGGTGCCAGGCTCCAGTCTCGGTGCCGGGTTCCCCAGGCTCTCAGTCTTCCTTGTCAGGCTGCCCTCCTTAGCTGATTGCTTAGTTCCCTTGCGGCTGATTGCTTAGTTCCCTTGCGGCTGATTGCTTAGTTCCTTTGCGGCTGCCCTCAATTCGTCAAAGCTTTATGGATTTGCTTTCTTCTTGTGCCCACTAACCTGTGATCCTTTCTTAGAACAACTGTTTTCCTTTGGTGATATTGTGACTCAACATTTACCCCCTCCCCAGATGTAGATCCTGCCCTCAGGATCTCTTTGGGATTTTCATGCTCCCTGGGTCATATTGGGGGAGGTAGAGTAGAGTGCGAGCATGTGGTGTAGATATGGTCCTGTTCTCCATTGTGCGCTTTCGATCTTCAAGAGCCTTTGTTATGTACCCATTGAGTTGTATTCTGTGAAACCCTTGGGGAAATGAGTCAGGAAATTTCCTGATAAGGTCTTGGTGTTGTTGAGTGGCTTCATGTAGAAGAGAAGTATCCTCTGCTGCTAATATGTCAATGGCTGTGAGGAATTCTGGAAATTTAGAAGTGGTCATTTCTTGAATCTCCCTAATGGCGTCTGGCTCATATGGTTCAACTTGTGGCAGAGAGTTTCTGATTGCGATATTGGTGTAGAATGCCTCATGATGGTTGTGGATGTGGTTAAAAGCTCCAATGCAAAACCTAGTGAGGTAGAAATTTGGATTTGCTGCTGTGATTTCTATTACCCCTTTTGGAACAGTCAGATCCTTTAAGATCCACATAAACACAAGTAGATCCCTTGCTTGCGAATTGGCTTTTGGCCATATTTGTTGAAATTGTGCCTCTGAAATGTGACTCTTGTACTTCAGATCTGGTAGGTTACTTCCCTTGAGGATGATAGGCTTAAAAGCATGATAGTATTGAAAAATACTCACCGGTGGAGGTAAGTTTTTCATTGTGGTCGTGAGTAGGTTGTCCGAATTTTCTATCAGTTCATGGCCGAATATGTTTTCCCATTCCAGTGGAGCAGATCGCTCATGTTGTTCTAATTTCTCCTGTAGATTCTCCCGTTCGGTGACTGTCTGGGCCAGTTCGTTTCGAAGTGATTTGAACATGTGGCCTATTTTGGATGTGATTCTATCAAAGGTTTGTTTGGCAGATAGTTCCTCTTTTGTGGCCTCTGGTTTGCTCAACCATTGGTCGAAGAGTTCCATTTTTGTTAACTCCAAAGCTCGCTGTTGATCTGTGGTCGGAGGATAGTTCAGGTTCAGGTTTTTAAGCTGTTCGGAGATGTCTGTGGCTGATTGTTGGATCAGGTTTCGGCACTCTGTCTTTAGAGTTGAAGCTGTCTGCTTGATCTGCTGGAAATTTCTCAAGATTTGTGCGGCTAAGTGCTTCTGGTTGAGTAGAGACTTGCTGAGATTTTTGACGCGCAGGAGGTGGTCTTGTTCGGCGTTGCGGATGGCTTTGAGTTCAGTGCTATGGTGCTCTGTAATGTGATCTAGTTTATCTTGGAGGAGTGCTTTCTGTAGTTTCTCCTCTGTAAGTTCAGCTTGTAATTTGTGAATAGTTCCTTTAGCAAGATCATGTTCAGGAGAACTCCCCTGTTGTACTCTTGGAAGTAAAGCTGTGCATGTCTGCCGAGTTTGCTCTATAGAAGAGCTTGTCTGTGTCAATTTTTCCAAAATTTCTCCCAATATTTTGGAAGACCATTGTTGTTCCACTGGTTTCACAATGGGTGTTACTACTGCTACCTCTATTTCTGGGGGTACATTGGGTGATAGTCCCTTTTGTGATGATGGTTCTCCTTTATCTAACCCTACTTGTGCCAATTCTGTATTGTGCTTCCTCTTCTTGGAGTTAGGGGCAGATTTGTCTTGCAGGATTGAGGTTTCTAAGAAACCTGCCTCAATTTCCTGTTGGACGCTTAGCAGCCCGTCTGACATAAGAATCATAGTGATAGGAGGTCCTACCATTGTTTTGAGCAGTGTGGACCTATCCTTAAAGAGTTCCTCTTTAAGATTTTTGAGTTCTGCCCATATGAAATCTTTAAACAATGCTGGCCAATCTACAGAATTGCCATTAAGGGCATCAGCTAAGTGTGCAACTGCTTGGCAAGGAATTGTGTGAGTGCTTGTGCGCAACAGAAAGAGGGAGTTAAAGAACCTCAGTGGTCTTCTTGCTTCAGGTATTGTGCACTCCACAATTTTGCAGGTTCCCGCTTTGGTCTTGGCCTTGTCACTGATATTGGGGAAGATTTGTGTAGTCGTTACTTTGGCAGTCCCTGGTTCTCTTTTTGCTGAAAATGGCATTAGGAAGAATACTGCTCTCATTGTATTCCTCCAATCCTTGCCGAAAATTGGAAAGACCTGCCCATTGAGAACAGATTCCTTTGTCTCCAAATTGAGATTTGTAAGCACTTCTTGAACCACTGAGACATTTAACATCTCCCAGGTGACTCTTGTCACAAATCTGTCAAGTCCTATCAATTGTAAAAATGTCTCCTCTGCGTGTGATGGCTCAAAATCGAGCGCGGCCATCTCTGTGCTAAATACAATGTCATCTACTGCCCTCATTTGGGCAGCTTTGCCTTTTTCTTTTGCTGGAGTCCTCATGGTGACAACTTTTGCTTCTGTTTTGTAAAGGCTACCCTTTCCTATCAGTTGAAGAATACTTGGACTAATTATCAGCTGACCGAATCTATTGTTTACTATCAAGTGATCAGAATCAACCTCTACTTGCGACTGTTCAACCGAATACCCTGAGTCTATGACAGAAATTCTGCTTTGTGCTGTGTAATTGCTACAGACTAAACTAAGTGTGATGGAAACTGTTCCTAATTCAGCATAAGGGTTAAGCTGAAGAATGCTTTTGTCACTCTCTGAGCATACCACAGACTTCTTCGAACAGAAAAGACCTTTCTTGATCGTCACTTTGAATGGGTGAAAAAGAAGACTCCAACTGTTGATGGCCTTCGAAATTAACGTGGGTGGTTCGGTTACTGGCTTGGTTAGCACAGTCTTGCTAATGATGGTGTTGGTTAATCTTGTTACTTCCCGGGCTGCTTGCTGGCAACTCCAACTGGGTTCCCTAGTGCGATAATCATTGACCTGGCCTTGAGGTGGCGTACTGGTGTCATGACAGACCCTATCCGTCTTGGCTGTAATACTTGTTTCTACTAACAATTTCTGACCTGTGGTGTATTTTGTGCAGATGAACACTAAAGAGAACGCTGCCTTGTGCAGTGTTCTCGCCTTTCTTGGGGTTCGCCTTGCGTGGACCCCTCCAATAAAAATTAAATTGGATTTGATCTTTCTTTTTGACAAAATTTCTGAAACTACGCGTGTACCTTCAAAGTGTGCTGAGTTGTTTTCTAAAGACTGTAGATACTGTTTAAGTTTGATCTCCTCATATTTGGTCATCTCTTTTAAAGATGTGTGGTTGGATGAATGTATGGATGAGTTCCATAGTCGGAAATACCAATTTCCAATTGTGATTACTATGATCATTAAGGTCCATAACTTAGACGTGTGTGGTAACCATAAATTGGTTAACATGCCCAACAACTTGTGTTTCGAGAAACTCTTGGTTACTTTGTACTTGGCGCGTGTGTTGTCCTTGATTGGTGTGGTTGAATCATAGTCGCATAATTTGTTTGCTCGTGAATTCTCCAATGACGGTTTGTGTGGTACATCGTTGTTGTAACTTGTGGATTGGAAAATCCAATTTTCAATTCCCATTGTTTGTACTCCATTGGTTGATTGGACATTTTCGATCGCCTTTGGTAGTGACTGAATGGGGTAGTTTCTCGGCGTAATTTCCGTAAGTAATTTGTCGTGATCCTTTGTACCCAATGTCTGTATGTGATAGCATTCAATCATTTTATGGTGTATCTCCTCATAATTGGGGGATGTACTAATCTCCCATTGTCCGTTGTAAAGTTCACATGGTCCCGAGTAATTTGAGTCCCTATTGGGGTGGTTGGTATTATGGGATGTATGTTGTTTTGTTTTCTTTGGTGAAGAACTTATGGTATCACCAACTTCCAAAACATAAGCTTTTGCCTCTAAGGTTTCATGATAAGGTTTAATCTTACTCATGTTAACCCTTCCAAGAGGTTCCCCTTGTAATGTACTCACATTGACGGTGTTGTTTCCATAAATTTCCGTGATTTCGTAAGGTCCACTCCATCGAATTCGGAATTTGCCTGGACCGGGTTTGTTCATGCGCTGATGCCATAAAATCTTTTGACCCTTGTGGAACTTGAGAATTTTGTTCCCTTTTGATTTTTCCATTGCTTGATGTGTGTTCTCATTTTTCTCCGTAGTGTCACAAGAGGGTTTCTTGCAATGTTTGCACCTCTTGCCTTCAATTAACGTTTTATCTTGTCTCCTTTTTCTCATGGTTTGAATATGCTCGATATTTTCCTCTGCTTCGATACGGGTCAAATCTAATGTCTTTAATTGTTCCATTCTCTGTTTAAGAACGGGGTGCCATTCTTGACTCCTTTGTAGATTCTCCTCGTGGTAAATGAATGTCAATGGAAGTAAAGCTTCCGTTCCAAATTCTAACGAAAATGGTGTATGCTTGGTAGTGACTTTATACGCTGTCCTATATGCCCATAATGCCGCATATAGTTTTGTGTCCCAATCCGTGCGATTCGCATTCACCATTTTGGTAAGTGTTGTTTTAATGACTTTGTTGGTGCTCTCAGCTTGTCCGTTGGCTTGAGGGTAATAAGTTGTCGATTTACGGTGTAAGACCATAAATGTCTTGGTTAAGATTTGGATTGTCTCATTTAGAAAATGACTCCCTTGGTCACTAACTAGTTCAATCGGACATCCGAATTTGGTGATGATCTCCTCAAATATGAATTTCGCGGTTGATGCCGCGGTGTTATCCTTTAACGCTCTTGCTTCAACCCATTTGGTAGTGTAATCCGTAGCGGTGATGATGTATCTATTTTTAGTTCCTTTGGCGGGAGGATTGATTGGTCCTATAAAGTCTAATCCCCACCTTTGAAACACTTCCGTTGGCATGATTGGGTGTAATGGTTGTGCGGACTTGGATACTTTTGGTCCCACTCTTTGGCATATGTCGCATTGTTTGCAATACATATATACGTCCCTTTTCATAGTAGGCCACCAATAAAGAGCCGTTAATATTTTGTGTAATGTGATGTTTGCCGCAAAATGTCCTCCCGCAATGCCTTCATGTGCTTCGGCGATGATCGCCTCGGTAATTGGTCCGGAGACACATCGCCTTTTCATTCCATCGGCCCCTTCTTTGATTAAATGATCTCCATTGATTAATTGAAAAGGCCTACTCCTTATCGCTATTTGTTGTCTTTGAAAGGTTGTTGCTGGTGTTGTCAATCTCCCGTGCGATAAGTAGTCAATAAATGGTGTTCTCCAATCCTCTTGTGGATCAGTGGTAATCACTCCGCATTGTATCTTAGTTGTTGTTTTCTTCTTACATCCCGGACATTCTCCATTGATATAATGTTCCGCATCTTGTGCTATACTAGGCCACCAATAAGGCCCGTTGAGAATTTGTTGAATTGTATCGTATGAGTTGATATGATAACCACTTTGCTCATGTACCCTTTTGATTAGATGGTTGATTTGATCTTCCGCAATACATATTTTGCTTTCTCCTTGATTTACTCCCTTTCGTAATTCTCCCTCTTCCATAAAGTAAGTCCCATTTTCTTCTTCAAGTATATTTTGATTCTTGGTTTCTCCATGGTTCAAACATTCCATTATTGGTACTCTCCAATCTCTTTTGATTGAACCATTCTTTTGTTGCATTGTTGTAGTACCATTTCTTTGGTTGTATTGTTTGATAAAACTTTGAATGTCACGTGTCATCGTAGGCCACCAATATAGTCCTTGTGACGCTTCTCTTATCATTTCTTCATATGTTTGATGTTTTCCATGAAGTTCCTTTAAGAGTCCTTGAATCCGATTCTCCGATATGCATTCTTTTGGTATCTCGTTGGCAACAAATTGTCTCATTAGTTTGCCATTTATGATGGTAAAGAATTGGCTTCTATTCGCAATTCGTTCTTTCTCTTCTCCGGTCAAATCATTGCTAGTTACCTTTCCGAATGATAAGTATTCGACGTAAGGTTTTCTCCAATCCGATGGTGAGATCTCCTTTGATGTAGTTGTTTGTTTTCCTTTTAGATTCATCTCTTCTTGCTTTCCATCGAGTTATAACATGCATTCTTCACATTCGTATTCCGCATGATATTTGATGTCCTCGTCAATCGTTGGCCACCAATAAGGACTAAAGAATATTAATTGTTTAGTCATCGGTAAGGTTAAGTACTTTCCCTTTCCATTGTGTGTTGTCGCTATTAGCTTTCCTCCTCGACTTCGTGTAACGCATATTCGCGTATCTCCGTTGGGTAGTAATCTTATCAAGGTCCCTCTATCCAGAACGAACCGCTTGCATTTCTTTGCCCATTGAAGTTGTTTTTCATTTGAAATATTTTCTCCACGTACTTGGCCATTTCTTAAGTACTCAAAATAGGGTGTTCTCCAATCCGTCGCGTGGTTTTCTTCCGTGGTGGACTCATCATCCGTTACCGAGTCTAGTACTAGAGTATCATTCTCTTGTTCATGTATTCGTCCTTCATTTTGTCGTAAGCAACCCGGACATTCTTCGCAATAACTTGCTACGTCTCTCTCTCTTGTTGGCCACCAATATGATCCGCTAAGTATGGTGAACCAAGTGTCTTCGAAGGTTTCATGATGGCCCTCTTGTTCATGTGCTTCCGCGATGATCTCTTCAATAATTTGTCCCGCTATACACGTTTTCGATTCTCCACTTGGACTAACTCGTATCAATTTATCTCCATCCATGATGTAGGGTTCACTGGCCCTTCTTATGCGTGTTTGTTCATCTTCCGTTGTTCCTATTGTCAACAACTTTCCATACTTGAGGTATTCTTTGAACGGTTTTCTCCAATCTTCCGTTGGTTGAACATACACCATGTACCATTCTAGACACGATGTATCAATTTCTTCTTCTCGTGCGTCTTCTTCACTCCCTTGCTCATTTTTTTCCATGTAATCCTCTTCCTCTCCCAGTACTTCCATACAAAATAAATTGGCATCCGGTAGTTGATCGTTAACTCCGGTAGGTGGTTCTCCATTATCGATCCTTGAGAGGTGATCCGCCATTACGTGTCGTCTTCCGGGCATATACACAATCTCAAAATCGTATTCTTGTAGAAGAAGCATCCACCTTGCGATTCTCCCCGAGATTATCAGTCTATTTATCAAGTATAGTAACGCTTGGTGATCAACGTAGAATACAAAGTGATTCGCCAAAAGGTAATGTCGGAATTTGTTTACCGAGTATACCATTGCCAATGCTTCCCGTTCCGTTGTACTATAATTTTTCTCCGCTTGATTTAGTAATCGGCTTGCGTAATATATAGGTGAGTCAATATTTCCATTCACCTTTTGCGCTAGTACCGCTCCAATGGCTATGTTTGATGCATCACAATGGACATGGAATTCCATTGACCAATTTGGAGCCATTAGTATTGGTGTCGTCGTTAGAAATCTTTTGACTAGTTCAAATGTTTGTTGGCAATTTGTCGTCCATTCAAATGCTTCATCCTTTTTGAGGAGAGCATAAAGAGGTCTCGTAATTTGTGCGAACATCCATATGAATCTTCTATGGTATGTTACCGAGCCTAAGAATGCTCATAAACTTTTGACATTTGTTGGTGGTGGTAAGTTTTGTATCACGGAGATCTTTTTGGGATCTATCAAAAGTCCCTCTTTGCAAACCACGTGACTAAGTAATCTCCCCGAGGTCACACAAATCATGCACTTCTCCGGATTAAGACTTAATCCACACTCTCTACATCGTTGAAGACAAAGCTTAAGGTGCTTGATATGATCCGCCTTTGTCCCATATATACTAAAATCGTCCAAAAATACTTTCATAAAATCGTTTAGAAACTCCGCGAAAATCATCATTACTCCTCTTTGGAAAGTGGATGGTGCACTCATGAGTCCAAACGACATCACTCTAGTAGCATAAGCTCCCTATTCCGTAATAAAACAAGTTTTCGGTTGATCCTCCGGTGCTACCCTCACTTGATTGTAACCACTAAATCCATCTAGTAGTGACAACATCTCGTGTCCGGCTACCGTCTCAAGAATCTCCTCCGTGAATGGTAATGGAAATGGGTCGGATTTTGTTGCTCCGTTGAGTTTCCGATAATCTACGCATACTCTTAACTTTCCATTTTTCTTTGGTACTATCACTATCGGTGAAAGCCATTCCGCTCTATCTACCGGGTATATGAATCCGGCCTTGAGCAATTTGTCGATCTCCTCTTTCACCTTTGCCGCATAATTTGGATTCATTCGATATCGACTTTGCTTGATCGGCTTGGTATTTGGTTTGAGTTCTATCTTGTGCTCACAAATGTGAGGTGGTATCCCTTTCATATCCTTATACGTTCATGCGAATACATCTTTATAATCCCTTAGTATCTCAATTACTTGGTTTTCATAGGTAGGGTCAAGTTTCTTTCCTATTCGTACCATTTTGGGATCCTCCGTTGTCCCAAGGTTAATCTCCTTTATCATATCTTCATCTTCGATAGTCCATCCGGCGATTTTTTTCCCTTTCACCGCTTCGGATGCCGGTGTTCGATCGATCGCTTGTTCTCCTTCTTTC
Source organism: Polytrichum formosum (assembly GCA_964035585.1). NCBI lineage: Eukaryota > Viridiplantae > Streptophyta > Polytrichopsida > Polytrichales > Polytrichaceae > Polytrichum > Polytrichum formosum. Next base: position 23,113,496 of record OZ037935.1, on the reverse strand, counting down.
ATCTCATAAAAGTGAGATGGATAAACCGGTTTCTCTCCCATGTCTTCCTTTTGCTTTGGAGTTCCTTCTTTGAGCTTAGGAACTTGTTTTCCTTTCTTTTTGACATTCGTTTTTGGTTTCTCCTCGAGTATTGTTGTGTCGTTGATTTTCTCCACGTTTTCTCCTTCGATGCTTGTCATAACCATATTGCATTCGGTTTCATATAATAGCTTTAATCCATCAAGTTCCATATCGGCTATGTGGTGTAAGCTTGGATAAGCTCGATAAACTACTTGTTCCTCTTCATCGGTCAATCCGGCTTCCCAATCAAATCCTTCGATATTGATTGGTCTTGATGAATCCGGAAGTCTCGGTCTCCGATTAGTACCAATACATACATCTATTCCATTTTGATACAAAATTAGTTGACTCTTTCCCCAATCATGCTTGGCACGTGCTTGCTTAAGCCATGGTCGTCCAAGTAGCATTGAGTAACTATTCTCTTGATTCTCCATCCTTATCACCGTCACGGTAATCTTAAAAGTTAATCCTCCAATATTGATTTTCAAATTTTTGATGATTCCAAGTGGCGTAACCTTCCTTTGATCCGCCATTTTGATCGTAAATGGTGCCACTTCAAGTTGTTTCTCTATTCCCAATTTGTCCATCAAAGTGTCCGTAATAATATTCACTCCCGATCCTCCATCTAGTAACACGTTGGATATTCGCCGATTCTTAGTCCATACCGCTATCATCGGCATCTCTTCATCAACATCTTTCGTGGCTACGAGATATGTTTGAGGTACTTTCTTCTCATCTCGCCCGTTCGTGTAAATCGCTTCCATTACTTTTCTTTTACAATAAGGGGCTATCTCCAAAAGTTGCCCTATCGTTATATTTGCTTGAATTGAATCTAGTACTTTTCGAATAATTTGTCCTACCCTCGATCAGGGTTCTTCTTCCGTCGCTTTTCTCCTAGACGACGTCCGGTACTCCGTTGCAAGATCTTCTGGCTCTAAAAGATCTTCGTCCGCTTCCCGTTGTATTTTCTTAATCGTATTCGTTACTTGGCGGTTGTGAGGCCAAACCCCCCACCCTTAAGCGTCCGTAGTCCGAGTAGTGGGTTTGGGCTCACATTCCTCCGCGGTATTGGATTTGGACTTGGATGAGTCCATAGTGCACGGTTCACCCTTCAAGTGGTCTTGGATTTAACTTTGGTCTTTGCTTCCTTTGTCTTGCCATCGCGAGAGTGCTCCACATTCTCCATTAATTTGTGCACGTGGTTTATTTTTAAAGAGAGGATGCAAGTGTTAAAAAACACTATTCTCTATAGTCAATCTCAAATACATTTACTTGTGAAAGCCACACATAACACTAACTAGCATAATGTAACTAACTACTTGTCTATGAGCTAATTAAGTAGGCTATCTACTAAGCTCCTTCATGAACCCAACTCCTTAGCTTCTAACTAAACAAACCCAGCTCCTTTATAAACCCAGCTCCTTCATAAACCCAGCTCCTTCATAAACCCAGTTTCTTAGCTTCTAACTAAACAAACCCAGCTCCTTTATAAACCCAGCTCCTTCATGAACCCAGCTCCTTCATGAACCCACAACTTTGTAGTTGTAATCCCCAACTACCTCACTAATTATTCAAGCCCTTAACTAATCTTCCTACCTAATTTTCCTAATTCTACTAACAACCCCTTTCTAATCACACAATTCTTCTCTAATCCTAAAATCCTAAAATCCTAGAGAGGAGAGGGGGAGAGAGAATTTCCTAACTTCACTAAGACTAACTAATCCACACAAGTATATTTTTGCACTCATCACAACATCAAGTGCTCAACTCTTAAACATGGAACTTGCAACCACGTGTATTCAAAACATGAACTTTAAGTACCACAAATTGGAATCATGAATTAACTTTAAAATCCTTCACGTCAACACTAATTCTACCAAGAGGTTAAGCCCTCTTCAAGGCTAACAAGCCTTGGCTCTCAAACTAAAAACTAAGCACACACATGTGCTCCAATATGGCTTCCCACACCCACACTTATAACTCGTGGGGTGCCTTGGAGCACAAAGGAAAGAGAGGATGAGTGAGGGAAGAATGAGGGATTATATAGTAAGCTTGAGGGGGTGAGCACCCTCAAGGCTCACGATAAGCCCTTGAGATTTCCTCCTACTTAGTAGGCGCCAATCCTATCTTCTAAGCCTTCCTCCCTCAAATGATCAACAAGGATCCTAATTCGAACATTTAACTAGCCTTGGCTTTCTACCTACCACACTTTACCAAACTTGGGATGCTTCAACCCAAACTTAGCCTCCTTCGCTTTCCGCCGCCATAACTTTCTCCCCTTACTTTCCCAAATCGTTGCTCACCACTTAATTCAAACCACGATGCTTAACTCGTGATTTGATTGGTGCTTTGAGAATTTGCTTATCCTCCACCTTGCATTCTTCCTTGGACCTTCCCCATTAAGTGGCCATGATGAGGTGGTCCACTTGTGCGCTCTATGTGATCCTCCATTCATCCCAATTCGAATGCACTTGCCTCTTGAGTCACTTTGGTTGTCTCCATCCATTTGTACTAGCCTACTCACTAACTACTCAATCCAAGTTCTCCTTACCTATCCTCATTCACTCAAATCCTTCCGAAGGTAAAAACACAATAACAACTCACATCCTAGCCTCTTACAACATGGCACTTCTAAGACTAACATTTCACTCTTTTTATATTTTTGTGAAGTAACATGCTACTTCAAAGTGCATCAACTAACGTTTCAAGGGTCTAAGACTAAATGTGGGCACCCTTTTGGGCTCACATAATTGGCGACCATCGGGGGATGAATCCAAACATCTCTTGCTCCAAGGGTAAGTTGCCTAGTCAAGCTCGGTACTCCTTACATCTACTTCCCGATGTACGGGTAGGAAAGAGCTCACCATTCAACGTTTCCAATTGAATTGAATTATTAGGAAAGACCTCATAGACAAGGTAAGGTCCTAACCATATTGCATCGAATTTCGCCGGAAATTCAAGCTTTCGTGCGTCTTGAATCATGACCATCATTCCCGGTGTTAGGGCCCTTCTCTTATGTCGTTTGTCGAAAGTAATCTTTCTCCTTCTTTGGATTGCCTCAATATGTTGAGCCGCCATTCTCCTCCCTTCGTCAAGTGCTTCCAAATCGGTTAGTCGATTTCGTAAGGATTGACTTTCGGTAAGTCTCGTACTCACGGCCACCCTAAGTGACTCGACTTCATATTCGATTGGTAGTGTCGCTTCAAGACCATAGACTAAGGAAAATGGTGTAGCACGCGTAGTTACCTTATAGGTTGTACGGTATGCCCAAAGTGCCGCCGTTAGTTTTGTATCCCAATCCCGCTTCGAGTCTATAACCGTCTTGCGTAGTATACTCACCAAAATTCCGTTAACCCTTTCCGTTTGTCCATTGGTTTGTGGGTGGTAGGGAGTAGTCTTCCGGTGATCAATTTTAAATTTCTCTGTCATCTCTCGAATCAAGTCATTCAAAAAGTGAGTACCCCTATCGCTTACTAGGATCTTCGGCACCCCGAACCGCGAAATTATGTTTTCGTACATAAATGTTGCCGCGTGTTCCGCCGTGTCGGTCTTCACCGCTTTGGCTTCCGCCCACTTGGTGAGGTACTCGGTTGCCACCACAATATATTTCATTCCTTTTGAAGATTGGGGATGGACCTCACCCACATAGTCGATGCCCCATTTTTCGAAAGGAATTAAGGGTAATGATACATGTAAAGGCATCTCCATTCTAAGGTCGTTTCGGGCATACCGTTGGCAAGCGTCGCATTTCCTTACATAGTCATGGGCGTCCTTAAATAGTGTAGGCCAAAAGTAGCCCGCTCTAAGTATTTTTTGCCCGGTGAGTTGACCCGAGAAGTGACCGCCGCAAGCGCTATCGTGGCAAGCGATTAAAATCGCTTCAACCTCCGTTTTTGACACGCATCGTCGTAAAATACCATCGGACCCCCTTCTAAACAACCTATGGCCCACTACAACGAATTGCCTACTATTTACCCTCACCTTCCTTCTCTCTTCTTTTGTCCACTCTTTGGGCAACTTGTGGGTTGTTAGAAATTCCACTATGCCCGCATACCACTCCGGTGTAGAAGTGACCACAAAGAGGCTATCATCTACTAACATATCATTTACCGGATTTTTTCCTATCTCCTCCGACAACCTAGACAAGTGGTCCGCTTGTAAATGCATACGACCCGGTTTATATTCCACCGTGTAGTCGAATTCTTCTAATAACAAAACCCACCTAGCTAACCTACCACTTAACTCCGCCTTGTTAACTAGATACTTGATAGCCATGTGGTCAACAAAAAATACAACCGGGTTGCACATGAGGTAATGCCTAAACTTTTTAACGGAAAACACCATGGCTAGGCACTCCCTCTCCGTTGTAGAGTAGTTTCTTTCGGCGGGGGTCAATTGCTTACTCGCATAAGCTATAGGTTGATCCTTCTCTTTTTCTCCCGTTGCTTGACAAAGCGCACTCCCTATTGCCACATTACTAGCATCACAATAGACGTGAAAAGGTTTACCCCAATTGGGTGGTATCAACACCGGATAGGTGCTCAACCTATCCCGCAATTCCTCAAAGGCTTTTTGACAAGCATCCGTCCACTCGAATTTGACATCCTTTTTGAGCAAATGGGTAATGGGCACCGCTATCTTTGAAAAATTAGGAATAAGTTCCCGGTACCATCCCACATGTCCTAACAACTTAGAGATCCCCTTGGAATTGGTTGGAGTTGCCAAGTCGCTTATGGCCGCAATCTTATCCGGATCGGGTTCTCTACCTTTCTCACTAACAACATAACCCAACAACACTCCCTTATTCACTCCCAAAAATGTCTTATCCGGGTTCAATGCTAACCTCATCTTCCTACACCTAACCAATGCCTCCCTAACACAATGTAGGTGATCGTCCACATTACTTTGTGTGCTAAAATCGTCCACAAAGACGGTCATGGATTTGAACAACAAGTCGGTGAAGATATACATTACTAATCGTTGGAAAGTAGCCGGGGCATTACATAACCCAAATGGCATCACTACCCACACAAAAGTACCCCAAGGTGTAGTAAAAGCCGTTTTATGGATATCTTGGAGGGCTATGGAAATTTGATTATAACCCGCATACCCATCCATAAAGGTATATCGCGAATGACCTCCAACCTCCTCAAGCAACAAGGTGATAAAAGGTAAGGGGAAGTGATCCTTTTGTGTGCACGAATTCAATTTCCTATAGTCGACACAAACCCTTAATTTCCCATTTTTTTTCTTTACTAAGACCATAGGAGAAACCCAATCCGTGATTTCCACCGGCTTGATAAACCCGGCCTTCAATAACCTTTCCAATTCCGCTTTCACCAACAATTGCAATTGAGGATTCATCCTCCTCTCCTTTTGTCTAATTGGCCTCGCCCCCGGAATTAAAGGAATCCGGTGCTCTACCATTTCCCTAGGAATTCCCTTAAGCTCATCGTAGGACCATGCAAAAGTATCACTAAACTCATCCACCAAATTGCTATACTCCCTAACCTCTTTCTCCCCCAATTTGGAACCTATCTTCATTTGTCGGGTTTTTCCATTCTTTAATTTCACATCCACGTACCGCCAATCCGCTTCCGACACATGTGCTTGTTCCTCTTTGTTCCGATACCAATCGGAAGGCACATTGGGGTAATCTTTCACATCTTGACCTACAACTATCCCCGTAGACGTGGTCTTGAAATGTAAAGGCTCCTCCAATTTCGATGACTCAATAATCACATCCTCCTCTTGAGTCCCATCTACATGAATTAAACTAACCTCACCCTCTTCCACGTCATCTACCCAAGGTGTTAACCCACCGCTAACCCACTCTTCCTCGGTGAGCACCTCACATGGCTCCAACAATGAGCCCTCTCCTAAACTAACACTAGGAAATTCACTCCCTAAGCCTACTTGGTGAAATGTAACCATTACATCAACCTCGGACTCGGGGTACTCCCTTAGCCATTGGGCATAATCCCCATTATCCCCATAATTGTAAAAATTAGGACCTAGACTTCCCGAGCCCGAATCTATAACAACCCTTTGACCTTCGGGATGGACGACTCCCACCAATGCCTTGCCAATCTCATTCTCGTTTAAGTCATCAATTTCCTTCTCCAATGGCAAATACATCTCCTTCTTCATCCATCCTTCTAATGAACCAATGGACACTATGACCCTATTACCCTCCGGACCATAAGTGATGGATGGTTTAGGTCCACCCCAATTGACCATAGCATTCGCCATCCGCAACCAAGGCCTACCTAGCAAAATGGGGAAGGTGTCCTTGTTGGAGTGCATTTTAATGACATGGAAGGTGACCAAGTACTCCTCGCCTCCCGTAGTCATTCTACAATCCTTGATCATCCCCAAAGGCGTAGTCGAACTTTGATTTGCCATATTTATGACCAAAGGTGAAGGCCCCGTGAGTCCAAGTCCCAATTTTTTCATAGTATCCTCCGGTAGTATATTTAGACTACTCCCTCCGTCGACTAGCACATTAGGAACCACCTTATCTACTATAACAACTTCTATTTCTATAGCTTTCACGTCTCTTCCACCTTGTGATTGGATCCTAGCGGCTATTTTAGCTTTCACCTTCCTCATCCTCTTGTGTACCGGCATTCCCTCCTTTAATGTTTTCCTTGCCGTGGGTGAAATTTCCAATAGTTGGCCGAAAGTAATATCCGCCTTGAGTGTACTAAGGTCCGCCCACAAGTCGTACCCGGTAGATCTTTCCACCTTAGAATTACCCACTACGTCGAATTCGTCTACGGGAACCCCCGGTCCTTCCCATTCACCCACATCGCTATTATCCAAGTCATGTACCGCATTAGTCCTCTCCCTATCTTGTAAAATTATATTTTCCCTCTCCACATCCTTAGTAGCTCTTCTAGCTACCCTATCCAACTCGGAGAGATTAATCTCTTCATCCGAAGAGTAATTTCCTTGCTCTCCTATTCCTACCTCCAACGGGGCATCCCCTCTCCTAGCCCTAGTAGTTACCGCTAGTGCAGGTGCTTCTTCAACCACACCCTTACCCTTCACTAACTCATATGTAATAGCATTGGTGTGAGGAGGCCATTGACTTTGCTCCTCTCCAATTCTCGTTGGGAGAGGAAGCATGTCATCACATGTGGCCTCCAACACTCCATCCATGAACCTAACATCTTGGGAGTTAGATGGTCCCGGATCCGTTGGAGGCGCTTGTCTCCCGTTACTACCATTAGGTGGAACTCCTTGTCTATTTTGTATTGGAATGTAACCGGTTGTAGTTTGCAAGCCCGCCGGTGGATGAAAAGTTTGCCTAGCATTACTATGGTCATAGTATAAGTTAGGTGGCCTAAGTTCATTGGCCGGTACTCCTTGTGGCCTAGCACCTCGCATATTATCCCTTGCTTGTTGTTGTGGATTAGCCACCGGGTAAGGGACATTAATTATTTTGTCCGGTTGGCGACACGTATCCGAGGGATGACTTCCTCCACAATTGCTACAATTAAACTCTTGACCTTCGGACCAACATTGTCCTTGAGCGTGCCACCTTCCACAAAAGGGATGAAATTCCTTCTTCTCTAAATTTTGGCCACCTTGCCCTCTAGGTTGTGGTCCTCTATTGCTTCCATTTCCATAGTGAGGTGGCGCTTGACCTCGTTGATTTTGTTGAGGTGGGTTACCGTTTCCTCTTTGGTCACGGTTTTGTCCACTTCTACAAAATTGACGCGTGTGGCCCGGTTGGCCACATTGGACACACCATAATCCGGAAGAATGCCTACCCGACTCAACCGGGGGTGGAGGCCCCGGTTGTTGACTCCGGATCATTAATGACATTTGATCCGTGAGGCTTTGCATTTGTTTTATCATAGCCTCTTGGAATCCTAGTTGGCTAGCACCTAGTCTTCTCTCAACCTCCTCCAAGTGTGGATCCGTTCTAGGGGCCGGTAGTGCCAAGAGAGGTGCCGGTTCCCTAACCGCTAAAGGTCGGGGACCGGTGTCCACAATGGCATATGGAATTTGGTTCTCATACTTAGCGGGTTCTACCGCTACCACCCTAGGGCGTATGGGGATGAATTGTGGGATCAATTCATCCTCCCTTCTCCATAGCCTTTCGTGATCTTTATCCAAGTTTTCAATATCTCTAGCCGCACGCTTGGCATCCGCCAAGGTCAAGGGATTCCTTTCTAGAACACCCCTAATAGTTCCGGACTTAAAAAACCCTTGAATGAAAAATTGCTTTAGCGTGTCGTCGTTGAGCATGGTACCCACAAATCTAGTGCACACTAAATCAAACCTCCTAATGTAAGCCGAAATTTCTTCCTCCCTTCCTTGCTTCAATGACGACAATGCCCTTAATGCGGTACTTTGACCCACTTCCGGCCTAAATTCGTTAAGAAACTCCCTTTGTAATTGTTCCCATCCCCTAAAATGTCCCTCGGCATGATCCCGATACCATTCATAGGCTTCCCCCTCTAGAGTGGTAGGAAACCACACTAACCAATAACCCGGGTCGGTTATGAGGAAGCTAGCCAACCGTTCGATATACCGTTCCATGTGCCGAGAGGGGTCCTCATCCTTGGTCCCATAAAATTTAGGGAGATGAGATGGCATATCCATCGCCGCTAAATTTTGTGGAACCACAATTGGTAGGCCTCTTGGCCTAACCAATGGGTCTATTGGAGGTATAGGAGGTATGGGCGGAATTGGGGGTATGGGTGGTGGATCCATCCCCCGTTCCTCGGCCATGGTGACCGGTGAACTATTCAACAATCCCCTATCAACTTCTACCGGGAATTCTTCTCTAAGTGTGTAATTTTCCGAAGAAGTTTCACCACTCAATTTGGAGGGAGTGATCTCCTCTTCAAGTTGAGCTCCAAGTTCTAAGGTGTCTAGAATTGACCTAGTCCTAGGTTCGACGTTCAAACAACTCTCTATTCTAACATTATCTTGTTCTAATCTATCACTGATTTTAGAGGACCGCCTCTTTCGAGGAGATTTCTCTAGTCCTACTATCAAACTTGGTTTTTGTAAGCGAGTCCTACCTTGCATTCCATAAGAATCGATCGACCCTCACTTGACCACACATAATCCTAGCAATTCCCCTCTTAATATTTTCACTTGTCTTGGTGTGGTTATAATTTTTTTAGGAGGTGAGGAAAAGAACCTGCAAGCCCACTTAGGTGAAAGAATCCCAATAGGGGATAGGCATGTTCATGTTAATTTTTTGGTTAAGTCGGAGCATCACCTCCGCACCTTCCCGCAAATTAACACTCACCACAATACCGATTGTGAGGGGGTGACCTTCCGAGTAGATTATGTTAAAAGTCGAGGCTTCACCCTTCAACTTCTCACACCATCCACAATTCGGGAATTACCCTCTACAACGGATAACAACAATCACGAGTACAAAAGGCATTCCTTAATTAGTTAATGAGTTCACTTTGAAGAAATAAACATACCTTGAGCAATCGCATCCCCCTGTGAGTTAGCACTCCCCTCAATCGTGACTCAATGTAACAACACCATAACTTTGTGAAATATTAATTTAATCTAGAGCATGAAATGACAACTCCCAAAACTTTGAGACTCACCCCGAGGTGAGTGTCAAAGTTCAATGTCCTAAGGTGAATTTACCCTCTAATGTTTTAATGAGCTACTCGGTTATAGGTTCCTTTTAAGTTCTTAGCAAATCCCCAAAAAGGTTGAGGACGTACCTTCGCCGCGCTCCTTCCTCAAAAATGAATTTGCGTAATTGACAATGCAATTCATTCCAAGGAATAGTTGAAATACAATGAATTCAAATGTAACCCAAAGAGAGAATACTTACCGAGTTTCGGGTGCTCCTTCCCTTCTCTCAAGTTTGTGTCTCCAATTTTTCCTAGTTGCCTCCAAGTCTCCTAGTCGCCTCCAAGTCTTGTAACTACCTTCCGCTTCGCTCCCGGCAGACGCACCAATTATGTGAGGCCAAACCCCCCACCCTTAAGCGTCCGTAGTCCGAGTAGTGAGTTTGGGCTCACATTCCTCCGCGGTATTGGATTTGGACTTGGATGAGTCCATAGTGCACGGTTCACCCTTCAAGTGGTCTTGGATTTAACTTTGGTCTTTGCTTCCTTTGTCTTGCCATCGCGAGAGTGCTCCACATTCTCCATTAATTTGTGCACGTGGTTTATTTTTAAAGAGAGGATGCAAGTGTTAAAAAACACTATTCTCTATAGTCAATCTCAAATACATTTACTTGTGAAAGCCACACATAACACTAACTAGCATAATGTAACTAACTACTTGTCTATGAGCTAATTAAGTAGGCTATCTACTAAGCTCCTTCATGAACCCAACTCCTTAGCTTCTAACTAAACAAACCCAGCTCCTTTATAAACCCAGCTCCTTCATAAACCCAGCTCCTTCATAAACCCAGCTTCTTAGCTTCTAACTAAACAAACCCAGCTCCTTTATAAACCCAGCTCCTTCATGAACCCAGCTCCTTCATGAACCCACAACTTTGTAGTTGTAATCCCCAACTACCTCACTAATTATTCAAGCCCTTAACTAATCTTCCTACCTAATTTTCCTAATTCTACTAACAACCCCTTTCTAATCACACAATTCTTCTCTAATCCTAAAATCCTAAAATCCTAGAGAGGAGAGGGGGAGAGAGAATTTCCTAACTTCACTAAGACTAACTAATCCACACAAGTATATTTTTGCACTCATCACAACATCAAGTGCTCAACTCTTAAACATGGAACTTGCAACCACGTGTATTCAAAACATGAACTTTAAGTACCACAAATTGGAATCATGAATTAACTTTAAAATCCTTCACGTCAACACTAATTCTACCAAGAGGTTAAGCCCTCTTCAAGGCTAACAAGCCTTGGCTCTCAAACTAAAAACTAAGCACACACATGTGCTCCAATATGGCTTCCCACACCCACACTTATAACTCGTGGGGTGCCTTGGAGCACAAAGGAAAGAGAAGATGAGTGAGGGAAGAATGAGGGATTATATAGTAAGCTTGAGGGGGTGAGCACCCTCAAGGCTCACGATAAGCCCTTGAGATTTCCTCCTACTTAGTAGGCGCCAATCCTATCTTCTAAGCCTTCCTCCCTCAAATGATCAACAAGGATCCTAATTCGAACATTTAACTAGCCTTGGCTTTCTACCTACCACACTTTACCAAACTTGGGATGCTTCAACCCAAACTTAGCCTCCTTCGCTTTCCGCCGCCATAACTTTCTCCCCTTACTTTCCCAAATCGTTGCTCACCACTTAATTCAAACCACGATGCTTAACTCGTGATTTGATTGGTGCTTTGAGAATTTGCTTATCCTCCACCTTGCATTCTTCCTTGGACCTTCCCCATTAAGTGGCCATGATGAGGTGGTCCACTTGTGCGCTCTATGTGATCCTCCATTCATCCCAATTCGAATGCACTTGCCTCTTGAGTCACTTTGGTTGTCTCCATCCATTTGTACTAGCCTACTCACTAACTACTCAATCCAAGTTCTCCTTACCTATCCTCATTCACTCAAATCCTTCCGAAGGTAAAAACACAATAACAACTCACATCCTAGCCTCTTACAACATGGCACTTCTAAGACTAACATTTCACTCTTTTTATATTTTTGTGAAGTAACATGCTACTTCAAAGTGCATCAACTAACGTTTCAAGGGTCTAAGACTAAATGTGGGCACCCTTTTGGGCTCACAGCGGTGTATCTCCCGCTTCTTCTTCCATTCCGAGTCCTCCGGTGCATCCCGCACCTCCTGTGACTCATTTTCCTTTCGCCTCATCATGGGTTCATTCTCATTTTCACTAAGTTCTTCGCTTTCTTCATCGTGAATCTCCCGATTCTTCTTCCGTTCTAAGTCCTCCGGTGCATCCCGCACCTCCTGTGACTTAAGTTCCTTTCGCCTTCTCCTTGGCGTCTTCGCGTTACCGGTTTCTCCATGGTGAATCTCCCGATTCTTCTTCCATGTTAAGTCATCCGGTGCATCCCGCACCTCCTGTGACATTTGCTCATCTTCATTATCATCATCCATAACCTTTATGGTGTTCTCACCATCTTCATCATCACTATTCTCCGAGTCTTCGCTCTTTCTATCATCTCCATTATCTTCATCTTCCGATTCACTCTCTTCCTTAGAGTTTTCTTTCGCTGCTCTTTGGGCTCTCGTCATCACACACACACTTGGTGTCACTACATTTGCCGCCACCGTGGGCTTCTTCGCGTAATCATTCGCTTCTTCTTGATGTTTCCTAAACAATGAGCATTCCGGTTTTCTATGACCCTGTTGATGACAATAATAGCACTCGTCGGCGTTGCCTTCCCGTCGCGGTAGGCCAGTGTACCCGATTCTCGGCGCAGCTTTTTGGCCATTGTTGTCCATCACATCCCTGGGGTACTCCAATCTCCCGTGATTAATAGGTCCTCTAGGGCCGCCTGTAAAGGGGTATGCTTCTTCCCTTGGGTAGTATTGGCTTCGGTAGGGGTATGTCGCTTCCCTCCGGTAATTGTCGTACGGGTACCGATCTCCTCTTCGGTATTCCTGCCCGTAATAGGGGTATTCTTCATCCCTTTGCTTATCTCTCCCTTGATAAGGGTATCTCATATCTCGCCGATTCTCCCCGAACCGCGGTCTCTCTTCATCTCTAAATCTCGGAGGCTTGGCTCCCGCCCTTCTCCGGTTGTTGTTTAATTGTGGTTGTACTTGATTCACTCCAAATCTCCTTTCTCGCCTTCTTCCATCATAAACACATTCATTTGTATTGTGTGTAGTGCTATTGTAATTCGAGCAACTCTTTAATTGGCACTCATTTGAATAATGGCCTTCGTTGCGGCATCTCCGGCAAGTGACTCCCGTCCTAAACTTCCGAGTGCCGATGGCTAGTTCCTCTATTTCTTGTTTAAGAGCCTTTATATCATCCTTAGTAACATCGGCTTTCTTAGCCTTTCCCTTTTTCTTCTTTCTTCTATCATCGTCGGAATCGCTACTTGAATCTCCACTTGATTCGTCTTCCTTCATTCTTTCTTTCTTAGTCTTGCTCATCTCAATCTTTCTTGCCGAAGCTAATGCTTCTTCCAAAGTATCACTTGGTAAAATGTTCACATACTTCTCGTATTCTTTCCTTAGTCCATTTATGAACCAAGTTTTTCTAATTTGTTCTCCCGGTGCGGGTTGAATTTTAGCGGCGGCTACCATTACTCTTTCATAAAATTCTTCCACTGATTCATCTTTCTTTTGCTTTACATGTGACAAGTTGTTGATGATCTCCCCTTCCGATTTGGTCGATCGGAACCGTTGGATAAAAGTTGTCTTTAAGTCGTTCCAATTCACAAAGTGATTCGCGGGAAATTGAGTGTACCATTCTAGTGCCTTTTTCTTAAGAGTCACCGGAAACAATCTTAGTTTCTCCGCATCGGTTCCTTCTTGATTGGCATGACATATATTGAACACTATATTCGTTAAATTGAGACTTTCTCTAGTCTCAAATTAATATATGGATCCAACAACATGAAGGCGTCCGAAACTATATTGTGAACAATGTCAAAAATATTATATGTTCTAACATCCCAAACCTATAATGTTAGGACATGAGCACATATGGTAGACCACTTGACAACAACAAAAACACATTGGGTAGAGCACTCCAAACACAATTCACCCAAAAAACATATAACCTACTTTCTATTATTAGCATGGTCCATAAAATATAGGGTTTCCAACATACAAAGTGCATGTAATAAATGCATATTTCTTCAAACAATATAGTATTGGGGCGTTCGACCCAAACAATATAACATTGAGACGTTCAACCCAAACAATATAACATTGGGGCGTTCAACCCAAACCCTACTCCAATTTTGATGAGCACACATATGTGTAATATATATTGCTAGAATTATATCTGAAACTATTCGACCCAAACTCTACCCCAATTTTGATGAGCACACATATGTTGAATATATATTGCACGAATTATATTTGAAACTATAATCATGCTAACATAATCCTACGGAACTTCTCATTCAACGTGGGTTTCTTCTTGTGCGATCCGAGCAAGGTTGTCTTTTGCGAAGGTTATATACTTCTGAGGGATGGACACCGATCCGCTTTGATTTTTCCGTGGTCTCCACGCTATGAATATGGAATCTGTATCAACCCAAGATGGACCATGCTCAGAATCCACCTTCCACCGAAAGTTATGGTTGGTATCCCAGCCTGTATAATGCCGAACCACATCTTCATTTCTTGCTGTGGGTTTGTAATACTCCACTTGTATTTGTCGAAAATGTGCGCTGGAAGTTGTAAAGTTTGGTTTAGACAATGCTCTTGCCACCCACACCGGCTTCGCATATGTCTCATCCCCAGGACGTAAAATAAGCATGTAACCTTCATCACAATCAACCGCAATGCGAAAAGATGGTGGAGGACGTTCTCTAGCGGGCCCAACATAATGGTCGTCCGTATCGAATTCTTCACGAACCTCTCCGTTTTCCAACATGCACGCATCCGAAGCTTGTACATCGACACGAGTTTGTGGCCAAAACCCGTGCCTCAACGTATCAGGGCTATCTTGGTGGAGGTCTGCTAAGGCGGCACGAACACGTGTCCAATAATGTATCCAACTCCCGTAACGATGCCATGCTGATCCACCAACATCCGATACCTTCAAACTCTCCCAATATTGTATGAAGCCAGATATTCCCTTCAAAATATCCTCCAAATTCTTCATGGCTATTGGCTTGCAAGGCTTGGGCTCTCCAGCCGGTAACATCGTCTTCCCATCCGCATCCAAACGCCATACAAGGAGACCCTCCGGTGGACTCCAGTCTTGTGACGTGCACAACAATTTGTATTGCATAGCGGGTTTACCATCATTGCGCATGTAGAAGCGGAATTGTTGTGCCTTGGTATGCCCGATCAATCGGTGAGCCCCACTTCGAATATAAGGTAATATAAAGGCTTTAAAGTCTGGCACCTCCTCGATCATATGGGGGATGACGGGAACGTTTTCCAAATCCATGTATGACTTCATCAACAATGGGATTGTTGGAAAATCCTCCTCTCGCAATTTCATGCTCCACCGCCCAAACGATGCATCAATGTCATCGTGTGTGTGGCCTACCAAAAGGAAAGACACAAAAACCTCCTTGAAAATGCCTTTCGCAACCAACAATGACCAAATTGCAAATACATATCTACTTTTATTGTCCTTTGCACAATTATCCAATTGCACACGCAAAGTGGGGGGCAACTTCTTCGCTACCACAGGTTCACTGGGCGGATCTGGCAACGAATGCAAACACACATCTTTTCCATCCAACACCGCCTCATACAAAGGAGTTGAACCCGTGTCTTCAAATAACAATCCCGAAGAATAGGCCGGCGGTTTCTCCAGATCACGTAGAAGCCTTGCAAATGACCCTATAGTGTGGTTTGAATCCGCTGGATATAAATCAAGAGCATAATGAGCGTACTTGACATCACCGTGTCCATGCGCAATCATTCCTGCGATGGCAACTCAATGCAATTAATATCTGAATAGAAATAAACTATTTCAAGTGAATCCATGTTGTCAAGTACATCATGGTAAAATAAACAATACAACAATTACGGTAACTGACGACAATTTTTGGTCTTCACCTGTAACCGATACATGCAGCTTGAAAAATCCATCCGTGGCCTTAATCCGATTTGCAAAACATGGGGAGGCTGTTTTGGCATGGTCCATTTTGTCATGGATGACCGTAAGAACCTCCAAGGGCCTGGATATTGACAACGCTCTATTTGTGTAGTAATCATTCCGGTGTGCCTCTTGCATGTTTACATGCTTGAAATAGTTCAATTGATGCGCAACATATGATTCTGTTCCCATCGTGTGTGCATCCCGAAGGCGCTTCAACTTCTCACAATTTGAGCACCGAGCAAATTTGTCCCCTCGTCGTTTAGTAATGTATTCCTTAAATTTTGCTTTCTTGATTGCGCTCAATTTCGACAATGAAATTGGATCCAACCCAACCTTCTCGCCAACAGCATTTACGTCGAGCAATATATCTTTCCATTTTGTGCCTGTGGGAAGAACTTTCTCCACAACCTTCTCACCGGTTGTGAGTGTGCGTGTTTTGTGCGGCATTGCATCAGCAAGGGGGACAATGATAGTCGCTAGAGTGGCCGTTGCTTGCCTTGTTGCTTCTCGTGGTTTCTTCAAACCCACGTTCCCGTGGTGTCGGGACCGGCGGCCTTCCTTAGCATAAGTCGCTTGTCTATAAAAGTCCGCTTTTGACACCCCGTGAATGGTGTACCATGCCTTACAACACACATCTATGCTTTCAATGGTGATGACCTTGCGCCCCGTACCATTCTCATGTATAGCCCTATGGACATCAAGTTTTTTTGTGGATCTTAGACGAAAATCTCCAAGCCACATTTCTTCGCGGATGGCTTTCAATTTATCCCTCGAAAACAATTGGCAGCAACGATGCACACAACAATCCTTTGTGGCAACTTCACGAATGGACTCCTCACCAAGCAACCTTTGACGTTTACAATCGGTTGCCGACGGAGTAGGACGTGCCAATGTCTCGTACTTTCTTAGACCCTTGCGTGGCCGCATGTTGGATTGCAGTTCCTTTTCGAGTTCCATGTGACGTTGCTCATGGTCACGCAAGCTCACTCCATCAATCGTGACATTCCTCAATGGCCACCTGCGGAGGGAGAACCTATGAGTGGGATCCACCTCGGAATGAACGAGTGACTCCAATATGACAATGCCAACGTCCTCGGTGCCAAGGGGGTGTTCATCAATGCAATCTTGTGGATGGGTGTTACGACAAATCCCCTCCGCCACAGCAACCCCACTTTCATTTAGAAGTAAGACATCCTCATTCACCCATGAAGCTCTCGAAAGCCCTGCACACTCCACAATGGGAGTGTGCGGCACGGAAGGTGTAGGTATAGCCAGTTGTTCTTCATCGGAACTCCCATCCATGATAGCCTCCCCAACAATGTCTAGCTCGTCCTCAGATGCAGACGGAGAAGTGCCCATGTCTTCAAATGATGAATGCCCTCTGTCAGTATACCCATCCATTGTACCTACACAAATGAACACAAAACCTTGTAAAAATTTGACAAAAGCAATAGGGTTAAATACAGGCATTGGTTTGGGTCGAGCGACCCAAACCCTTAGAGGCATTGGTTTGGGTCGAGCGACCCAAACCCTTAGAGGCATTGGTAGGCATTGGTTTGGGTCGAGCGACCCAAACCCTTAGAGGCACTGGTTTGGGTCGAGCGACCCAAACCCTCACAGCCATTGGTTTGGGTCGAGCGACCCAAACCCTTAGAGGCACTGGTTTGGGTCGAGCGACCCAAACCCTCACAGCCATTGGTTTGAGTCGAGCGACCCAAACCCTTAGAGGCACTGGTTTGGGTCGAGCGACCCAAACCCTTCAGCTGGTTTCGGTCGAGCGACCCAAACCCTCCGTGATTTACGCCTACAATTGCGGAAATAATCCATATCCGCCTCCCTGTACACTATCTGTAGTAAATCACACCGTGCATGGCTGTTGAAATTGGGTACTCAGCAAAGGACGTTTAGACAAACCTTGCAATGCAGCAGTACTTGAGAGACCTTGCTACCGTTTCACAATGGGGAGATGAGGAAAAAGGACCGAAGTTTAGGGGGCTTGGAACTTTATACTGCCTGCCTCCGCCTTGGCCTGCCCCTTTGGATCCCTTTCCCGCCCGAACCTAAACCCTAATCCTTTGTTCAAACCTTCTGACGGACATTCCCGCCTCTTGTTGTAAATAGATCTTCCATATTTAGAGGGCCTCTTCGTGGCCCCAAGCATGAAATGACCTTGGAGAACTAACCGCCTAATTCCGCTATTAAATAACTAAACAAAATATGAAGTCAGTGTTTGATTAATTGTAGTGTTCTTACAACCCTACCATGGTCAACATTAATTTTCAATTCGTTTCATTCCTTACTAACACTCAGTTCATACATGTATACGGTATTCCACATATTATTAGAACTGATATTTATTGTTTGAGATTGCATTTAATGCTTCTTACTTTCTTATGGTTATTGATATTTTGTGTATGTGGTTGTGTTTAATGTATCAAACAATAAATATCATTCTTTTTGAAGTTGTGTATTCCATCTATAGTTTTAATTGATTTGGCTTGCGAATAAAATGTAGCCAACTTTATAATTTTGTTTAAACAAGTGTTTGATGAAAAACCTAATCATATATTGTTCTATCTAGTCAATGAAAGTTGATATGAACATGTCCACAAAATCATGGTTGTGTGTCCTAGTGTCACTACACTAAATAAGATATATATTAGTGTTAGCTACACTATATACAAATGCATCTACGACATACCAATACCATTATGAAAGTAATTAACATTAAATGTAAACCGAAGCACTCAATGTTAAATATAAACGTAATATGTTTGAATATGGTGTTAGTAGAAAATAAAATAAAAAACAAAGATCTTAGAAGATCTCCAATATGAGATGACATGAAAGGTGGCAACCATCGGCAGGAAAATGGTGTATGCTTTTGGAAACCTATGTAGAAGGCATAAATGTGAATCCCATCACACATGAACCTTTCAACTTCCATCTTTCAATGGTAACTGAACCTATCATGATGCCCACTTCAATTGCAAGCTAGACATACAAGTTTGAATTGTATGTCCCAACAATAATTTAACACAACATGAAAACTAACCAACATTCAGTTTTATAATAATATAGTGTTTGTTGTGATATCTAGTATATACATTTGTACTTAAAACCACGTGCGTCTTGGCCCCCTCATTTGACCTATGCGCCATTCATTTATGCCTTCGGGTTCAACAAGTCATGTTCATTAACCCTACCCTAAACCCTAAACCCTAAAACCCTAAACCCTAAACCCTCGTAGTTGTTAAGGGTTGCTTTCATATAGAACACCATGTACTGTACTTTGTGCCTCATTTCCTAATATGATATCTTGTTTAATATATGTGGAGGGATCATCCAACAACAGAGTGATTGCTTAAATGGCTTCATATAATGCCGAACTCCACATATTTGTACAAATATGACTTCATATTTGTGTAAATGGTGCTTCTCTCATTTACTATCACTATATTTGTTCATTTTGGACTTTCTCTTGTCTCAAATTTGTATAATATGACCTTTTAATGTGGTTTGATATGAACATCCGCTTCGAAATATGTGCATCTTATAAATATGTACTATTCTAAATAAGTATGTTAATGTTTGATGCTATAAATTGAACAACATCTTTGTTGCTTTGGGCAAACAATAATGATATTAAAGTGTCAAGACTTAATATTGCATAGTTCCATATGTGCTAACCATTACAATACATAACTCTAAACCATTCATTGTGTAAACGGTTACCATACTTGTAATTTTCGATCTTGTGATTGCCTATGAGGATTGCAATATAGTTATCAAATACTCCTCTTAGAATAGTATGTATCACCCTCAACCCATTCCATATGTGTAGATTACCACAATTATAACACAAATTACGGATTCGTTCTATGATATTAGCAAATCCAATGAGGGACCATTAAATTAAAAACCATTTTAATTAGAGTTGGCAAATGTGTTCATTTTGTGGAGTACCTTATGTATAATGCTTTTTGAGTATCCTAATTCATGGTACAATCCACCATCTCAAGCTAGAGCCCTGTCCTCTACCAACAACCATCGTAGATAATTGCAATACATAACTCTAAACCATTCAATGTGTAAATGGTTGCCATAATTATATTATACCATCATGGACTTCCCTATGACGATTGCAATATAATTATCAAATACTCCTCTTAGTATGCAGTCCACCCTCAATAAATGTTACACCTATAAGTGTTAACCCTCTTTAAAATTAATGTTAACTCTCTTCTACTCCCCACATATTGCACACTATAAATGTTAAACGTGTTAACTATTAACAAAATGGTACTCCCGTCTTTGTAACTTTGACTCTATAAATGTAAACTATTGAAATACAACCATACTATTCCATTTTATAATGACTTGCGATCTAGTTTTGGTGTCATTCGAAGGTACATGCAATCACGTTTTTGTTTTGTGTCCAAATATGTGGGTTTATGGTGTAGATTGAGAAATATTTGCAAGTTGGGCATGCATATGAATCTCACCAAAGAACCATAATTGATCCATACTTCACCCGTGATTTGTGAACTTGATATTCAATAAAGTTTTGTTGGTTTTGCAATTGTATGAATAGTATTCTCCCACAAGGACTCTTCACAATTGCTTATATTTATTAATGTCAAGATTTTTATTACTCAAAAAGTAATTTCATAATTGTTAATTGTTAACTTTGATCCACTCCCGAGGGTTAACATTTATAGAGGGTAGATTATAGTATGTATCATTATCGATTCATTCCATATGTGTAGATTACTAAAATTATAAAACTAATACAGTTTCAATGTTTGATTCTAGCAAATCTTACGGGGGACCATTAAAATAAAAACCATCATTATTCGAGTTGGCGGAGGTGTTACATTTGTGCAGTACCTTAGGCTATAACCATTATTGAGTGTCCTCAATAATGGTTTGGGATAGGTGGCTAAAGGACACCCACTTGCGAGGCTTATGGACCGTCGATGGGCCAGAGGCGCTCCAATGGCCCGGATTGGGTATGCGTTTGGGGCATGGAGTGCCGCCGCTCCACGTGGCGGCCATGCGTCCATCGAACATGAAAGGCCGGACCCATTCCCGAATGGGTCCCACCCTTTCGTGTCTTTTTCCCCTCCCACATTCTCTAACCCCTTCCCTCCGCTCCTTCTTTCTCTCTCTCACCTCCGCGCCAAGCTTCCACCCTTTCCCCGACGCATCTTCCCTCTCCCCATCTCCTTTCTCTCCTTCTCTCCTTGTAGCGCCGCCCTCGCTAAGCGGCGCTTTTCCTCATTGTTGTTCTCTCTGATTCTTCTCCTCTTCTCCTATACCTCCCTCTGGTCCATTGAGAGTGAAGCATTGAGTGTATTGTGTGCACATTGAGTGTATTGAGTGCGCATTGAGTGTATTGTGTGCATTAAGAGTGTAGCATGCGGTTTGTAGTTTTGTTTTTGTATCAAAGCGTTTGCTTTGAATCAACAGAATGTCTTTGTGTTTGTGAATTGAGTGCATTATTTCTGGTGTGTGAGTTTCCTCGGGGGGGGCACTCCTTTGTATATTTTGCATACACCTGCGATAATGACCTATTAAAATGGGGGCTATTTACCTATGAGAAAGGATTATAAGGGATGCTAATTTTTGAAATAATGGTAAATTGTTGTGATTATTTGCACCCTATTGGTAATTATAAATTCTTGGATGGTTGATTTTATGGTACCCTATATTACTTTTATGTAATTTTTTTCCCCTGATTGCCCCCATTCCTTAAAGTGTATGATACAGTAGAATTCCCGTTAGAAGCACGTGTACAAAGTAAGAGAAACAAACATTTACTAGGGTTTAGGGTTCAGGGTCACACTAAAGTCCGGGCAAAGCAAAACACTAAACAATAACAACAAAAGATTGCAATTACATGTCATTAAGCAACATGAGCCAACGAATAAAAGTTGTGTTGGATAACACAGTTAGAAACCTTGAGGTCTTAGGGAACATGCCAGCCACATGTGTCTCAAAGTCACATTTACAAGGTTTGCAGAAGCCCTACAATTGATGCCTTTATCTTCCAATCCTACACATTGGAGGAAAATCCCACGCCATGCAAGCAAAATCCACCTAAACTAGCTAGGCTACCATTTACACATGTGGGAGATATGAGGGTACTCGAACTGAAATGACTACTACAGATTTCAAGGTATACTAATGATCATTCATCCCTTTTTCCAAATTATATCTTCACATGTGTGAGATAGTACAAATTTAGCGTAGAGTCTCTAGCGAAGCATCCTCTTCAGTGTCAATGGGGCTCAACAACTTAGGAAGGTCTCCTTCTTGCTTGAGAAAATATATCTTCACCCGCACCTTCATGGCGCCACTACGCTGGGGACGTTGCTGGCAGATCAACCCTACAACAAAAACCCCAAGCCCGACCTTAGAATTCAAACCCTGAACCTAAACCCTAGATTTCAAACCCCAACTCCGAACTTAGATCCGCAACTCCAACCGCAAGATCAAACCCTAAATTCCAATGCATTGCACTCACATTTTGCAGATAGAACAAAAACAAAGGAGTAGAAATCGTACCTGAATTGTAAGGATTAGCGCCAAACTCTGCACAAGCACGCACTCCACCGAAACTGTATGGCCTTTCGATTGCTCTAATTTGCTCGATGGCGCTATAGGATTAAGAAGGATCAATGATCCCATCAATGGGTGGCCTAAGCTAATGGCCAATTATTTTGAAAGTCGAACCCCAAATCGTGTCAACTGGAATACAAAGACAACCGGTGCAACAATTAATACAGCCAATTTTTGAACAAAATTTTAAGAAGGAACAGCAACTGCTAGTATGTGATGGGTCAATTTGGAGCATTTGATAGATACAAGAAGTGAGTGAACGTATACATAAACAATCTCCATGATCAGAGAGAAATTTTCCATACTACTTTGTTGTTCATAGTTTTCTTGCTCAGAAGTTTTAGAGCAAGCAGGTCTAAATGGACACTTTTAGCTCTGCACCCACTTTCTGTAGGATATGAAACACACAATTAGTACAAGATGATTGGCAACTCCAATTCAGGCCATAGTCATTTGTCTCATGATTTTCACAGCTCATATGAATATCTTGTTCATTATCAAAGTGAAGATTCTCTTTCTCAATAAATGATCATATAGGTCCCTCCAATAATGTTCACTGTTGAGCCTAGAATGGTTAACAAATTTTGAGCAGGTAGCCAATCTCTTTTAAAACCATATCTTTATGGTGTCCATTCTAGGATTCACACCCAACCACACAGCTCAAATATAGGTGTCCATTTAAGATCAAGAACAGACTTTTACCCGCTTAACTTAAGAGAGTGTTTTCAAAAGGACATGCAAAAATATTGACCTGGATCACCTAAGATTGAGCGAGCCCCTAAGATGAAGGAGAAAGAAGGCGCAAGCAGGATTTGCTTGTGGAAAAATCTGACTTACATTATGTAGAAATGAAGCGCCTCTCAAATCAGGCCAATTGCAATTAAAAGAAGGATTGATGCTTTGATAGAAATTAGCCATGATGGATCCGGAATTAGCACTATGTTAAGTATGTTTGATGTTGTTTGCTTGCAGATAAGTGTTGTCAGTTAGGAGCCAACACTGTTCAATTGCACAATAGATTAGAGCATTTCATAATTTGTTGAAGGGTACTGTGACACATGCTGACATAAGTGCCTCCATTGAGCATGATTATCCATTGCTCAATGTTTATTTCCCTGTGGTTTCCCTGATTCAGCATCTGTCAATAAATTGCAATAATAAATCTCTCTGCTGGGGTTCAGGATAGAAAAGACACCTTGCGGGATGGCCAGGCTTCCACGACCATGTGAAAAGCACCGGATGAATTGCTACATGAACTGGCTATGTCGACATTCCAATTCGATCCCCAAAGCTCTGAAAGCGAAGTAACTGGAGCATTCGAATCCAACCCTGGCATCGAAACCTGCACTCGGAACAAAAATTGCAAGCAATATTCTCTCAGCTACTTTAGCATATACCTATCCTTGCTAGTATTGATTTTCAGACAACACTTGAAAGATAACGGCAACACTTTCAAGTTGAAACTGTTGTACGGATTGTTCATGTATCCAGCAGGCTTTGCAATTCGGTGTGCGGAAAGCTAAATCAGATTGCGAACAAGACTAAGAGTTTGAGGATTTTGAAGGCTAAGCTGAATCTGGTGATAGCTTCGGAATAGAGAGCTTCGGCTTTATAAGAGGTGAATTGAAATCCCTCATTACTGGTTACTTGCGGTGGAAGAATATCAAATGATTTCGTGTAGAACACATCGAAGCATTTCCCTTACGTTATACAACAATTTTGACACCCATAGCCTAGTTAAATTAGGCCGGGATCTTGCATTCGGGTAGGTACTCAGTCAAGTTGAAAGTTTAGCGAAAATGAAATGAAACACCATTCCAACTGTAATCTGTGAACCTGGAAGATTCCTGGCTAGGGTAAAAATTCAACAACAAGTAGTGATGTAAACTTCAGGTCGTGATGATGTCACATTGCAATTGCACATTGCAGCCGTTGAGAACAATCTCAAAATCTCAGAACATGCTTAAATGAAAGTCATAAAAGGCACTTACAGCGACAAGGCTTCCGGTGGTGATTGCTTGATTGTTTTCGATTGTTTGGAAGCCGAATCCTCCGATTGTTCCAGGGCCTCGGAGAAGCAGAGTGCCACTCTTGCACCAAGTCGAGGTCTGCCAACTAGGGTTGACGGAGGCGGGGGCGAGAGAGGGCGGGAGCAGAGTCCAGGGAGTTCTGTAGAGGAAACGGCTAATTGCCGAGCTTTCTGGAGGTAGCTCGGATTTTTCAATTTTTACCCGAGAGTGGGCCTAGAGAGTGCAAAATTTATCGGTTGATAGCCCCCATTTCCTAATGTATTTAGGCAATTAGCCGGCATTTTTTTTTCATTTATGCAATTTCCGAAAGGTCCAAAGTGGGGCTGGTTTTATATTTTGGTGGCAAAGTATTTAATTTTTGAAACTATCGATTTTTCTCCATGCTATTTTATATGTACCACTTAGGTAATTTAATCACGTTTTGTCAAATGCTATATTACATATAATCATGTTTCACAATCCCAGAGCACCCTATACTACATCTAATAATTTTACAAATTTTACGCCAAATTTTTATACAAGACCCTATATTTTATCGCACGTAGTTCCTACGTTTTTCGCCAGTGCCCCCCCCGAGTGAGTTTCAGGTGTTTGAGTTTCAGGGTTACATTGTTTGTGAGCAATCAGTGTATATTCGCATAGCTTGTTTGTGAGTGATTGTTCAAGCTTTATTGTGAAAGCTTGATTGTGAAAGCTTGATTGTGATTGATTGTGAAGAGTGAGAAGTTTGTTCCTGAGTGTTTGTGAGAACTACATCAGTTGTCCAGTTCCTTTTTAGTTTTGGAGAAATTATAGTTGTTCAGAGCGTTTTCAGTTTTCCAGATTCAAGCCTTTCTACAATCAGCAAGTAAGACCAGCTTGTTGGAACAGCTTCCAACAGCAGGTTCTTCATTAGGTTGCAAAGAAAGGTATTTTCTTAACCCAACTCATTTAGTGTTTCGCAGCATCTACAATGCATAAGCATTGTATATGCTGCGCAAACACATTGTAGAGAACTCATTATTCATAACAGTTTGGAGAGACGACTCAAACCTCACTCTCAAAACTCTTAAGCCCACTCTAAATATAGTATATGTTGCATAATTAACAATGTTAATGGTTTCGGTCGGTCGACCGAAACCAGCTGCAGGGTTTGGGTCGAGCGACCCAAACCCTGCAGCTGGTTTGGTCGGACGACCCAAACCCTTGAGCTGGTTTCGGTCGAACGACCAAAACCAGCAGCGCAGTTTGGGTCGCTCGGCCCAAACTCTGCAGCTAGTTTCGGTCGATCGACCGAAACCAGCAGCACTGTTTGGGCTGAACAATCCACACTAATCTGCAGGTTTCGGTCGAGCGACCGAAACCAGCTGCAGAGTTTGGGTCGAGCGACTCAAACTATTGACAATTTTAGACCCATAAAAGCAAACTCCAGAAGAGTATGGGTCGCTCGACCCAAACCTCATGACGAGTTTGGGTGGAACGACCCAAAGTCCCAATCACATGCTACATGATAATATATAAAAGGACTAGATGCCATAGATAACTTATATATAAGGACACAAAGTTTGGGTCGAGCGACCCAAACTATGCGTGTTTTTCTGCTATCTATAACAAAATATTTTAATCTTACAGAAGACAACTCATACATCTAAAAAACAACGAAATATCTAACCTCTATCACATTACACGATATCTTTGAGTGAGTAATTGTTACTAAAAACACAAATGTGCTCAAAAGAGGGTTAATAGTTTGGGTCGCCCGACCGAAACTAACATATCTACCTCTCCTTGCAGATGCCTCCCAAGAAAAGACCTGGAGAACGATGGTTGGAGCTGGCACCATTCGAGATAGTTGAGGAGTACGAGACACCGACGGATGAGTCCTACGTGCCAAAGGAGGACATTCTCGTCGCATGGTCTTTTTCTGTGGTCAAGGCAGCCCAATTCAAAATTTTGCTCGCCCTCAAAGTCGGCACAGAAGAGTCTTTCACATGGGCTCTTGTGACAGGATGGGAGGTTTCATCGGTCCAGGCTCTAGGAGGACATGTGGACATCATCCTGGAGAATTCATCCCAACAAACCGCGCATGTATTCATGAAGGACGTCGCCCAGCCGTTTGATCCTGCGTACTTGAGGGAGCAGTGCGCGGAGCCGGAGGTCATCAAACCGGAGGCCATCTTCGTGGATGGAGCCACTTCAATCACCAAGATTGCCACGAGATTCACAAAGCTGAAGCAGGCAATCAACGCGATCAACAAGGAGGCGCAAAGCAAGTCAAAACCTGCTGTCGCGACGAGGCGCAAATCAACTGTCGAAGAGGGCGCAAGGTCGTCAAGACCTCAAACATTGAGGAAGCCCCGTCCGGTACCCGCTGACTCCAGGAGAACAACTCCTACAGCAACCCCGGCGGATAGCGAGGCACCAACGCCATCCCAAAGCCGGCAGACTACACCGTCCAAGAGACAAAGAGAGTCGTCCTCTGCCATGACAGAGGAGCCTGTTTCGCCTGAGCTGAAAATGCCTAAGGCCGGAGAAGAGGTGGAGCCGGAGGAGATCACGAAGATCAATGAGACCTTCGAGACAAAGTGCTTACAATATTTTTTTATGGGCAGGGAGTTCATGTTTAAGGTGAACATCTCCCAATGCCACCTTGCTCCCCCGGAGATGTGCGTTCGTGCGAAGGAAGACGCATATGTGGAATGGCTTCTCACCAAGATGCTTGGAGACCAGTTCAAGTTCGACAAGCAGACTCTTGTTCTCATGCCTCAGGGGCACAAGAAAATGCCCACACCAGATATGTGGGACACCATAGCAAAAGGCGATTTTTGGCTGATTGACGGTCAGCACAGTGTCGAGGCAGCTAAGAAACTGCAGACCAAGACCAATTGGGATGACCCCAATCGGCTAAAGGAGAAAGTGAAGGTATGGGACGCGCTAGTCGTCTGGTCTGACGACGAAACGCGGCTCAGCGACATATCCCGCTATTTCAACAAAACGAATAAGTTGCGGCCATACCAGGCATCGTGGATTCGCAACATCATGGCCTCGCGGGAGGTGTGGGAGTTCTACGGAAGACCTCAAAGAGAAAGGGAGAATGCGAAAGCCAAGAATCCCAAGTGGGAGGTGAGATTTCCTAGGCACCCCATAGTTTGGGTCGAGCGACCGAAACTGCTACATAGTTTCGGTCGCTCGACCCAAACTTCTGGATTTCTTCTTCATATTTTTGCTTCATATTTCCTCTGTAAGTGGACAGTCCATACTCTTAACTAATACAGATTCTGTGCTCTTATGCAGCAATTCAAGTACCACATGATCAACAAGTTCTCTTCGATCGACAATTCAAGCCGCAAGCAGAAGAAGTACAAAGAGCTGAGAGGAGAGATCTACTTGATCACATCAGCCGACGCGGTTTGGCAGAAATGGAAGACCCTGTTCGAGAGGCACGAGACCGGGGATCTTATCGATCCCGACACGCTCGAGAAGTACAACAAGGTCCCCAAATTCAAACCGCTGAGACCTCTTCTGAGAGAGTTCTTCAGAAGTCTGCAGGGTCTTATGGAGTCCGAGATCGAGAAGGCGGCAACCCACATGTTGCACAACAAGAAGACTGCAAAAAGACTTTGGGACCATCCGAAAATCGTCTTCACCAAACCGAAGTCCTTTGTTCCTTCGTGCTACACATTGAAGGAGTGGGCAGAATATAGGAAGAAGAAGACGACAATCGTCGAGGAGCTGCACAAGCTAGTTCCCGAAAAACTAATATTCAAGGAGGACGAGATGAACGAGGTGAACTGGAGAGCGTTCAAGGCTGAATACAACTTCACCAGTGCATCAATGGCGGCTCTGATGAGGGAGGCGGGAGAAGACTTTCTGAAGTCAAAAATGGTGAAGAACAACAAGAACCTGCCTCTTCCCGCCCACACCATGCTTGCCTTCTCCAACTTCATAAAGGAGAAGAGGATTGTTAGTTTCGAAGGAAACGCGTTTTTCAACCCTGTCTCCTTCAAGCCACTCAAAATCCAGGGGTGGCCGGGCGTTGAATCCAGGAAGCAAATACGAGTAAACGCTGCGGAACGGTTCCCCTTTGGCCTAATAGACTTCCGCAATATTCCTGGCCATGAGTTTGAGGGCACAATGAGCACACCCTTCTACGGGGAGTTCATGCCTAAGTTCTTGGACTATGCCAGCCCCAGGCTCAGGGAGGTTGATGTCTGGTTGTGGATAGTAGAGGACAGGCGAGCAGAGCAGGTGTTTGAACTTGTTCAGAAGTTGCAGCCTGACTACGCGGTGTCCAAGTCGCACTACGTTCCTGCACCGGCGGAGGGGGTGTACACAACAGTCAAGGACAAGAAAACTAAAGTCCTGAGCTTGTTGTGTTTGTACTTTGTTTTCAAAGCAAACCTGTTGAAGGACCCCAGCCACCCCCTAACCTGAATGGAGAAACTGTTCCAAGTTCGGGACGGCATGGGTGCAAGCAAGTCATTGTACGACGAGGCGAAGTATGCAATGTACCCTGCGGACGAGTTGCGGATGGAATTCTATCTGCGAATAATGAGGGCTCTGACGAGGAGAGGGGACGTTATATTCAACATCTTCGGCGGCACCAAACCCATCTTCGCTGGCATGGTGAGCTCTCTCGCACTATTTGATGAGCTAGTTTGGGTCGAGCGACCCAAACTATGAGCACTCCTAGTTTCGGTCGCTCGACCCAAACTATAAGCACTCCATGCTTTCCTGTTTGCATTGATATTTTGAGCTTTCGATAATATTGTATGCCATCTAACATATCAAGTGTGGTTATGCAGATGCTGGGCCTGAATGTCTACAGCTATGTGGACGCCTCTGACCTGCAATTCTACAAGAACCAGAGATCATTGGCCAAGAAGATGGACATATTGGACTGGATTCCTGGGAGCTACGCCGAGGAGACTGTGGAAGGGGGTGAGAGCCCACAGGATAGGGCTAGGCGTGTCAACCCAGCCGAGTTGGCCATGATGGTTCCTTATGCAGCACCAGAGCCTCTGGTCCAAGTGCATCCAGGTCAGTCTTCTCGAGGGCCTCGTGACGAGGAGGGGGAGGAGGAGGAGGAAGAGGGAGAAGAGCCTAGGCAGGAAGGCGAGGTTGAAGAAGGGGCAACGGGCTTCACTCAAGAATCTGAAGCCCCTCAACGAAAGAAGGCAATGCGGGTTGCAACTCCGCAGAGTAAGTTGGTGCCCGTCCTCACAGTGGACGATGCGCGCGACATGTACTCGAGGGATGCGACTGAGGTTTTCAGGGAGAGGAGGAAGATCAAGGGCAAGAAACTCTATAGCGACTATGTTGTAGAGGAGACAATTGCCATCAGCAGCGAGGACGAGGACGACATGGAGCTCGCGAAACGGCTCAGGTCGGACCCTCCCTCTCCCGGTGCCTTCACAGGGATGGTGAGGGTGAAGCCCGAGGTTCTCACCGTCCAAGAGGCGAACGAGAAGATGTTGAGGGAGGAAGAGCAGCGCATCCGCTTGCAAAGGGCCGCTGCCGAAGAACCCTCGGTGCGGAACGAAGTTGCAGAGCTAAGGGCGATGTTGTTGGAGCAACAACGTCAACGAGCGATGGCGCAACCACCGCCTAGCATTGACATGATCACGCAAGTGATCCAAGGCATGTGGGCGCAGGGCATGATGATGGCCCCCCCGGGCTCGTTTCCACACTTGCCCCCCAACTTCCCTCCTCAGAGCATACCTCCACCGTCGGGTTCGCAAGGGTCATTCAGCTTCCAGCACATGGTTGGACCCCACGTGCATCCTTATGCACCGGTCCAACAAGTAGATGACCCCAACCTCTGGCGCCAGGCCGGGTCTTCTAGACCCCTTACCCCCCCCACCACTACGGCCGCCACTGGTCCTGCCACCCCCTCATCAGCAGGACGACCCGCACATGTTTGGGTCGTCCGACCCAAACCCAGCCCCCCTCGCAATGCAACAAGGCCCACCTCAGGATGGGGGGGAGTTTGGGTCGGACGACCAAAACCCCGTGGCCGCTCAGTCCTCAGTGGACCAGCATGGGTCTGACAAAGACTCACCCATGCCAGATGTTGAAGGTCCCCAAGGGCCTGGTGATACCTCTACACCTATCCCAATCGATGAACCTATGCATGCTGCACATGCGGAGGTTGGGTTAGGTGAAGGGCCTGACACTGAACGCTTGCAGGAGAGGGGTGCTGACAACGTCGGAGAAGGCGTTGGCGAGAGAGGAGGACCGGCGGTGGCGGTGGAGCCTTCCATGGCGTCCAAGCATGACCAGGGCGAGGTAATACACTGAGACCTCCCCAGTTTCGGTCGCCCGACCCAAACTCCTGGTCCTTTGTCTTGTTGCCCTTGGTCATGTCTTCCTTAGCTAGGAGGAACTGCCCCCACCCAGGTCCACCCCGCTGTCGAATCCCTTCACCCCCGTTCCTTTTCTGCCACGCTCGCAACCGTCTCCCCGGCCCCCGCGATTTTATTCGGAACATGGAGGCGCGCACACAATTTTGTAGATTGTCTTAGGATAGTTTGAGCGGCTCGTTCAACGCGGCTTCGCCCCCCCCCCCCCCCACTGGGGATTTTGTACATAGAGCATTGGAACAATAAAATTATCTTTTGTGCCATTATGATTGTATTCGTGTTCAAATGCATATTGTGTCCTCTTGCCCCCCTTCCCCCCCTTTGGATTTGTATGGCCACCTATGTATAGTGGTTCTTGTATTTTGCACATAAATATATATACGTATTTTTCTCTAATTGGACATAGAATGACATAGTCTTCCCCCGCCTTATCTCGCTCGTCTTCACAGGGATCGGAGCTTAGCGTCGCGGCTCCCCGCCGGTCCTCTCCAAGAAGCGAGGAGGGTAGCGCGATGGCCCCACCCCCTTTACCCGCGCGGCCTTTGCAACCTAAGACCCGTTTCGTCGTACTAGACCTCAACGGGGTCTTGGTGCAATGCGTGTATTGTCCAAGGGTCCCCACGGTCCCCTACTGCAAGCCCGAAGACGCGAATTACGATGGGCCGCCCACGTACATCAAGAGCAAGCTCGTCCACCTGCGGCCGGGTCTTCGGCGCTTCCTACAGACCATCCAAAGAAAATGGTGGGTGGTCGTGTGGAGCTCCATGACGGCCGAGAACACCAATGCGGTCGTGGAGTTCATTTTCAAGGGCATCGAGCCCCCCTGCTTAGTCCTAGCACAGGATGCATGTAAAACATTGTACACACCGGACCGCAAGACTGTAAAGAAACCGAACAACCCCGCGTCCCCCCAATACCTCAAGATCCTTAGACTAGCTTTGTGGGACCAGCGGCCGTCTTTGATAGGCGTCCCCTACGACGTCCGTCCCACCCGCGAGAACACTCTCATGGTGGACGACAGCGCTGCCAAAAACGTTTTGAACCCTACGGCCAGCTTCATAGTCTGCCCTACATGGACGATCGAGAAGGTCCGGGACAAATTTTTGTTAGACCTTGGTAAATACCTGCTAGAGCTCACGGGTAGTGGAATGGAGGTACAGGACTATCTTAGGCATAATCCCTTCGGCGAGAGGCGCTTGGAACCTCAAGACCATTTGTACAATGAGTTGGTCACTCACGCGAAATATAACAAGCTCCTTTGACTTGTCTATTATGTTTGTATGTATGTATGTGCGTGCGTTCACAAACTTTTGTGTAAATTATATGCTTCACATGTATCTCGATTTTCACACGCTCTATCTCTCCCTCTTCCCTTGGGTTTTGTTTTGTCCCCATTTTGGCGCCAGCCCTTGGAGCCCTCTATTGATGTCGTCAGTGAGTCGAACTTGGAAAGCTTCATCTACGAGACCGTTTACGACGCCGCGTCTACCATCGACTACTCAAAGGAGCCTCTCGATGCCGGTGTCGTCGATAGCCCCCCGCCCAAGCAAATCTTCCGACAATCGCCGTCCCCGTCACCGCTCAAGGGCGTCGATCGCGACTCTGTCCGTCCGTCTCCCACTAAACCAACTGGGGGTATTACACCTCAACGGCGGCTATGTATGGACGCGCGACCTACGAAGAGCGCATCCCTACCTACTCCCTCGCGGGACGCCTTGCCTTCACCCGCGAATTCGGACGCAAATGCCCGTCGTGCCAAGGTAAGGCCCCCCTTCCCATTGGTGTACCATACGTTACAATCGTTCTATCCTTAAGCGATTTGTGCGACATGTTTAGGTCTTTCTACCCAAACTAACACATGTTCACATGTTTTCTAAAATCAGTGGCAGGTACCTAAACCTCCGCGGTCGCTCGAGGCCATTGCGCTGGAGCGAGAGTACGCCATGATGAGGAACTCCAGACAATCTACTTCATCGGTTTCGAATTCCTCCTCCTATAGTTCGGGCGGTCGACGGAACCCTACATGTATTATGGTAGACTCGCATCCAAAGCACGGCTACAGTCGCGGAAATGAGATTTTCCGGAACATTGCGGCGATGCGAGCAAAAGAAGCGGCGGCAAAAGAGAAAGATGCAGTCTCCAAGTCTAGATAGCCATCGTATTTGTAGCGTTGCACGTGGACGGGATAATGGGAAACTCAAGTATGTGAGCGTAGAGCAGAGAGCGGAGAGCGGAGAGCGGAGATTGGAGAGCGGAAAATTTAGATTTTGTTAGGTAATTTTAGGAGAAGCAGTACCTATTTCCGTGGAATTAGAGATATTTTCAATTACATTTTTTGGAAAGGAACCCCATTCCCGTGGACAGTATAACTTAGAATTGTTTGAGAAACCAATGGATCCTATAGGCGTGGAAGATTGCATTTGTTATTAAACATCTTTTAGTATATGTTTAAAATGTAATATATTTGATTAGGGCTAACATCAACAAATGAAAATCAAAATACCATACACAAAAAATAATTTATTGGTCAACAAAATGTATCCAACATGAAGACTTACAAAAATGTGTAGTTAGTTCAAGTAGCTATATAGTCTAGTTTAGGGCCATCTACACCCTATCTGCGGGGCATGTCCAATATGGGTAAAAAGATCCAAAAAACATGCCATAAAACTCCGTTGCACCATAACAACTTTCTAATTCATCTCTAAGCCTAGCCAAATTACGCAAAGACAACTCCGCCAACTCCGACCGCAAAATCCTCTTGGAAATTGTTGAGGTGACGTGGCGGCTCTGCGAAAACAACATGAGGTTCAATTTAAAAAGTTTTACCAGGTTGTGTTCGCGTGGCAAACACAACTCTGGGAGAGCATGTGGACCCATCCTAAACTCATGCGCCGCCAAACGAAGCGCATGGTACTCCACACTGGTATCGACAATGTCCTTCCATGCTTTGCAACATAGTCGTAATTTGCCGATCACCAACAAACGGCGTTTGGTGTCAAACGCCTTCTCCCGGCTCGTATAATCCTTTGTAGCACCCACCACTAAGTTCGGAACTAATACGGACAACTGTACATCTAGGTCCAGCTCCAATACGTGGGGCACAATGACGACGAATCGGCGCGTTTTTGCGTTACCTGAGTCACATTGAAACACACAACCTGAATATAATAACATAAGAATAAACCAACAGAATTCAAATGTGGCTTGCACACAAATAATGTGGCTACATTATCCAGCAGAAATCAAATTAAAAATGTAGGCTAAGGGCCCAAGGAACTTACCCACCCACGGCATCTTGAATATGCTGAGATGGCAAATTGAAACAACCAAATTCCAAAACAAAAGCCTAACCTGAATCCAAAACATTCAACCTCTTAGATGCAAAACCTGATTGCAAATTGAAACAACCAAATTCCTAAACAAAAGATTTCAACCCAAAGCCAATACATTCAACCTCTTAGATGCAAAACCAGATTGCAAATTGAAACTACCAAACTCCTAAACAAAAGATTTCAACCCAAAGCCAATACATACAACCTCTTAGATGCAAAACCAGATTGCAAATTGAAACTACCAAATTCCTAAACAAAAGCCTAATACAATTCGAATACATGTAAACTCTTAGGTGCAAAACCAGATTGCAAATTGAAACTACCAAATTCCTAAACAAAAGCCTAATACAATTCGAATACATGTAAACTCTTAGGTGCAAAACCAGATTGCAAGTTGAAACTACCAATTTCCTAAACAAAAGCCTAATGCAATTCCAATACATTTAAACACTTAGGTGCAAAACCAGATTCCAAAAGAAAAGATTACAATCCAAATCAAATGCATTCAACATCTTAGATGCAATACTAGATCCTAAAATGCTGGCCTATCCTCTTCCCTAACAAACCAAAACAACATTCACAAGCACTTGGATTCAATACCTGAATCCAAACCAAGAATGTGGCCTACACCCTCATTCACATAACAAAAACAAACATCAGAAACACACACTTTAAATATATAAATTAGAACAGAGAGTGTGGCCTACCCTGAAATCGAGGCCAACCCTCAAATCGAGGCCTACCCTGAAATCGAGGCAAAGAAGTAAAAATTTGCAATCTATAAAGGCCTGGCATAATGAGGGGCATTTGGAAGAGGCCTCACTTTTTTTTCGAGGCATGGGCTTGAAAACTTAATATGATTTCATCATATTTGAATGCTCTCAGCAATTTTTTGTAGTATGCCTTGTATGAGGAGTAGCATTCAGTAGCATGAGACCAGGGATGGGATTGAAAATTTAAAATGTATTGTTCATTTTTGAATGTTTTATGTCTTTTTAGTATTGGGTAATGCGTTACTATGTGGTGTGGGAAGAGGCCTCGGATCCGAGGCCTCATTTTTGGGTGCAGGCATTGTGTTGAAAACTTAAAATGTTTTCATCAGAATCGATTGCTCTATGCCACTTCTGTAGTATGCCTTGTATTAGGATTAGCATTCAGTAGCATGAGTCCAGGGATGGGATTGTAAACTTAATATGTTTTGTTCATTTTTGAATGTTTTATGTCCTTTTGGTATTGGGTAATGCGTATGTGGTGTGGGAAGAGGCATCGGATCCGAGTACAATTGAGTACAAGAGAAGAGATACAAACGATGATGAAAACATGAAGAATGCAATGCGGGTTGACATTAGGAATATGAAATGGCGGAGAGAAAGAATGAAACTTGCGCCAGATATCAACAATAAAACCAACACATAACTTTTATTATAGCCGGAAAACAAGAACAAACGGAGTTATAATCTCCAAAACCAAAATGAAAAACTAAGGGCTTGGAGAACATTCCCTATCACTCTCCTCACCCTCATTTGCTTCTAACAAGAAAAGATTGCGTGTTCCACGCGAGAAATGACGAACGCGAGGAGGAGGTGGGGAGTCAGCCTTCGCAAAGCAATTCGCCATTGCACTAGCATACGGGGGAAGCTCAAACGGCTTCGGAGGACTTGAAAACATGTCCCCACGAATGACTGCGACATCCGCTGGCTCTCTAAACATCCAAGCAAAAGGATTAGGAACATGATGACACTAGAAAATGAGAACTTGAAATTAAGGCAAACAAGGCAAAATCTAGAAAGCAAACTTACGCACAAAGGAATCCGAATGCTCTCTTGGTCATCTTTTGAGGAGGATCAAAGATAGATGTAGATGGAGATGCAACTGAGCGAGATATACGCGCAGGTTGGGGATCGCGCATAGGGAGTAGGAGTGCATTGAAAATGAGGGGGTCACTCTCAAGGGCCACAATATGCCGCTCAAGGGATCGACATGCTGTAATTGAACCACCTAATGCAAAGAGATGCAAAAAGTTAGTATTGAAACAAGTTAAGGACAAACAACGGAAAAATCAAAGTAAGGATGAAGTTGAAAAAGAAGGCGTACCTACACCACATTGCCAGTCCATAATGACATCATTCTTGTCGGTGAGAGTAGCAAGAAGGATGGAAAAAAAAACAGGATGTTTCTCACGGGCACCTCGCCAAGGTACCCCATCACTGCGCATGGCCTGGCTCTTTTCATCGGTGAAGGTATTCAACCATCCATCTCGCTGGAGGTTGTAACCATATTCCTGCATGGCCTCCTCCCGAACTCTAAGAACGGAGTTAACACGAACAAGAACCTTGATGCTGAACTTCCGAGTCTGCAACAATCAAAAGGAAAATGAATTGAAATGAAATGGGATTGAGATTGAATTGAAATTGAAATGAAATGCAAGACGGAAGCGGAAGAGAGGGAGAGTAGCTTACCACTCCAGAGGGAACAACGGGAGATTGGAGGTCCAAATCATTCATTCCAAACCAATCTTCCGCGACGTAGAAGTCATAAGTGTGTGCCCAATCGAAAATACTCTTAGAAACTTTGGCACTCGCACAATGGGCAAGGACAAGGACACCATGGTCATAGAGGTTAGATTTCGCAAATGCAAACAGACACTCATAGTATGATTCGTGGAGCTTGTTCCAAACAGGAACATCTGTGGAGATGTTGGGCACATGCAAGTTCTCGGGAATATCGGCAAAGAGCAAGTCGAGGCCCTTGTGAGCTGAATTCGACGTGTTAACACGGGAACGACCAGCCCCAACCTGCGAATGAAGCTTCATGAGAACAAGGATGCAAAAACAAAGAAAACCAAAAAGGAAATAAAATGGAGAATTGACAAAGGTAAGTAAACAAACCTTGGCAATGAACTCTTGGATGCGGGTATATGGGGGGAGGGGACCTCCGGCAACATCGGAATCGAGCATTAGTTGAACCATGTCAACATTTTCGATGAGAGAAAGCGTGTTAGGAGAATCCGAAGAGGTGGCAGTGGTATCCAAGAGAGCAGCTTTCCTCTTGCGAGGCAAAGAGAGCAGAGAAGTGCCACTGTGAGATGGAGTGTCAAGAGGTTGTGGACGAAATGCAGATGGAGTAAGAGAGGGAGCAAGAGAGGGAGCAACGGATGGAGCGAAAGATGGACTGTGTGGGAGAGTGGGTGGCTCAACCGGGGTCTTGGAAGCTGACCGAGTGAGAACTTGGGAAGATGCTTGAGTGGCAGACTTCTTTGCTTTGCCCTTTCCTCTTGGTGCCTTAGGAGGAGGAGGGGGAAGCTCAACGATATCAGGCTCGTCCAAGCTGAGAATGTTATCATCCGGAGCACTACCCAGTAGGCTAGCAAACAAAGCCTTCTCTTCCCCGGGGACGAATCCTGCAGCACAATCCAAGTACCATCCACCACCCTGCAAGTGCAATTCGGAGAACTTGCTTGTTTGCGCCGACGTGTACACACAAAGGCTAGAATAAACATTCACCCAGTCCGAGAGGTACTCCGGCAAGGAAGACGAGGCCAATGCATTTTTCTCAACCAACTCTCTCATAATATACCTACATGACAAAACAAGAAAGTAAGAAAAACAAGAAAAAGAGCAAGAAATGAGAATAAGGATAGGTGCGAGAAGATGATAGATATATTACCGATACGCCACACGCTTGACAGCGAGTGACCCCTCCTCGAACTCCAAGAGGTTATCACCTTTGGCAAAGCCGATGTTAGGTTTATCGCCGAGGTAAGGCTTGAAGGCCTTGTCCCAAAGGATAATCCGCCAGTGATCAACGTATTCACGAGGGCGAAGGATAGTTTCTGATGCGTCCCAATCAATGTCCACGGAGAGGCTTTCCTCTAAGGTCTCAATTTCAACCGCGACTTCCTTCTCCAACTGCAGAGGGAGATGATTAGATACGAGATAACTCCAATAAAGGAAAATGAAATCAAAGAAGGCCGAGAAAGGGATTTACCTGAGCCCAAAAGGACGCCTTGTGTAGCCAGTCGTCCAAAGCCCTCTCCCTCAAAGGCTTGTCGACGGGGAACTTGTTATCTAACCTTTCAGGAAGAGGGGCGTTCCACCAATGAAGCCACTTAGCTTTGAACGAAGCTTCGACCGGACATGTGACAATTTTTTGTAATTTTTCAATTGTCATGTCCGTCGACGAGAACTCATTAAAATGGCGGTCAATCTGTGCACGAAGAAAAAATGATTTGAGATAAAGAGAGTCAATGCTTGAATGGGATGAGTTGGATTCTAGAGTGATTTGAGATGAAGACAGTACCTCATGAAAGAAATCATCTCCATTGTCAGGGTGTGCAACGGATATGTACTTCTCAAAAGAACGGGCCCGAATACTCTTAATTGTTCTCTCTTGGGCTTTGGTCATAACATTCCAAATCTCAGTGGCTGATCTCTCTGCAACTGGTGTCGTCTCACGGTAATGCCTCACTGCAATGTCTGCTTGAGCTAAAATGTCTCTCTGCGAGATAGAACTTGGTGAGTTTATATTAAAAGAGATTGTCTATGTTGGAAGCTATAAATGATTGAATGCACAAAACCATACCTTGTAAAGAAACTTAACGAACACATCAGCCGTCAAGGTGTACCAAGTTGGGCGACTCTCCTTTATTTTCTCGCATGCTTTGTAGTCAGCTGGCGATATGAGATCCTTGAAGGTGGACAATTCTAACCTTCCAAAAGTGCGGATTCGAAGAAGCTTGGCCGGAATATTTGCTTTGACATAATCATGCTCGGTTGACCTGAGACAAAGTATGTGAGGAAGTTGCACTGAAAATAATGCAAAAAAATTGAATAAAAAATGCAAAATGAATGAATAAGTGAGTGAGTTTACCAATTAATGTCGCTCATGGCATTGAGGAATACACCAGTGTAGCCTCTAGGGTCAACAATTATGCAGTCCACCGAGATATGCCAACTCTTTTCATCGGGGTGGTGGTTATTGACATGCCTCCACCAAGCAGTGAGACGATGATTGCCTTCCCAAACGAAGAACATCTTCCCCGCGAAATGTGCGAGATCCGGATCCAGCTTGAGCTTGGTATCAAATTCTGCGGAGGCCTCTTGCCAAAGGGGGCTCCAAGAGGCCATGATGCCAGGGGGAATGGGAAGGTCCACGGGAACATCGTTGAAAATAGAAACGTAAAGAACTCGATCACCCTCTCGGTATCCCATTACAAACTCACATTCCAAGCGCTGCACCTCAACCTCACTGATAGGACGGACAAGAGGGAGGGCTCTCAAGCGGCACAAAGGAATGGATAAACGGGACTTACCCGTTGGCTTAATCCGGAGGCGTTGGATAACACCAACGGAATCTTCCTTTTGTGATTTCCGAAGCTCAAGTTCACACACAACAGGATCGGTGTCGGAAACAGCTTGCACGGCATCGTCACTCATTGGGAGAGCCTAACAAAATCACAAACAAGAAATGAATGCTAAGAATGCTTAAACACAAGAAATTTGCTAAACACATCACTCAACAACCATCCAACTTACCTCTACTTGCATTTCGCCTTCTGAATTAAAAGCATCCACCTGGACGGCTTCAACTTCAACCAACGGAGCCTCAACAACAACATCCTCTCCAAATTCGGGTTGCGATTGAGCGCCTTGTGAAGAGTCCATTTCCTAAGAACATGAAGAGAATGAGAATTTCAAAAAGCAAGGTCAATATTTTAGTGACCATAAAAAAACAAAAACCCAAACCTCCTTCCACACACCATAGACTCGAAAATATGAAATCAGTTTGAACACTCTAGAATGAGGCCTCGGATCCGAGGCCTCTTCCCACAACTCATACAAATACCCTAGCATAACCTGAAATGGCCGAGAGGGCCTCAAAATCATCATATTAGCCCCCGTTAAGAAATCAGTTTGTGCACTCTAGAATGAGGCCTCGGATCCGAGGCCTCTTCCCACAAGTCATACACTTAGCCTATCAGAACCTGAAATGGCCGAGAGGGCCTCAAAATCATCATATTGGCCCCCCTTAAGAAATCAGTTTGTGCACTCTAGAATGAGGCCTCGGATCCGAGGCCTCTTCCCACAAGTCATACACTTAGCCTATAAGAACCTGAAATGGCCGAGAGGGCCTCAAAATCATCATATTGGCCCCCCTTAAGAAATCAGATTGTGCACTCTAGAATGAAGCCTCGGATCCGAGGCCTCTTCCCACAAGTCATACAAATACCCTAGCATAACCTGAAATGGCCGAGGGGGCCTCAAATCATCATATTAGCCCCCCTTAAGAAATCAGATTGTGCACTCTAGAATGAGGGCTCGGATCCGAGGCCTCTTCCCACAACTCATACAAATACCCTAGCATAACCTGAAATGGCCGAGAGGGCCTCAAAATCATCATATTAGCCCCCCTTAAGAAATCAGATTGTGCACTCTAGAATGAGGCCTCGGATCCGAGGCCTCTTCCCACAACTCATACAAATACCCTAGCATAACCTGAAATGGCCGAGGGGGCCTCAAAATCATCATATTGGCCCCCCTTAAGAAATCAGATTGTGCCCTCTAGAATGAGGCCTCGGATCCGAGGCCTCTTCCCACAAGTCATACACTTAGCCTATCAGAACCTGAAATGGCCGAGAGGGCCTCAAAATCATCATATTGGCCCCCCTTAAGAAATCAGTTTGTGCACTCTAGAATGAGGCCTCGGATCCGAGGCCTCTTCCCACAAGTCATACACTTAGCCTATCAGAACCTGAAATGGCCGAGGGGGCCTCAAAATCATCATATTAGCCCCCCTTAAGAAATCAGATTGTGCACTCTAGAATGAGGCCTCGGATCCGAGGCCTCTTCCCACAAGTCATACACTTAGCCTATCAGAACCTGAAATGGCCGAGAGGGCCTCAAAATCATCATATTGGCCCCCCTTAAGAAATCAGTTTGTGCACTCTAGAATGAGGCCTCGGATCCGAGGCCTCTTCCCACAACTCATACAAATACCCTAGCATAACCTGAAATGGCCGAGCGGGCCTCAAAATCATCATATTGGCCCCCCTTAAGAAATCAGTTTGTGCACTCTAGAATGAGGCCTCGGATCCGAGGCCTCTTCCCACATTCATACAAATACCCTAGCATAACCTGAAATGGCCGAGGGGGCCTCAAAATCATCATATTGGCCCCCCTTAAGAAATCAGTTTGTGCACTCTAGAATGAGGCCTCGGATCCGAGGCCTCTTCCCACAAGTCATACACTTAGCCTATCAGAACCTGAAATGGCCGAGAGGGCCTCAAAATCATCATATTAGCCCCCCTTAAGAAATCAGATTGTGCACTCTAGAATGAGGCCTCGGATCCGAGGCCTCTTCCCACAAGTCATACACTTAGCCTATAAGAACCTGAAATGGCCGAGAAGGCCTCAAAATCATCATATTGGCCCCCCTTAAGAAATCAGTTTGTGCACTCTAGAATGAGGCCTCGGATCCGAGGCCTCTTCCCACAACTCATACAAATACCCTAGCATAACCTGAAATGGCCGAGGGGGCCTCAAATCATCATATTAGCCCCCCTTAAGAAATCAGATTGTGCACTCTAGAATAAGGCCTCGGATCCGAGGCCTCTTCCCACAAGTCATACACTTAGCCTATCAGAACCTGAAATGGCCGAGAGGGCCTCAAAATCATCATATTAGCCCCCCTTAAGAAATCAGATTGTGCACTCTAGAATGAGGCCTCGGATCCGAGGCCTCTTCCCACAAGTCATACACTTAGCCTATAAGAACCTGAAATGGCCGAGAAGGCCTCAAAATCATCATATTGGCCCCCCTTAAGAAATCAGTTTGTGCACTCTAGAATGAGGCCTCGGATCCGAGGCCTCTTCCCACAACTCATACAAATACCCTAGCATAACCTGAAATGGCCGAGGGGGCCTCAAATCATCATATTAGCCCCCCTTAAGAAATCAGATTGTGCACTCTAGAATAAGGCCTCGGATCCGAGGCCTCTTCCCACAAGTCATACACTTAGCCTATAAGAACCTGAAATGGCCGAGAGGGCCTCAAAATCATCATATTGGCCCCCCTTAAGAAATCAGATTGTGCACTCTAGAATGAAGCCTCGGATCCGAGGCCTCTTCCCACAAGTCATACACTTAGCCTATCAGAACCTGAAATGGCCGAGAGGGCCTCAAAATCATCATATTGGCCCCCCTTAAGAAATCAGTTTGTGCACTCTAGAATGAGGCCTCGGATCCGAGGCCTCTTCCCACATTCATACAAATACCCTAGCATAACCTGAAATGGCCGAGGGGGCCTCAAAATCATCATATTAGCCCCCCTTAAGAAATCAGTTTGTGCACTCTAGAATGAGGCCTCGGATCCGAGGCCTCTTCCCACAAGTCATACACTTAGCCTATAAGAACCTGAAATGGCCGAGAGGGCCTCAAAATCATCATATTGGCCCCCCTTAAGAAATCAGTTTGTGCACTAGAATGAGGCCTCGGATCCGAGGCCTCTTCCCACAAGTCATACACTTAGCCTATCAGAACCTGAAATGGCCGAGAGGGCCTCAAAATCATCATATTGGCCCCCCTTAAGAAATCAGATTGTGCACTCTAGAATGAGGCCTCGGATCCGAGGCCTCTTCCCACAACTCATACAAATACCCTAGCATAACCTGAAATGGCCGAGAGGGCCTCAAAATCATCATATTAGCCCCCCTTAAGAAATCAGATTGTGCAGTCTAGAATGAGGGCTCGGATCCGAGGCCTCTTCCCACAACTCATACA
The DNA here is from genome assembly GCA_964035585.1 of Polytrichum formosum. Classification (NCBI taxonomy): domain Eukaryota; kingdom Viridiplantae; phylum Streptophyta; class Polytrichopsida; order Polytrichales; family Polytrichaceae; genus Polytrichum; species Polytrichum formosum. The sequence continues at coordinate 23,070,639 of OZ037935.1, read as the reverse complement.
AATACCCTAGCATAACCTGAAATGGCCGAGAGGGCCTCAAAATCATCATATTAGCCCCCCTTAAGAAATCAGATTGTGCACTCTAGAATGAGGCCTCGGATCCGAGGCCTCTTCCCACAACTCATACAAATACCCTAGCATAACCTGAAATGGCCGAGGGGGCCTCAAAATCATCATATTAGCCCCCCTTAAGAAATCAGATTGTGCCCTCTAGAATGAGGCCTCGGATCCGAGGCCTCTTCCCACAAGTCATACACTTAGCCTATCAGAACCTGAAATGGCCGAGAGGGCCTCAAAATCATCATATTGGCCCCCCTTAAGAAATCAGTTTGTGCACTCTAGAATGAGGCCTCGGATCCGAGGCCTCTTCCCACAAGTCATACACTTAGCCTATCAGAACCTGAAATGGCCGAGGGGGCCTCAAAATCATCATATTAGCCCCCCTTAAGAAATCAGATTGTGCACTCTAGAATGAGGCCTCGGATCCGAGGCCTCTTCCCACAAGTCATACACTTAGCCTATCAGAACCTGAAATGGCCGAGAGGGCCTCAAAATCATCATATTGGCCCCCCTTAAGAAATCAGTTTGTGCACTCTAGAATGAGGCCTCGGATCCGAGGCCTCTTCCCACAAGTCATACACTTAGCCTATCAGAACCTGAAATGGCCGAGGGGGCCTCAAAATCATCATATTAGCCCCCCTTAAGAAATCAGATTGTGCACTCTAGAATGAGGCCTCGGATCCGAGGCCTCTTCCCACAAGTCATACACTTAGCCTATCAGAACCTGAAATGGCCGAGAGGGCCTCAAAATCATCATATTGGCCCCCCTTAAGAAATCAGTTTGTGCACTCTAGAATGAGGCCTCGGATCCGAGGCCTCTTCCCACAACTCATACAAATACCCTAGCATAACCTGAAATGGCCGAGCGGGCCTCAAAATCATCATATTGGCCCCCCTTAAGAAATCAGTTTGTGCACTCTAGAATGAGGCCTCGGATCCGAGGCCTCTTCCCACATTCATACAAATACCCTAGCATAACCTGAAATGGCCGAGGGGGCCTCAAAATCATCATATTGGCCCCCCTTAAGAAATCAGTTTGTGCACTCTAGAATAAGGCCTCGGATCCGAGGCCTCTTCCCACAAGTCATACACTTAGCCTATCAGAACCTGAAATGGCCGAGAGGGCCTCAAAATCATCATATTAGCCCCCCTTAAGAAATCAGATTGTGCACTCTAGAATGAGGCCTCGGATCCGAGGCCTCTTCCCACAAGTCATACACTTAGCCTATAAGAACCTGAAATGGCCGAGAAGGCCTCAAAATCATCATATTGGCCCCCCTTAAGAAATCAGTTTGTGCACTCTAGAATGAGGCCTCGGATCCGAGGCCTCTTCCCACAACTCATACAAATACCCTAGCATAACCTGAAATGGCCGAGGGGGCCTCAAATCATCATATTAGCCCCCCTTAAGAAATCAGATTGTGCACTCTAGAATAAGGCCTCGGATCCGAGGCCTCTTCCCACAAGTCATACACTTAGCCTATCAGAACCTGAAATGGCCGAGAGGGCCTCAAAATCATCATATTGGCCCCCCTTAAGAAATCAGTTTGTGCACTAGAATGAGGCCTCGGATCCGAGGCCTCTTCCCACAAGTCATACACTTAGCCTATAAGAACCTGAAATGGCCGAGAAGGCCTCAAAATCATCATATTGGCCCCCCTTAAGAAATCAGTTTGTGCACTCTAGAATGAGGCCTCGGATCCGAGGCCTCTTCCCACAACTCATACAAATACCCTAGCATAACCTGAAATGGCCGAGGGGGCCTCAAATCATCATATTAGCCCCCCTTAAGAAATCAGATTGTGCACTCTAGAATAAGGCCTCGGATCCGAGGCCTCTTCCCACAAGTCATACACTTAGCCTATCAGAACCTGAAATGGCCGAGAGGGCCTCAAAATCATCATATTGGCCCCCCTTAAGAAATCAGATTGTGCACTCTAGAATGAAGCCTCGGATCCGAGGCCTCTTCCCACAAGTCATACACTTAGCCTATCAGAACCTGAAATGGCCGAGAGGGCCTCAAAATCATCATATTGGCCCCCCTTAAGAAATCAGTTTGTGCACTCTAGAATGAGGCCTCGGATCCGAGGCCTCTTCCCACATTCATACAAATACCCTAGCATAACCTGAAATGGCCGAGGGGGCCTCAAAATCATCATATTAGCCCCCCTTAAGAAATCAGTTTGTGCACTCTAGAATGAGGCCTCGGATCCGAGGCCTCTTCCCACAAGTCATACACTTAGCCTATAAGAACCTGAAATGGCCGAGAGGGCCTCAAAATCATCATATTGGCCCCCCTTAAGAAATCAGTTTGTGCACTAGAATGAGGCCTCGGATCCGAGGCCTCTTCCCACAAGTCATACACTTAGCCTATCAGAACCTGAAATGGCCGAGAGGGCCTCAAAATCATCATATTGGCCCCCCTTAAGAAATCAGATTGTGCACTCTAGAATGAGGCCTCGGATCCGAGGCCTCTTCCCACAACTCATACAAATACCCTAGCATAACCTGAAATGGCCGAGAGGGCCTCAAAATCATCATATTAGCCCCCCTTAAGAAATCAGATTGTGCACTCTAGAATGAGGGCTCGGATCCGAGGCCTCTTCCCACAACTCATACAAATACCCTAGCATAACCTGAAATGTCCGAGAGGGCCTCAAAATCATCATATTAGCCCCCTTAAGAAATCAGATTGTGCACTCTAGAATGAGGCCTCGGATCCGAGGCCTCTTCCCACAACTCATACAAATACCCTAGCATAACCTGAAATGGCCGAGGGGGCCTCAAAATCATCATATTAGCCCCCCTTAAGAAATCAGATTGTGCCCTCTAGAATGAGGCCTCGGATCCGAGGCCTCTTCCCACAAGTCATACACTTAGCCTATCAGAACTTGAAATGGCCGAGAGGGCCTCAAAATCATCATATTGGCCCCCCTTAAGAAATCAGTTTGTGCACTCTAGAATGAGGCCTCGGATCCGAGGCCTCTTCCCACAAGTCATACACTTAGCCTATCAGAACCTGAAATGGCCGAGAGGGCCTCAAAATCATCATATTGGCCCCCCTTAAGAAATCAGTTTGTGCACTCTAGAATGAGGCCTCGGATCCGAGGCCTCTTCCCACAAGTCATACACCTAGCCTATAAGAACCTGAAATGGCCGAGGGGGCCTCAAAATCATCATATTAGCCCCCCTTAAGAAATCAGTTTGTGCACTCTAGAATGAGGCCTCGGATCCGAGGCCTCTTCCCACATTCATACAAATACCCTAGCATAACCTGAAATGGCCGAGGGGGCCTCAAAATCATCATATTGGCCCCCCTTAAGAAATCAGTTTGTGCACTCTAGAATGAGGCCTCGGATCCGAGGCCTCTTCCCACAAGTCATACACTTAGCCTATCAGAACCTGAAATGGCCGAGAGGGCCTCAAAATCATCATATTAGCCCCCCTTAAGAAATCAGATTGTGCACTCTAGAATGAGGCCTCGGATCCGAGGCCTCTTCCCACAAGTCATGCACTTAGCCTATAAGAACCTGAAATGGCCGAGAAGGCCTCAAAATCATCATATTGGCCCCCCTTAAGAAATCAGTTTGTGCACTCTAGAATGAGGCCTCGGATCCGAGGCCTCTTCCCACAACTCATACAAATACCCTAGCATAACCTGAAATGGCCGAGGGGGCCTCAAATCATCATATTAGCCCCCCTTAAGAAATCAGATTGTGCACTCTAGAATAAGGCCTCGGATCCGAGGCCTCTTCCCACAAGTCATACACTTAGCCTATCAGAACCTGAAATGGCCGAGAGGGCCTCAAAATCATCATATTGGCCCCCCTTAAGAAATCAGTTTGTGCACTCTAGAATGAGGCCTCGGATCCGAGGCCTCTTCCCACAAGTCATACACAGCCTATAAGAACCTGAAATGGCCGAGGGGGCCTCAAAATCATCATATTAGCCCCCCTTAAGAAATCAGATTGTGCACTCTAGAATGAGGCCTCGGATCCGAGGCCTCTTCCCACAAGTCATACACTTAGCCTATCAGAACCTGAAATGGCCGAGAGGGCCTCAAAATCATCATATTGGCCCCCCTTAAGAAATCAGTTTGTGCACTCTAGAATGAGGCCTCGGATCCGAGGCCTCTTCCCACAAGTCATACACCTAGCCTATAAGAACCTGAAATGGCCGAGGGGGCCTCAAAATCATCATATTAGCCCCCCTTAAGAAATCAGTTTGTGCACTCTAGAATGAGGCCTTGGATCCGAGGCCTCTTCCCACAAGTCATACACTTAGCCTATCAGAACCTGAAATGGCCGAGAGGGCCTCAAAATCATCATATTGGCCCCCCTTAAGAAATCAGTTTGTGCACTCTAGAATGAGGCCTCGGATCCGAGGCCTCTTCACACATTCATACAAATACCCTAGCATAACCTGAAATGGCCGAGGGGGCCTCAAAATCATCATATTAGCCCCCCTTAAGAAATCAGTTTGTGCACTCTAGAATGAGGCCTCGGATCCGAGGCCTCTTCCCACAAGTCATACACTTAGCCTATCAGAACCTGAAATGGCCGAGAGGGCCTCAAAATCATCATATTGGCCCCCCTTAAGAAATCAGTTTGTGCACTCTAGAATGAGGCCTCGGATCCGAGGCCTCTTCCCACAAGTCATACACTTAGCCTATCAGAACCTGAAATGGCCGAGGGGGCCTCAAAATCATCATATTAGCCCCCCTTAAGAAATCAGATTGTGCACTCTAGAATGAGGCCTCGGATCCGAGGCCTCTTCCCACAAGTCATACACTTAGCCTATAAGAACCTGAAATGGCCGAGAGGGCCTCAAAATCATCATATTAGCCCCCCTTAAGAAATCAGATTGTGCACTCTAGAATGAGGCCTCGGATCCGAGGCCTCTTCCCACAAGTCATACACTTAGCCTATCAGAACCTGAAATGGCCGAGAGGGCCTCAAAATCATCATATTGGCCCCCCTTAAGAAATCAGTTTGTGCACTCTAGAATGAGGCCTCGGATCCGAGGCCTCTTCCCACAAGTCATACACTTAGCCTATAAGAACCTGAAATGGCCGAGAGGGCCTCAAAATCATCATATTGGCCCCCCTTAAGAAATCAGATTGTGCACTCTAGAATGAAGCCTCGGATCCGAGGCCTCTTCCCACAAGTCATACACTTAGCCTATCAGAACCTGAAATGGCCGAGAGGGCCTCAAAATCATCATATTGGCCCCCCTTAAGAAATCAGTTTGTGCACTCTAGAATGAGGCCTCGGATCCGAGGCCTCTTCCCACATTCATACAAATACCCTAGCATAACCTGAAATGGCCGAGGGGGCCTCAAAATCATCATATTAGCCCCCCTTAAGAAATCAGTTTGTGCACTCTAGAATGAGGCCTCGGATCCGAGGCCTCTTCCCACAAGTCATACACTTAGCCTATCAGAACCTGAAATGGCCGAGGGGGCCTCAAAATCATCATATTAGCCCCCCTTAAGAAATCAGATTGTGCACTCTAGAATGAGGCCTCGGATCCGAGGCCTCTTCCCACAAGTCATACACTTAGCCTATAAGAACCTGAAATGGCCGAGAGGGCCTCAAAATCATCATATTAGCCCCCCTTAAGAAATCAGATTGTGCACTCTAGAATGAGGCCTCGGATCCGAGGCCTCTTCCCACAAGTCATACACTTAGCCTATCAGAACCTGAAATGGCCGAGAGGGCCTCAAAATCATCATATTGGCCCCCCTTAAGAAATCAGTTTGTGCACTCTAGAATGAGGCCTCGGATCCGAGGCCTCTTCCCACAAGTCATACACTTAGCCTATAAGAACCTGAAATGGCCGAGAGGGCCTCAAAATCATCATATTGGCCCCCCTTAAGAAATCAGATTGTGCACTCTAGAATGAAGCCTCGGATCCGAGGCCTCTTCCCACAAGTCATACACTTAGCCTATCAGAACCTGAAATGGCCGAGAGGGCCTCAAAATCATCATATTGGCCCCCCTTAAGAAATCAGTTTGTGCACTCTAGAATGAGGCCTCGGATCCGAGGCCTCTTCCCACATTCATACAAATACCCTAGCATAACCTGAAATGGCCGAGGGGGCCTCAAAATCATCATATTAGCCCCCCTTAAGAAATCAGTTTGTGCACTCTAGAATGAGGCCTCGGATCCGAGGCCTCTTCCCACAAGTCATACACTTAGCCTATAAGAACCTGAAATGGCCGAGAGGGCCTCAAAATCATCATATTGGCCCCCCTTAAGAAATCAGTTTGTGCACTAGAATGAGGCCTCGGATCCGAGGCCTCTTCCCACAAGTCATACACTTAGCCTATCAGAACCTGAAATGGCCGAGAGGGCCTCAAAATCATCATATTGGCCCCCCTTAAGAAATCAGATTGTGCACTCTAGAATGAGGCCTCGGATCCGAGGCCTCTTCCCACAACTCATACAAATACCCTAGCATAACCTGAAATGGCCGAGAGGGCCTCAAAATCATCATATTAGCCCCCCTTAAGAAATCAGATTGTGCAGTCTAGAATGAGGGCTCGGATCCGAGGCCTCTTCCCACAACTCATACAAATACCCTAGCATAACCTGAAATGGCCGAGAGGGCCTCAAAATCATCATATTAGCCCCCCTTAAGAAATCAGATTGTGCACTCTAGAATGAGGCCTCGGATCCGAGGCCTCTTCCCACAACTCATACAAATACCCTAGCATAACCTGAAATGGCCGAGGGGGCCTCAAAATCATCATATTAGCCCCCCTTAAGAAATCAGATTGTGCCCTCTAGAATGAGGCCTCGGATCCGAGGCCTCTTCCCACAACTCATACACTTAGCCTATCAGAACCTGAAATGGCCGAGAGGGCCTCAAAATCATCATATTGGCCCCCCTTAAGAAATCAGTTTGTGCACTCTAGAATGAGGCCTCGGATCCGAGGCCTCTTCCCACAAGTCATACACTTAGCCTATCAGAACCTGAAATGGCCGAGGGGGCCTCAAAATCATCATATTAGCCCCCCTTAAGAAATCAGATTGTGCACTCTAGAATGAGGCCTCGGATCCGAGGCCTCTTCCCACAAGTCATACACTTAGCCTATCAGAACCTGAAATGGCCGAGAGGGCCTCAAAATCATCATATTGGCCCCCCTTAAGAAATCAGTTTGTGCACTCTAGAATGAGGCCTCGGATCCGAGGCCTCTTCCCACAACTCATACAAATACCCTAGCATAACCTGAAATGGCCGAGCGGGCCTCAAAATCATCATATTGGCCCCCCTTAAGAAATCAGTTTGTGCACTCTAGAATGAGGCCTCGGATCCGAGGCCTCTTCCCACATTCATACAAATACCCTAGCATAACCTGAAATGGCCGAGGGGGCCTCAAAATCATCATATTGGCCCCCCTTAAGAAATCAGTTTATGCACTCTAGAATGAGGCCTCGGATCCGAGGCCTCTTCCCACAAGTCATACAAATACCCTAGCATAACCTGAAATGGCCGAGAGGGCCTCAAAATCATCATATTAGCCCCCGTTAAGAAATCAGTTTGTGCACTCTAGAATGAGGCCTCGGATCCGAGGCCTCTTCCCACAACTCGTTCACATACCCTAGCATAATCTGAAATGGCCGAGAGTGCCTCAAATCCAAACATATATTCAATATTCTGAAATCAAATTTTGCACTCTAGAATGAGGCCTCGCCTCTTTGCACATTCATACACATATCCTAGTATAACCTGAAATGGCCGAGAGTGCCTCAAAACCTGAAATGGCTGGGAGCACCTCAAACTTGAGATGGCCGAGAGCACCTCCAACTCTCCTTCTCATCCGAATGCTCCTTATCCACTAGCCTAACCAAAGGCCGAAAGTATTCCTCCATGCACCTACCTTTTTGGTTGTTCTAACACATTCTCTCACCCAAACCCTACTTGGATTGGCCAAGACTAAGTATAGCGCAATGGCCGAAAGTAAATCTAGTGGAATGGCCGCGAATAAGTCTAGAGGAGTGGCCGCAAGTAAATAAGGTGATTGGCCTAGAGCATGCCAAACTGGATGGCCGACAGCATGCCACTGGAACATTCATTGGTGTTTGAGAACGCATAATCCCTCTCATTTGCTTGAAACCCTACATCTCAAATCCTCCTAAACCCAAAACAATACATCGCCGTCAGTATGTTAAGTGGACATTCCATGTAGCCGACGCCTTACCAGATTTTGAAGTATGCCCTCCACTGTTGCCCCGACATCGGCTCCACTGTCTTCAGATGTCCCGTCCCCTGGCGGCGTTAGTGGAGTGCTCCTCGAATCGCCGAGGTTTACCTCTGCCATTCCTCTCCCGCGTCCACGCCCTCGCCTTGATGTTGGTTGTGTTCCGCCCGCCTTGCTTCGCAGAATTCTTGGAGCATGTGTCACATTATCTTGAACGAGGGTTTCAGTTCCTAAGTCTCCTCCCTCCTCTCTTTCTCGGTCTCCCATCAAATTCGATCTGAGCTCTTCCTTTGCCACTTTCCTCTTGGACGCCTTCATATTTTCTCTTCCTTGAATTGTTGGCTGTCCCGACACCGGTTCTCGCTCATCTAACCCCTTCTCAATTTCTTGTGCTACCTCCTCGTTGTTTTCTTCGTGGATATTTCCACTATCTCCACTTTCCCCATCCGCCTATATTTACCAGCGTCCCAATGGTTATAACAATGATAAGAAACCCGAATACTTAAAAAAAAGTAAATTCAGCGTTGAATTTGTACTACCATTTTCATTATGTGCTAAATCATCAGAATATTTGTAGATCCCAAGAATACGTACGACACTGCTAGAGTTCGTGTGTTCGCGTGAATCTTCTTGGATGCTGTCAATTCCCAACTCCTCCCCTTCTGCCATTGACCGCGGTTTGCTTCCGTCCGCCTCTTCTACAATTGGTGATAAGTGAAAAGGCGGAATTTCACAATCTAGCCTCCACGAAGGTTTCCGCAGGTCTTTTATGCTTTCGCTCAAATCCTCAGGCGTCCCACGGCCCTCGATTGGCGCCTTCCTTGCCTGTGTCTTCTGTGTCCTCACCCTGTTTCTCTTCTTGTCGGTGTAATGTGTAGACGTTCGCCTCCTCTTCTTTTTCTTAGATGGTTCCGCTGTCGGAGGTTGTGAATTCCCTATTTCCTTCATGTGTTCAACCCTCCCGTGATTCAAACCTACTCGCTCTATTTCCTTTCCACAACCTCACCGCATCAACCTCAAACATTGGAAAGAAAGTGGGCAATCTCATTCCTCTCCGTATATAATTGCGATAACTCCCGATGTTAGGCGCGCTTCACTATCGCCCAACCGTGTTCCTAATTAGGGCTATTTTTTTTTAGTATGCCTGACAAGTTTGTCTCTCTCTGCTAATTATGCTTATTTCTTTATAACCTCATCGTTATCACCATTCTCCTTCTTCATGGATCTTCAAATTTTTGTTCCTTTACGTTTTCATTGTCTGCCTTCATGGCTTCCACCTCAATTATTCCTCCCGTCTCTGAGATGGCCGAGCTTCGTTCCAATGGCATCGGGGTCCCTATTCTGTTCCCTATTGATGCAGCAGGTATTGCTGTTGTCTCATGCCTTCATCTTAGCATTAGGTTCTCTTTGCAGGCAAGTACAATATGGGTAGAACGTGAGATCTCCCATCCTGATACTGGATTGCTTATTCATACCTTCCATGAGACCTCCAAGGTAACTGACAATGGCAATGTAGTGTGGGAGCTTGGCCCGGGAAAGTATAGGGTTTGTGGCTGGCCAGATTCTCAGCTGGGAGAGTCAACAAAAATCCTTGCTCCTCTTCGATCGTCGACTGCTGACTTTAGCACCCCGCCGGTAATAAGTGTCAAGACAGAGCCCGGTTTAGACGACGTTATAGACTTGTCTGATTCTTCGAATGATGATGTATCATTGCAGAAGGCTGTTTTCCATGATTCCCCTTCTTTCTTTCCTTCTGCTTCCTTTGTAACGCCTTCTCTTTCTCCCTCTTTTCCTTCCACTCCTTCTGTACCGTCTGCGTCCGAACCTCCTCAACCTATTGTTCAATGTCTTCGTCGTCTTGGTTCTATGCCTGGTTGTAAGAATGTCCTCAAGAAATTGGATTACGATAAACTCAAAATCCAAGAGGTTAATCACCTCCCCCCTCGTTTCGATGGTACCCAGTTATTTGTCCTCCCTGCCGCTGAATTCTCTTCATCTCAATCGAGAGCCAAGTCGTTGGACGGCATGGACAAGCAATATGATGGCCATGTTTGGACCAAGACTCAAACCACCAACATTACCAACGACGTTGGCCTTGCTTTTCGTTCCTCTGCCTGTGTTGGCCACCTCCAATGCCAAAACCCTAGTTGTGATTTCCTTCAACGCGCCCATCGTACCTCTAAGGTTAATGACACGGAATTTGAGGGTTTCACTAAAGATCCTTTCCCTCTGTGAGCCCAAAAGGGTGCCCACATTTAGTCTTAGACCCTTGAAACGTTAGTTGATGCACTTTGAAGTAGCATGTTACTTCACAAAAATATAAAAAGAGTGAAATGTTAGTCTTAGAAGTACCATGTTGTAAGAGGCTAGGATGTGAGTTGTTATTGTGTTTTTACCTTCGGAAGGATTTGAGTGAATGAGGATAGGTGAGGAGAACTTGGATTGAGTAGTTAGTGAGTAGGCTAGTACAAATGGATGGAGACAACCAAAGTGACTCAAGAGGCAAGTGCATTCGAATTGGGATGAATGGAGGATCACATGGAGCGCACAAGTGGACCACCTCATCATGGCCACTTAATGGGGAAGGTCCAAGGAAGAATGCAAGGTGGAGGATAAGCAAATTCTCAAAGCACCAATCAAATCACGAGTTAAGCATCGTGGTTTGAATTAAGTGGTGAGCGACGATTTGGGAAAGTAAGGGGAGAAAGTTATGGCGGCGGAAAGCGAAGGAGGCTAAGTTTGGGTTGAAGCATCCCAAGTTTGGTAAAGTGTGGTAGGTAGAAAGCCAAGGCTAGTTAAATGTTCGAATTAGGATCCTTGTTGATCATTTGAGGGAGGAAGGCTTAGAAGATAGGATTGGCGCCTACTAAGTAGGAGGAAATCTCAAGGGCTTATCGTGAGCCTTGAGGGTGCTCACCCCCTCAAGCTTACTATATAATCCCTCATTCTTCCCTCACTCATCCTCTCTTTCCTTTGTGCTCCAAGGCACCCCACGAGTTATAAGTGTGGGTGTGGGAAGCCATATGGAGCACATGTGTGTGCTTAGTTTTTAGTTTGAGAGCCAAGGCTTGTTAGCCTTGAAGAGGGCTTGACCTCTTGGTAGAATTAGTGTTGACGTGAAGGATTTTAAAGTTAATTCATGATTCCAATTTGTGGTACTTAAAGTTCATGTTTTGAATACACGTGGTTGCAAGTTCCATGTTTAAGAGTTGAGCACTTGAGGTTGTGATGAGTGCAAAAATATACTTGTGTGGATTAGTTAGTCTTAGTGAAGTTAGGAAATTCTCTCTCCCCCTCTCCTCTCTAGGATTTTAGGATTTTAGGATTAGAGAAGAATTGTGTGATTAGAAAGGGGTTGTTAGTAGAATTAGGAAAATTAGGTAGGAAGATTAGTTAAGGGCTTGAATAATTAGTGAGGTAGTTGGGGATTACAACTACAAAGTTGTGGGTTCATGAAGGAGCTGGGTTTATGAAGGAGCTGGGTTTGTTTAGTTAGAAAGTAAAGAGCTGGGTTTATGAAGGACCTGGGTTTGTTTAGTTAGAAGCTAAGGAGCTGGGTTCATGAAGGAGCTGGGTTTATGAAGGAGCTGGGTTTATTTAGTTAGAAGCTAAGGAGTTGGGTTCATGAAGGAGTTGGGTTTATGAAGGAGCTAGGTTTATGTAATTAGAAAGTAAAGAGATGGGTTCATGAAGGAGCTTAGTAGATAGCCTACTTAATTAGCTCATAGACAAGTAGTTAGTTACATTATGCTAGTTAGTGTTATGTGTGGCTTTCACAAGTAAATGTATTTGAGATTGACTATAGAGAATAGTGTTTTTTAACACTTGCATCCTCTCTTTAAAAATAAACCACGTGCACAAATTAATGGAGAATGTGGAGCACTCTCGCGATGGCAAGACAAAGGAAGCAAAGACCAAAGTTAAATCCAAGACCACTTGAAGGGTGAACCTTGCACTATGGACTCATCCAAGTCCAAATCCAATACCGCGGAGGAATGTGAGCCCAAACCCACTACTCGGACTACGGACGCTTAAGGGTGGGGGGTTTGGCCTCACATAATTGGTGCGTCCGCCGGGAGCGAAGCGGAAGGTAGTTACAAGACTTGGAGGCGACTAGGAGACTTGGAGGCAACTAGGAAAAATTGGAGACACAAACTTGAGAGAAGGGAAGGAGCACCCGAAACTCGGTAAGTATTCTCTCTTTGGGTTACATTTGAATTCATTGTATTTCAACTATTCCTTGGAATGAATTGCATTGTCAATTACGCAAATTCATTTTTGAGGAAGGAGCGCGGCGAAGGTACGTCCTCAACCTTTTTGGGGATTTGCTAAGAACTTAAAAGGAACCTATAACCGAGTAGCTCATTAAAACATTAGAGGGTAAATTCACCTTAGGACATTGAACTTTGACACTCACCTCGGGGTGAGTCTCAAAGTTTTGGGAGTTGTCATTTCATGCTCTAGATTAAATTAATATTTCACAAAGTTTATGGTGTTGTTACATTGAGTCACGATTGAGGGGAGTGCTAACTCACAGGGGGATGCGATTGCTCAAGGTATGTTTATTTCTTCAAAGTGAACTCATTAACTAATTAAGGAATGCCTTTTGTACTCGTGATTGTTGTTATCCGTTGTAGAGGGTAATTCCCGAATTGTGGATGGTGTGAGAAGTTGAAGGGTGAAGCCTCGACTTTTAACATAATCTACTCGGAAGGTCACCCCCTCACAATCGGTATTGTGGTGAGTGTTAATTTGCGGGAAGGTGCGGAGGTGATGCTCCGACTTAACCAAAAAATTAACATGAACATGCCTATCCCCTATTGGGATTCTTTCACCTAAGTGGGCTTGCAGGTTCTTTTCCTCACCTCCTAAAAAAATTATAACCACACCAAGACAAGTGAAAATATTAAGAGGGGAATTGCTAGGATTATGTGTGGTCAAGTGAGGGTCGATCGATTCTTATGGAATGCAAGATAGGACTCGCTCACAAAAACCAAGTTTGATAGTAGGACTAGAGAAATCTACTCGAAAGAGGCGGTCCTCTAAAATCAGTGATAGATTAGAACAAGATAATGTTAGAATAGAGAGTTGTTTGAACGTCGAACCTAGGACTAGGTCAATTCTAGACACCTTAGAACTTGGAGCTCAACTTGAAGAGGAGATCACTCCCTCCAAATTGAGTGGTGAAACTTCTTCGGAAAATTACACACTTAGAGAAGAATTCCCGGTAGAAGTTGATAGGGGATTGTTGAATAGTTCACCGGTCACCATGGCCGAGGAACGGGGGATGGATCCACCACCCATACCCCCAATTCCGCCCATACCTCCTATACCTCCAATAGACCCATTGGTTAGGCCAAGAGGCCTACCAATTGTGGTTCCACAAAATTTAGCGGCGATGGATATGCCATCTCATCTCCCTAAATTTTATGGGACCAAGGATGAGGACCCCTCTCGGCACATGGAACGGTATATCGAACGGTTGGCTAGCTTCCTCATAACCGACCCGGGTTATTGGTTAGTGTGGTTTCCTACCACTCTAGAGGGGGAAGCCTATGAATGGTATCGGGATCATGCCGAGGGACATTTTAGGGGATGGGAACAATTACAAAGGGAGTTTCTTAACGAATTTAGGCCGGAAGTGGGTCAAAGTACCGCATTAAGGGCATTGTCGTCATTGAAGCAAGGAAGGGAGGAAGAAATTTCGGCTTACATTAGGAGGTTTGATTTAGTGTGCACTAGATTTGTGGGTACCATGCTCAACGACGACACGCTAAAGCAATTTTTCATTCAAGGGTTTTTTAAGTCCGGAACTATTAGGGGTGTTCTAGAAAGGAATCCCTTGACCTTGGCGGATGCCAAGCGTGCGGCTAGAGATATTGAAAACTTGGATAAAGATCACGAAAGGCTATGGAGAAGGGAGGATGAATTGATCCCACAATTCATCCCCATACGCCCTAGGGTGGTAGCGGTAGAACCCGCTAAGTATGAGAACCAAATTCCATATGCCATTGTGGACACCGGCCCCCGACCTTTAGCGGTTAGGGAACCGGCACCTCTTTTGGCACTACCGGCCCCTAGAACGGATCCACACTTGGAGGAGGTTGAGAGAAGACTAGGTGCTAGCCAACTAGGATTCCAAGAGGCTATGATAAAACAAATGCAAAGCCTCACGGATCAAATGTCATTAATGATCCGGAGTCAACAACCGGGGCCTCCACCCCCGGTTGAGTCGGGTAGGCATTCTTCCGGATTATGGTGTGTCCAATGTGGCCAACCGGGCCACACGCGTCAATTTTGTAGAAGTGGACAAAACCGTGACCAAAGAGGAAACGGTAACCCACCTCAACAAAATCAACGAGGTCAAGCGCCACCTCACTATGGAAATGGAAGCAATAGAGGACCACAACCTAGAGGGCAAGGTGGCCAAAATTTAGAGAAGAAGGAATTTCATCCCTTTTGTGGAAGGTGGCACGCTCAAGGACAATGTTGGTCCGAAGGTCAAGAGTTTAATTGTAGCAATTGTGGAGGAAGTCATCCCTCGGATACGTGTCGCCAACCGGACAAAATAATTAATGTCCCTTACCCGGTGGCTAATCCACAACAACAAGCAAGGGATAATATGCGAGGTGCTAGGCCACAAGGAGTACCGGCCAATGAACTTAGGCCACCTAACTTATACTATGACCATAGTAATGCTAGGCAAACTTTTCATCCACCGGCGGGCTTGCAAACTACAACCGGTTACATTCCAATACAAAATAGACAAGGAGTTCCACCTAATGGTAGTAACGGGAGACAAGCGCCTCCAACGGATCCGGGACCATCTAACTCCCAAGATGTTAGGTTCATGGATGTAGTGTTGGAGGCCACATGTGATGACATGCTTCCTCTCCCAACGAGAATTGGAGAGGAGCAAAGTCAATGGCCTCCTCACACCAATGCTATTCAATATGAGTTAGTGAAGGGTAAGGGTGTGGTTGAAGAAGCACCTGCACTAGCGGTAACTACTAGGGCTAGGAGAGGGGATGCCCCGTTGGAGGTAGGAATAGGAGAGCAAGGAAATTACTCTTCGGATGAAGAGGTTAATCTCTCCGAGTTGGATAGGGTAGCTAGAAGAGCTACTAAGGATGTGGAGAGGGAAAATATAATTTTACAAGATAGGGAGAGGACTAATGCGGTACATGACTTGGATAATAGCGATGTGGGTGAATGGGAAGGACCGGGGGTTCCCGTAGACGAATTCGACGTAGTGGGTAATTCTAAGGTGGAAAGATCTACCGGGTACGACTTGTGGGCGGACCTTAGTACACTCAAGGCGGATATTACTTTCGGCCAACTATTGGAAATTTCACCCACGGCAAGGAAAACATTAAAGGAGGGAATGCCGGTACACAAGAGGATGAGGAAGGTGAAAGCTAAAATAGCCGCTAGGATCCAATCACAAGGTGGAAGAGACGTGAAAGCTATAGAAATAGAAGTTGTTATAGTAGATAAGGTGGTTCCTAATGTGCTAGTCGACGGAGGGAGTAGTCTAAATATACTACCGGAGGATACTATGAAAAAATTGGGACTTGGACTCACGGGGCCTTCACCTTTGGTCATAAATATGGCAAATCAAAGTTCGACTACGCCTTTGGGGATGATCAAGGATTGTAGAATGACTACGGGAGGCGAGGAGTACTTGGTCACCTTCCATGTCATTAAAATGCACTCCAACAAGGACACCTTCCCCATTTTGCTAGGTAGGCCTTGGTTGCGGATGGCGAATGCTATGGTCAATTGGGGTGGACCTAAACCATCCATCACTTATGGTCCGGAGGGTAATAGGGTCATAGTGTCCATTGGTTCATTAGAAGGATGGATGAAGAAGGAGATGTATTTGCCATTGGAGAAGGAAATTGATGACTTAAACGAGAATGAGATTGGCAAGGCATTGGTGGGAGTCGTCCATCCCGAAGGTCAAAGGGTTGTTATAGATTCGGGCTCGGGAAGTCTAGGTCCTAATTTTTACAATTATGGGGATAATGGGGATTATGCCCAATGGCTAAGGGAGTACCCCGAGTCCGAGGTTGATGTAATGGTTACATTTCACCAAGTAGGCTTAGGGAGTGAATTTCCTAGTGTTAGTTTAGGAGAGGGCTCATTGTTGGAGCCATGTGAGGTGCTCACCGAGGAAGAGTGGGTTAGCGGTGGGTTAACACCTTGGGTAGATGACGTGGAAGAGGGTGAGGTTAGTTTAATTCATGTAGATGGGACTCAAGAGGAGGATGTGATTATTGAGTCATCGAAATTGGAGGAGCCTTTACATTTCAAGACCACGTCTACGGGGATAGTTGTAGGTCAAGATGTGAAAGATTACCCCAATGTGCCTTCCGATTGGTATCGGAACAAAGAGGAACAAGCACATGTGTCGGAAGCGGATTGGCGGTACGTGGATGTGAAATTAAAGAATGGAAAAACCCGACAAATGAAGATAGGTTCCAAATTGGGGGAGAAAGAGGTTAGGGAGTATAGCAATTTGGTGGATGAGTTTAGTGATACTTTTGCATGGTCCTACGATGAGCTTAAGGGAATTCCTAGGGAAATGGTAGAGCACCGGATTCCTTTAATTCCGGGGGCGAGGCCAATTAGACAAAAGGAGAGGAGGATGAATCCTCAATTGCAATTGTTGGTGAAAGCGGAATTGGAAAGGTTATTGAAGGCCGGGTTTATCAAGCCGGTGGAAATCACGGATTGGGTTTCTCCTATGGTCTTAGTAAAGAAAAAAAATGGGAAATTAAGGGTTTGTGTCGACTATAGGAAATTGAATTCGTGCACACAAAAGGATCACTTCCCCTTACCTTTTATCACCTTGTTGCTTGAGGAGGTTGGAGGTCATTCGCGATATACCTTTATGGATGGGTATGCGGGTTATAATCAAATTTCCATAGCCCTCCAAGATATCCATAAAACGGCTTTTACTACACCTTGGGGTACTTTCGTGTGGGTAGTGATGCCATTTGGGTTATGTAATGCCCCGGCTACTTTCCAACGATTAGTAATGTATATCTTCACCGACTTGTTGTTCAAATCCATGACCGTCTTTGTGGACGATTTTAGCACACAAAGTAATGTGGACGATCACCTACATTGTGTTAGGGAGGCATTGGTTAGGTGTAGGAAGATGAGGTTAGCATTGAACCCGGATAAGACATTTTTGGGAGTGAATAAGGGAGTGTTGTTGGGTTATGTTGTTAGTGAGAAAGGTAGAGAACCCGATCCGGATAAGATTGCGGCCATAAGCGACTTGGCAACTCCAACCAATTCCAAGGGGATCTCTAAGTTGTTAGGACATGTGGGATGGTACCGGGAACTTATTCCTAATTTTTCAAAGATAGCGGTGCCCATTACCCATTTGCTCAAAAAGGATGTCAAATTCGAGTGTACGGATGCTTGTCAAAAAGCCTTTGAGGAATTGCGGGATAAGTTGAGCACCTATCCGGTGTTGATACCACCCAATTGGGGTAAACCTTTTCACGTCTATTGTGATGCTAGTAATGTGGCAATAGGGAGTGCGCTTTGTCAAGCAACGGGAGAAAAAGAGAAGGATCAACCTATAGCTTATGCGAGTAAGCAATTGACCCCCGCCGAAAGAAACTACTCTACAACGGAGAGGGAGTGCCTAGCCATGGTGTTTTCCGTTAAAAAGTTTAGGCATTACCTCATGTGCAACCCGGTTGTATTTTTTGTTGACCACATGGCTATCAAGTATCTAGTTAACAAGGCGGAGTTAAGTGGTAGGTTAGCTAGGTGGGTTTTGTTATTAGAAGAATTCGACTACACGGTGGAATATAAACCGGGTCGTATGCATTTACAAGCGGACCACTTGTCTAGGTTGTCGGAGGAGATAGGAAAAAATCCGGTAAATGATATGTTAGTAGATGATAGCCTCTTTGTGGTCACTTCTACACCGGAGTGGTATGCGGGCATAGTGGAATTTCTAACAACCCACAAGTTGCCCAAAGAGTGGACAAAAGAAGAGAGAAGGAAGGTGAGGGTAAATAGTAGGCAATTCGTTGTAGTGGGCCATAGGTTGTTTAGAAGGGGGTCCGATGGTATTTTACGACGATGCGTGTCAAAAACGGAGGTTGAAGCGATTTTAATCGCTTGCCACGATAGCGCTTGCGGCGGTCACTTCTCGGGTCAACTCACCGGGCAAAAAATACTTAGAGCGGGCTACTTTTGGCCTACACTATTTAAGGACGCCCATGACTATGTAAGGAAATGCGACGCTTGCCAACGGTATGCCCGAAACGACCTTAGAATGGAGATGCCTTTACATGTATCATTACCCTTAATTCCTTTCGAAAAATGGGGCATCGACTATGTGGGTGAGGTCCATCCCCAATCTTCAAAAGGAATGAAATATATTGTGGTGGCAACCGAGTACCTCACCAAGTGGGCGGAAGCCAAAGCGGTGAAGACCGACACGGCGGAACACGCGGCAACATTTATGTACGAAAACATAATTTCGCGGTTCGGGGTGCCGAAGATCCTAGTAAGCGATAGGGGTACTCACTTTTTGAATGACTTGATTCGAGAGATGACAGAGAAATTTAAAATTGATCACCGGAAGACTACTCCCTACCACCCACAAACCAATGGACAAACGGAAAGGGTTAACGGAATTTTGGTGAGTATACTACGCAAGACGGTTATAGACTCGAAGCGGGATTGGGATACGAAACTAACGGCGGCACTTTGGGCATACCGTACAACCTATAAGGTAACTACGCGTGCTACACCATTTTCCTTAGTCTATGGTCTTGAAGCGACACTACCAATCGAATATGAAGTCGAGTCACTTAGGGTGGCCGTGAGTACGAGACTTACCGAAAGTCAATCCTTACGAAATCGACTAACCGATTTGGAAGCACTTGACGAAGGGAGGAGAATGGCGGCTCAACATATTGAGGCAATCCAAAGAAGGAGAAAGATTACTTTCGACAAACGACATAAGAGAAGGGCCCTAACACCGGGAATGATGGTCATGATTCAAGACGCACGAAAGCTTGAATTTCCGGCGAAATTCGATGCAATATGGTTAGGACCTTACCTTGTCTATGAGGTCTTTCCTAATAATTCAATTCAATTGGAAACGTTGAATGGTGAGCTCTTTCCTACCCGTACATCGGGAAGTAGATGTAAGGAGTACCGAGCTTGACTAGGCAACTTACCCTTGGAGCAAGAGATGTTTGGATTCATCCCCCGATGGTCGCCAATTATGTGAGCCCAAAAGGGTGCCCACATTTAGTCTTAGACCCTTGAAACGTTAGTTGATGCACTTTGAAGTAGCATGTTACTTCACAAAAATATAAAAAGAGTGAAATGTTAGTCTTAGAAGTACCATGTTGTAAGAGGCTAGGATGTGAGTTGTTATTGTGTTTTTACCTTCGGAAGGATTTGAGTGAATGAGGATAGGTGAGGAGAACTTGGATTGAGTAGTTAGTGAGTAGGCTAGTACAAATGGATGGAGACAACCAAAGTGACTCAAGAGGCAAGTGCATTCGAATTGGGATGAATGGAGGATCACATGGAGCGCACAAGTGGACCACCTCATCATGGCCACTTAATGGGGAAGGTCCAAGGAAGAATGCAAGGTGGAGGATAAGCAAATTCTCAAAGCACCAATCAAATCACGAGTTAAGCATCGTGGTTTGAATTAAGTGGTGAGCGACGATTTGGGAAAGTAAGGGGAGAAAGTTATGGCGGCGGAAAGCGAAGGAGGCTAAGTTTGGGTTGAAGCATCCCAAGTTTGGTAAAGTGTGGTAGGTAGAAAGCCAAGGCTAGTTAAATGTTCGAATTAGGATCCTTGTTGATCATTTGAGGGAGGAAGGCTTAGAAGATAGGATTGGCGCCTACTAAGTAGGAGGAAATCTCAAGGGCTTATCGTGAGCCTTGAGGGTGCTCACCCCCTCAAGCTTACTATATAATCCCTCATTCTTCCCTCACTCATCCTCTCTTTCCTTTGTGCTCCAAGGCACCCCACGAGTTATAAGTGTGGGTGTGGGAAGCCATATGGAGCACATGTGTGTGCTTAGTTTTTAGTTTGAGAGCCAAGGCTTGTTAGCCTTGAAGAGGGCTTGACCTCTTGGTAGAATTAGTGTTGACGTGAAGGATTTTAAAGTTAATTCATGATTCCAATTTGTGGTACTTAAAGTTCATGTTTTGAATACACGTGGTTGCAAGTTCCATGTTTAAGAGTTGAGCACTTGAGGTTGTGATGAGTGCAAAAATATACTTGTGTGGATTAGTTAGTCTTAGTGAAGTTAGGAAATTCTCTCTCCCCCTCTCCTCTCTAGGATTTTAGGATTTTAGGATTAGAGAAGAATTGTGTGATTAGAAAGGGGTTGTTAGTAGAATTAGGAAAATTAGGTAGGAAGATTAGTTAAGGGCTTGAATAATTAGTGAGGTAGTTGGGGATTACAACTACAAAGTTGTGGGTTCATGAAGGAGCTGGGTTTATGAAGGAGCTGGGTTTGTTTAGTTAGAAAGTAAAGAGCTGGGTTTATGAAGGACCTGGGTTTGTTTAGTTAGAAGCTAAGGAGCTGGGTTCATGAAGGAGCTGGGTTTATGAAGGAGCTGGGTTTATTTAGTTAGAAGCTAAGGAGTTGGGTTCATGAAGGAGTTGGGTTTATGAAGGAGCTAGGTTTATGTAATTAGAAAGTAAAGAGATGGGTTCATGAAGGAGCTTAGTAGATAGCCTACTTAATTAGCTCATAGACAAGTAGTTAGTTACATTATGCTAGTTAGTGTTATGTGTGGCTTTCACAAGTAAATGTATTTGAGATTGACTATAGAGAATAGTGTTTTTTAACACTTGCATCCTCTCTTTAAAAATAAACCACGTGCACAAATTAATGGAGAATGTGGAGCACTCTCGCGATGGCAAGACAAAGGAAGCAAAGACCAAAGTTAAATCCAAGACCACTTGAAGGGTGAACCTTGCACTATGGACTCATCCAAGTCCAAATCCAATACCGCGGAGGAATGTGAGCCCAAACCCACTACTCGGACTACGGACGCTTAAGGGTGGGGGGTTTGGCCTCACACCCTCTCTCTGGCATTGTGCCATCCCGATCTACTCTTGTCTGCAGGATCTGCAAACAACCCCCCAAATGCATTGCTCTGTGCGATGCCAAAATCTTCTACGTCCATGGGAAGGAGTCTTCTCAAAGAGCCTGCATTCATATCGGTACTCATCAACACCCAGTGAAGGTTGGAGACTGCAGAGACAGTCGGAAGCGTATCAATGCACTTATCGAGGAGCATGTTGAGCGTATGCCTCAAGCCACTCACAGCAAGATCGTGCTTGAAGCCAGCAAGGACATTGTTGGTGAGTTCCTTCTTTCTGGCGATAATGTCACGCAACGTCTCCTCTCCTTGAAAGAGCTCGAACCTGTGTTCGAAAGTTGTAGAGAGTTAAATTCCCCTAACCTTCGCTCTAAGGTTACCTCCTTCAAATATTTGAGGAGGTTCGGGGTTATGGATGGCATCGCAAAGCTCCGGGGCGTTAGCAATTGGGCTTACGTCCAACGCAACCAATTCCCAGGACAAGGTGACGATACAGACAAGGTGTTCGTCTTCAAGATGTCCGAGGTTGGTCCTGGAAGTGGTGTGGATTTGGTTCGTCGGATGCAACCGGGGGGGGACCTCGAGAATGCGTGGATGATGTCCGATCACGTGAAGCGGGTCAAAGGGTGGACCACCATGGCCGCTCATGTATACGATGGGACTTATCAACGGGTCATGACCATTTCATGCTGTGATTTCCAATCGGAGGATAAGGATGCCCAAGTTCTCTTCTGGCAGAACCTCAACCACGTCATGGCCCGCCACGGTATCCCACATCCAAACTTTATAGGCTTCATGGCCGACAGTGCCCAAGCCAATTGGAACGCTGTTCGCACTGTGTATGGTTCTGGAGATCCCAAAGTTCCAATGGAGGGTCGTGAGCGCACTTGTTTTTTTCATTGGAAACAATCGCTCGAGAAACATACGAAATCGTATATAAAGCATGAGTTGCAAGACCAACATAGACACCTTTGCCTTCAATATCGAAATGCCTCATCTATGCAAGAGGCGGAGACTAGGTACCTAGCTATCAAAGCTTGGTGGGCTTCATCCAATTGTACAAGTGAAGACGGTCTCAAGCATCTTCAGCTCTGGCTTGCTTTCTGGCACTTCCGCTACCTTCAATGGGGTGGTTTCATGGAATTGGTACATCTCCGTCATAATTCATTATTGGTTTTTCTTGGCTTCGTTTTCCTCTCTGTGTACATTTATATTAATACTTGATTTGTCCATTCAGGAAAAGGTTTTAACCCAAGACCAGTTGGCCGAGATGCCGTCCTGCAATCTTGCGGAGTCTGTCCACAACAAGTGGCTTCAAGCCTCCGGCAACAAGGGTGGAGATTTATACGTGGCTACGGTTGACGACTACATTCGCGCCTTCTTACAGGTAGTGGCATACTACCAATTCCTTAAAGGTGGAAGTGGCGGTGATGGTCCAAGCAAAGAAGAACTAAAGCTGAGAGGTGCTCAACGTCGAGCTCAGCGTACTGGCGACCCGACAGTGTTGCAGAAGGTCTTGCTTGAAATGCCCGGTGGGGAAGAGTTTTGCACTCGCGATCCCCACCTTGAGGGCGCCGAGGTGTTTGGATCGCAGAAGCGAAGACCCGACACTCCAATTGGTGATGATGGCGAGACCCACCGTCCCGATACAGTGAACTTCTCTCGCCCTCCCCCTGCTAAGCGAGTCACTCGCTCTCAACCTGAAACACTGCCTACTATCATTGAGGAGTCTTCCCCCTCTGTACAAGAGGTTCAAGTGCCTTCACCTGCAGGACTTGGTTTCCAGCGTGTCACCGCAGTGCAAAAAACCAAAGTAGATGTCTCTCTTTGGCATATTGCCCGCATACCCTATACCTCTGGAAAGTCTTGTTGGGCTAATCATGCGGGCACGAAAAAAAAATGCACCGCAAGAATCGTCACCAATAACAAGAGCGTCCCTGCGCCCACCTACACCGGTATGTGGCATCATTACAAACTCCAATCTATGAAGCGCACAGACTTTGTCTTTTGCCCAGACGACATCGAGCGTTGCGTCAAGGGCCCTCGTCGGAAATGGGTCATGCCGTTCTCTGCTAATGACCAGAAGCCTCCTATCCCCCCAATCTGGCCCGTGAAGATTGGTACCAACCTCACCCGCTCGGAGATCTTCGCGCTTGAGAACGCAGGTTTTCAACTCCCACCAAAGGAGCGCATCACACCGTCTCGACTCTTCACCAACTCTGCGACCCCGCTGGATATGTCTCGAATCCGTGTTCCAGAAAACCCCGACGCCATCCCTACGACAAGATTGTCCAAACTTGTTCGGCGATCCAGTAGCGCTCCTTCCGCAAAGCAGAGGCAGATGGTGGCATCTGCTGAAGCTATGCATGCTACTGTTCTCAAGTTAACTATGATCCCTCAACCGGGATTTGGTTGCATTATCACACTGCAGTCCAAGTCAGAACCGCAGCCACCCATCTACCAAGTCACAGTGAGTTCTCTTCCAGAATGCAACTGCCCATACTTCTTGGATATGATTTCCAAGTTCGGCCGCAAACGGAATTCTTATATGAATTGTAAGCATCTGTATTACATCTACGTCAAGGTTTCTAATTTGGATGCGGATGTAAATTTGTTCATACACGCCCCGACATTTAGCTTCAATGAGGTCAAACTCATCATGGAGGGAGGTCTCTTGACACATTCAACTTCCTAGAATTCCTCTCAGCCTAGCACTACATTAGGCTATGATATTTGTGTCCATTTCTGGACATCTTGTGAAGCAATAATTGATTGATATAATAAAGGTATAATCTCAATGATTATTTTTATTTACTTCAAAATTGTGTATTACAATGCTTCCTACCAGCTTAGGCAGAAAATATATATTTACAAGACTGCCTAAATTATCTGGATACACATTCAAGCATCAACAATTTAAGATACATGACGTTTCTCTTCGGCCTCCAGCGCATTGAAGTGACTCTTCATCTGTAGCTCTACTCCGCATAGAGTACACAAAATGTAGTGAACTATGAAAGGAGCATGGTTGAAAGAGGTGTGGCCAAATTCGAGTCATCGAATTTGGACACACCTCTTTCAACCATGTCCCTTTCATGGTTCACTACATTTTGGGTACTCTTATCTCTTCCAGATCCCTCCTTTCCAAGAACCGTCACCGCCGAAACCAATTGCAATAATTTATTGATATACTAAAGGTATGATTACAATGCTTCCTATGTCTATCAACTCTATTTCCGTTTTGCATACTTCTTGGATGAATCCGAGGGAGGTGGACCCGGTCGAAGCAAATCCATATAAGAAACTGTCTTATCTTTCATTCGTTCCTTTAGCGGAAGATGATGCGGCGTCATTCCCCTCATCCGTTCGCGAAATGAAAGAGACTTCGAAGATTCCCCTATAACCTTCACCTCCTCCTCCGTCTCGTTCGATTTGTCTTCATCCAAATCAGCGTCCTTCTCCGGCACATCTTCTTGCCTCTTTTCTTTTTGCTCGCGTTGTTTTTGCTCCTCCCGCGTCCTCCACCTCCATGCTTGTGTAGACTGCGAAAATGGAGTCAGGTCATAGTCATCACTACTTCGATTTCCAGCAGCAAACGAAAATTCCGGCGATAAATTAACCGGAATATGAGGATCTGCTAGACTCCTTATTTCCTTCTCCCATCCTAATCCAGCAAACATATCTCTTTCATCACCCATTGTATGCAAGTGTATATACAATGATGTTGGGTAAGAGTCCAATATATAATCTATTCGGCCACACACAATAATTGCTAAAGTCCAAGCTATAGAGTTGACTCACATATAAGACAAAGAGAAAAGTGATGAATCCAAACAAAGGAAGTTAATTATTTTGATTCCTTTGTATTTTGATTGACTCATTCTTCAATTATACCAATCTCCGAAAATCAATTTTCATTGATTTTTTCTTGTGATCATCCTTGGTTTTAATAATTCAACCACCTCACGGTTTCCAAACTTAATGAGACCATTCCAAATTCCGGGCCTTTACCCTCCACGGAAATAGGTCCTTTTTTTACTATATTTGGCAGATTCAAGAATATTCCAGGTATATTCCAGTCTATATTTACAAATGTCTTTTTTTGGCATTTCAAGTTTGCTATTATTATATCTTCTACGCTCTCCGCTCTCCAAATCTCCGCTCTCCGCTCTCCGCTCTCCGCTCTACGCTCACATACAAGTGTCGTCCACGGGATAATCTTAGACGATACTATCCAATGCATTTGTGGCATTGGCATGCTATTCAACTTACATGCCATATGTTGTATATTCTATTTGCAATAATATGAGTGTTATAAGATTTCCCTTCAATACGGTCTATGGTTTGGGTTCCCCTACCCAAACTATCACAAATATCAATTACCATATTTTGCATGCAATATTACATTTTACTTGCAATACGGTCTATGGTTTGGGTTCCCCTACCCAAACCATCACAAATATGAGTTATTAATGGAATTCTTGGTATGAACACCCGCTTGAAAGTGTTGGCAACCAATATGTGTTCCATTTTATCCTTGTTCTTATGTTTGTAAAAGTCTCAAAATACCCGAAAAGTCTCAATTTAACGAATATAGTGTTATTGACATACTCTTGTATGTAAGTGTCCGGATCCTCTTTTCCTTTGTATGTGGGAAGAGGTATCTTCCCTCTTCTCGGGGCGGGTGGCACTCCTCCCGACATGGCTATAGTTCCACTTCCCCTTCCTCCTCCGGAACTTCCGGGATTTGTTCCTAGTGACGTAGTTCCGGATGTTGTTGTGCTAGTAACAATTGGTACTCTATAGTCAAATCTTTCTCCACTAGCTCTTACTTGTTGTAAAAATTCTTCAAAAGTTTGGTTGACTTGTCTTGATGTTGGTTCTCCACTTTGAGTTGTTGTTGAATATTCGTCCTCTACTAGGCTTTCTTGTGTGTCTTGATCAAAATTAATATTCCGAGGTGTCCCCTCTCTTGTGTATGTTTCAAACGTCCCTAATGGTGTGATTGTGTCTCTTTGCTCGTTTTGTTCTTTTCTATTTATCTCGTTACTTCCGTACTCGTAGGGTGATGGTCGGTCTTGGTTATCGCTTGTTAGTGGTGGGGATGGTGATCTAGATACTTCAAGACCTTCGGCTCTTTGTTTTGCCCGTCTCTCGTATCGTTCCGCTCTCTCTTTTCTTTGTCTCTCGGTTCTTCCTTCCTCGCTATTGGGGTTTACTCCATGTTGCATACGGTTAATGTGCTTACGTTCGGCCTCGGCCTCTCTCCTAGATGGCGGCGAACGACTTCGCTCCCTAGTGTCTTCCTCTTCGTCGTACATTAACACTACTTAGCATGATCTTAGATCACCCTAGTGGCCCTCCCGGCTTCTACTATGTGCATCTATATTCATCTTTTCGCTAGTACGGTTCTTAGGACACACTATTCTTCTTGACTCAATTCTTCTTTTCCTCTTTGTCGTACGTTATCACTACTTGGCATGATCTTAGATCACCCTAGTGGCCCTCCCGGCATCTTCTATGTGCATCTATATTCATCCTTTCGCTAGTACGGCTCTTAGGAAATACTCTCTCTTCTTGATTCGATCTAGTTTCCTCTTTTCTCCAATGGATTCTCCTTTGACATATTTTTTCAATCTTTTAATTTGATCATCTCCCGCTTACTATTCTTCAATCTCCCTAGTCCGTTGTAAAGTTTGATCATTACCCTTTCAAAGTACAAGTTGTATAATAATCCCTCTTTTGGGTAGTGATACCCTCTATGACTTGTGGCGTCTTTCGCCCACTTCCCAATTCCAATTCTCCCGTGATTCCACACCTTTGAGAATATCTTTGCTTGTAGTTCTTCCGGTAGTTCGTAGATTCTCCTCTCAAACTCCGATCGATAAGTAAATCCAATTTGTTTCTTGATGAAGTTCTTGGTTGCTTTCTTCTTATATACTTTGTGCATGTCCCACATCAAATCATGGAACCTTTTTACTCCTTCATATTGAGTTAGTACCTTTTCGTCCCAACTAAACTTCGGGTACTCCCAAGGCCAATGACTCACAATTCCTTTAGTGTCAATGTCTTCTATAGTATCATCAATCACGTATACTCCTTTCACGTTTGATTCCTCAATTTTTCTCAAAATTGATCTTTCGACATGTGAGGGTTCAAGTGGTCCGCTTAATTTCTTTTCTTCGGATCCTTCTTCTAATCTTTCTCGTAAATTATCGCGGCAATGGATGTTCTCAAACCAAGGAATCATTGATCGTAGCCGGTACCATTACTCGTGTGTAGTATAAGTCGTAAAGGAATCCTTCTAGATTATAATGGTACCCACTTTGATTTGTTGTTCCCGGCATGCATTCCCACAATGTATTCTTGCCTT
This sequence comes from Polytrichum formosum, assembly GCA_964035585.1. Taxonomy (NCBI): domain Eukaryota; kingdom Viridiplantae; phylum Streptophyta; class Polytrichopsida; order Polytrichales; family Polytrichaceae; genus Polytrichum; species Polytrichum formosum. The sequence goes on along the minus strand of OZ037935.1, from coordinate 23,042,883 downwards.
TGTTCCACACCTTAGAAAAGATGATGGCTTGTACTTCTTCGGGTAAGTCTTTGATTCTTTTCTCAAACTCCGATCGGTACGTGAAACTAATTCGCCTTTCTTCAAAAGATCTCCACGCTTGATCGTTGTACACTCGGTTCATACATACCATTAAGTCAAGAAATCGGTTGGTGCTAATCCATTCTCCCGCTTTGCTAGATTCTTTGATGTAGTCGGGATATTCCCATGGCCAACTTGATATTAGTTCCTTTTGGTCGTTTGCTATAATCTCCTTTGTTTTAATGTTCCAATTTTGCTTGTTGTTCATTGGAATTTTCTCCCGTTGTTCGCCACAATTTGTAAAGTCGGGACTCCTTAATCTCTACTTGATAGAATTTCTTTTGAGTTTCGGTCTCCTTGAGTATCGCCTCGCAAAAAGTGATGAAGTTTAATTCATTCAACGTATCATGTATTTCCCGGTCGTCTTCCGTATGTCTCTTCTCATTTGACATTCTTACTAGTAAGGCGCATTATCTCCGAACGCGCTAAGTTCCATTTGGTAGATATGACGTTGCGGTTATCCGATCTTCTTGGCGTGATTCTCCACGTGTTTAGTTAACGCATTCGCCAAGAACCTCCGCTTTCGTTCTTTTCACACTTAAAACACCGAGACACATTAAATCATTCTTTCACACTTAAATTACCGAAACGCATTAATGGCAAGAATCCCCAGCATGGTCGCCAAAATGATGCACCCCGTGGGTCGTTCCTTTGCGATTTAGCTCAAGAAGACTCACGGTGAGACATCACGTAAATTTATATTCGCTTGAGAACTACCGTGCCTCATTAATATGTTCGGTCCTCTAATTAATAATTCCTCTCTTCTCCTTATGATATGAATATATTATTAGAGTGAACACAATCTCATTATCTTAAATTCTCATTCTCAATGTAAGGCATCATTGATTATAAGAATCCTTAGATTAGAGAAGGTTTCAAGAGGTGTAACAATATCCTTGATAACAATATATTTTCTAATAAGTTATATGTGAGCAATTTAGAGCTCGTAGTACATAACATCAATCGTACAATTGTAATATTACTCTTATAGTGAGGAAGAAGATCTCATATTCTTGAGTCTTCCTTTTTCAGCTCAAGTGTTACTACTTATAATATTGTAACTTGAATATATGTATACATATTACTTTATATTCAATCCTCACATATTCCAACATCTATAGTGATTGTTTTGCAATGTCACGCTTTTGCTTCAAAGTGTTTCTTGATGACGAGAAGTAAACCTATCTCTCTTGAGTTTTGCTCAAGAGAGAGAGAGAGATCTTCTTTTGAATAGATAATCCTTCAAATTGTAATGACATCCAACAACTCACAAGGAAACTTAAAGTAAGAAGTTTCAATAACAATTGTAGTAAGTAGATTATTTCATATCAATATTACTTCATTCATATAGATACACATTTTGATGTAATTTTATGTCTTCATCATTCTTGTTAATCATAAAATAAGTTCGATACTCCAACATATGTTATATAATATAATATGCATAATACTTGTAAGTCAATTATGTAGTTTATGATAATAAGTTCCTCCTCTTTTGAAGGAGTTTGTAATAGTTAAGTGGTTTTGCTTAAAGCATAACATGCATATAATTCTTCAATCATTCAATCACATGTATATTTATAATTCCCTTTTGAGGAGTTTCAATGTTAAGTTCCACTTTTGAGAGTCAATTGAAATTCCGACGTTCAAGTCAATTGTCGTTACTACTTTCAACAACTCCTCTCAAAGTTCCATTGATACTCCAACTATTCTTGAGCGCTTTGTTCTCACCCTCGCATTAATACTTTGAGTTCTTTCTCAAAGCACCTACTCTCCTCTTCGGTTGATCAATCACTCAAGTTTCAAGTACCGCTTTATCAACTTGCAAGTCCAATTGAGAGAGAGAGAGAGAAAGGTCACACACACATTTGTGGGAAAAGATATTGTATTGCAAAAGAGCTCCGAGGAGAGATACAAAGAAACTCAAGTGCTTTTGACACTCAAATTTAAGATAACTTCGTTGTGTAGAAAATGAGGTGTAGGTCTCCTAAATTGCTTCCCTTATATAGTCTTTTCTTCCTATCCAAAATCTATACTAAGAGTGGTTGTTAATCTTCCACTTCCCTAGATAACTACCTATCTTTGTCATAGGTAGATGATATTTATCATAAACGGTTATAACCGTTTACTACTATAATGTTCATCTTTCTAAGATTCCACTCTATCTTTGCCGTGGCTACATTTCAAGTCCTCTTTGAGAATTAATCAAGTCTTCATATTGATTGATTTGAATTCCAAAGATCATACTAATAGAATGTACCATATTCCTATATGTCCTTATACTTCTCGTAATTGCTTAATATTCTTCTTCCATAATTGCCTTTGACAAAATCCCATATAATGATACTAATGGAATGTAATTCTAGTTCTATATACTTCATAATATCCCTATATACCCCTATATACTCCTTATATAAGTTTCTCCATACTTACATAATAGTCTCTATCTCTAAAATCTAAGTTTTTCTACATTAAGCCGCGGGGGACCCATTTCCGTGAGTAAGTGACCCTATTACCGCGCGTAATGTGTGTAATGCCGTGGGAAAGGGGCCCTAAGGCCGTGGCTGGTTCCCTAAGTCCGAGGTACAGGTGTCGATTTCCCAGGTTGCAGTCTCGGTGCCGGGGTTCTCGTCTCGGTGCCAGGCTCCAGTCTCGGTGCCGGGTTCCCCAGGCTCTCAGTCTTCCTTGTCAGGCTGCCCTCCTTAGCTGATTGCTTAGTTCCCTTGCGGCTGATTGCTTAGTTCCTTTGCGGCTGCCCTCAATTCGTCAAAGCTTTATGGATTTGCTTTCTTCTTGTGCCCACTAACCTGTGATCCTTTCTTAGAACAACTGTTTTCCTTTGGTGATATTGTGACTCAACAACCAAATCTGCAATCCCACCAGTTACGTGCATATCAAAACACTGAAAATAAACATCCAATTGGAAAAAAACAACACCTTGCAAGTGGTGTGTTTTCTCCACCATATTGTCCACATGGACAATGTTTGAACAAGTATGGCGACCTCCAAACATTTCCAGAAGTTTTCCACAAACTAAAGCCTCTCTCTCTCTCTTCCCCTCTATCTGTGTGCAATGACCACACATAACCTGATTCAGACATAGTCCTTTTGGCAACAGTGAATCCACTGATGTCAACATCCAGCATCTCTCCCAACAATACTGAATTTGTCACAACGAGTTAACAACACCGTGGAAGCTTCTGACCTAAGTGCAACTTCAATCAATTCACCTATAGCCAGCCCCACAACACGGCCCACATATGCCTACTTCTGCAAATAAGTGTTCCAAGCACAAGGCTTGCCAGAACCCGTGTGGGAGTGTGTCGGGGATGAGGATGAAGACCAACAAGGTGATAGGGCTCATATAACGGACAATCCTACTATGTTTTGGATACCAGCTGGTGTCACAAGTACTGTGGAGGCCAAGTAGGAAGGCATATTGTCAGTAGGAGTAGGATGGTGTTAAGTGGGAAACGACAATGAACTGGGATTAGGGTGTGCGGTGTGTTTGGCGTTGTGCAAGCTTTGGGATTCCCGGAGCAATACATCGGGAACCAATAACAAAGTTCCAATGATGGGCACACAGTAGCTTGTATTGACCTGTACCCAAACTTTTCTATGACCAAATACTGACTTGTGCAATACAATGTCCCGCTATCACATGTGCATAACCCGCCTCAAAATGACACCGCTTCAGGTGGCAACCAATCAGGTTCAAAAGTTCATTCCCGCTTGGCCAGTCTTTTGCACTTGCACCCTCTCCAGCTGCATTTCTTTTCAAGCAGGCGAGGTTAGCATCTTTGTTCACCACCCGAAACAAAGTGATACAATGTGCATCGGGCATGTGGCCCTCATGTGGGCACTTCCAACTCCACGTACACTCTGACTGTTGGATCAGCCAGGGAATTAGTCTCATCCAGATAGCAATTGCAAATCTCAATAGTTGGGTTATGTACATAACCCGACTCAAATTAACACCGATTCAGATTGCAAATAGACCCACATTAGGCATCAGAAGAGGACACCGACTTCTACAATAGAACAACCCGCCAATACATGTACATAACACGGCTAGATCTCACACCAAATCAGGTGGCAACTAATCTCAATGTATGCATCAGAATAGGACACTAACCTATGCATCAAACCAGCCCGCCAACACATGTGCATAACCCGCTAACACATGTATGCATCAATCGCAACTACACATTGGACGTAACAAACATCTTTGTGAATTATTGGCCTTTAATCAACAAATGTTTGCTATGGCCCCAAAAAATACAGCCACCTCATTTGCATGCCATGTGGTCATTCCCCCAATACCACAGAACAAAGGACATATCCCTATATTGTCGTCCTCAGCCTCCAAAAATGGTGCAGTGCCTAGGTGTGCTCCATGTACTGTTTGACAACAAATACCCTTGCACAAAAACCATGTAATTTTCCTATAAAATACTCCTGTATACCTTCTGTAATAACAATTTGCACTGTCAAAATTGCCCCTCTGTTGTAATTACTCCTCAAAGCCTAGAGGGAGCGCACCTTCCCTTCCATATATAATGGTTATTTGGAATTGTTATGGTTGCAACACTCACTTGGAGCTTTTTTCGTATGCACGTAGATAGGATCCCGGCCATACAGTGACCCCGCGTTTAACATGTAGAAGGGTGAGCTGGGGAGGCATGTCCTCCTCGACTGTGACAAATAGCGGGCATGTTTCATCAAATACACGTCCGACATTTACTTTGAACATGCCCTCGGCAATATTCAACCCGTGGAATGGCTCCCCAGGATACCCAGATATCGTGCAGCATTCGGCAACTTTTGAATCCGGGTCATCGGGGTGGTACAGATCTACTAGCTCCCCTTTCGTCCATGTCCCCTGCGTGCATGAGCAACCCAAACATAGTCAATGTTGGATTCAAGGTGGATTGCTATGTGGACATCATCCAATAGGTAGAGGAATGTAGTTGTAATTCTTACATAAAAAGCTTTCTTTGGGGGGAGATTTGCCATGTTTGAGGCTACCTTTGCTGTTGGCTTGCATGCGCGGCCAAAAGACCTGATGGCGCCCCTTCCTCTCCCTCCTACAATATTCTGCGCACACAAACAAATGTGTCATCTCGAGTAGTTGCCAATTTTGAGTGCACACCAGTATCATAAACATCACATGTTAAACCCTCCCATAATGTGTTGCACCAATTCAATAGTCTGGAAATTGGGTCGGCCCTGACCTTCATGAACCTGCTTGCCCCCACTCCAGCTATGGACATCCGCGGGACTCTCACCTGCAAGTGTTTCAGTGCTCAACCGTATTACTAGTGTTGTATGTACCGCTCAAAGGTTTTATGGACTATGGGTTGGGTTGGTCACGGTGACAATTTGTGGACGACCCATGCTGCCCATGTAAACATACCTTTTTTGTTGGAGCTATGGCCATGCCCAATGCCGCTTCCCTGCCAGCTTCTGTTTCTGCGCTCAATGCTTTCTCCTTTGCTAAAGCTTTCCCTTGGGCGTTTGAGGTTACTTTTTTCCTTGGTTTCAGTGTTGCCTTCACCTTCGCGCGTGCTGGTGCAAAAATACCATCTGAACCGGGTGACGGGGAGCCGTGCCTCCTTTCCTCCAGTGTAGTTGCATCCTCGTCGTCCTCAGTGGATGAAGATGGCACATTGATGGGCACCATTGCTTGCACATGAATGATGCCACGCGGGGGGCTCCGTGGCCTAACTATCTCTTTGCTGCGGGTTTGAGATTGGGGTCGGGTGTTCGAGCGAGTGCGCTCTGATACTTGCGGGCCAGTCTCACAGCTCCCATTCCCCTTCTGCGATCCACGTTTTTTTGTGCATGGACTGAGCGAGGCACCCGGAAATTGCTTGCCTGTCTTCCCATCTGGTGTACTGGATGCAAGAGTCTTCTCTCCATCTTGCTTTGAATGTTGTTGGGTTGCATCTTGAGTTTGTTTCAAGTTGCATATCAATGCGTCTGCTAGAGCTTTGACATTTGAGTTCAGCACAGACAATTCTTGCAAAAGACCAGCAAAATCCACCCCAAACGATTCCCTCTCAACCTTATTCTCTTCAAGTGCTTCTAGGCGTGTCGCCACGCTTGCAGACAAGTTTTGCACAAAGTGGTTCCAAATTCAGAGACAACAACCTCCTTTGGACCTGACAACACATGGATTTACCACATGCATTCACATACATACACTTGCAGGTCCAGCAATGCACAACAACAATGACAATTGAAAGCATGTGTTGTCCCCGTTTCTCTACGGGGAATTGAATGCCTCAAACAATCTGGCCACAACACCACATGTGCAGGTATGGATTGATTCCACATTACAACATGTCGCGAAAGCTACTGACCCAACTTCAATTATTATAACATATTCTGCCATATCTATGGACTGTCGTATCTGTCATATCTGCATATCTGTTGTGGACCTTCACAAGACTTTCATAAGACTTTCATATCTGTTGTGGACATTTTGTGATTCAGGCCACCCAGGTGCATGTGCATGCTTGCACTAGTGACTAACAAACACTCTAAACCCATGTCCCTTAGTTTGATTAAGGACATCGCAATTGTTTCCTTGAGTATATATCACCCAACCAACCAGAACCCGACTAAAAACCACACCACTTCATAAAGGAAACATACCCACTATGGGCATCATAAGAGTATACTCGCTTATGCAATAACCCACCCTGCCGACACATGTACATAAACCGACTCAAAATCACACCACTTCGGGTGGCAACTAAACTCACTATATTCATCAGAATATGATACTAACCTATGCAATAAACCACCCTGCCGATACATGTACATAACTCAGCTCAACATCACACCAAATCAAGTGGCAACTAAGCTGTCTGTATGCAACACTGGAGGATACTGGCCTATGCAATAAAACAGCCCGCTAACACATGTGCATAACCCGGCTAAAATTCACACCACTACATCAAGGAAATGAACCCATTATGGGCATCATAAGAGGATACTGACCTATGCAAAAAACCAACCCGCCGACACATGTGCATAACCCGACTAAAACTCACACCAAATCAGGTGGCAACTAAACTGTCTGTATGCATCAGAATAGGATACTAACGTATGCAATAAACCAGCCCGCTAACACATGTGCAAAAATGACCAAGAAACTCTCTGAACCGGTGTCCCTTAGTTCGATTAAGGACATTGCAATTGTTTCCTTGAGTATATATCACCCAACCAACGAACCAATACACAGTTCTGCCAATAAACATGTTTTCTATATTGTTCTTGTTGATCCTGGCCTTGGTTTGACACTTTATGTGGCTATTCTTTGTGCAATGTTGGACATAGAGTTACAAGACATATAATATTATAAATTGTTACGTGAGAGCATTTGGAGCAAACTAGGATAACATAACAAGGAGTGGGTGTAAAGAACATGCCGATTTGTCCTCGACCATTGATGCATTGTGTGTGCCGATCTCTGCCAATGTGGGGTCTCGCATCAAGTTTTTTCTCTGCGATTGCAATAAATGTACAGCATGTTATAATATTTTTGCCAAATCACAAACCAGACACATGCACAAACAAAAGTAAGTACATGGGATATGCAACATTGTTGAGGTATTGCAATACCAAGGAAGCTGTTGTACCAGCCTTCCCATATCTTCCGTGGTGGGAGAGTGTTTTAACGCACCCCCTTGCAATTGTCATCTCCTGGATTCACCCACCTCCCCTCAGTGCAATGTGTCACATTGGGTGTGGAACACCATCCTAACCCTCATGTCATTTGTTGTTGTTCCTACAAATAATGGAAATGCATAATTAAAACTGCAGCTCAAAGTAAAATCGGATGTGCCTACCTTTGAGACCTTCTCAAATTCAGGTGACTGCCAATATGTCTTCAACCTCTCCCATACATGGGGCTCTTCTCTAGGGGGGCACTTGCGGTCTGGTTTCGTGATGTACAATTTATGTAGGCGCGACCTTTCAGCTTTCATGCATTTGGAGACAGCCTTCTTAAAACCGTAATCTGATATGGGGTGGCCAGTGAATTCAAATTCAGAATCGACTTCTTCACGCAAACTAGCATAGTCAATGGGATCCTGTGCCATAACCTTAATGATGGATACATCAAGATATATTGTGCAGAGGGCCTTCAACACCTCCAAAAACCTGGATCCGGGTCTACCACTTTCATCTGGTTCCCCTAGACTATTACACTCAATCACATGAGGCTTGAGCCCCCTAGCCTTTCTGTCCGCCTCCTCTCTCTCGTACACATGTTGGGCATCTCGTCGTTGTTTTCTGCCGGATGAATTGCTCTTTGCAGCCTTGAATGTGTGCGTGCTATCTTCTGCATGTGCGGAATCGAGCATTCTAGCCTTCTCTGGGTTAAAAGACTCACTGCTGGGAACATTTTGGGGAGAAGGGGCTGGAAAGGGGGATGGGGCCTCCACACCAGCGGTGGCCACCAACATTTGCCCTGGAGCAGCCATGGGGTATGACCCCACCATATTGGGCGCCACAACCTGCAAGGGAGCAATGCCACCGGCACTGGTTTGGGAATTGATATACCCAGCATTCGCTCTTTCGTAACCACAATGATCACCTTCGTCGTAGAAACCCCTCCGTTGCAATGGCTGCACTTGATATCCATCGCGATCCATGTACATATGTTCTCTCATATTGTCATAGTCCATAGGATGCCGTCTTCGTGGAGGACCGGGCCTCCCACCAGGTGGCCTTGTGGGGTGTGATGGGTAGCACCTGGTGGAATGCGCGCAGAGGACTGCCCACCTCTCCACCCCCCACCACGATGAGTTGGATACCCAATACTATCATGCTCCCAATGTGCCGTATTCCAAGCCCCTTCTTGCCAATTTTGCGAGCGGGCACCTACAACATACCCCCCTCTCGGGGAGATCACTCCATTGTAGAGTTGAACAACCACGTGCGATCATTTTAGATGTAAAAAATGTAAAAAATGTAAAAATCATCACCAAAATGGGTCACAATTTTATCAATTTTTTTTCATGAGTAGATATAAATGGTACATGTTACATAGTAAAAAATGGTGACTAAATTTGATGATTTGTTTTTTTAATAAAACATACCGTTTCTAACTAGAATGACGCAGAATTGAACTAAAAAAATTGCTACAATTAATGAATATGACTAAAAATTTCAAAAAAATATACAAAAGATATCATCAATGGTTGTGTATATGTAGAAAAAATATCGTAAAATTTAAAATTATTTATGACATGTAATATAGGGGTAGCAAACTTTGTTCGCACGTGGTGTTCAACTCTACAATGGAGTGATCTCCCCGAGAACCCCCTTCGTCATAATCTTGACTCTCATCTTGACTCCAAGGCACACGTGGTTGACTCCCTGGATAGGGTTGTCCCCGGGTTTGTTGACGCACATTGGGTATATATGCTTGATCCCCAATGTTTGCATATGCCGGGTCCCCAATCGTCGCATCTGGTATGGACTCCCTGTAATCAATTTGCCCCGATGATTGCCATTGTGGACGCGAAGGTGGTCCCTGCGAGAGGTGGGGGTCTGAAGTCCCTGTTTCCATACCATCTCGCATGCCCTCATAAGGCTGAGACACTCTCTCGGCCCGTGCATGCTCACGGTGGACATTTTGAGCACCTGCCCCTATCCCGGTCTCGTGTGCTTGGAATGCTTCCACCCGTGAGCGTTTCTCCGCCGGTCCCTGCAAAAATGTTAAGGGCCAACAATGTCCAAATTGCATCGGAAGAGGATATTGTCTTGTGCAATAAAACAACCCGCTAACACATGTACACAGCTCAACCCAAAATCACACCAATTCATAAGGCAAATAAACTAACTGTATGCCTCAAAAGAGGACACTAACTTATGCAACATGTACATAACCCGACACAAAATCACACCAATTCAGAAGATTATACTAACATATGCAACGCCCCAACCTGCCGATACATGCACATCACTCGGCTCAAAGCCCAACCAATTCAAAAGACAACTGAACTAACTGTATGCATAAGAAGATTACACTAACATATGCAACAACCCAACCTGCCCATACATGTACATCACTGGGCTCATAGCCCAACCAATTCAGAAGGCAACTAGACTAACTGTTTGCATCAGCATACTATGCTAACCTATGCTAACAATGTGCCGATACATGTACAGAACTCGGCCCAAAATCACACCAATTCATAAGGCAAATAAATTCTCTCTATGCATCATAACAGGATACTATCTTGTACCCTAAACCACCCTGCCAATACATGTACATAACTCGACTAAAAATCTGAATCCAACATAACACCCTGCCAATACATGTACAAATCTCCACGCAGATTCCACACTGAATCACAATGCAACTAAACCCACTATAAGCATCAGAAGAGGATGTTGACTTATGCAACAAACCACCCTACCGATACATGTACATAACCCGGCTCTAAATCCACCCTAAATCATAGCGCAAGTATGCAACTCTAAAACCAGAATATAGAAGACACAACAAATTGCCACAAAGCACACTCACTGCCCCAGCCACCAACAAAATAACCTGAACATAACCATCAATGTCCAGAGAAGCACAACCAACAAAGCCACCCACTTTATCCACATTGTTGCTTCTGGACAGGGGCAAACATGTTCACATGCAAAAACCCAATGCTCACACCAACCACATGCTCAAGAACATTGGGGCAGCCATCCGGGCACTGACAAAATTATGCATGCAAGGGTGGGCACCTGAACACCATCATCACCAACATGCATGCATGCCAATATCAACAACAATGACAGGTGGCACATTTCCAGGTATTTGAAAGAGAGGCACATGCAGGATGGTACCTTTGTTGGCGATGTTGCATTTGGGCGTTTGCGAGTATCCGTGGTTGTGTCCCCGGCTGGCTTTGTGGCGGAGCATCCAACCCCAATATGCAATTGGTCGTCCCCTGCACGCTCTTGCGAGGATGCACATGCATTTTTTTGTGTGTTCTCCACCACATTATCTGTGGCATCTGCCATGTTTGTGTTTCCTGGTCGAGCAAGTCTCAAACTTCGTCGCAGGGGTGAATGGGAAGTGCCCAGGGATTTAGTATTCGATTTCTTTTTTGTCAGGCCAACCGGCACACCAAATCTGCATTTCAACCAACCATGTGTATATCAGAACATTGAAGATGAACTTGCAATTTGAGCAAACAACACTCTACAAAGTGGTGTGTTTTCTCCACCATATTGTCCACATGGACAATGTTTGAGTAGGCATAGCCACCTCCAAACTTGTGCAGACTATTCTCGCAAACCGAAACCCCTATCTCTCTTCCCCTCTGTGTGTGTGCAATGGCCGGGCATACCGTGGCACATGTAGAATAATTTTTGAAATGTCGAATCTAGTGGTGTCAACATCCAGCGTCTTTCCCTACAAATCGCGAACTTGGCACAACAAGTTTTTGACCAGAGTGCAACTCCACCTAATGGAAGGAAGTGTAGGGGCTAAGGAGGAAGGCACATGTGCAGTATGAGTAAGGTGGTCTTAAGCAGAGAGCAATAATCAACAGGGACCAGGGTGTTAAATGTGTTTGGTATTGTGCAACATTCGGGATTCCGAGAGCAATACACTGGGAACCAATAACAAATATCCAAGGATGGTCACATAATAGCTTGTATTGACCTGCACCCAAAATTTTATATGACCAATACTGTGCCGTGTGGAAATGTGGAAGTAAATTTTGATGTACTCTACGAGTTCCCTTGGGATGCTACCCACATCAACCCTACATATGTTAGGGGACAAGCTTTTTGCAACCTTTGGCCCAGCCTGGACGGTCAATAGTTTAGTAGAAAGGAAGGTAAGGCATAGCATACTGTTGGTATTACCTGAAAGCTCAAAACCTTTGTTGCCATATAGGGTTCTATGGCAGGCAATGCACGTCTGCAGCTAACTTTGCAAGGATGAAGTTTAGTAACAAATGAACACAACATATGCATTATGTTGTGTACCTTACAGGGCAGGGGCCAAGTTGTAGTTATTGGATGAACGACGACATGCTTCATCCGCAGCACATGGACAAACAGATGGAGGGAAAAAAACACTTTCCAAGGTTTGTATTGCATTATGATGGGAAAAAAACAAGCGGAGGCTCCAACGTCCAAGCCGCGTCCCCTTCAGAAGGGTTGGGGACGGGTGCGGTGCAAGCATTCACATTGGAACTACCTAAAGCTCAAGCAACAGTATGAAAGGTCCATAGAATAAATTAAAATATCACAACCATTCGCTAGCTGATGAATGTGCACTACTCCGTGTAGGCAGCAAGGCAGTTCATGGCCGGAGTGCATTAAAATAACAATATGTGCGCCGAGCCACTGAAAGATGGAATCCTCATGGGATGCATTATTTTGGAAACTTGGGAACATGTGGGGTCCTGTGTGTGACTTCTGGGCGGCATTTGGTGACTGCACAAAGCTGGGCCTCCATTGATCTGTAGAAGGCATGCAACATTGGGTGGTTGTTCTTCAAAAAACATTCTCTTCCTGTGCGCACAAGAACTCGATGCAAGTTTTCCCACAAAACATAGGGCATGTCTACCTCCTTCCCTGCTAGTACAGCGACTGGCACGTGATGGAACCCTGTTTGTTTGTAAAGGAGGTTGGTATGAGTGTAGGCATGTCTAGGTCTTTTGCCATTTTTTGGGAAAATTTCGTGTTTTCTCCAAGAAAATGTCTCATAGTCCAGCAAAGGGGCTATGGCAGACTGAAGGCTCGACATTACAGGGGGAACAACAACTAGTGCTTGAGAGGAGGAAGGGCTAATCATTGGCTGAGCAGGGCGAAGAGTTTTCACTGGGTCCATCCTGGAAGACCCCAAGGAAAATGGGTAGCCAACGCAATCCAACATCTCTTCAACCACCATAGAAGCTTCATACTCATGCAACAGTGCCCGCATGGCTTTCAATTGGGTGTGGAGCTTTTTGTTAACAAGCGCCAGCTCGCGGCCAACCGCGACCAACTCACGCTCAAGCTCATCACCCTCCAATGTTGACATTCCAATGGCAAGAGGTAACTACAAGACGGACTTAGGAAGTGTGCAATGAATCTCATCCATAAACTAAGAAGCCAGAATGTGTTGCTTCCAATTGAGTTCCGAAACCTCGACCTCACTCACAAACAATCCAACCTTCTAGGTGTTGAGCGCTGGGATGCGCGGCTCCAACATTGCTTCTCTCCTTAAACTTGGCCATAACTTAGGGTTTGAAAATGAATAGGTTAGATGAATTAGGGTATGGATGGGCACAATGGCAGGTGTGACTGTGTGGGCAACCACCAACCCCACACCGCTTCCACAGTTGAAGGCAACAGACCTAAATATGCCCCAAATAAAATATGGGATTATAACCCAACTTACATGTCAGATTTTTGCTGGAATAGGAGTTGAAATCGTTTGCGCACCTTGGCTACTTGACGATCACGTTGGGCCTCGTAGCTCTCCTCCTCTTCCACAATCCCAACATTTTCCCTACTCCTAGCTCTTGGTTGGATGTCCCAGCTCCTCGCTCCGTCTCCGCAGTTCCCACTCTCTGTTGTTTCCTCCTCGTATTTGCTCCCCTCAGGTGACGAGGACGACGTGCCAGGTGCGCCAACGAAGGTATCTGCACATGGCGACCTCCGATCAGTGTTGATGTCCAACAACACTCCCTTCTGTCGGCCTTCTGCTCCCTGATCCAAGCCGGCTGCGCTCTCCCTCAATCCGCCCTTCTTTCTTTTCCCACCGTGTTGCCTACCATTTCTCCCCGACCTCCTCCTACCTCTCCCCTCAGCCTCCTCTCTCCCGACGCTCCTACTTTTGCATTGCACTGCCGCCTCTAGAGTCCATCGAACTATGTTGAAGCCAGTTCCCCCTTTCAAAATGGGTTGAGATCCCATCAGCAATCCGGCGAGCGTAGGCAAAGTAGCCATACCCAACACACCCACCCCTAACGCAGGAGACCTAAGCCAACAACGCGGCCCACCACATGGTCGAGGTGGGTAACACACTCATTGTGCACGACTGACTGTCACTGACATGGGTTGTCAGTGCAACCCTGTGGGGTAGACAACCGCTACCAATGGGTTGCAGCACGGCAGGCCTCCTGCAATGCGATAAAAAATTGGGGAGACAACATGCCAAATAGCAATTATTATCCAAATATAACAGCACAATAATGAATGTGAGAACATGAAAATGAGCTCAGATTTGATACAAACTAATGTAATGACCATATTTGGACTTCCTTGCCTATTTGCATAAGATGTGGACTTCATCATTGATCGCATAATTAGTGTGTCTGAAGTGGTTAGTGTTGACGACCAGGTGCATATTGAGATGTTTTTGGTGTAGGCTCTCACAACCAATTTGTCCATCAATTAGCTTGCCACAAATTCCATATGGGCTATAATTCAACAACATTGGAGCCACCAACAGGTTTCATGCAATTGCTATACAAGCGAAAAGAAGTTGAACTCGTTTTTGGAATTCGTTTTTGGAGTTTATGATGTTCAACGACAGAACTCATCATGTACATGGAGTTGCCACAATTGGTGTTGATGTGTCCACGTTCAGAGCTTAACATTGAGGCCCAATAACCAAATACAAGCAGCAAGGAAACCTTTATAAAACGCACGATTTCATTTGAAAATGCCAACGTACGTAGATGTTGTGAAGAAGGATATTCGCGCCACATGCTCCTACCACTTCACACATGGCAAAGGACGAGGCTAGTGTAAGCTGCCTATGGTTATTCACATCCTAAACACGAAGCCAGAAGGCACTATTTGCAGATACTGCGTGTATAGCAAAAACTCAATAGATGTCCATAGTTGAATTGCAATTGGGCTATACTGTCTAATACAACATGCATCAAATTGCTGAGACATCCAGTAGACACGGACCACAACCCTCTACACGGAGCTGGAGACCAATATGGGGGACCAAACGCCTCGACCACACCCAAGGGATCCCATACGGATAGCAATGCGGGATGAAAAGTTGTGGCGACGAGAGACGGCAATGTATGCAACCCACCGCATAAAGCTGGTGCCTTGCCCTTGCAAAGTTTGCAAAGGGAGCAAGAAACACATGGCAATGAACAAAGTTGAAAGCCACCTCATGACAAATGGGAGACACTACTCCTTCAGAAGATGGAGAGGCCCTGGACGACTCCGACAATGAATGGGATAACCATATTCGAGGAGGCGGAGCTCTGTTTCCACCACGCCCAATAGATGAAAATGTGGGATTGGAAAGGTTGTTTCATAATGTGAATGCTGTCCATGTGGATGTTGTTTCCCCACCCCAAGAACCTCATGCTCCACCTCCAGCAGAACAAGACAACCTCCCATATATGATGGCAAACTGTGAAGACCCAGAGTTCGCTGACCATGTAATGGATGCTGTCCAACAAGCTCAGACTATGGCAGAGGATGTGCAAGCACAACCAGACTCCATAGCAGAGCACGACAAAGTGGCAGCAGATAAT
The DNA here is from genome assembly GCA_964035585.1 of Polytrichum formosum. Taxonomy (NCBI): domain Eukaryota; kingdom Viridiplantae; phylum Streptophyta; class Polytrichopsida; order Polytrichales; family Polytrichaceae; genus Polytrichum; species Polytrichum formosum. The sequence continues at coordinate 23,027,257 of OZ037935.1, read as the reverse complement.
GATGGACCTGAACCCCTCTCTCCACCTGCCACACCCGAAATGGCGGACGAAGGGACGGGCCCAGGAGACATACCAATGGATGCAGTGGAGGATTTAAATCTGGCAGAGGTGCTATTGTCGTGCCACCCTTTGTTCCCAGGTGCATCTGTCACGAAGCTTGCTGCCACCATGCTCATCATGACAATATGCACAATTCATGGCGTAAACAACAAATTTGTGGATGAATTACTATATCTTTTGAACAAGTACATTCTGCCCCATCCGAATTCGTTGCCTTTGAACATGTACCATGCTAGAGTGCTTGTGGAGAAGGTCAGTCATAGTTATGAGAGCATTCATGCATGCAAGAATGGATGTGTGTTGTTCCAAGGGGATGCATACAATGATTTAACAGAATGTCCAGTATGATGCAAATCGATTCAAAGCATGTGGAAAGTCACAAGTGCCGGTGAGCGTTCTGAGACACTTCCCTCTAATACCCCGATTAGTCAGATGGTACAAGTCACCGAGAATAGCAAAAATGTTGAGGTGGGCTCACCTGAACAAATCCACCGATGGCAAAATGCATGGTGTCCACGACTCGCCAGCTTGGCGTGCAATCGACACGAAGTTTCCTGCCTTTGCAAGAGATTTCCGAAACATCCGCATGGCATTGTCAGTAGATGGTTTCAACCCATTTTCATCCCTTCTATGCCAATGGTCCACTTGGCCTGTATTTGTATTCATATACAATTTGCCCCCTTGGATGACCACAAAACGTTTTTTTGTCATCCCTGTCTTACTCATTCCAAGAAAACATTCACCCAATGGAGGCAACATTGATGTGTACATGAAGCCTGTTATAGATCAATTGAAACAACTTTGGTGGCCTGGTGTGTGGGCAGACGACCACAGCATATCCCCAGAACTCACACGGAGGTTTAGACTCAGAGGATGTTTGATGTGGACAATCAATGATTGGCCAGGCTATGGCCTCCTATCTGGTATGGCGCATGCCGGCTATGCTGGCTGCCCCCCCTGCGGGCCAGAGGTGACCTCAAGATACTCCAGGGAGTTGCATAAATGTTTGTACACTGGTTCACGACGCTGGTTGCGATCAAGGCAACACCCTTACAGAAGACCAGCCTACAGTGCTGCATTTGGAAACGAAACAGAATCACGGGCGCAGCCCAGAAGGCCAACAACGACCGAGATACTGCAACGGGCAGAAGAGTATAAGAAATGGCTAGAGTCTGGCAATGTGGCGGGAGGAGAACTTGATCCATCGAGGTGGCACGGTGTCAAGAGAAGATCATGTTTCTTTGACTTACCTTATTTCAAGGCAGGTCCACAACACACTACGTATGCATCAAATGCTAGGGTGAACTAACCGGGGCTGCACAATTTTGTAAGCAACATTTGAGTGAATTGAGTGATGTCAATCGCAATTTTGGTGGCAGGTCACAGGTGGACAAAATTTTAACTTTGTTCCAGTTTGTGTGAGCAAAACTGAGTTTTGGATTGAACTTCATTTTAATTTTTGTTTGTACATGCATACTTGTGTGTAATAGGTCCCATGGAAGTATGACTGATTGCAATGGCAATCCTATGCAGTACATGGGTTCATTTTTTGTGCATCCAATTTCCTTACATTGTTTGTTGAATTTCAATATGTTGTGTTTGTACTCAGATTTGGCAGTCACTGTATGTGCAGCATTTTCTTGTGCGGCATTGCACAGACGCTATGCACGTGGAAAAAAATGTTTGCGAGAATGTGGTGAAGACAATTATTGGAGAGAAAGACACAATTGCATCCAGACGAGACATGGAAGCAACAGGAGTGCGCGAAGAACTATGGCTGGTTAAAACGACCAATGCCCGGGGGAAGACGAAGGTCATAAAGCCTGTGGCACCGTACGTACTGAATGACGTGGACCTTCCCATATTCATGTCCAGACTAGCAGCCCTCCAGGTGCCTTCTGGATATTGCGGTGCCGTTGCAAAGCATATAACACTCAGGAAATTGAGTGGGATGAAGGCGCATGACTGGCACGTTGTCATGCAACAATTACTGCCATTGTGCATAAGGGGTCTCCTGGAGCGCGGGCCTCGCACAGCAATTATGAGACTGTCCCGCGTTTTTAGAAGAATTTGTGCTAAAGTCATAGACCCCTCCGACATGGTCAACCTCAAAGAGGACGCTGCAGTGACAATGTCAATGCTTGAGATTCACATGCCTCCGAGTTTTTTTGACGTGATGTCACACCTGGTGATACACCTTGTGGAGGAGCTGGAATTGTGTGGACCCGTACACACACGGTGGATGTATAGTGTTGAGAGAATGAACAAGGTTTTAAAAGGGTACGTCAACAATATGGCCAGACCAGAGGCATGCATGGCAAAATCGCATGTGTTGGAAGAGGCAATCGGACTAACCGTAGAGTTTATGACTGACTATGAGCCACTGCATCGCAATGTGTGGACAGAAGAGGCCAATGCTGGGATTACCGGGGAGGTTCTGGAAGGAGCTGGGACCTCATCTGTTATCACACCCTATATGAGAGACGTTGCACATGAGCACCTGCTTCTAAATCGCACATCATTCCAACCACTGTGCAGGTATGTGAGAAACACAACTTAAGACAACCATAACCGGCTCGCTTGAAAAAATGCAATAGAAGTGATAATGTCAGACGGAAATGAAGGCAACGTTGATGGCAGACTTTATGTCTAGTGTCATTCTGACTGAAACATATGTTTGTTGTGATGTAAGCTACAATTGACATATTATGGTCTTGGAACAGAGAATATGTTGCTGCCCGAGCAGAGTTCGAGGGTGCAGTATGCCTGGACACCCACCTTGGTGCGTTTCCAAGTCTGGCCGTGTGGATAAGAGAGGCTGTGCGGAAGGTAGCAGGTCGGGGAGAAGTCCTGGGAGATGCAGACATGAGAAAACTATCAATGCCCCCTAAGCTGGTGTCAACATTGTACTCAAGGATGCAGGCGTATGGGAACCATTACCGCTGCGATGATGGATCATCAGCTGGAATGGTAAGCTATGACTGTGGTGTAGCATCAATATCGAAAACGCAAGGTTCTACGGTAGGAGGTGTGATGGGCCAAATACACTACGTAGGTGTTTTGAAACACATTCGAGTTATGGACTATGGGAAAGTTATCACACCTATTACCTTAATGGAATGCGATTGGGTTCGGCATGGTGTGGACGAAATGGGAGAGCCCACATACAAAAGAGATGAATTCGGTTTTCTTTTGGCCAACTTTTCGTGCATGCTGGAACATCCAGATGACCCATTTGTATTGCCGTCCCAGGTCCAACAGGTTTTCTACGCCGATGCAGAGAGCACTGGACCCTGGCGTGTTGTACTAAACAGCGAGGCAAGGTCCAGGAGGTCTTTAGCCTCTGACTACGAGGAATTTATAAATACTCGAGTGTGTATTCCAACACTAGAGGCCGAAACCTTGCTGGCCCCCACATCCCACATTCCGAACATGGTGGGTGGTATAACCTTGTGTGAGAGAGACGCAAAGCTCGCATTAGCACCTTTGCTGAGGGGAGAGTTTGGCAACATATCCGACGAAGACTGAAGGTTTCCAATGCGTCGTGGAATGGAGAACTTGTGGAAATGTATGATGTGTCTCCGACAGAGGGTGAGGGCCAAAAAATGCAAACGCACGCTGTGTGGATTGACTCTTGACTCTGGAATCCATCCAGACTGGACTGTTGGCAACTGGCAGCAGAAAGAGAAGAGCAAGATATCACGGGCAAGAGGCTCCTACACACGAACAACACTGCATGCACACACTGACCTGCACATTTACTTCAACCCTCCTATGGGCAGTAGAAGTTGCCAAACTTAGCACCAATAGGGTTGTAAGGCCCAATTTTTGGAGTTTTGACAGTGCACATATTGGGTGTGCCCCCCACATGAATACATATTGAAATTGCCAAATGACTGCAATGGACACATGTGCAAGTGAGGTATAAGGTGGGGGGGGGTAATGTGGGTGTGGAATGGACAAAGGCCAAAAACACAGTCATATCTTCAAACTGACACGATAACACTGAATTTCTTTTGCGAGCTAGTACAGAACATCTGTTAACTAATAATGCCTAAATTAATTGCAGAATTAGACAAAAGTGTAAACAAACATCCCACCAATACATAAAGGCAAATAAACCCATTGCATGCACGAGAAGATGATAATGTTGTGCGCAATAAAACAGCCAGCTAACACGGGTACATAACCCGACTCAAAATCACACCAATTCAGAAGGCAAATAAACCCACTATAGGCATCAGAATAAGATACTAACTTATGGGAAAAAATAGCCCGCCAACACATGTACATAACCCGGCTCAGAATTGCACCAATTCAGAAGGCAACTGAACTCGTTGTATGCATCAGAAGATTATACTAACATGTACAATAAACCACCCTGTCCATACATGCACAGAAGTCGGCTCAACACCATACAAATTCACAAGGCAAATAAACCCGCCATATGCATCAGTTGAGGATACTTTGACATCCAATAAGAGGGCGTGTCAATACATGACAGAACTTGGTCCAAATTCACACCAATCCAGAAGGCAACCAAACCCACTGTGTGCATCAGAAGATGAGACTGTTGTGTGCAATAAAACAACCTGCTAACATGGCACATAACCGGACTCAAAATCACAGCAATTCAGTGGGCAAATAAACCCACAGTAGGCATCAAAAGAAGATGCTAACTTATGCAATAAACCACCTTGCCGATACATGTACATGATTCGGCTCAAAACCACCCCAATTCAGAAGGCAACTAAAACCACTGTGTGCATCAGAAGAGGGCGCTACCTATATCCAACAAACCACCCTGCCGATACATGCACACGATTAGGTTGAAAACCACACCAATTCAGAAGGCAACTAAAACCATTGACCACATCAGAAGAGGACACTAACATATCCAACAAACCACCCTGCCGCTACATGTACACAACTAGGTTAAAAACCACACCAATTCAGAAGGCAACTAAAACCACTGTGTGCATCAGAAGAGGACACCAACATATCCAACAAACCACCCTGCCAATACATGTACACAACTTGGCTCAAAACCACACCAATTCATAAGGCATGCAGATCCGCCGTATGCATCAGAAGAGCATACTTTCATATCCAAAAAACCAATGTGCCGATACATGTACATAACTCGGCTCCAAACCACACCAATTCAGAAGGCAACTAAAACCACTGTGTGCATCAGAAGAGGACACTAACATATCCAACAAACCACCCTACCAATACATGTACATAACTTGGCTCAAAACCACTCCAATTCATAAGGCATGCAGATCCGCCGTATGCATCAGAAGAGCATACTTTCATATCCAATAAAACAATGTGCCGACACATGTACATAACTCGGCTCCAAACCACACCAATTCAGAAGGCACCCAAACCCACTGTATGCATCAAAAGAAGATACTGACCTATCCAATAAAACAGCCCGCTAACACATGTAGACAACCCGACTCAAATTCGCACCAATTAAGAAGGCAAATAAACCCACTATAGGCATCAGAAGAGGATACCGACTTATGCAATAAAACAACCCCTTAACACATGTACATAACTCGGCTTGAAATCCACACCAAACCAGAAGGCAAACACAAGTTCCAAAATTGCAGAATTTGACAAAAAACCAGTAACAAGTTACAGCTAGGCGAACGGGAACCTAGACGACTAAGCGAACGAACAAGTTACCAGGTCCTAAGTATGGGGGTTCCATAGGCCAAGTATGAAGCAGCCAGTAACCTGCATCAATAACCACTCCCAAGTGTCCATATAATGGGGCTGGCCATAGTCAGCGCACCAAGTAACAGTCCAAGTGTACGCGCAAAAAAAGGTGCAAGATTCTCACTATATAGCTGCATCCGAGCCCCGACCCAAACGATAAACCCCATACCGCCACTCGCTGCCACAATTAGCACTCCATGAGTGCTCACTCATTTCGCCCATCCCTTCCATTTCATACTGCAAAGGTCGCATCAAATTACGCACTATAACAGATCACACATGACTATTGTTTGGACTTAGAATGATTTGCTATTCAAAAAGTCCCAACCTCGCCAAACTAAATGGAAGGGGGGCAGTTATAACATTTAGAGTTGAGGCACCTGTTCAGCTATTGCCCCCAATTTCTACAAATGATTCGGTCTCCTTCACGAAGAGCAGCACCCAATAAACTCCACACAACCCCCGCAATTAGGCTGCACTACTACAATATAGGGCCTGCACCAGCAAGCGAATGAACCATTATTTGCGCATTTTCACCCACTCCACCACAGTGGAACACGTGTAACGCGAGGTTGTTGGCGACCACTTGCCAAGAACGACAAACGTAATGTATGCTACTTTGCTCACGTGTTTGTGTGTATGTACAACGCGCAATCACAAACAAGGATCTGTGGGCGCATTCCATAATGTTGAACATACATACAAGTCAGTAACAACAAAACTTATGCAACTGCATTTGTGCAGTGTGCCCAAAATGCGCGTACACCGTTAATGCGCAATCTTTGGAATTGCGTGTACATGGCTTCTGCGCACAGGCACCATTGCAATATCACTGCTGTGTGGACTTGGCCATATGCAACAATTCTGCACACAATTTACTACGTTCATTCCATCATACATTAGTCATCGAAAGACGTCTATCGATTCACGAATCGCAGCTGCAAAAGCGCTTAACAGTGTAGGGTGCTGCCATGTCCAGAAGGTGCTTCGTGCGCGATCAGTTACACGGCCAATGTGCGTACAAGGTGAATGCCGACCTCACATCGATGCAACCTCAACCAGCAGCGTTCACATACACATATACATGACATTTGGATTTTACACAATTTCCACACAGATTCTTGGCACCATTCCTTCCGAACATTGAGAGACATGCAGAAAGCGCGGCTAAAAGCTCCTACTTAATTTGCTCCATAGTTAACAATGGCAGAATACACGGTTTTGCATGCCATTCGAAGTGTACAATGCCGCAATGTGATCAAGTTGCTCCATACGCGATAGCATCCACGAACATTGTGCACAGGAAGCGCATGGCACACAAAAAAACCGGAGATTAAGGACATGGAATGTCTTCAACCACTGTTGCCCACTATCAGTGGAATGTGGACAAAAGTTTGCAGTGGCACAGACCCTGTATTGGAGTAGGACTGACAACTCGAATAGGCAAGAAACCAAGGCATTCGGATAGACGTCATCATGGAACTTCATATTGGACAAACAATCAAAAAATTCCCGTTGAATGTATAAGAATGTCCCCCAGAAACAACCTTTTGGTCTACAGGTATCTAGGTGAGTTTCTCTCGAGGGCGAGAAGCGGAGGCATGCAAATCCCAAAACACTGCAAGCATACATGTGGAGGCAACATTAGTGCAAATTTTGACAATTACCATATAGAATACATGCACTTCCGAGAGGTAAATGCAATGCCAAACAATATAAATGGGAGAGTGCACACACAAAAGCAAAACATAGGGAAAAATAGTAGTGTGATACACACCGCAGAATCCATGCCCATCGACGAGTGGTGGTGTGCCGAGGCTTGCAGAACCCAAATCAGGGAAGGTCATGTCATCACCCCGAAGGGCACTTTGCACAAAGGGCTGCAAAACAGTTTCAGAGCACTGGAGGTGTTCTTCTCCATCGCACATTAGTTCGCAATCGCCAACAAGAACGGTTTGATGACCATACGAAACCCCAAACTCCACATCATAGAGGTCTCTCCCGGACGACAAACAAGTGTAGTTTTCCAAAACATACCCAACCACCCAAGTGTCTGCAGATGTGCCCACAACAAGTTGGTTCACACGAACAAGTTTCATGGAGGGTATCCTGATAGCCTTCAAGTCAGCAAGCCAAGGTTGGGGAAATTTTGCGCACACGGGGTCTACCCCATTCTTGTCATCACCATGTGAGCATGTGACACGCGGATGACCTACCACAGGTGCACAACAACCATGCAATGCAAGAAATCCAAGGGATGGGCAGAGACTGGCATGCACTCCTGCAGATGGCAAATTAGCAACAACAGGAGTTTTTGTGTAAGAAACAGGTAGTTGCGACCCGAAGCATTGCAAGGACCCAAAGGAATCATGTGCACCGCTATCATCATTGCCCCCCGCAGCATGCAGCAGAGGATATTCAGCTACAGGGCGCACCAATGGAGTTGTTGCAAAAGAAACCTGTACCGAATGAGCAGCAAGTGGCTGCACCAACGACTTAATACCATGCGCCAAGGAACCGTGGGTGGGCTGGTCGTCATCGTGGACACACTTGCTCCCCTCGCCCAATAGCAAAGGACGTCTTTGTCGAGGGAGCTCAATGAATTTAGACTTGACGTCCGCAAACACAACGGCCGGGATGTGTCCAAGTTGTCTATCCAATAAGTGCCCATCGCATTGAATTGGCCGCGGACCACAAACCGAAAAATTCGCACCTTGTGGACAATTATTGGTGTTTGTGGTTTCAGTCCCAATGAAACCCCGATCGAGAAAGTGGGAAACATGCTTTGACATTCCTGCGCGAGCACGACGACCTGGCCCGACAGCAATATTTGCATATGCTGGCTTGGAGGACACACTGGCCCAGTTGAAACGCCGTTTATTATGGGGAATTTTTTGTGGTGGGGGCACATTGGGTGGCGACATTGTGGGCCATCTACGGCGATTGTGAGGAGGTTACAGGATGTGGATGGCACATGAGTGAAGCCAATTCACAACGAACCCAACATTCCGCGAACTCATGTGTAGTGTCAAAATGATTGACAATAAAAAAAACTTAAACCCGAAATGGCCAGAGTACAAAATTCATATGTTAATTCCGGACAGTTGAGCATATATAGCTATGGTACATGCGGAAATTCCAAGAATCCTACAGCACCGCAGAATATGAATGCACATAATCCACAATTGGAAATCAACCAAGCTGCAGAACCAAGTACAATTTTTCGTGGTTCAAGTATGGATGCCACATTGTAGTGTGCCCAAAGGAATGATAAAGAACCATGAAAAATCCCACCTGTCATAGCAGAACCGGGAGCAGGCGCATTCCCATATGCCGCGATTCCACCAGGAATGCTACGATGTGAGCGGTGAGCGGTGAGCAGATCTCGTGAGCAGAAAATCAAAATTTAAAACTCCATTTAACGAAAGTTAGGACCCCTATGACCGTGGATTTTGCACATATTTCAAGTTTAATTTTGGAATTATGAGGCCGATATTTATGGAGTGCCTAATTTTTAGGACCAAAAGTTTCTTAAAATTACCAACGAGTCCCTATGGCCGTGGGAAAATTCAGTGTGGTTGAGAAGGTGGTGGATCTATGGGAAGAGGCCTCGGATCCGAGGCCTCTTAGTTGTGGGTAGCTTATGCTTGAAAATCAAAATGTTATGTATATTTGAGTTGGCTACTTGTCTTTGCATTTGGCCATTTCTTGTATGTTCTAGCATGAGGAGGAGGTTTGGAAAGAGGCCTCGGATCCGAGGCCTCTTTTTTGTGGGTAGGATATGCTTGAGAAATCAAAATGTTATGTATATTTGAGTTGGCTACTTGTTTTTGCATTTGGCCATTTCTTGTATGTTCTAGCATGAGGAGGAGGTTTGGAAAGAGGCCTGGGATCCGAGGCCTCTTTCTTGTGGGTAGGATATGCTTGAGAAATCAAAATGTTAGGTGTATTTGGTTTGGCTACTTGTCTTTAGATTGTCTACTAGTTGACGACCACAAAAGTGTAGTGTTATTTGAGAACAACGACAAGATGCATTCAACAAGACAATTGGAATATTAAAAACCACACCACACTTTATAAATCCAAATACCAATCAATCAAACCAAAAATCAATCAACAATGAGGTTGTCACTACTAGATTCCCTACTTCCAAAGATACTCCCCTCATGGCCGCCCTCATCTGAAGTGGAATCTAAGGTATGGCATTCATTATCCACCTCTGCAAGAAGCTCGAAGAAGTCTAAGGCACGGGGGTCATAACGTGGAGACGGGGTACTAGCTTTGCTAGGAGAAGGTTGTGCCGCTAGTACCATCGCCATATCATGGGCATAGATTGGCAAAGTGAATCCCTTGGTAGGCGTACCAAACACATCTGCTCCAAGGCCAAGTCTGAAAACAAACATGAAAATTGTAAGAAAGAGGATGGAAAGTGTAAAAGCTGAGTGGACAAGGAAAAGAAGCAACTTAGAAGGTCATCATACTCACTTACTGCGAGGACTCTGGCCTCGATCGCTTCAAGGCCGGCGGCTTCTTCTGCGTGCCTTGTGAAGCCTGCGTGGAAGCAACAACAATGGATGGAGCCTTCACCGGATGCTTAACACTCTGAAGTGGCTTAAGGACACGGTTGAAGATGTCCTCGTCCTCCTTGAGAGCAACGATATGGCGCCCAAGTTGCCTGCATGCATGGACAGAAGTCCCTGTTGCAGAGGAATGGTTAGCAAACATAAATAAAAACAAAGGTAGAAAATGAAAACCAAGATATGATGGCAAGTGAAGTAGGACATACCAACGCCTGCATTAACGTCAACCACGACCTGCCCAATGTCAGTAGTTGCCATGATCAAGGAGGACATGAAAGAAATATCTTTCTCACGGGGACCACGCCAAGCTTTGGAGCCATCCATGAGAGGGGTTGTGGTATAATTCATAATGGCATCATCCATGTCCAGCTCAATGCCAAGAGCCTTGAGCTCATTGGCATCGCGAAGGCGAAATGACGAGTGCTGGGGCCGCTTATCAAGGTCGGATCCAATTGTTTTCGTGGCACGAACAAGTAGCACAATTTGGAAGAGGTTAGTGGTCTTGTCCACATGTTTAGCTGAATAAAGGCGAAGACGGTTGACTCCCAACCACTCCTTAAAGATGGTGAAGCCAAAAGCAGCGAAGTGGTCTTGAATGCTCTCCTTGAAGTCACCATTGTCATCTGGATGAAAGAGGAGGAGAGCTCCATCGTCATGCAGGATCTCATCCGCAAAATCCCAAAGGCAGATTCGCCACTTCTCCAAGTAATCCGGCAACGAATCAACTTCCACGTCTCCATCAAGCCCACCCAATGCAGTAAGTATATCGGGTAACTCCTTGACCGCAACATCCTCTAGCTGTGAACAAATTCGAGGCCAAATCAGATTTCACAAAAATTGAAGCTATATGGCCTCTTTTCAAACCCCTTACAGGCACGCTCAAACATATGTGAGGACCCGAGTACTGAAACTAAGGTCCTGTCGGATCCGACATACCCCCCCCCCCTTGCCTCAAATCACAAATCACGCCCCTTACAAGCCTCACCCTTCAAAGAATTCTCAAAGAATTAAGCTATATGGCCTTAAATCAGACCAATTATAAGCCTGCCCCAATCTTAGAAATCAAAAAATAAAGCTATATGGCCTCTTTTCAGACCCCTTACAAACATGCCAGAATCCAACAAATTACAAAATGTAAACATATGTGAGGTCCCGAGTTGAGAACCTAAGGGCCTGTCGGATCCGACATACCCCCCCCTTGCCCCAAATCACAAATCACACCCCTTACAAGCCTGCCCCAATCTTAGAAATCAGAGATTAAACCTATATGGCCTCTTTTCAGACCCCTTACAAGCATGCCCCTTCAGAGAATTCTCAAATAATTAAGCTATATGGTCTCAAATCAGGACCCCTTATAAGCCTACCCCAATCTTAGAAAATCAAAAATAAAGCTATATGGCTTATTTTCAGACCCCTTAAAGGCACTCCCAAAACCCGAAAATCAAAAATCTAAACCTACATGGCCTCAAATCATACCCCCAACAAGCATACCCCTTACGAGAATGTTTAAAAAGCTAAAGCTACACAACCTCAAATCAGACCCCTTACAAGCCTGCCCCAATCTTAGAATTCAAAAATTAAAGCTATGTGGCCTCTTTTCAGACCCCTTACAAGCATGCCCCTTCAGAGAATTCTCAAATAATTTAGCTATATGGCCTGAAATCAGAACCCCTTATAAGCCTGCACCAATCTTAAAAATCAAAAACTAAAGATATATGGCCTCAAATCAGACCCCTTAAGAGCATGCCCGAATCCAACAAATTACAAAATGTAAACATATGTGAGGACCCGAGTACTGAAACTAAGGTTCTGTCGGATCCGACAAACCCCCCCCCTTGCCTCAAATCTCAAATCACACCCCTTACAAGACTCACCCTTCAAAGAATTCCCAAATATTAAAGATATATGGCCTCAAATCAGACCACTTATAACCCTGCCCCAATCTTAGAAAACAAAAAATAAAGCTATGTGGCCTCTTTTCAGACCCCTTACAATCATGCTGAAAACAGATATATCTGCTAAAACAGAGGAGAAGCAGTCAAAAGACTTGCAAACATGAAAGCAGTCAAATCAGACCCCTAACAAGCATACTCCACTCCGAGAATTCTCAAAAATTAAAGCTAGATGGCCTCATATCAGGCCCCTCACAAGCATGCCCGAATCTAAAAAATCAAAAATCAAAACCTTCATGGCCTCCAATCAGACCCCTAAGAAGCCTGCCCCTTCAGAGAATTCTCAAAAATTGAAGCTATATGGCCTTAAATCAGACCCCTTACAAGAGTGCCCGAATCCCATAAATCAAAAATCAAAGCTATATGGCCTCAAATTGGACCCCTCACAAGCATGCCTCAATCCCAGAAATCACAATCCTAAGCCTACATGGCCCCATATTAGGCCACATAGAGGCTAGGCCAAATCTCAAAAATCACAAAATTATAACAATTGTGAGGTCCCGACATGTGAGCCCAAGGGCCTGTCGGATCCGACATCCCCCCCCTTGCCTCAAATCAGACCCCTAACTACCCCTTACAAGCATGCCCCTCTACCAGAATTCAGAAATCTAAACCTAAATGGCCGCCAATTAGACCCCTAACAAGCATACCCCACTCCGAGAATTCTCAAAAATTGAAGCTATATGGCCTTAAATCAGACCCCTTACAAGAGTGCCCGAATCTCAGAAATCAAAAATCAAAGCTATATGGCCTCAAATTGGACCCCTCACAAGCATGCCTCAATCCCAGAAATCACAATCCTAAGCCTGCATGGCCCCATATTAGGCCACATAGAGGCACGGCCAAATCTCAAAAATGCACAAAATTATAACAAATGTGAGGTCCCGAGATGTGAGCCCAAGGGCCTGTCGGATCCGACATCCCCCCCTTGCCTCAAATCAGACCCCTAACAAAGCCTGCCCCTATCTTAGAAATCAAAAATATAGCTATAAGACCTCTTTTCGGACCCCTAAAAGGTACGCCAAATAGCCAATAATCAGAGAATTAATATATATGTGAGGTCCCGATCTATCAACAAAGGGGCCTGTCGGATCCGACAGTTCCCCTTTGCTTCAAATTAGACCCCTTACTACCATACAATAATCCCAAAATTCGTAGAAATAAACCTCAATGGCCTCACATCAGACCCATTACTGACACGCCCATATATTAAAAATGCAAAAATTAAAACATTTGTGAGGTCCCGAGCTTTCAACCCAAGGGCATGTTGGATCCGACAGACCTCCGTTCCCCCAACTGAAACCTCTAACAAGCTTGCCTTAAACTTAGAAATCAAAAAAATAAAGCTTTATGGCATCTTCTCGGACCCCTTAGAAGCATACCCCACGTTCAGAAATCAAAAGTCTACACCTACATGGCCTCACATCGGGACCCTTACAAGGATGCCCCAATCCCAGAAATCACAATCCTACGCCTACATGGCCCCATATTAGGCCACATAGAGGCTCGGCCAAATCTCAAAAATCACAAAATTATAACAATTGTGAGGTCCCGACATGTGAGCCCAAGGGCCTGTCGGATCCGACATCCCCCCCCTTGCCTCAAATCAGACCTCTACCTACAAGACCCCAATCCCAAAACTCCCAAAATTTCAACCTAAATGGCCTCAAAGCAGAGCCTCCCGAATCTCAAAATTCTAAAATTTATACCAAATGTGAGGTCCCCAGTTCTGAACCAAAGGGCCTGTCGGATCCGACAACCCCCCCTTGCCTCAAATCAAACCTCTACCTACAAGACCCCAATCCCAAAACTCCCAAAATTTCAACCTAAATGGCCTCAAAGCAGAGCCTCCCGAATCTCAAAATTCTAAAATTTATACCAAATGTGAGGTCCCCAGTTCTGAACCAAAGGGCCTGTCGGATCCGACAACCCCCCCTTGCCTCAAATCAAACCTCTACCTACAAGACCCCAATCCCAAAACTCCCAAAATTTCAACCTAAATGGCCTCAAAGCAGAGCCTCCCGAATCTCAAAATTCTAAAATTTATACCAAATGTGAGGTCCCCAGTTCTGAACCAAAGGGCCTGTCGGATCCGACACCCCCCCCCCTTGCCTCAAATCAGACCTCTAACTACAAGACCCCAATCCTAAAATTCCCAAAATTTCAACCTAAATGGCCTCAAATCAGAGCCTTCATAAGCATACCCCACTACTTGAATTCAGAAATCTAAACCTACATGGCATCTTACTAGGCCCCTCTCAGGCACTCCCCAATCTCAAAAATCTGAAATTTATACCAAATGTGAGGTCCCCAGTTCTGAACCAAAGGGCCTGTCGGATCCGACAGCCCCCCCCCCCCGCGTCACTGAGGCGCTGTGAACGGGCCTTGTGTGGTCGCGGGCATGGTGGATCCGGGCCGTTGATCCACCAAGGCCCATCCAAGGGTCTTAGTGGTCCTAGGTGGCGGGGGGCGGGGGGTGGTGCTTGCCACCAAGGTGGGTGGGGGCGGGGGTGGTGTTTGCCACCAAGGCGGGGTGGGGCCGTGGGCCTCATGTCTTTTTTCGGGGAGGCCAGCTTTAGGGTCTTGTCGGGTCTAGGTGGCTAAGCGGGCTCGGTGGCTAGGCGGATTAGGCAGCTAGGCAGGCTTATTTTCTAAGTGACTTGGCCTACTTACTAAATAACTACTTGGTTAGGCTTACTTAATAGGTGGCTAGGCCCACTTACTAAATAACTAGTTGCTTAGGCTTACTTACTAGGTGGCTAGTAAGTAAGCCTAAGCAACTAGTTATTTAGTAAGTGGGCCTAGCCACCTATTAAGTAAGCCTAACCAAATAGTTATTTAGTAAGTAGGCCAAGCCACTTAGAAAATAAGCCTACCTAGCTGCCTAATCCGCCTAGCCACCGAGCCCGCTTAGCCACCTAGCCCCGACAAGACCCTAAAGTTGGCCTCCCCGAAAAAAGACATGAGGCCCACGGCCCCACCCCGCCTTGGTGGCAAACACCAACCCCGCCCCCACCCACCTTGGTGGCAAGCACCACCCCCCGCCCCCCGCCACCTAGGACCACTAAGACCCTTGGATGGGCCTTGGTGGATCAACGGCCCGGATCCACCATGCCCGCGACCACACAAGGCCCGTTCACAGCGCCTCAGTGACGCGGGGGGGGGGGCTGTCGGATCCGACAGGCCCTTTGATCCAGAATTGGGGACCTCACATTTGGTATAAATTTCAGATTTTTGAGATTGGGGAGTGCCTGAGAGGGGTCCGATTTGTCTCCATATAGGCTTAGGATTGTGATTTCTGGGATTGGGGCATCCTTGTAAGGGTCCCGATGTGAGGCCATGTAGGTGTAGACTTTTGATTTCTGAACGTGGGGTATGCTTCTAAGGGATCCGAGAAGATGCCATACATCTTTATTTTTTTGATTTCTAAGTTTAAGGCAGGCTTGCTAGAGGTTTCAGTTGGGGGAAGGGGGGTCTGTCGGATCCGACATGCCCTTGGGTTGAAAGCTCGGGACCTCACAAATGTTTTAATTTTTGCATTTTTAATATATGGGCGTGTCAGTAAGGGGTCTGATGTGAGGCCATTGAGGTTTATTTCTACGAATTCTGGGATTATTGTATGGTAGTAAGGGGTCTAATTTGAAGCAAAAGGGAACTGTCGGATCCGACAGGCCCCTTTGTTGATAGATCGGGACCTCACATATATATTAATTCTCTGATTATTGGCTATTTGGCGTGCCTTTTAGGGGTCCGAAAAGAGGTCTTATAGCTATATTTTTGATTTCTAAGATAGGGGCAGGCTTTGTTAGGGGTCTGATATGAGGCAAGGGGGGGTGTCGGATCCGACAGGCCCTTGGGCTCACATCTCGGGACCTCACATTTGTTATAATTTTGTGCATTTTTGAGATTTGGCCGTGCCTCTATGGGGCCTAATATGAGGCCATGTAGGCTTAGGATTGTGATTTCTGGGATTGAGGCATGCTTGTGAGGGGTCCAATTTGAGGCCATATAGCTTTGATTTTTGATTTATGGGATTCGGGCACTCTTGTAAGGGGTCTGATTTAAGGCCATATAGCTTCAATTTTTGAGAATTCTCTAAAGGGGCAGGCTTCTTAGGGGTCTGATTGGAGGCCATGAAGGTTTTGATTTTTGATTTTTTAGATTCGGGCATGCTTGTGAGGGGCCTGATATGAGGCCATCTAGCTTTAATTTTTGAGAATTCTCGGAGTGGAGTATGCTTGTTAGGGGTCTGATTTGACTGCTTTCATGTTTGCAAGTCTTTTGACTGCTTCTCCTCTGTTTTAGCAGATATATCTGTTTTCAGCATGATTGTAAGGGGTCTGAAAAGAGGCCACATAGCTTTATTTTTTGTTTTCTAAGATTGGGGCAGGGTTATAAGTGGTCTGATTTGAGGCCATATATCTTTAATATTTGGGAATTCTTTGAAGGGTGAGTCTTGTAAGGGGTGTGATTTGAGATTTGAGGCAAGGGGGGGGGTTTGTCGGATCCGACAGAACCTTAGTTTCAGTACTCGGGTCCTCACATATGTTTACATTTTGTAATTTGTTGGATTCGGGCATGCTCTTAAGGGGTCTGATTTGAGGCCATATATCTTTAGTTTTTGATTTTTAAGATTGGTGCAGGCTTATAAGGGGTTCTGATTTCAGGCCATATAGCTAAATTATTTGAGAATTCTCTGAAGGGGCATGCTTGTAAGGGGTCTGAAAAGAGGCCACATAGCTTTAATTTTTGAATTCTAAGATTGGGGCAGGCTTGTAAGGGGTCTGATTTGAGGTTGTGTAGCTTTAGCTTTTTAAACATTCTCGTAAGGGGTATGCTTGTTGGGGGTATGATTTGAGGCCATGTAGGTTTAGATTTTTGATTTTCGGGTTTTGGGAGTGCCTTTAAGGGGTCTGAAAATAAGCCATATAGCTTTATTTTTGATTTTCTAAGATTGGGGTAGGCTTATAAGGGGTCCTGATTTGAGACCATATAGCTTAATTATTTGAGAATTCTCTGAAGGGGCATCCTTGTAAGGGGTATGAAAAGAGGCCATATAGGTTTAATCTCTGATTTCTAAGATTGGGGCAGGCTTGTAAGGGGTGTGATTTGTGATTTAGGGCAAGGGGGGGGTATGTCGGATCCGACAGGCCCTTAGGTTCTCAACTCGGGACCTCACATATGTTTACATTTTGTAATTTGTTGGATTCTGGCATGTTTGTAAGGGGTCTGAAAAGAGGCCATATAGCTTTATTTTTTGATTTCTAAGATTGGGGCAGGCTTATAATTGGTCTGATTTAAGGCCATATAGCTTAATTCTTTGAGAATTCTTTGAAGGGTGAGGCTTGTAAGGGGCGTGATTTGTGATTTGAGGCAAAGGGGGGGGGGTATGTTGGGTACGCCTACTTGAAGGGTGAACGGTCTGGCACTGGCCCAGGAAAAGAAGAACTCCGCCTTCGTGCTGCACAACGATCCGGTGACGCCAAGAGAATTGTTGCAGCCCTCGAGCACATGCCTGGAGCAGAGCATTGGTGCACCTGCAAACCCCAACTCGAAGGAGAGGAGGTCTTTGGCACCACCAAGCGCAAACTTGATATGCCCCCTGGTTCTGATCAAGATTCACATAGACCCGACAAGGTCAGCTTCTCTCATCCACGAGTGAGCACTAGGTCAACCAAGGCACGCACTGATTCCGCCACACCATCATACCTGCCCCTCACACAATCTCCTAAGAAATCGATTCCACAACGGGTCACCCACGTCAATAACATTCAGGAGACCCACTGCGATGTCTCCAAGTGGCACATTTATAGACTGCCCAAGACTTCCGCCAAGGCCTGCTTCGCCATGCAAGCTCGCACAAAGACCAAGTGCACCCAGAAGATCGTTCGGCATGGTAAAAGTACTCCAGCTCCTACGTACACCGGCTACATGCGCGACTACAAGAAGAACAAGGAATTCTTGACACAGTTCTCCTTCTGCAACGACGACATTGAGAGATGTGTCAAAGGCACTAGGAGGAAGTGGATGCAGCACCGTCCGGATGTCCTGGACGTCTGGCCTGTCCTCACTGGGACAAACCTCACTTTCCAGGAGGTTTTGGCCCTTGAAGAAGGGGGATTCCAACTTCAGCAGCGTCAAAATGTGTCACCCAGAAGACTCTTCGGCGACTCCTCCAATGTTGCTTCATCCATGGCCGAACTCCCTACCCCGGCCCAAGCCGATCAATACCCTACGCTGAGGTTTGGAAAAAAGATCCGGCGCAGTAACAACGGACCATGCATCCAACAACGCAACAAATGGGAGTCAACCCTCAACGTCGACGGTCAAATCACCTCCGTCACAATGATACCTCATCTAGGGATCGAGTGCATGATTCTGTTCCAATCCCCAAAGAAGGCTAAGGTTGAAGAGTACCGTATCACTATCAACACCTTCCCGTCGTGCACGTGCCCGGATTTCGTGGAGATGTCAGCAAGAGCACTTGGGAAGCGGCGCCCTTGGGTGAACTGCAAGCACTTGTACTTCATCTTCCGTGTGACCTGCAACTTGGATCAATACCAAGACACTTTCATCCATGCTCCGAGCCTTAGTTTCAATGAAGTGAAGCACCTCCTCGAAAGTGGCATCATGAAGCATGTGGGACCTTAGCGTGGATACCTATAGGAGCTAGGCTGCCCCCCCTTATTTATAAGTTGTCGCTAAGTATTATTGCGTTGAGTATACTATAGTATGAGTGCACGTTTCCGAAAATATCGCTGATATATCAGACCTATCATTATCTACATGATGTGAATTGTATTCGTTTTTAAATATGTATAAAGGTTTCTAAATATTTATGGGTCTCTCCTTCCAACAGTAGTTTTAGATGTTATTGAATGGTACGAGTTTTGCTACTTTGCTTGAATGCTTGAATGCTTGAATTTTTTGACTTAGAATTTTCTCTTACGTTGTGACCATAGCCTATGATTAACCAGCTCTCACCATAATATGGACAGTCAAAAGTTCCCTGGTTTAAGTAAATCATGTCAATTAGTCTCTCTGAAAGGTACCCTAAAACCAAGTCTCTGTCCTGAAAGCCCTCAAAATTTGCACGGAAATAGGTCCATCATTTTTACTAAAAAAAGAGGTCCCACGATTTTTTCTATTTATATTTTCTAAATTTGGAAATTTTATTACTATAATTGGAAAGCGTTGACTTTTTTCTGCTCACCGCTCACCGCTCGCGTCCCACCGCTCACACGGTAGCGTCGTTGGCGATTCCACACTTCTCACTGAAGAGAGGAACTGTTCGAACGACCTTGTTGTGTATTGGGAACGACTTGGCACCACGGCCATGAGTAGACAGGTTGGTCCTCTGCGCTGAGGAGGACAATTGTGGATGTGAATCCCCCACACATTTATGGCGGTGGCAGTTACCACCAGGCACGCGATCGCCATTTCCCATTGTGGCCTAAACCCACGATTCAGAAGGCAACGGAGGACACAAACAAAGCTGTTGCGTGTGAAGGCGATGTTGACTCTTGGCACACTTAGGGTTTTGCAGAGACCAGCACTTCCTGTGCACTCGGAATATCAAACACCCAGGAAAAAACAGTTGAAATTTGGGTAACAACAGGTACAAGAACCGTAAACAAACTCATAAACGTAATTTTTCTCCTCGTATCCTCATGTGCAGGAAAGGAAAAATCATAGCAAGAATAGAGTCCATTGTGACGGAGAGCAGGATATGTTGGAATCGCACCGCTGAGGTCCCGGTAAGGGTCCCCACCCTGTGCCACCCGTGGGGAGCTCCAACCCATACATG
This sequence comes from Polytrichum formosum, assembly GCA_964035585.1. Taxonomy (NCBI): domain Eukaryota; kingdom Viridiplantae; phylum Streptophyta; class Polytrichopsida; order Polytrichales; family Polytrichaceae; genus Polytrichum; species Polytrichum formosum. Next base: position 23,007,128 of record OZ037935.1, on the reverse strand, counting down.
GAAAAGACATGAATTGTCCCAAACACGTAGTGGCAAGGGGTGCAAACGACACCCGGCTTTGGTGCCAGTGGACCTATGCATGGCACCCACCAACGCCAGTACCTTATGCAACCCATTTTCAGCAACCTGGAAGCAACCCGCAAGCAACCCTTTCCCTAAAATCTATACCGAAGACACCAAAAGTGCCACCCAAAGGCTACCAAAATGGTGGCAGTCAGCTAGAAGGGTTGGCATCGCAATCGTCACCCACCAAACCGAGGTCAACCCTGGCAGTTGCCGACATATACCAGAAATGCAGTCGCAGCGGCAGTGAAATTCTGGGTTTTAGTCAGAATGGCAGTGGACACACAGGCTGCCATCACCGATGGCCAGGGTTCATTTGGACACGTTTTCCTCTAGTGTATGACGATACCATCAACGACACCGAAATGATCGATAAGACCCTCTCAACTTTTACTCCTGCTTGTGCAATTTTGGCTCAACAATATCGTAACATGAAATTTACTACACATTACGAACTCATGTCCTACCTTCTGTTAGCCGAAAAGCAGCAACAACTACTCCTCAAGAATGTAGAGTCAAGGCCAGCTAAGGAGATTCACAACAGCAAAGTCCAGAACCCGCGTATGACAACCAGCTCGGCACCCACACCACACCCGAAGCCGGGCAATCCAAGCAGGGAGTCCCACATCTCCGACGCACCACGCCGGAAGCCAAAGGGAAATTGGAAGCCCGAGCACACGTGGAACCGATCTTCCAAACCCCAAAGGTACGGGAATCAAACCAGAACCGACCGGTCTTCTCAGTCGTCGAGAAAAACAGAAAAGGGAATTTGTCATAAATGCGGCAGAAAGGGTCACTATGCTAAGGAATGTCGTGCTTCTAGTTATGTCATTGCAATATGCAAGGAATTGCAGTCATTGAGAGAAGGAAAGAGGGAAATTCATACCCTCGATGCTCTTTCTCCCACATTCAGCGAGTTGGACCCCGAAATCTACATGGTTCAGAATAGCGCACCTGCCAACAAAGCTAAAATTGCTCTGCTTGACAGTGCCTCCACTCATACCGTTTTGCAAGACTAGACACATTTTGAGTTCAAAACTCAAAATACACCGTGGCAAACTTGTGACCTAGTCACAATCGCAGGCAAACGAAACTTCAAGTTTCGTGAGGGCCGGGCAGTTGTGATTCTGCCCGGGGGAGCCCCCCTCATCTGTGAAAGGGCCATGTACGCCCCGGACGCCCCTCAGAGCCTGATCAGCTATCGTGACCTACAGACTAATGACATCCACGTTTCAACTGTGGTGGAAAACGATGAAGAAGTCCTCGAGCTTAGGCGAGGGCCGCGGCGCCTCGCCACCGCACACGCGGCAGCCAACGGCCTATATGAGCTTTGCATCATGCAAGCTAGCCCCCCTTGCAAAGGTGCGGAAGAGGTCGGTGAACACTGACACGAGTATCACCCACGTCTAACTCTGAGGGGTGCCTATGCCTCTTTTCTAGCCGCCAGCTCCAAAGCCAACATTTGGCATCGCCGGTTGGGGCACCCCGGAACGACTATGATGCGGAAAATGATTCCCATCTTGACTGGTCATGACCTATGTACAAGTGATGCGGAGCGATTGGAGGAGTGCGGAGCGTGCATTTAAGGAAAGCTCATCAAGCAGCCATCACGATGGAAGCTCCCGACCGAAATGCCAGCGGCATTGTATCATCTCCACGGCGATTGGTGCAGCCCCATCACTCCCCAGTCAAGTCCGTTCAAGTACTTCTTTGTACTCATTGATGCTTCAGGTAGACACGCCGAGGTATCACTTCTTACAACCCGTAACATGGTATTTCCCAAGACTTTAGCCACGCTCCTTAGGTTCCGCAACCACATTCATGACAACCAGATTTGTTTTCTTAGAATGGACAATGCCATAGAATTTAAATCACAGGTATTCGAAGACTTTTGTACAACCTCAGGGATAGAACTCACTTATTCAATGCCTTATGAACATGCCCAGAATGGCCTAGCTGAAGCATACATCAACAAAATACAATTCATAGTACGCCCTCTCCTCTTTCATGCTAATCTTTCTCCCACTCTTTGGGGTCACGCCGTGTTGCATGCAGTAGTCCTTCTTAGACTTAGACCCACACTACTGCACACATAATCTCCATTAGAACTCAGCTCTGGTAGAACCCTTCACATAGCCCACTTGCGCACCTTCAGATGCAAAGTATGGGTTCCAGTCTCAGATCCCAAACATCACACAATGACACCCCATAGAATTCGAGGAATCTACCTTGGTTATGACTCTCCTAGCATAATCTGCTAGAAACTACCTCGGAGTGACGATATTTACAAAGCTAGATTTCAGAATTGTAAGTTCATAGAAAACAAGTTCCCCGACTCTCAAACTAAAACCGATCAAAGCCTAAATTTTAAAGACTTAGAAACGCTCACTCTTAACCCAGATCCTCACACAGCATTAGCAAACTCAAAAGTTCGAAAACTCCTCAATCTCCAGCACCTTGCTGAGAACATCCCCGATGGTTTTCACTCGGGACCACGCATAGTTCAGAGCCCCGTACCCGGCTCTGGCAGCCCTGTCCCAGTAGCTCCAGCCTAGAAACGAAAGCTTAATGCCACCCCGCAAACCCGAACCCGTACCTCCATGCACACCCACTACAACCTAGATGATCAGCATAGTCAACCCTCTGACATCCCGTGGGATGACTTCGAGTCATATCTCACCAACCCTGATGTAGATCCTATGATACTTGACCAAGCCAAGAAGAGTGTAGACTGGCCACAATGGGAAAAAACCTTACAGGCCGAGTACCAATCACTTAGAAAACGAGGCGTCTTTGGACCCCTTGTCACCGATCTCATCACCAAACCGATAGGACACAAACTGATATTCACTCGTAAGCGAGATGAACATGGTAACATTCTTAGATTCAAAGTGAGATCAGTCGCTCAAGGTTACACACAAAAACCCATGATAGATTTTGAACAAACATATTCCCCTGTTATGGATAGCACATCCTTCCGTTACCTCCTAAGTCTAGCAGTCCAAATGGCATTAGAAACCCGTCTCCTTGATGTAGTCACAGCCTATCTCTACAGTGACTTAGATGCCCAAATTCACATCAAACCTCCTCCAGATTTCCTATCAAACATTACACCCGCACAGCCCGGGTGCTTCTCGGGATTGAGGATATGCAAAGCCCTTTATGGCCTAAAGCAAGCATGCCGGGCATGGTACCATCACCTCAAGTTTTTCTTGATTTCTCATGAGTTCCAAACTCATCCCGCCCTACCTTGTGTCTTCGTCCTCAAAGACACCATCAGTTTTGTCATCCTCGCAGTCTATGTCGATGACTAAACTCTATTGGCACCCCAGCCTTGAGTAAGCATGTGGAAAACCTACTAACCAAACAGTTTGAAATGAAAGTGTTGGGGCGCACATCCTATTGTCTTGGACTACAGATTAAACATTATGCAGATGGGAGCTTACTACTTCATCAACACACATATGTGAAGAAACTACTTCGCACATTCAACATGGACAACGCCAACGCGCTTTCAACTCCCATGATTGGCAAGAGTCGCACTAAAGATGATCCCTACTGACCAGCAGATGACAACGAGGAGGAGATCGACAAGCCGCAGCATTTAGCCGCAGTTGGAGCTCTACTGTACCTCACCACAAATACCCGGCCCGACATCTCATTCGCCGTCAGCGTCCTCACGTGTCACAATCAGAAACCAACCTCCCGGCATTGGTAGGGCCTCAAGCATCTCTTGCGCTACCTCCGCGGCACAGAGGATCTCGGCCTACACTTCCGCAAGGATATTTCCAGTGACATCATTGGATACGTAGACTTTGGCTTCAAGACAGACCCCGTTTCAGGCACGTCTCAACCGGCTATATCTTCATCAAAAACGGCGCACCAATCTCATGGTGCTCCACCAAGCAGACCGTGACCGCTACGTCCACAAATCATGCTGAACTACTCTCCTTCCACGAAGCCTCCCGTGAAGTCGTTTGGCTACGCACTATGCAACATGCCATCCTTCAAATGAGCGGCCTTCCATCAATGGACAAACCCACAACCATATTTGCAAACAACGCAGCCTGCATCGAGCAAGTTTCCTCCGGATTCATCAAAGCTGACCGTGTCAAACACATCAACCCTCACCTCTTCAGCTATACTCAAAACCTCACAGACACCAAGCAGATCGAGGTCAAGAAGATTGCATCAGCACACAACATCGCTGACGTCCTCACCAAGGCACTACCAGCCCCTCAGCACCGCAAGCTCATCATTGCGGCTGGTATGAGGACCCTCACTGAACTAGAATGAATTAGATGGCGAACGATGACTTTACTTTTTTTCCTTCACAGCATCATGAAGTTTTTTTAACGAGAAAGATCATCGTTCGAGGAGTGTTAAGACAGGATGAATGTCATCCATTCACTCTCCGGTTCCATCCATAGCTTAGTAAGCATACCTACCCGACTGGTCCTTAATAACCAGTTAAGTCACAGTAGGTAGATAGCGATAAGGTAGATGGATGATAACTCCAGTCACACTATAAACCTTAACCCGAGTTGACCAATTGTCTTCACCCCTATATAATCTTAATGGAATAGATCTCCGGCTCATTCTTTGATGCTCATACTTTGTGTTTATGCTTGTCTCACAACAATTATGCCCTGTCTAGGTGTGACAAAAATGGATGATGTATGAATAGATGGATGATGGATGAGAATGTAGATAATTGGATTTATGGATGTATGGGAAGTGCAGTCACTGCTTTTAATTTCAAGTTTCTAAGAGAGGAGGCATTGGCTACAACATTGGCTATTAGAGTGACGAAGCCACATTTGGATGGTTATACAAATTGTCATCCAGATTAGTACACATTCCTTCAAATAGTTCATGATGTCATCCAATTCTAATGATGTTTTGGGATATTTCTGGCTATTCCTCTACAGAAATCGTTTTGCGGAATATTTCATTTTTCTGATTTTAGAATCACAAATCACTGGCCGATAGCCAGATTAAAAATCGCTGGGTACAGTGTGGATGGATGGGGTCGAAGGAAGTCTTGGATGAACATCGTTCTTGGGAGGATGAACATCTATGAACAAAGATGCTCATCAAGGTGCGATAAAATTAATCCTGTGAGGTACTGTAGGTCCACGGTAGATGGGTCTCAAATGGTAGATGGGTCTTAGGTCCAGTTCACATGGGGTCCCAAGTCCCACTCATAATAGCGAGTCCCCACATGGAGGATCAAGAAACTAATAAAATATGGTTGACTGTCATTAAATTTAGATCTTGATTATTGTACGCAAAAATAATCACGGCACTTGTGTTGAGAGTTGGGTCCAGATTGTTGTTCAACCCAACTCTCAACACAAGTCCCAAGCCTCACCTCTAAAAAGTATTGCCATGTAGGCATCTATGTCATACTTGGGACTTGGGACCCATGTGAAGTGACAAGTCCAAACTTTCATGTTCTCAACGGCTAAGATTGCATGATTCCAAAAAGGCTGGTCCCAAAAATTAGTAGCTTGGAGCATAAATTGTTTGAGTCTAACAATGGCTATGAGAGTCTAAAGCCAAACCTCAAATTGGCTAAAAACGAGGATTTTCTTTCAAAGTTGACTCAGGTGTGAGGGGTAGACCTCCTAGGCATATCAACTTTACATCGGCATTTGTTTGGAGAGGGGTGGAGCACTCAAGGTTAGAAATCTTGCTCCCACAGGAGGATGCCTCCGACTCACAAGCGAAGCAAGTACATTTGCAAGCAGAGGGCACATCCAAAGGCACTAGATCGAACGCATTCCTCAAGCTTCCAAAGCATAATTTTAATATAGTGTTGCTCTTCAACTTATCCCCCCCCCCTCTCCATTTGACATGATTATGATTGACATGGATACAAGATTCACAGTCAAGGTCGATTGCAGAGGGAGGGCCAACCGCACAATTACCAAGAGGACCAAATCAACAAGAGGACTAAATCGTGGAGGGAGCAAATTACCAAGAAAACAAGATTCACATTGCTTGCACTTATACCAACAAACAAGATTCACCTTGCATTCAACCACATCCTATGCCATAACATTCATAAAAAAACAACCACAAATCATAACAAATTATACACAACAAAAAAACATAAACGAGGGAGGGTTTGAGATTCCTTATTTGGCTGAGGCGGTTGTGTGCAATTAAGATATCGGCCCTTGAATCCATCCTCCACAATCAAACAAGTTCCAACAACTTCAATCGCGCCTACGGTATGATAATAGTTTTTGGTATTATATAACTTCTCATTTAGCTTCTGTTTGACTCCCTTATGATTATATTTAGTTAACGGACTACTTTCCAAATCCAAACTTACGGATGAAAATTTTTTTTTGGAAATTGAACTAGAATCTGCTACAATAGACTAAGACTAAAAATCTACATTAGAATTCAAAACAATATTTTCTTTCCAATCACCTTGCTTATCAAGATGATATATTTTTATAACCAACTAAATATGATATTGGAATGAGGCTAAATTTACCGTGAAGACAAAGTTAAGAAAAAAAATTGTATTTTTTAATATTTTAAGAAATTCTTATCCAAACATATGAACTCGAGCAGATAACCACTCTCCTTTTACAAACACTTGAACATCTAGTGCATTTTCTATGAAATTTTGACCTTTCATGAAAGGTAATAATTCAAATGATTGGTTGTATTCATATTTTTATAGTAATATATACCAGTAAATACTAAAATTACATTCTTTACCTTGTAAATTGCACATATACTTGAATGGGGAAACAGTTGGATTTGGATTTGATAAACAGCCTTCAATTTGCAATAAAAACATTCACTTAGTTTTTTTATATATATATATAATAGAAAATATAGTCTAATACATTATAAATAGAAACGATACACAACAACTAGAATATAAATATAATAAGTTATATATACAAACTAATATACATGCCAAATACAAGAAAATATAATATATTATAAATTTAAAATAAAACAGATGTAATGCACATTGGACATTCATTTCATCCTCCCACATCATACATGTAGGCTCAATTTCTAGTCAACATCCAACATACAAATTTGAAATTCACATTATTTTTCCAACAAACATACCCAAAAATAGATATTACAAAAACTGATCACCAATACAACTAAACCCATTGAACACCATAGGACATTTGACATTACTATAAATATTCATTCATGAAGGGACATTATCGTTGTCTTGAGGAATAGAATTCCTTGTTCTCCGTGGCCCTCCCACAGCTATCCTCAGGGATGTACAAATGGACGTGACGCGGCCTAAACGCGTCACGTCGCGTCACGTCCAGGGTGTGACGCCAAACGGACGTTACTGTAGTAAAAAAAATTACTAATGGGATTTTTTTTTCAGATAAGTAATTATTTCGACATCAATACAGGCAGTCGTCTACCATGGTCGACTGCTATATAGGCAGTCGACCATTTAATCAACTGCTAACTCAGCAGTCGACCATGGTAGTCGACTGCCAATGTAGCAGTCGACTACCACCGTCGACTGCTATATAGGCAGTCGATTACCATGGTCGACTGCCATATAGGCAGTCGATTACCTTGGTCGACTACCACCGTCGACTGCCTGTATAGCAGTCGACCATTGTAGTCGACCATGGTTGGTAGTCGACTGCTATATTGGCCGTCGACGAAGATAGTCGACTGCAGTTGTAGCAGTCGACCATTGCCGTCGACTGATATTATTAACAGACAAATGCAGTCAACATCATATGTTTGTTGGGTTAAATTTTAATGGTTTGGGTATAGTGGAATATGGATGGATGGAAGTAGTTTAGGAAAAATGTGATTAAAGCCAACAATGATATGTAGAAGAAAAAAAAACCGCGTTGTATTAAAACAAGTATATCATAAAGATATAAAAAATATACAAGGTTGTCCATATCAATGATACACGCATACTACCTTAACCCCTACGATGTTGCCTAAAGAACTAAACAGATTAAACACTATCCTTAACCTCAGTTCTCCAGCAGTCTATGGGCTCATGCCACCCCACAAACGGCATCTGCATCCGTAGTTGGCGATGGTCAATGAAATGCGGTTGGACACGTTCTCGCATGTCAATGCACTCAAAGTGACATCCCAAATTTTCCTTCCTTCATTGGCAAAGAGAATTCGGTCATCACCATCGTTGCAAAGTTGTCGAGCAATCATGCCGACCGCATAACACTCAGCCTCCGCGGTGTAATATACATCGGGATCCTGGTGTCTCCTGTTTTGGATGTAAAACAGTTCCGGCGCCACCCAAAACTTCTCCTTCCTCAATTTTTCCTTCGCTTCTACGGTTTCCGCATGCCATAGCGATAGGACATCCTCACCCGAATGCGTTGCACATCCCCAATCGCACACCCCAATCTTGAGGCTCCCGTCCGATTCCCAATGCAACATAATGTTGTCAATGGATAGATCGTTGTGTTGCACATTTGCAGCGTGCAAAGCCTCCATGATCCATAACAATGCCCAAGCCAACTTTACCCTCTTCGCCCGGAACTTTTGGACTTGGTCATAGAGTTGCCATTCGGTTGCGTCCATTGTCAAAATGTTGGCATTTGGGCGGTGGGCTCTATCCCGGATGAACATCTCTCGTAGAGTGCCCCCGTTCCACCATAGTGTATAGCCCGCATTGGATACACTGTTGATTAACCAAAACTTGATGAAACCTGGATGTGTGCTCTTTAAAACGCATGCCTCCGCACTTACTTGGATACGAGCTTTTTGCCTATCCGACGTCTTTGGGGTCTTTTCAGCCCACGTAATCTCCGGTGGGAGACGATCGTCGCCCTCGATCCTCACCTTCCTCACCTCCTCGTAACCCCCCACCTTCTTAATGCTCTTCAAACTCACGACATTTGCCGTATCGGGAATCCACAATAGTTGGCATGGGCCCGACACCCTTAGCCACTTCTCCAATTTCTCCGCCTTCCAAGGAATTATTTTGGAGGCCGTCTTGGACAATCCTTTGGCCACGGGATCCCACCACAAAAATATTTCCCGGATTTTTACAGCTCGAGGCTCAACACCTCGTCTGTTTCGCCCTCCGGGAACATGTTCTCAACCAATTGCTTGAGGTTGAAAATACCATTTTGGGCCTTATTCTTCACCCATGAATCGAACCCCGCAAGATTCCTATCACCGTTAAACTCGGGGCCATCCACTTCCTGTCGAATAGCAACCTCCATGTCCCTTTTAATTATCTCAACCCTTTTGTGTTTCGGCTGATCCAAAAAACGGAATTTGATGCCGGCCTCTCCATTCCTCAAATACCAGTCAACTATGGCTTGGTGGACCTTTGCCGTTATCGCATCCGAAAATTTTACCCTTGGTTTTCCCCTCCTACTCGACGACCCTGAGGCCGCGGAAGCCCCTCCTTGGCTGCTCGTAGGGGCACCGGCATTTGGACGGACGGGAACGGTAGTATCTAAACGGGGGGTAATATTGGCTCCCGTTCCCGAAGCACTTCCTGATCCCACATCGGAATGTCGTTGCCGCTTAGGGGGCCGTTTGTGCACCCTGCCGGGTGCATCCGGCTCGTCCTCCGGCATCCTCCAACTTCGATCCTCCATCGTGTTTAAAAACACGCTATTATTGTGTTCACAAACACAAGTCAAATGTGTTCACAAACACGGCCGTATTCACACCGCTCCACCGCAAAAAATCGGATCCAAAATTGGTAAGAGTTTGCACCCTAAACCAATCTTCCAACCGCCCCCTAGGCCCTCTCAAAACATTAGGCAAAGGATGCTAGGCATGCTTAGTCCCAATGTCCCGCTTGAGGAGGGGTGGTTGAAAAATGATGTCAATGAGGCCTCCCTACTTATATATATAGGTTGGGTGGGCCTCACACCGACGGTACGACCGGACGCCGCGCCCCTGGATCCTGACCGTTGGACCGTGCATCATCCAACGGCCAGGATGGATGCGACGATTGGTCGACTGCTATACGGTAGTCGACCATCCAGTCGACTGCCCAATTGCAGTCGACTCTTGATAAGGCAGTCGACAATTAGGAGTCGACCGCGGCGTCGACTGCTATGTGGCAGTCGACGTGTGGGCCGACTGCATTTAGCAGTCGACTGCGGGGGTCGACTGCCATGTCGATTGCTAGTTTGCAGTCGACCCTGGAAGTAGACTGCCAAGCAGCAGTCGACCCCCGATGTCGACTGCGAATGGCAGTCGACATGGCAGTCGACCGCCACATCGACTGCAAACTAGCGGTCGACTGCGGGGGTCGACTGCAAACTAGCGGTCGACTGCGGGGGTCGACTGCCATGTCGACTGCGGGGGTCGACTGCCATGTCGACTGCGGGGGTCGACTGCCATGTCGACTGCGGGGGTCGACTGCCATGTCGACTGCGGGGGTCGACTGCCATGTCGACTGCTAGTTTGCAGTCGACCCTGGAAGTCGACTGCCACGTCGACTGCCAAGCAGCAGTCGACCCCCGATGTCGACTGCGAGTGGCAGTCGACGTGGCGGTCGACTGCCATGTCGATTACTAGTTTGCAGTCGACCCTGGAATTCGACTGCCACGTCGACTACCAAGTAGCAGTCGACCCCCTATGTCGACTGCTAGTTTGTAGTCGACCCTGGAATTCGACCGCCACGTCGACTACCAAGCAGCAGTCGACCCCCTATGTCGACTGCGAATGGCAGTCGACGTGGCAGTCGACCGCCATGTCGACTGCTAGTTTGCAGTCGACCCCGGAAGTCGACTGCCAAGCAGCAGTCGACCCCGGAAGTCGACTGCCAAGCAGCAGTCGACCCCCGATGTCGACTGCGAATGGCAGTCGACGTGGCGGTCGACTTCCGGGGTCGACTGCAAACTAGTAGTCGACCCAGGAAGTCAACTGCCAAGTCGACTGCCAAGCAGCAGTCGACCCCCGATGACGACTGCGAATGGCAGTCGACGTGGCAGTCGACATCGCAGTCGACTGCCACGTCGACTGCAGAGCAGCAGTCGACCCCCGAAGTCCGCTGCGAATGGCAGACATTGGACTTTCCCCCCTCCTAACATAAACAAATTACTTTTGCAATGGATCCTATAGCAGATTACTCTAAACACTTTTAATATCATAGCATCTTTTATATTTAGCGCACGTTCAAGCGTCGGGACTATAAAGGGTTCACCGCTCATTAGCATTCATCATTTCCCCTCGCTCTAGTTGATCTTTATTGCCTTTTGGCATTCGTTGCAAGTGGAGAGAGGTAGTAGGTTATATTGGGATGGGCACGCGAAACGAATGGAAGCCTTGGTTTGTGCCCAAGGAGTGGACTCCAACGCCCAAGAAGGTCGAGTGCAAATTTTGCACGTTGGAATTAGTTTATAGGAAGGACCGCATGGTTGCCCATTTGGGATACAAAAAAAATGACGGCAAGATGCGGGGGGTGGCATTGTATCAACGTCAAGGGCCGATTGTAAAGTCTTTATTTTCGAGGTGCGGCGGATCGTGGCCGCCAATTCCGGATGACTTTGTGGACGAGTGCGTTGAGGACGGGGGAGAAGCTGTGGTCGGGTCCCAACAACAAGCGTCATGCGGTGCATTGTCGAACGCGAACGGAAGCCAAACCGCTCCACCATCTCCCGCACCGTCAGTGGCAAGGGAGTTGGTGTTCGGGACGACTCCCGAACCCCACCGACGTTCCCAACGGCAAATGGGACTAAAGGAAGGGTTGCAAAATTCGACAAAACGAGACTTGGATACAAAATGGTCGCAAGCCTTTTATGAGGCTAATATCCCCATTAGTATTGTCCGCCATCCCGCGTTCATCCAGGCCGTTAAGGCAACCGCCGAGGCTAGAATTATGTACAAACTCCCAACATACCATGCAATGCGCAAGAGTTTACTTGACGATGCACGGTTCAATACACAAAAAATCGTGGAGTTGAAGACAACATCATCCATCCACAAATATGGGTGCACTATTTGTTCGGACGGATGGGAAAATGTTGTCCACCGCCCTTTGATGAACGTCATGCAAATTTGTTCGGCGGGCGACGTGTTTCTTGGTTCCATCGACACCACCGGTAGCACAAAGAATGCCGCCTACGTGGCCACCGAGGTCAAACGCTACATCGTTGGAGTGGACCCCACAAAGGTTGTTCAAGTTTGCTTCGATAATGCGGCGGCCATGAAAACCGCGGCGAGTAATATTAGCCGGGAATGGCTACACATATATTGGCAAGGGTGTGCGGCGCATTGTTTGAACTTGTTGTTGAAAGATTGGGGTAAACAACGATGGGCGAAGGACGTCGTAGACAAGGCGAAGGACATTGTCAAATACATCCGGGCCCACCAATGTTCGAGGGCAGTCTTCCTCACCTACTCGCCCAATTTGGGCTTGAAGATGCCCGGGTCCACACGATTCGCCACCAACTTCCTCATGATTGACCGGCTTCTAAAGGTGAGACATGCTTTGGAACAAACGGTTATTCATCCCGATTGGAGCGCCTACGTGAACAAATTAAATAGAGGAGGCGATGATCGAAGGAGAAGTGCAATGGAGGCACGTCAAATCAAGACAACGGTTAATGACGACAATTTTTGGACAAGTTGCGATAATTACCGCCACATGTCGGAGGAGGTGTTGAAAGCATGGAGAGTGTTTGATGGCGTTGAGCCGGCAATGGGCAAGGCTTGGTTGACCATGAAGAACTTGGAAAAACATGTGCTTAGCCTAAGGAATCCTCCTTTCAACCTAGCACACAACCTCGCTACCTTGGCCGAAGAAGATTTTTGCAGCCGGTGGCGTATGATGACCACGGACCTACACCATGCCGGTACAATCTTGAATCCTTATTTATTGGATGACAACGTCATCCACGAAGACGCGGCCGTTAAATCCGGATTCTTGGACGCCATGAGGAGGTTGACCACGGGCAAGGACGGTCATTACGGTCGGGTTGTGGCCGAATTTCAAGCATTCAAAGAGCGTAGGGGCGCGTTCGCCAATATACCCCTAGCCATGGAAGCCAACATCCCACCCCACGAGTGGTGGGACCTCGTGGGCGAAGGTGGCACCCACTTGGCCCCTTTGGCAAAGCGAATATTGGCCCAAATGTGCTCCTCTTCGTCTTGCGAAAGAAATTGGAGTAGTTAGTCGTTTGTGCACAACAAGACTAGGAACCGGTTGAGTTCGGCGAGGGCCGAAAATTTGGTGTACATTTATACCAATTCACGGTTGGCACGGGAGAGGGATGATCGGGACTCGGCCGCATGGTATCTAGTGAACATGATGTCCGAAGACTCCGACTATTCGGCCGACGAGGATATAAATGGTGACCCCCCCGCGGGACCCGGCGGGGATTCCTCGGAGCCTTCGGACAACGAGAGCGATGGGGGACATGGTGGAGGGAATTTGGGCCTTGACAACCACAATGATCCGTTTGCATACGATGGACTTGACGTCGAGGACGATGGTGATCTTCACATGTGGGCCAACATAGCCGGTCGGGATTTTCTCTCCACTACGCATGTGCGTCCCGCTACGCCGACAACTACAATACCCGATGTACCGGTAGACATTCAACCCGTAGTGGATGAAGATGTAGTGGCCGAACCACATGTGGATGAAGCTCTTGAAGCGGCTCCGAACCGGATGGACATGGACGAAGTCCCACCACATGCTTCCCCCATTCATCCACCGACGGAAGTTGTCCCCACTCCTATTGTGCCGACAACATATGTACAACCCATGCAAACTACACCACCCTTTCCCTAGCCCCACGGAGAGGGCACGTCCAATGTTGTCCTTAACACTAGTCCATTGCGAGGTATTGGGCAATGCCCGGCCGTTGCGCGAGCACCGGAATCCGACTCGGATGACACATTGCGCGTCGGGCCCCAACAATACCACGCATGGGCTCCCGGTTGGTTGGTGCCACCATCGGCATGCGCGCCCCATGCCCCACACCGGCTAAGCCACCCCCTAATATTGCATTGGCAAACTTTGGTCGGACCACGAGAGGTCAAAAAAGAAAACGACAAAGGGATGTGCGAGAATGGAGGACTACCGGGACCACCCCACTTGCACGTCCACAAACTGACGGCGTTATGGATGCAACGGGTTCAAGACCAATGGTATCGATTAGAATGCCAAGGGTTGGCACACGGCTTAGTCGAATTCCCGGCCCGACAATTGATGGCCACGAGTCCGACGCCCGAACAGATGACAATGCCAGCACGGACGATGAATCCGGCGTAGGCGAAGCTCCCGATGATAGTGATTACCAAGCACCGCCCCCAAGGGTAGCTGTGGGAGGGCCACGCAGGACAAGGAATTAATTTCCACAAGACAACGATAATGCCCCTTCATGAATGAATATTTATAGTAATGTCAAATGTCCTATGGTGTTCAATGGGTTTAGTTGTATTGGTGATCAATTTTTGTAATAACTATTTTTGGGTATGTTTGTTGAAAAAATAATGTGAATTTCAAATTTGTATATTGGATGTTGACTAGAAATTGAGCCTACATGTATGATGTAGGGTTTAGGAAATGAATGTCCAATGTGCACTAAGGTTAGGACTCAGGAGTAGGACACATGGAATTGATTTGTAATGCCAATAGGCCCTATGTAGTGTTGCATTTTTTATTCTATAGGTCGGAGGCGGCATTATAAAATAGTTTTAAGAATATTTAAGACTATTTTTATGTTTTTATTATTGAAAATCATCAAAGACATCAATCCGTGAGGTCCTTTATGACAAATCATTGTCGAAAACATTCCCCTCTTCTAGGATTAGGTCATCGAGCTCTTCTCCGCCCAAATATTGATCCAAGAATGATGACATTGTAAATGCAGACCACCATTCACGACTTGTCCGATGTGCCATGTGGGGCGTTATGTATTCCAATATTTGCCAATTTGTGTGGCAATGCTCAAGGCTCAAACATTGCCATTGAGTTTGAATGTACTAATGCTATATGGTAATATGGAACAATTGTCAAAGTTGAGCGTGTCTATATTTGCCCTATTGCCATGGATTGGCTATAGTCGTGAACTTATAATAAAAAACATTTAAAAATGCTGTAGAAATTTGTCGAGGATTTTAAAATGCATTTTAAATGTGTATTTTAAGATAAAGTAAAAATAAATGCACCTCTAGCCCTATGTCATGTGGGAGGATGAAATGAATGTCCAATGTGCACTAAGGTTAGGAGTAGGACATATGGAATTGATTTGTAATGCCAATAGGCCCTATGTCATGGGCGAGGATGGAATTAATGTCCACACACACACATATATATATATATATATATTGCAAATATCCCCAAATATATATATATATATATATTGCACATACATCCATATATATAGCGCATACGTATAGAACATACGGTATACCGGGAACCCACATATATATTGCACATACACATACATATTGCAATTTGCACGTACACCCATACATGTTAGACATACATATTGCACACGGGTGTAGCTAATAAGGAAGTTATCATTTGTTTAAATAGCGATCCACTTTTATTTCACATTACGGATCATATCTTTTACATAGTGCGATTATATCCACTAGGCCTAAACACATATACACGGTGTTTGCTAGGATTAAATCGGCGAACTATATAGAACATGAACCGCTACATCTACATAGAAAAATTATAATGGCAATAGTCGCTCCGAAGGACTAATCCAAAAGTTGGTGCATCGACAATATTCGGCAGAACGTTTGTCGACTTGAAGCCAATATTCTCCATTCTCCACAAGCTTATCCCGCAAGTATTCAAGTTCCATTATCCAAATATCGTTGAGCCGAGCATGCTGAACTTGCCATCGAATTGGGATGGCAATGCGTTGCGTATGGCTGAACATGAAGAGGTTCAGTCGGAACGCTCGCAACAATTCGGCGAGCTCCGAAGTCCCTCTCACGCCCCTAAATCGATGCCCCATTGGTATGTCTACGTCCCAAATCAACATACGCAACGCATTGTAGACTTCTCCCATACCAAAATGTTTCCGCCAAGCTTTGTTAACTCCCATGTATTTAAAAATACATATGAGAGTTAAAAAATTCGCCCTCACTTCACACCCCCGCCCATACTCTCCTCGGTGATATGGCTCCAAAATAGGCTCTACGACCTTCGGCAATATGTGCTCCCCCACAATTTCCGCGGTCAATCCGGGTAAAATGGTCGACGGTGCCATGTTTGGCACAACCCTGAAATAGCAGCTTCTCCGCTCCTTCTCCCTTTGTTCTCCGTTTGCAAAGCTTGCTAAAACAGGCTATGGCCAATGGAGAACTTGGGAATGAGGGAAATGGGAGGTTGGATTGCTATATATATGCATCCTTTGTCATGATTGTATGCATTTAATACATGATTTGACTAAGCTAACGCTCTTCCCAAATTCTAACGCCTAATTTCGACTGCTGGGCAGCAGTCGATTGTCATATTCGACTGCTATGAAGCAGTCGATTTGCATAGTCGGCTGCTGTGTAGTATTCGACCATCCACAGTCGACTGCCTTGTAGCAGTCGATTTGCATAGTCGACTGCTGCACAGCAGTCGACTGTGGATGGTCGACTGTTACACAGCAGTCGACTGTGGATGGTCGAATGCTACACAGCAGTCGACTGCCTTGTAACTTAATTTAGATAACTAATTAGACACACCCTTAACCCAACCTGCCAACTCATTGGATGCCACCCGAGGGCCCACACTGCGATATCCCTATAAAATCAAGTGTGCTACCCACCATGAGGCCACCTTGCCTCGTAGTGATTTTGAGGACCTTGTATGCGTCGCATACATTGCCCAAGATCAACTACGGTGTGGGCAATCCATAGGATTGCGATGGCTGGGAGTGGCAAGATACGGGATGCGGGTGGTTCGTCAAGAAGTATGTATTACAATCCCCGACACGCATGGGGCTTGCCGGACGAACCGGACGAATTTACACCCGAGGTGGTTGCAGAGAACACTCGAAATGAGGACGATTTGCGCAGTATTTTACGTCCGATTCAAGGGTTCACTGAATTCTATTGGGTTCGACTGCCTAGGAGACAAGTTGATCGTCACCACCGCGGATACTTCGACGCCCAAGAAAGGCCCGCATGCCGCATCGGTTACAAGGAAAAACTTTTCCCATGGCACTTGTTTCAGGACCTTAGCGACGTTCTCACGAAGGAGAAAAATCAATTGTATTTTCGAAAAAACTATGGGACCTTGTGGAGGTTCTACCAAACCATAAAACACTCGGTGCATGACGCAATTCATTGGGGGTTCAACCGGTGCACCGCGCACCAAAAGGAATACCGGGTGTATAGAGAGTACACACTTAGATCGTCAATGTAAGATTTGCCCACGAATATGGTGAGAGCGTAGTATCAAGTTTGTACTTGCACGTATACTTACGTATGTTGTTAAGTTGGAAATGCGATATATGAATTCCCAGCAATATTGCGGTGATGTTTTCCGCTTGGTGTGAACTTATAATCATGCCACATGGAATCATTGTCACAGTTATTTGCATCGATACGTGTTTGATTCAAGTGCAAATGCATGTAGATGCAAAGTCCATGGTTTAATTGGATGTTTGTGGCAACCGATTGTGTGGGCAAACATAAGAAATGATCATTGTGCGACACTTGTACATTACTCCCAAAATTGATAGTGAACAATAATTCACTTATAAACATTTCCAAAATCATGGTTTTTCCCGCATTGTGTACAATTCAGTATCAAATAATGCATCCTAGTCCAATGCCTATCTCACAAACACTAGCCAACATTCCTAATCCGGCTCCGAATCACTATCCAATGGAATGGGGGGTCCGCGGCTTGAGCTTGCACCGTTCAGATTTGGTGGCCGTAGTGTCCGGCGCCTCGCCTCACGCCTGCTCTCGGTGATGGCCCATAGTTCTTGCGCCGCAGTCTCCCGGTCAGCTTGTGCACGAGCGCGCGCGCGGTCTCCAATGTGCAACCCCCTCGCGGCATTCGGATGGCGCAGGACGTCTTGCATGGTGGGGCTAGAGGCCCCGTCACGGATGTCCAAAAGGCCGTTGACGTATTTCCACTCATTCATCCGGATTTGGACGTCCACCTCATTGAAGCTACCCTCTTGTGTAACGGCCTCCTGCCTCTCCAGATCGGCCTCAAAACTTGTTGTGTCCAACACGTGTTCCACATCCCAAGTTGTTTCCTCGCCCGGGACCGGTTCCCGTGGTAATACCCCCACTGTCACATTGCCGTTGGAGTCATACACGTATCCGTGGGGGTGAGGACCTGGGACGTATTCACCGGTCTCTCCGGCATGCCCACCCACAACACGGTACAAAAATGCCCTCAAACCTACGGCCTGAGGAGAGGAGCCGGGGTAAAACTCATGAGCAACCCTTGTGTACATTTCAGGCGTGAAGTTTGTCGGGTAGCCTCGCAGGTCCTTCAAATACCTCCGTGCACGCCAGCTATAAGCAGGAGGATCGCCGTATTCTGCGGGCGGCACACCATGGATTATTGTGTATTCAAAATCGGGAGGCATTCCCCATTGCACTCCGAATTGCTCGTACAACCTTCGATGCAGAGGGGCTTGGCACGTAGGACAACGGCGTGTTTGCAACATGTGTGGCAACAAACAATTCGGGTGGACCATGTGACCGCACGACCCAACGATCCATGCGCCTTCGGGTCCCCAAGGATTGGAACAAATGGGGCACATGCTCCCGTCCTTGATCCAATCGGGGACGCATGGCCACAACAAGGCTGGTCTGGCCGGGGGTATCACGATGCGGGATGATACTGCGGTATCCCATTGGAATTCATCCTCGGGCCTCTTGGTCCACGCAATACTGGGGTAATGGTCGTCATCGACCGGGAGGTTCTCAGGATACATGAAATCCAATGGCGGCCACGAGGTAAAAAGAAGCCGTCGTTCGGGCCACTGTTCGCCATGGTCCCTATAGTGGGTCAGCTCGTCCATCAATGCCCTCTCACGCGTGGCGAACATGATAGTGGCTGTGACCATGCCCATGTAGTCGTCCTCCAACAACCGGTTCCTCCTAATGACCCGGTCGTAATCAACCCTCATTGCCTCCAAGTTTGTTGTGGGCGACGGCTCCCGCCCTTGTCCATCACTACCAGACATTGCTTGCGGCAGTTGTGGCGCATCAGCCCTCGCAAGTTCAAGGTTGGTCAAACGTGCAATCTCGGCCTTCAACCCTTGGACCTCCTCGGCGTGTGCACGTCGGACCATCTCCAATTCCCGTTCGTGGTCAGATTTGCATTTTGCCAACTCCGCCCTCAACGCCTCCACAACGTCGTTGTCGGCAACTACCAGTGGTGGGGATGGCACCGCCGATGCCATCTCCACATCAACGGGCGAAGATGGAGGACAAACCAACCGGGAACCATGTGGCGGTGTCACGTGGACCCTTTGTCGCCGGCTAGGTGGTTCAACCGGCAACCCTATGGCAATGTTGTGCTCGTCCATGTTTGACTCGGCGGCCGGTGGAGTCCCCACAATTTGATGATCTGGTCCCGCAAGGAAATCAAAATAAGATCGGACCCTCAAAGGATTCATTGGAGTTTGCCATGCCAATGGAATCGGACGGCCAGCGTTCCGTCCTAGCACGGCACTTGGTATGACCGTGACCCGGTGTGCCTGCCTCAAGTCTGGGCTCGTGCGGGGTATGGTGGACCAGTCGATATCCACTCCCAAAATTACCTCCGCGTAGACCATTTGGCATAACCACATTAGCATATGCCCGCGATCAAATTCCCTCGGTGCACCCCACAAGAAATCCCACACCTCCTTGCACCGTTCTCCAAATATTTGATGGCTCACCTCCCTCCATATGCCATAGCGTTGTCTAGACATCCGTTCAGCATTCGCGCTAGGAACGAACATCCTCGTCAAATGGGTCCACTCTACGTACCTTCGGACCGTGCTATACAACCACATGCCCCTCTCATTTTGCCAGCCGGGATTGGCGAGAATGTTCGGGTCCCGCGCCACCTCCAAATTGATTGGTTGCGGCCTGCCCCTCGGCGCATTGCCGCGTCTTCTAGCGCCTGCCGACCCCGGTCTAGCTTGCGGAGTCCCCCCCGGATCCAAATCCCCGCCACGTGGAGGTTCCGGCGGCAAGTTATCTTCGTCTGCCATCGTTGCCCCTAACCCCTAGCTTTGTATGCCTACTATAAATTAAACCTAATATGGTAGCACTTCCAAAATAAGCGCCACCACTCACAATTTTTTTTCCAATCCACTAAATCCAAATTAAGGCCGTTCAAAGTTCAAACTACATAATTAGATGTAAACCACTTTCAAAATAAGTGTTCACATATAACAGTTTCAGGTATGGTTCAAACTAACCGCAATGGGGTACAATGTATACCGTATGTAGGTGGGTTGCAGTACAATACAGATAGTAGGCAGATATAGTATACCGTTTGTCCCATATACGTATTTCAGTATGTATGTCCACCTGTAGCCCTCCAGCTCACCTCTATCTCCAAATGGCAAGGGCTGATTAACAACCTAGGCCCAAATGGAGGGAGGTGGGAGTGAGGGAATGAGGGAAGTGGGGTCCATATATACCCCAAGGAGGCGTCCTTTCGATTAGACGCCCCCTGGACCAACCCATGGACGCCACGTGCCCATGGGTGTCTCTACGCGACTGCTCGTGAGCAGTCGCACCCCTTCGTCGACTGCTATTAGCAGTCGACCATGGGGTGCGACTGCTCACGAGCAGTCGCAACCCATTTAAGTCGACTGCTGATAGCAGTCGACCATAGGGTGCGACTGCCCACCAGCAGTCGTCCGCACTTTGTCGACTGCTAATAGCAGTCGACTTGGGTTGTCGACTGCTGGTGGGCAGTCGCACCCCTTCGTCGACTGCTATTAGCAGTCGACGAAGAAGGGCAGACGACTGCTGGTGGGCAGTCGCACCCCTTCGTCGACTGCCCTTCTTCGTCGACTGCTAATAGCAGTCGACGAAGGGGTGCGACTGCCCACCAGCAGTCGTCCGGACTTTGTCAACTGCTATTAGCAGTCGACTTGGGTTGTCGACTGCAGTTGGGCAGTCGACAGTCCAAGTCGACTGCTAATAGCAATCGACTTGAAGGGCAGACGACTGCTCACAAGCAGTCGCCCGCCTGTCGTCGACTGCTCACAAGCAGTCGCCCGCCTGTCGTCGACTGCTCACAAGCAGTCGCCCGCCTGTCGTCGACTGCTAATAGCAGTCGAATTTCCATGTCGACTGCCCAAGAGCCGTCGACAACCCAAGTCGACTAGTTATGGTAGTCGACTGCTCTTGAGCAGTCGACATGGAAATTCGATTGCCGTCAGCAGTCGACACACCTATACGACTGCCCTTTAGCAGTCGATTCAGTGTGTCGACTGTCTAGTAGCAGTCGCTGTAATTCGTCGACTGCCCACTAGCAGTCGACACTGTTGACGACAGTTTACCCTGTGTGACGACATGGTAAACTGTTTTACCCCCCAAAACGGACGTGACGTTTTCAGGTCTGCCGTCACGTCGCTGTCACAGGACGTGACGCGACGTGACACGACGTGACACGACGTGACACGACGTGACGTGTAATCCCTGGCTACCCTTGGGGGCGGTGCTTGGTAATCACTATTATCGGGAGCTTCGCCTACACCGGATTCATCGTCCGTGCTGGCATTGTCATCTGTTCGGGCGTCGGACTCGTGGCCATCAATTGCCGGGCCGGGAATTCGACTAAGCCGTGTGCCAGCCCTTGGCATTCTAATCGATACCATTAGTCTTGAACCCGTTACATCCATAACGCCCTCAGTTTGTGGACGTGTAAGTGGGGTGGCCCCGGTAGTCCTCCATTCTCGCACATCCCCTTGTCGTTTTCTTTTTTGACCTCTCGTGGTCCGACCAAAGTTTGCCAATGCAATATTAGGGGGTGGCCTAGCCGGTGTGTGGTATGGGGCGCGCATGCCAATGGTGGCACCAACCAACCGGGAGCCCATGCATGGTATTGTTGGGGCCCGACGCGCAATGTATTGCGCCAATGTGTCATCCGAGTCGGATTCCGGTGCTCGCGCAACGGCCGGGCATTGCCCAATACCTCGCAATGGACTAGTGTTAAGGACAACATTGGACGTGCCCTCTCCGTGGGGCTAGGGAAAGGGTGGTGTAGTTTGCATGGGTTGTACATATGTTGTCGGCACAATAGGAGTGGGGACAACTTCCGTCGGTGGATGAATGGGGGAAGCATGTGGTGGGACTTCGTCCATGTCCATCCGGTTCGGAGCCGCTTCAAGAGCTTCATCCACATGTGGTTCGGCCACTACATCTTCATCCACTACGGGTTGAATGTCTACCGGTACATCGGGTATTGTAGTTGTCGGCGTAGCGGGACGCACATGCGTAGTGGAGAGAAAATCCCGACCGGCTATGTTGGCCCACATGTGAAGATCACCATCGTCCTCGACGTCAAGTCCATCGTATGCAAACGGATCATTGTGGTTGTCAAGGCCCAAATTCCCTCCACCATGTCCCCCATCGCTCTCGTTGTCCGAAGGCTCCGAGGAATCCCCGCCGGGTCCCGCGGGGGGGTCACCATTTATATCCTCGTCGACCGAATAGTCGGAGTCTTCGGACATCATGTTCACTAGATACCATGCGGCCGAGTCCCGATCATCCCTCTCCCGTGCCAACCGTGAATTGGTATAAATGTACACCAAATTTTCGGCCCTCGCCGAACTCAACCGGTTCCTAGTCTTGTTGTGCACAAACGACTAACTACTCCAATTTCTTTCGCAAGACGAAGAGGAGCACATTTGGGCCAATATTCGCTTTGCCAAAGGGGCCAAGTGGGTGCCACCTTCGCCCACGAGGTCCCACCACTCGTGGGGTGGGATGTTGGCTTCCATGGCTAGGGGTATATTGGCGAACGCGCCCCTACGCTCTTTGAATGCTTGAAATTCGGCCACAACCCGACCGTAATGACCGTCCTTGCCCGTGGTCAACCTCCTCATGGCGTCCAAGAATCCGGATTTAACGGCCGCGTCTTCGTGGATGACGTTGTCATCCAATAAATAAGGATTCAAGATTGTACCGGCATGGTGTAGGTCCGTGGTCATCATACGCCACCGGCTGCAAAAATCTTCTTCGGCCAAGGTAGCGAGGTTGTGTGCTAGGTTGAAAGGAGGATTCCTTAGGCTAAGCACATGTTTTTCCAAGTTCTTCATGGTCAACCAAGCCTTGCCCATTGCCGGCTCAACGCCATCAAACACTCTCCATGCTTTCAACACCTCCTCCGACATGTGGCGGTAATTATCGCAACTTGTCCAAAAATTGTCGTCATTAACCGTTGTCTTGATTTGACGTGCCTCCATTGCACTTCTCCTTCGATCATCGCCTCCTCTATTTAATTTGTTCACGTAGGCGCTCCAATCGGGATGAATAACCGTTTGTTCCAAAGCATGTCTCACCTTTAGAAGCCGGTCAATCATGAGGAAGTTGGTGGCGAATCGTGTGGACCCGGGCATCTTCAAGCCCAAATTGGGCGAGTAGGTGAGGAAGACTGCCCTCGAACATTGGTGGGCCCGGATGTATTTGACAATGTCCTTCGCCTTGTCTACGACGTCCTTCGCCCATCGTTGTTTACCCCAATCTTTCAACAACAAGTTCAAACAATGCGCCGCACACCCTTGCCAATATATGTGTAGCCATTCCCGGCTAATATTACTCGCCGCGGTTTTCATGGCCGCCGCATTATCGAAGCAAACTTGAACAACCTTTGTGGGGTCCACTCCAACGATGTAGCGTTTGACCTCGGTGGCCACGTAGGCGGCATTCTTTGTGCTACCGGTGGTGTCGATGGAACCAAGAAACACGTCGCCCGCCGAACAAATTTGCATGACGTTCATCAAAGGGCGGTGGACAACATTTTCCCATCCGTCCGAACAAATAGTGCA
Source organism: Polytrichum formosum (assembly GCA_964035585.1). Taxonomy (NCBI): domain Eukaryota; kingdom Viridiplantae; phylum Streptophyta; class Polytrichopsida; order Polytrichales; family Polytrichaceae; genus Polytrichum; species Polytrichum formosum. The sequence goes on along the minus strand of OZ037935.1, from coordinate 22,983,108 downwards.
CCCATATTTGTGGATGGATGATGTTGTCTTCAACTCCACGATTTTTTGTGTATTGAACCGTGCATCGTCAAGTAAACTCTTGCGCATTGCATGGTATGTTGGGGGTTTGTACATAATTCTAGCCTCGGCGGTTGCCTTAACGGCCTGGATGAACGCGGGATGGCGGACAATACTAATGGGGATATTAGCCTCATAAAAGGCTTGCGACCATTTTGTATCCAAGTCTCGTTTTGTCGAATTTTGCAACCCTTCCTTTAGTCCCATTTGCCGTTGGGAACGTCGGTGGGGTTCGGGAGTCGTCCCGAACACCAACTCCCTTGCCACTGACGGTGCGGGAGATGGTGGAGCGGTTTGGCTTCCGTTCGCGTTCGACAATGCACCGCATGACGCTTGTTGTTGGGACCCGACCACAGCTTCTCCCCCGTCCTCAACGCACTCGTCCACAAAGTCATCCGGAATTGGCGGCCACGATCCGCCGCACCTCGAAAATAAAGACTTTACAATCGGCCCTTGACGTTGATACAATGCCACCCCCCGCATCTTGCCGTCATTTTTTTTGTATCCCAAATGGGCAACCATGCGGTCTTTCCTATAAACTAATTCCAACGTGCAAAATTTGCACTCGACCTTCTTGGGCGTTGGAGTCCACTCCTTGGGCACAAACCAAGGCTTCCATTCGTTTCGCGTGCCCATCCCAATATAACCTACTACCTCTCTCCACTTGCAACGAATGCCAAAAGGCAATAAAGATCAACTAGAGCGAGGGGAAATGATGAATGCTAATGAGCGGTGAACCCTTTATAGTCCCGACGCTTGAACGTGCGCTAAATATAAAAGATGCTATGATATTAAAAGTGTTTAGAGTAATCTGCTATAGGATCCATTGCAAAAGTAATTTGTTTATGTTAGGAGGGGGGAAAGTCCAATGTCTGCCATTCGCAGCGGACTTCGGGGGTCGACTGCTGCTCTGCAGTCGACGTGGCAGTCGACTGCGATGTCGACTGCCACGTCGACTGCCATTCGCAGTCGTCATCGGGGGTCGACTGCTGCTTGGCAGTCGACTTGGCAGTTGACTTCCTGGGTCGACTACTAGTTTGCAGTCGACCCCGGAAGTCGACCGCCATGTCGACTGCCATTCGCAGTCGACATCGGGGGTCGACTGCTGCTTGGCAGTCGACTTCCGGGGTCGACTGCTGCTTGGCAGTCGACTTCCGGGGTCGACTGCAAACTAGCAGTCGACATGGCGGTCGACTGCCACGTCGACTGCCATTCGCAGTCGACATAGGGGGTCGACTGCTGCTTGGTAGTCGACGTGGCGGTCGAATTCCAGGGTCGACTACAAACTAGCAGTCGACATAGGGGGTCGACTGCTACTTGGTAGTCGACGTGGCAGTCGAATTCCAGGGTCGACTGCAAACTAGTAATCGACATGGCAGTCGACCGCCACGTCGACTGCCACTCGCAGTCGACATCGGGGGTCGACTGCTGCTTGGCAGTCGACGTGGCAGTCGACTTCCAGGGTCGACTGCAAACTAGCAGTCGACATGGCAGTCGACCCCCGCAGTCGACATGGCAGTCGACCCCCGCAGTCGACATGGCAGTCGACCCCCGCAGTCGACATGGCAGTCGACCCCCGCAGTCGACCGCTAGTTTGCAGTCGACCCCCGCAGTCGACCGCTAGTTTGCAGTCGATGTGGCGGTCGACTGCCATGTCGACTGCCATTCGCAGTCGACATCGGGGGTCGACTGCTGCTTGGCAGTCTACTTCCAGGGTCGACTGCAAACTAGCAATCGACATGGCAGTCGACCCCCGCAGTCGACTGCTAAATGCAGTCGGCCCACACGTCGACTGCCACATAGCAGTCGACGCCGCGGTCGACTCCTAATTGTCGACTGCCTTATCAAGAGTCGACTGCAATTGGGCAGTCGACTGGATGGTCGACTACCGTATAGCAGTCGACCAATCGTCGCATCCATCCTGGCCGTTGGATGATGCACGGTCCAACGGTCAGGATCCAGGGGCGCGGCGTCCGGTCGTACCGTCGGTGTGAGGCCCACCCAACCTATATATATAAGTAGGGAGGCCTCATTGACATCATTTTTCAACCACCCCTCCTCAAGCGGGACATTGGGACTAAGCATGCCTAGCATCCTTTGCCTAATGTTTTGAGAGGGCCTAGGGGGCGGTTGGAAGATTGGTTTAGGGTGCAAACTCTTGCCAATTTTGGATCCGATTTTTTGCGGTGGAGCGGTGTGAATACGGCCGTGTTTGTGAACACATTTGACTTGTGTTTGTGAACACAATAATAGCGTGTTTTTAAACACGATGGAGGATCGAAGTTGGAGGATGCTGGAGGACGAGCCGGATGCACCCGGCAGGGTGCACAAACGGCCCCCTAAGCGGCAACGACATTCCGATGTGGGATCATGAAGTGCTTCGGGAACGGGAGCCAATATTACCCCCCGTTCAGATAATACCGTTCCCGTCCGCCCAAATGTCGGTGCCCCTACGAGCAGCCAAGGAGGGGCTTTCGCGGCCTCATCGTCGTCGAGTAGGAGCGGGAAACCAAGGGTAAAATTCTCGGATGCGATAACAGCAAAGGTCCACCAAGCCATAGTTGACTGGTATTTGAGGAATGGAGAGGCCGGCATCAAATTCCGTTTTTTGGAGCAGCCGAAATACAAAAGGGTTGAGATAATTAAAAGGGACATGGAGGTTGCTATTCGACAGGAAGTGGATGGCCCCAAGTTTAGCGGTGATAGGAATCTTGCGGGGTTCGATTCATGGATGAAGAATAAGGCCCAAAATGGTATTTTCAACCTCAAGCAATTGGTTGAGAACATGTTCCCGGAGGGCGAAACAGGCGAGGTGTTGAGCCCTCGAGCTGTAAGAATCCGGGAAATATTTTTGTAGTGGGATCCCGTGGCCAAGGGATTGTCCAAGACGGCCTCCAAAATAATTCCTTGGTGTGAGCCCAAATTGATGCCCACATGTGTTGTTAACACTTGTAAAACATTACAAGTAGTGTTTTGTTGATTTATGATTATTCACAAAAATATAAAAAGAGTGAAGCTTGAAGAAAGCTAAGTTTGAAGCATTAGGCTTGTGTGGAGTGGATTTAAGTAGTATGAGGACATACCTTGGTAAAGTGTGGTAGGTAGAAAGCCAATGTTAGTTAAATGTTTGAATTAGGATCTTTGTTGATCATTTGAGGGAGGAAGGCTTAGAAGATAAGATGAGAGCCTACAAAGTAGGAGGAGACTTCGAAGGCTTATCGTGAGCCTTGAGGGTGCTCACCCCCCTCAAACTCACTATATAATTCCTCATTCTTCCTTCACTCATCCTCTCTTTCATTCGTGCTCCTTGGCACTCCACGTGTTATAAGTGGGGGTGTATGGAAGCAAGATAGGAGCACATGTGTGTGCATGGTTTTGAAGTTAGGAGCCAAGGCTAGTTGGCCTTGAAGAGGGCTTGACCTCTTGTTAGTATTAGTTTGGGTGTGAATGATTTTAATATAATTTATGGCTTCAAGTCGTAGTACTTGAGTTCATATTTCTTGGGTATATGTGTTTGCTAAGTATCATCATAACTATTCCACTCGGGCTAGGAGGAAATCGAAGGGTGGAGTACTTTTGGTGACACGTTGCCGGAACAAGAGTTGGTAAATGAGAGGGTCCTTTGAGTAGTCTAGGTTGGAAGGGGCATAACTTCCGAACAAAAGAAGATACTTCGTTGAAATTTAAAGGGTTATTAAAAAACTTGTTTATATGAACATGGTCAAAATCTGAGGATGTTTGGAGTACTGGAGCAGCAGTTATGATATTCTGAACTTTGCCTACATTTTCGAGCTGAAATGGGCATAACTCCTGGACAGAGGCTTGGAAACGCATGAAATTTTGAGGGATGCTTTGTTCTTAGGTTTCCTAGTTGTGGTACAAATTTCAAGTCATTCCGAATAAATGAGAAGGAGATATATCATTCTGAAGTGTTTTCAAGAGTTGCAGACTAAAAAGGCCATAACATTTTGGCAGAAAATGAAAATAGTTTGAAATTTCAGGGGGTCATAAACAATTACTTTTTATGATTGCTCCCAAAATTTGAAGTTCTTTGGAGCCCGTGGGAGGAAATTATGACATTCTGAAATCTGGGTAGACTGACACACCAAAATGGTCATAACTGTCGGACAGAAAATGGGATAGGCTCACAAATTGGTGAGATGTTTTTTTGCCTTGTCTCCCTAGTTACAGATAAAATTTCAGGACATTCCGAGAAGTAATGGGAAAGTTACACTATTCTGAAATTTGTTCTGGATGTAGCCTTGGGGTTAAATCATAAGTCATTAACGTTGTGTATATTCCAAAGGCATATTGGAATGATACATTGAGTTACTAAGGAAGGAGTTTGCTAAGTGTCATCAATACTATTCCACTCGGGCTAGGACGAAATCGAAGGGTGGAGTACTTTTGGTGACACTTGGAATGCGGAGAAATTGAAAAAGTGGCTAAAGGTGTCGGGCCCATGCCAACTATTGTGGATTCCCGATAAGGCAAATGTCGTGAGTTTGAGGAGCATTAAGAAGGTGGGGGGTTACGGGGAGGTGAGGAAGGTGAGGATTGAGGGCGACAATCGTCTCCCACCGGAGATTACGTGGGTTGAAAAGACCCCAAAGACGTCGGATAGACAAAAAACTCGTATCCAAGTAAGTGCGGAGGCATGCGTTTTAAAGAGCACGCATCCAGGTTTCATCAAGTTTTGGTTAATCAACAGTGTGTCCAATGCGGGTTATACACTATGGTGGAACGGGGGCACTCTACGAGAGATGTTCATCCGGGATATAGCCCACCGCCTAAATGCCAACATTTTGACAATGAACGCAACCGAATGGCAACTCTATGATCAAGTCCAAAAGTTCCGGGTGAAGAGGGTAAAGTTGGCTTGGGCATTGTTATGGATCATGGAGGCTTTGCACGCTACAAATGTGCAACACAACGATCTATCTATTGACAACATTATGTTACATTGGGAATCGGACGGGAGCCTAAAGATTGGGGTGTACGATTGGGGATGTGCAACGCATTCGGGTGAGGATGTCCTATCGCTATGGTATGCGGAAACCGTAGAAGCGAAGGCAAAATTGAGGAAGGAGAAGTTTTGGGTGGCGCCGGAACTGTTTTACATCCAAAACATGAGACACCAGAATCCCGATGTACATTATACCGCGGAGGCTGAGTGTTATGCGGTCGGCGTGCTTGCTCGACAACTTTGCAACGATGGTGATGACCGAACTCTCTTTGCCAATGAAGGAAGGAAAATTTGGGATGTCACTTTGAGTGCATTGACCTGGGAGAACGTGTCCAACCGCATTTCATTGACCATCGCCAAACTACGGATGCAGATGTAGTTTGTGGGGTGGAATGAGCCCATACACTGCTGGAGAACTGAGGTTAAGGATAGTGTTTTGTCTGTTTAGTTCTTTAGGCAATATCGTAGGGGTTAAGGTAGTATGCGTGTATCATTGATATGGACAACCTTGTATATTTTTTATATCTTTATGATATACTTGTTTTAATACAACGCGGTTTTTTTTTCTTCTACATATCATTGTTGAATTTAATCACATTTTTCCTAAACTACTTCCATCCATCCATATTCCACTATACCCAAACCATTCAAATTTAACCCAACAAACATATGATGTTGACTGCATTTGTCTGTTAATAGTATCAGTCGACGGCAATGGTCGACTGCTACAACTGCAGTCGACTATCTTCGTCGACCCTAAACATAGCAGTCGACGGTGGTAGTCGATTGCTATATAGGTAGTCGACTACCAACCATGGTCGACTGCCAATGTAGCAGTCGACTGCTATGTTGGCCGTCGACGAAGATAGTCGACTGCTACATTGGCAGTCGACCATGGTAGTCGACTGCCTATATGGCAGTCGACCATGGTAATCGACTGCTTATATAGCAGTCGACGGTGGTAGTCGACTGGTACATTGGCAGTCGACCAAGGTAATCGACTGCCTATATGGCAGTTGACCATGGTAATCGACTGCCTATATAGCAGTCGACGGTGGTAGTCGACTGCTACATTGGCAGTCGACTACCATGGTCGACTGCTATATAGGCAGTCGACAACTTAGTGGACTGCTACATTTGCAGTCGACCATTGTAGTTGACTGCTAAGTTAGCAGTCGATTAAGTGGTCGACTGCCTATATAGCAGTCGACCATGGTAGACGACTGCCTGTATTGATGTCGAAATAATTACTTATCTGAAAGATAAAAATCCCATTAGTATTTTTTTTTACTACAATAACGTCCGTTTGGCGTCACACCCTGGACGTGACGCGACGTGACGCGTTTAGGCCGCGTCACGTCCATTTGTATATCCCTGCGCACGACAACGTTCTATTGAAATTGGTTTAAGAGTGTTTTGAATGTTGCTTCTTGTGTCAATATAACACTTTAACATGAATAAAATGACATGATAGTTATCAGAAGAAGAAAAAATTAGGTCAACAATATCCAAATTTTGAGAGTTGCATAGGCAATATAGATTGCACCTTGGTTAAGATTCGCCGTTATTATAAGGATTCAAACCATTCATAGTTTTTTCATGGTAATTTTTTTTCAATCAAGAACACAGTGGTTATTGACCACAATGGTTTATTCATATACATTGATCCTAAATATCCCGGATCAGTTCATGATGTGTCATGCTTGCATGCATCCTCATTGAATAGAAATTGGAGAATTTACTTTACACATACAGACAATTATTTTGAGTATGTTCTAGGTGACCCCGGCTATCAGGACGAGACCAATACATTGTGCGAAGGCTAGAGTGTCAAGAGCAAAACTTGTTATAAATGATACTTGTTAGTTGATAATCATGTTATAAATACTTATAATAAAATCTATGCATGATTTAGGGTATAGGTGGAGTGGGGCATAAGTGTCTTAAACCCAAATGAAAAAGATTGCTAAAAAATTCGACTCCATAAAATCCAAGTATATTCCTTTGTTTAAGGCTGCTTGCTACCATACTAATTATTTACACTGACGGAGACTAGACTTTACTTACCATATTGGAGAACACAACGATGATGAAGATGATGATGGTTGGAACGGTGACCTCTAGTGTAGCATTAAAATTTTAGTTCTATGGTTATAGGTGTTCTAGGGTGAGGGAGCATGAGGCTTAGCAATGTTATGCCTCACCGACCCCCAAGTCGGGCGTAGGTGAGGGTCAAGGATATGGAATCCACCAAAGACCAAACCATATGTACAAATTGACAAACCTTGGAGAACTACCCACCTAAGTAACCATGAACCAAAGACACCTACCTTGATGGCTTCTAAGAATGTAGGTTTTGGAGATTATGTGAGGCTTGATTATCTATTTTATTTTCCACCCATCCCTGCTATCAATATGCAGAAGTGAAACCACACTAAACTATGAGTTGTCAAAGTATTATTATACATATCTTTAAAATTGACCGTAGGTTCAAATCATGTTCAATTTAGGCAAGATTTTGTAGAAGTCACTTTTGATAAGGTCGCAATTACGCCCTAGTTACCATAAATACATGAGGCAGTAGGCCATGTCCCTTATCCATGCTTCGTAAACCTACCCTATGTTTACATTCAATTGTCATCATGGATTTGATCAAGAGTGAAGCATCTCCATTTATGCCAACTGTAGACATGTTAAGTGACCCTATTGGTAGGTACTTCCAACTCCATGTGCAATTTTTGCCATCTTTTTGGATTGGATTGGATTGGGTTTTGTCACATTATCGCTTTCTTCTTATACCATATCAAAACTTGGCCATAAAGATCATGCACCCAACAAGTTGCAATTGCACTTTCATTTAGGTGTGTTAAACTTCATGATTATGGTCTTTATTTTCGTTTTTGTTGTATCATTTTATACAACGAATGCCCCATATGCTCATCATACGATCTCATATGAAGACTTTTGAACTAACTTTAGGGTAGCGTTGGAAAATCAACATACATGCTCACACAACCTCATTGTATGCAAAAACTACAAAATCAACCTTTATATTCAAACATAACCTCATTTCTAGACACTCATAACCAAAACAACCTATATGTGACACAAACATACTCACAATACTCAATGAATGCAAAATCAACATTTATGCAACATATGCAACTTCAAGGGCTCAAAAAATGCAACATCAACCTCCATGTGGCACATACAACCTCAATTTGCCAAAAAAATATAAAATCAATCTTTATGTCAAAAATACAACCTCATATCAAGTCATTTGATACAAAATCATATTTTGTGATATTCAAACATCATAAAATAATGCAAAAAATGCAAAATCATTCTTTATGTCAAGCATACAACCTCATATCAAGTTATTTGATGCAAAATCATATTTTGTGATATTCAAACATCATAAAATGATGCAAGAAATGCAAAATCAGCCTTTATATCAAACATACAACCTCATATCAAGTCATTTGATGCAAAATCATATTCTATGATATTCAAAAATCATAAAATGATGAGAGAATATAAAATCAGATTTTTGTGACTAACACAACCCAAAATCTTACAAGTAGAGCAAAGTTAGCCTATGTGGTACTCATAGTACCAAGAATGACATTTGAAATGCAAAATCAACCTATATGGCTCTACAAGAAGAGAAGGTTGGACACTCTTGACTTGAATGTTTCTTCCAAAATCACTCCAAGATCATGGGTCTTTTTCAAAATTTTAATCTTTTACGATATCTTCTCTTCAATGAACATTCCCTTATGCTTCTCCGACTCTATACGAACAAGGTTCGTTTTTGCCTTTCTACGTCTCTGCTCTACTTTTCCAACGAACATTTCTTCTTTGCTAAAATCATTAGTAAAATAATTGGTAATCCCAACCAAACTCCTCGATTGTGCAGATAACATCTCTGCCTTGGTGAGAGGTTTCTCTATGAGAATTTTGACATCATTGGGGAAAGAGCCTCTCAAGCCCCTAGAAGAATCTTGTGCACCGGGTGACACCGATGTTAAACACTCCAAATCTCCACTTAAAGTACTCGACGAGCAACGGTCGATGATGGATTGTCGTCTCTTCAACACATTCCGGGCCGCATGACCATCGGTGCACTTTATTTGTTCCAACACTTCATCGCATTGGAGAGTGGCATTGTTGGAATTATTTTTATTGCTAGTGCATGTTTTAATCTCCTTTAAGGTTTCTCTTAAACAATCCTTCAAGATTTTTCCAATAAAGAGAAAGTCGGTATAATGATCCTTATGCTCTTCAAACACTTCCTTCCGCACGGGACTATCGTACATAGGCCATTAACCGTGCACATTTGACTTTGATGTTTTATTTTTTGAGGTGGGTAGCAAAATTTTCCAAATTTGGTACTTGAATTAAATTAATGGCTCACTTAATATTAGTGTTGAAAAGTAAAATGGAAATTTTTATTGAAAAATCATGACCTTTTCATAGTTCTTTATACAACTGTATTGGGCATTGGAAATTAACTACCTTAACCACTAACCGTGCACTATCAATGTTCATTCAACTTTTGCTAGAGGCGTTACAAAAGAAGCTTTTTTTTTGGCAAACACAACTGTTGGACATTGTTGGCTTTTAAGCCTCATTTCTTGTTTTTTCTCAACCTTATTTTCTGTTGGGCATTCTTGTTTTTCTTTCTTCTTCAGTTTTGCTACCTTCTCCTTTTCAAGCTGCTTCCGGATTTTTTCATCATTCTTCGCTTTTGCAAGGTCTGCTCTTATTTGCTTCTTCTCTTCTTGCTTGTTAAACTCATCTTCCAACTCGTTTGCAACTCTTTGCCTTTCCAAAGTATATGTTTGTGAAGTTAAGCATTTTCCATGAGGATTCAATCTTTTGGGATTCTTAGGCTTTCTTCTAGAAGCTTTAGGGAATGAAGGGATCTTCAAGATGTTGGAAAGGTCTTCTTGTTGATGGACATTGTTCCTGTAACAACATACAAAATCGAATATCTTAAAATCAATAATGCTTGTAAAAACTGAGAGGTTGACATACTAACATACATGACATACAATGAAGCAAAAATCAAGTTTACATAATCAAATTGAAAATATTGTCTTACTTGTCATTGGAATTCTCTTAATTCTAGTAACCCCTGCCCATGCACCCCCAGATTCATATTCGACCTGATTTCCGACTCTTCCTGACCAACAAGCCCAATTACAAACAAACAAAAAACCTTTGTTTGTTAGAGTTCAACAACAATTATTGAAGATGGTAGTTGACATGCCTGCCACATGGGAGAATAAACTGATTAAGAAGCTGAAGTAGGTCAGTTCATGGTAATGCAATATGCACTTACCAGTATGTATGCAAAGTTGCTTGCCTCCACATTAGAAGTTGCAACCATCCAATCATCTTGGGCTGCTATTATATCAATTTTAGAGTTGTTCATCACGAGCATCTTTGACTCAAGTCGGAGTGCTCCATAAACCTATAAACACAACCAGTTTTGGTTACTAGTACTCGTCACTTTCAATGGGAAATCTCCACGATGATGGATAAGTAAGGGTAAATCCAAAGGTTGTATAAAAAAAAGACGAGATAAAATTTGACAAACCGTAAGGGTGGAGTTCTCCATCACAAAGTCCTCTGATACGAGCTCAAATGTTGAACTGGGACGGTCTGGATCTCCTAAGGTAAGAGAGCTCCCAGACAACATTCTCACCATCCCCCCAACCTCTGATGATTTCCACATCATGTAAATATCAATTTTTTTACTATGACTGGTATCCCACCCAATCTCAAGATGGAAGAGGTGTCTGACATATCATCACTATGGACTTCCAACACAAAGTGCACAAGTAGAAATGTACTCCTATTTGACAAAAAAATTGTACTTGAACTAATTATTTCTATAAGCTTGTTACCTTGTGCAGTCTGAGTCTATAAGACTTTCAATGAAATCCACAACGTATCAAAATAGACCAACAAAAGGGACCATGTCATACTACAACAAAGTCAAGGTGAGTGCCAATAATGATATTGAAATTAAAATAGAGTAAGTGGTTACACACCTGAGTTCTGGTCCATACCATACGAACTACGATCCTTGCAGACCGTTCAATAAGTACGTTCCCCCAAAGAGGTCGGACAGGAAATGCTAGAAGGTCAGTGTCAGTCTTGGTTTGCTTATCATTATTTGAAATAAGCAAGGTTCTTGACAACACGTCAAACTGAGTGCCAGCTGCTTCTGCATTTTGCAGGCACCCTAAGCTATCTCCACCTACAACCAGGCCACAGGTGTTCCAGAAATGTGCATAAGTTAATGGCATTAGATTCCACACATACAAGAACCTTGATGTTCAACTTTCACAGGACAAACCTTCATGTCATCAGGCATTTGGTCCAAAATAGGTGAATCAAAATAGACAGTAAACCTAAAAATAACACACAAACATTAGAACAGCTAGTCTCTCTTAAGTTAAACTCAAGAAACACCAAGACCATGATGAGTGGCGATTTATGCATCAGCTTCAGAATAGAAAAAACATCACTATATTTGTTAATTTGAGACTTTCTCTTGTCTCAAATTAATATATGGACCACAACAACATGGTTTAATGTTTGGGTCGTCCTACCCAAACCATCTTGATATGAGTTCTTAATTGGGTTCTTGATATGAACACCCGCTTCAAAGTATTTGCATCTTACAACATTCTCCAATACACGGGGGGTTCACTCCATGTCAAGTTGAACACCACGTGCGGCCAAAGTTTGCTACCCCTATATTACATGGAATAGATAAATTTAAAAATTATGATATTTTTTCTACATATACTTAACCATTGATAATATCTTTCGTATATTTTTTTGAAATTTTTAGTCATCTTCATTTTTAGTAGTAATTATTTTAGTTCAATTTTGCGTCATTCTAGTTAGAAACGGTATGTTTTATTAAAAAAACAGATCATCAAATTTGGTTACTATTTTTTACTATGTAATAGATACCGTATATATCTACCCATGAAAAAAAATTGATAAAATTTTGACCCATTTTGGTGATGCAACTTACCAAAAGTAGATTTTTTTTGGCCGCACGTGGTGTTCAACTTGACAATGGAGTGAACCCCCCGTGCTCCAATATATGTGTGATTTTATCCATGTTCTTATATTTGTACCTGTCTCAAAATGCCGAAAAAGTCCCAAATTAACGAATATAGTGATACATGTCTCTATTTGTAAGACATGTATCATCAATGTTTTGTCAAGTTTTCACAGGAATGTTTGTTTCAGAATGGATAAAAAACAGCTGAGAAAAGTCCAAACTGTGACTGAAACTTTCTACATCAGCGAAACGCTCATAATCAATGGCTATACAACCTCTTCCACCACCACCGCGCCCTGTCCCTCCAGAGGTTGAGATCTTTCCTCCCTCCCCTAATCTGCAACCCCATCAAGATGTATTTTGTAAGCAAACACTATCAACCCCCTGAACAAACGCAACATCCCTGGAAGAAGACGATGCAGAGATTAATGCCGGAAAGCTCAAGAATCAACCATTACTCAAGAAGTGCATTGCTCATGGAAGTGGCACCCAATCATGTTTGATAACATACTAGATAAAGAAGAAGAAGCACAGATGCACTTCCGTAAGACCATGAGCCACTGGCGCGGACTACTTCCTTCGGTCGGCGTTTACAACGTTCTCGCAACTTTTGCACAACTTGAGGAGGTAGCAAGAACTACTAGTAATGTTCACGGCGTGGCTCCAGTGCAGCCACGGCCCCAAGGGTTAAGAAGAATCCTGGCCTCCGACTCCACTCCGACTCGTTGGCGACCACCTAGGGTTTGGTTTGTTTGAACCACCAATGATCATCTGCGACAACGAACACAGGACCTCTTCTGATGAAGTTTGATTCAGCAACCAGAAGTGATGGAGGAAGATCACGACGAGAAGCGAGACAGAGAGAGGTAGGGTTTCCCGAAAACACGGTAGACAGAGACAGTCCCGAAAACAGGGTAGACGAAAACATGGTCGAGATTAAAAGCATGGAGATTGGACGGTCGAGATTAAAAATGAACGGTGAAGTGCACGGTAAAGTGCACGGTCAGTGGCTGTGAGCTCGGGGAGATCACTCCCTCTTTAATTGATGCATACACGTGCGCTCAGGACCTATTTATCGGGGGGCTATTTACCTTGTAGAAAATATTTTAAGGTATGGTATTTTTTAAAATAAAGGTAAATGCTTGTATTTTAATACACCCTATCAATAATTATAATTTTTTGTGGGAATCATTTAAAAATACCCTATTTTACTTATACTGCATTTTTTTCCTTATACCCCAAACTACCAAGACCCCTCCAACTTCGCCATTTTTTTTTCTGTGGTGCCCATGACCAATGGTCTCAGGGCAGCCTAAAGAAAAAAATGAGTTTTTCTCTTTTCTTTTGGAAAGAACATTGTAATTCAAACCCCAGGGAAGTCACTCCATTGGTCAAGTTGACGCCATGTGCGATAAAAGTGAATCTACTTTTTCTAAAGGCATCACCAAAATGGGTCAAATTTTATCAATTCTTTTTCTCTAGTAGATATACATGGTATCTATTACATAGTAAAAAATGGTAACCAAATTTGATGATCTCTATTTTGTATAAAACATACCGTTTCTAACTAGAATGACGCAGAATTGAACTAAAACAATTACTACAAAAATGAAGATGACTAAAAAATTCGAAAAAAATATAAAAAAGATATTATCAATGGTTTTGTATCTCTAGTAAAAATATCATCATTTTAAAAATTATTTATGACATATAATATAGGGGTAGCAAACTTTTATGTGCATGGAGTGATTTCCCCGGGAATTCAAACAGAACGTTGAAATTTTCCTTCCCAGCATGTGGGTAGAGACCATTAACTCCACATTGGATACGTTGGTTCAGTAACATTCAAGTCAGTCAGCCTGCAAAGTCATCCATCCAAGCTTTTTCTACAAAAAATTACCTCTTTTCATCCACTAGCATAGACCCTACCCTACACCCGCTACCCCTAGTAATTGTTTCCACGCTATTTTACATGTACTGACTAGATAAAAGAGGCCATTATATGTCATGGTATTTTACATGTAAACATGTTTCACTATTTTAAAACCCCCTATATTATATGTATTTTTTTGCAAAATTTATTTACAATGAATATATTGGACCCTATTTTTTATCGCACGTTGTTTCTACGATTTTCGCCAATGATCTCCCCGAGGCTGTGAGCGGTAAGTGGCCTATGTACGATAGGTACAAGCTGGGTTATTTGCTTGTGACCTCTACAATACTTGGCAAAATGAACATTGTAGGATACTATTAGATATGATAAGTGGAGAAAATCCACAATAGGTTTGAATCCCTTCTTCTGCCTAAGTGTCTTTGATGGGCGAGCTGGCAATGACAACCCATCATCATCCTCGGCCTCATCTCCATCTTCTTCCAAACGTACCACTATTGGAACCATTGATGATTATAAAATACCTAGACAAAATCAACAACTTCCATAAATCTCAACCCTAATCATAGACTATACATAGAGTTTGCAAGTAAGCAAAAATTTGAAACAAGAATTAAAATGAAATATGAAAGAGCTGGGATTATAAGCCCTCCTCGCAGCACTCAACTTAATAGTGGTACTAACTTAATAACGGTTTCATATTACATATCACACTATATGTCGCAACCCTTGCTAGTTTTCCTTAAGTAACTTGGTCATTTTTCCAACTCTAGTAAGGGTCACGAGCGCTACCCCTTCGCATTCCGCCATGCGAATGGTTAGCTCCCCATACCGCGGACCCATTAGTTCAAAGGAGGGGAACCAACCCTCCTACTCTTTCATTTGGGACTTACCCCTTAATCGGTAACCAATTCTTAGATGTGGACTTCCTTCCATGGAAATACAATCTTATGTTGATCATTGCATTGCCAGAGCAACATTACAACAACCCGAGCCATACTAGGCAACTATGCCCTCACATTGGACCAATGCCCATGGAGGCCGTGCCGTTCGGCCTCGGGTGGGTTCAGCCACACCACCTCACCCACATAAGCCTCTAGGACTCTAAGCATGGCCCCTATCCCACCGTCAAGTAACATTTTGTCTCTCTCCCAACACTTGGGGCCAAGTAGACATTTTCCCTTAACCGCTAGGGCTGGAAGCCCCCAACAGCTTCAGAACCCCATAACTTCTTCATATGATCTTTGATGCTAATAATCAACTACTTCATCGTCATCTACATTTCATGTAGATGCCGATGGACTACTCACTTGCCCCATTCGGTGCCCCATTCAAATTGCCATATCTCCTAGCTCACACCTCCGATTGAGGTGTTCTTGAGCATTTTAAATTCGGCACGCCATAAACTACGCATAGCTTATGGCCTTACCCTCGTGCCTCCTAGTCTCCATGGGTGGGAGACGTTCCTAATGCCTGGGGCCCTCACCCACACTAGGATCATTTGGGCCCTCTCACCAATGGCGCCACAAGTCCCGGGTGTCACTCCGGGGTCCCCCTTGTGCCCATGGTATTTCAGGCACTCCTCATGGAGAGGTACGCGATACTATACCTAAGACCAACAAACTCATCACCACCTAATCCACTTGATGGAATTGCTGCAACAAGAATAACAATATCCTTACTGCCATCCCCTTCAACTCAATTTTCCGAGTCATCAATATTTTGAATATTCCAGTGGATTGAGGAATCCAAACAGATTAGTGCATGCCTAGCTGATCGACAGAAAATCTCTCTGCAAATTGTTGCTGCAACGTCTTAATTTCTACAGTTCTAACTTCTGCAGTCCTAACTTCTGCTACCAGTAGCTTGCAGAGAGCTGAGTTCCAAGTCGAGCTTGCAACGGATTTGTACTGGGTTCATGCAATCATTTATTATCAGGTCCTCTGCAATTCAACACGCTGAAGCCGTTAGAGACTACATCAGACAACTCTGAACCTACAGTTGCAAAAGAATTAACGCTTCCAACAATTTGGAGAGAGCACCAAAACTACTTTTCCCAGTGCCATTCCAGATGAACTCCATTCTCTGAGTCATTTTGCGGGAAATTTGAGCCAGTTACTACATAAATCTACAAAAATACTCATATGTGTTAACTATTCTGCAAATTTGCCTACAATCTCCCACCCAACAAACTCAATATCTCCCACCCAGCAAACAAAACAATGCCCGATCCAGATGGCTCCCAAACTTCAAACCGCATCAAACTACATCATCACACACCTCTCTAGATACCTAAATAAGTGACGATAGAAATCTGACAAAATGTACATCATTGAGATCTTCTCTTCATTTTCGGAGCTAAACTAAATTACCTAACCCAATTTCAATTCAATTCAACTCTCCTCATTTTCGGAGCAACTAAATTATCTAACCCAGTTTTGATTCAATTCAACTCTCCTCATTTTCGGAGCAACTAAATCCCCTAACCCAATTTTGATTCAATTCAACTCTCCTCATTTTCGGATACCTAACCCAATTTCGATTCAATTCAACTCTCCTCATTTTCGGAGCTTTAGATTCATTGAATTACAAACCAACTGGGTCCCCTTTGACTTGGTAGGTGAGCAGATAGAATCTAAAGTTGGCCCGTGAAATGAGAGAAAATCACAACACAAATCTTGGTGCATTCAACGCTCATCCTCCTCGCAACAGTCAATGGTACTCCTCCTCACACAACCCACAACAAATGGGCTAGGTCGCGAGGAGCACAACTCCAACCCCTGCCGCATGTGGGAGCCGGGCTTCAACTAGACCCGGTCTCAAAACCCTGATGGGCCTGCTATGTCTGGTGAACCCATGGTCAAATGCGTTTTGAAGGTCTCCCACACCTTCAAAGGAGTCTGGGTCCGCGTTTTTTTTAGATGTTGTTGACGGGTTGGCTTTTTGGTTACCGACGGGTCATTCCCCTAACTCCCCCAACTTAGCAGATAACTCAGGGGGGTTAGCAAATAACTCTACTAGATAAAAAATGTAAAATGTGTAGATGGTTCTGCAACTACGCAAACCACCTCAATATATACAACATTTAGAACCTTGGACAACTACTAAAATAACTATAATTAACTAGATTTTTTTCAATACATTTTAGGAAACAACTATAGGTAACTAGATATATGTAACTATATTTAACATCCACGTTAAATAAACTAGACCAAAAATGGTAGGAACAAGTGATGTTCAAGTGTGAACGCAAAGTGGTTAGGAAATTTGCTCTTGAAACAGAGAAGTCTATGCATAGCCTCTGTCCTACAGACATAGCCAAAAAATCTCGAAACTTGGGTTGGAAATTAGATTTAGCTTTTTGCTTGACCCAACTCTCAACACAAGTCCCGAGCCTCACCTCCAAAAAGTGATGCCATGTAGGCATCCATGTCATACTTGGGGACTTAGGACTTGGGACCCTTTGTGAACCGGCCCGTCCCGACTTCCATGCTCTCAACGGCTGAGATTGGACGGATTGAGCTCAAGTGATACTGGGACTTGGGACCCGTGTGAACGGGCCCTAAGTTGCTTACCCCTGCGATGACCAAGGCTTTTCGGTTGTTGAATTCTGTGGAAGGACTCATCAATTGCGGTTGTTTTGTTTTGAGTTTGTTTTGAGAGTCTGTGTTGTGTTGAAGCACACGGTGATGCTTGGTCAAACATGAACACGGTATAGAGGAACGGGCTCCCATTCACGTCGGTGTAAAATCAAACTCCGACGTTACTTTTATTTATTTATTTATTATGTTGAAGCACGGTGACTGTGAATCGTCACTCCTCAATACCTACTTATAAGGTTGATCAGCTAATTTATGTGCTGTGTCCTACTGAGTGAGGAAGGAAGGAAGGCAGGATTGCACAGTTATCCCCGCAACAGGATTCTCGAATTTCATCTCCAACTCAATTCGGTGCCAGGATTGCGGTGCTCCCGGAATGCTTCATCAGCTTCCCAGGGGATGTCTCGTAATGTAGGCCATCAGCAGCGCCCGATTGACTCTCAAGTCTGAGTTTCATATGTAACTTAAGTTATGTGGGATGAGCGTTTTAGAAGTGCAGTGAGTGAGCGCATTCATTTATAGCTGCCATGCAGGGTGGTGGTTTCTTGGCCAATCGCTTCGCACTTCTTCCCACCCCCACCGTCGCTGCTTTGCTTCTTAGATCATCTGGTAACGCCGCGAGGGGGGCTACTCGCATTCAGGACATTGCCCGCAGTTGCGTCATCCAGCCGAGAACGAGGGGAGGAATTAGTAGCTCATCACGGCCTCCTTTGCCTCTCTTGCTGCAACGGAGCACGCCAACATCTTGTACCAGGTGCGCTTCACATTTGGAGGCTAGGGAGAGGGAGGGCACTATTGACGCAGCAGAGTCGGCATCGGCAGAGGGCGCCGGCCTGCCTGGTCAGTCAAATTCTCGCACATTACATCATTCTCTCTCTCTCTCTCTCTCTCTCTCTCTCTCTCTCTCAATTATCGTGGCCGTTAGGGCTCTTGCCTCCTGATTAGGTATATCCAAAAACTAAATCAATTCATCACACACTTCTAAAATTATGTATCATATAAAATTGTACAATCGCATCAAACCATAATTGCAAATCGACACCTATCGAACAGAGCTTTGCAATTGTTAATCTCTCAACTTTGGAACTCTGCGTTGCTCATATACTGGTTCTTATGGCCTCCTTGTGGGTGTTAGGCTTCTGTTGCCTCCTGATCTATGCCCTTCCACTGAAATCAATCTTTTGTGGGCTAAACCCTAAACCTTCATCACAGACCTTTAAATTCCCTTATAAACACGGATTTCACAGTCGTGCATTCAATCGCATTTACATTGATACACTCACATGAAACTAAAACTTTAACATTGAGTCAATCCATGCCTACCAACATAGGTTTGCAATTCTAAGCTTCTTTTGTTTCTACATCTTATAGTTGCAAGACCTAAAAGGTTTGAGATATGAGTTGAACCAGCGTTGAATGAGCATTAGCTCAATGTTGTGTCTGCAACTCAAGAAGATATCAAACCCCGAAGGGTATTTATCGACACTGACTCCACATTCAACGCTACCTAGTCGCTTGCATCTTGAGATGATTTTTGTGTCGCTAGAGCAACTTGGGACCCACAATTTGTACTTCTCCTGCATCCATCTTGATCTTGAAATCGAAACGTCTTTAATGAGAGGAAGTAACAGTTAAGCCACAAATGAGCTCAGGCTCACAAAGCGTTCAAGGGACTTAGACCTCCCCCCCCCCATATTTTTGGAGATCAGGATTTGTGCAATTTTGTTGTGCAGGTCATTGAGGAACAACCATTTCCTAAGCTGTATCCAGAACGTCAAAAGTGCAATTTTATTTTACAGGGAAGCAGGGTGTAGGTGCAGAACGGGCCCAAGAATTGAGGACTTCCGCATCTGAGGAAGTGCCTGTGACAATCAAAGTGTCGGAAGAGCTAGGGCAACTTGAACCAATGGGTCCAGACTCAGACGTAAAAGATGGTGTCAAAGTGGAGAAGTCAATATGGTCGAAACTGGGGCAGAGGGTCAACATTGCAGGCATTCAATTTGCCTCACATATCATCATGGGAAACCAACACCTTGCTATCCCTCACGTCAGTGTCCCTGATATACGGTGAGTTCTGAACCTTCATTGACATTGGTCTTTCATGTTCACAATATTTTCTCCTGAATTAAGTTTGTTGAAAGCAAAGCAGTTCTTTGGGTTTTCAAAAGGAAGATCTTCATCATTATGGCCAGTCTAATGAGTACTTCTTTGAGCCCTCATGTGCAGTGAACCAATGTATGTGTCTCTACAAGGACAAAAGATGCAAAACTCCTTAATTGAGCGAAACGATCAAAGTCAATGTTGCATTGTAACATAGGTTACCTCAATCCTTTATCCAGGTTTGATGGTTTTGATGGTTATGGTAAGACCTGGCAATGAAGATTAAAGCATCTGTAGTCAACACTGGTGTTTACTGGCAGGTGGGTAGACTGGAAGGCTTTACGTGACCGTGGCTTTGAGGGTGTTGTCTTTGACAAAGACAACACTCTCACTGCACCATATGCACTTGCAGTCTGGCCAGCCCTTGGTCCATCTCTACAAGAATGTCAGGCCATTTTTGAAGGCCGAGTTGCCCTTCTGAGCAATTCAGCAGGTACATCTGTCTATTCTGTAGCCCAAAACATGGGAGGTGCAATTTTATTCTGTATAGTGCTTGAGAAGAATTCGTGTCCAATAATTTGCTCCCAGTTTTTCAGTATTGTGGATATTTGGATAAAGTCAAGAGTCCAATGCTGCAAAGCATGCATGGCAGCTCCATAAGTTCGTCATAGCAACAGTTTTACTTTCAAACCAGAATGGTGCAAATATTAACCGATGCAATTTGGAATGCATGGATGGGGACTAGAGCAGGGTTGTATCAATTTGATCCTGATGGGGTGGAGGCAAAAGCATTGGAGGAGAGATTGGGTATTCCAGTCATTCGCCATGGTAATGATACTCACTGCTGCACTCTGACATGTTCATGGTTGCAGTAGTGTTCCTGCATTGATGCAACCAAACTCTACACGAACATATTAGAATAGTGGTTTTTTTCTCAAATCTGCATAATATTCGCTAGCACCCCTTCTGACAATTTGTAGAACAAAGTGTCATGGATCATATACTCTCTGTGAAGACTAGCTAATATTTGAGAAGGAGGTGGCTGTTGTTACATGTCTTGGGGAGATGATGAAAGGAGTAAGTGTTTCCCATGTGTCTTGTGAACTCATGTAGAAAAAATCACAAATCACTCAATTGATCAAATTTTGTTGTGCAATGGTTGTGGTGTACCTCCTCTAAGTGCTACTTAATGTTCCTTTTCCAGGTGCATCACGACACAAGAGTGGTTATCTATGTTGTATTCTAGCTTGACTACAATCAGTCTGCCTTTCTTTTATTTCAGATTGTTTTGGAAATAAACAAGTCAATCTCTTAGTGCATAATCATGTATTGAGGTAAGTGTTGATGTGGAATTTATGAAATTCAGGAACCAAAAAACCAGCTGGTACAGCTGAGGACATCTCCAAGCATTTTGGATGTGAGCCATCACGACTGGTCATGGTAAAAAGCTAATCCACAGCATATTGGAACTCATTGAGAGAATTATCATGGGATTGCATGAAAAGAAACTTCCTTTCCAATCTTTACCTGCATTGTGATCATGCAGTTCAGTTGCTCAAGACTATAAGTTTAGCACATCTCCAGTAAGGTGTAAAAATTTCCTATTTTGAAGTAAATTGTGTACAGGTTTACCTTTTGACTACTTTTTTTTTGCTACATTACCTCTAAGTTGTCATAACATTACACAGCTTAGCCATGGCGTTCTGTGGGCCATGGCTAAGCTGAGTAATCCTCTATGTTTTTAAGCCAATGTTCCTGCATTATATAAATGTTCCAAGTGTAGGAGTCTGGTATTGGTACTTGCAAGATAAGATTTAGTTTCTCCTGTATGATGAATTTGGCTTTGGGCTCACTGATGATACTGTGGTGTTGTCCACAATCTGGCAGGTAGGAGACCGGTACTTCACGGACATAGTGTACGGCAATAACAATGGCTTGTTAACAATCAGGCCTGCTCCACTTACGCCAATTGGAGAGCCATTTATTGTCCGACAGGTATTTCTTTTCTCTTCAACGTAGTGAGCATGTTTGTGAGTCTCTTGTAAAGTTTGGGCCCTTTGACGCCCATCCAAATTACTGTTGCTAAGGTGTCCCTAAGGGGATTCCTTGACAGTGGATTTTTCCGTTGGGAGTTGATCCACTATGATTTTCCATTGATTCTTTGCATACAGAATCAATAATTTTTTTCCACTTGTAGTGCATGCTTGGAGGTAGTATATAAGTCTGAATGAAGCTCAACCTATTTCATTTCATTGAGGGCCAACTTATTTTAGCACCTCTTGACATGCCAGAATGAGTTTGACTCTCAATGAACTGATATAGAATGTTCTTCGTTCAAACCTCCACAGTACCATTAAGCAGGCATATAAAAGATATTGAACATGGAAGGTGTTGTATGCAAAACAACCAATTCTCAATCAAAAGTCAATTGAATCATAGGATAATTCTAATATGCATCTATTACATCAGACTAAAATCTGGGCTGCACATCTTTAAGGTCAAAATAACCTGGCAACCACATGAAGAGGTTATCTGGATTATTTCAGCTTTTAACATCACAGATGCCACTTGTGTTGACCTCTGTGA
The DNA here is from genome assembly GCA_964035585.1 of Polytrichum formosum. NCBI lineage: Eukaryota > Viridiplantae > Streptophyta > Polytrichopsida > Polytrichales > Polytrichaceae > Polytrichum > Polytrichum formosum. The sequence goes on along the minus strand of OZ037935.1, from coordinate 22,960,813 downwards.
TCAAGCCTGCATATTATGAATGGAGTTCCGTCCTGTTCAATGATGTAACATTTGCAATATTGCACACTTTGTTTAGACCAGTGTTGGACTGGTATCATCTTTTTTGATGACACTCGGGTATCTAAATTAAGGTTTTTGCTTTTTTTTGGATACCCGTAGAGTACAAGTTTTTGAGGATATTTTTGTGACTGATATCATCCATGTCTACATACCATGCAAGAACCTTCATACCTAGGTAAACTTACCATAGTATCAAGATCCTATTAGGATGGTATTGACCCAAATAATGACTTGCATATATGAAGATTCTTTCTTGTGATACCCACCAAGTAACAAGATTTGACATTTATTACAATTTTGATACTGGCTGGGTAGGTAGGCTCATCGATACCATTTTTGCTGTTGTGTATGGATACCATGCATTCACCTATATACTAGTCCAACATTGGTTTAGACTCATTGAGAGGTGCCTTATTTGGTCATGCAACAGGTGAGGATGCTTGAAGAAGCTCTGGTGGGGCGATGGCTGAGACTAAAAGTGCCACCAACAGAGCATGCCTTGTATACCTCTCCTTATGATTTCATCAAGGACCCTGCATGCTGGTAGCTATGTTCCATACCTTGCATTTTTAGGCCATAAAGTTTTTGCTGAATTGTACCAAAAACCTGGCAACATGTTGCCAACAATAGAAAGCTATGCTCAACACCACAGTTCAACTGTTAACTCTAGTAAAGCTTCAGTGGAGGCCATCATATCTTAGGATGCTTATCTACATCTGAAGTCATTTACTTCAAGGATATGAAGTCAATTACTACAAGGATCTGGAGTGTGAAGGATTTGAAGCGAATGTTCACATGACTATTTAATCCTGATTTTTATGAAATTTCCACATAAATGTGCAAAAGCTGATACCTATGCACCTGTTACATACATGTTTGCACCCGCCCTAGATTGACTTAAGGGTGGAAATGTTGAGAACCTCTTGGAGCTCAAGAATTTCTATGTGAAGCATATTTGACCCTGAATGAGCATGAAGGATTCCGAATGAGTCTAGTTTACACAATTTGTAAGACAACAAGGCATGGCTGAAATACACTGGTCACCAGTCGTATTGCCATAAGGTCCTTGCTTTCACATTATTATTGTTAAAAGGCAAACTCTTAGCTGATGGACTCCATTAAGCCTTAAAGGTCTTGAGGTATGCAGGATGGTATTCAGTTGCTTTTCTTAATTGGATACCTGTATTTGATTCGTGTGTGGTTTGATGTGGATCAAAGAACAAACACCATAAAGACACATGTAATTGACATTTAAGTGTATTTGGATAAACCACTTGTTGAAAAATAATGAGAGATGTGCATTTGTTGGGACAAAAACATCAAATGATAACAACAAAAGCAATAACATAACAACCACAACTTTGAATGTTTGTATCTCATGTTTGTCAATCATCATATTTGTGTAGTTTTGCAATCTAGTGTATGTCATATTGGCGGTTGGAATTGTTTGAAATTCATGCATAAAATCCAAGTATGCTTAAATCCTAGTTATGTTTAAAAGAGATTGGAATACATCTTCAAATTTTATTAATTACTCCACACTCAATAGTGAACACGATTGGGAGGATATATATATATAATTAAGAAATCAACCAATGTGCACTTTTGATTAGGGGAGGTCTGATTTTTGTTGACGCTTCATTGTAGATTTGCTACTGGGTTTCATTGTGCAAATCCAATGGGTAGAAGTCGGAGAGCATGAGCAATGAATGGAATGAAACCTACATACATTAGAGGCCCATTATTTGAGCCTATAGGTATCATATCGAGGTGTTATATAATGTTATTCTTAGCTGATGATGCCATTGTGATCCATTCCGAAATTAGAAAAATATCAAATGCATTCTACCAATTGGACAAAATGATAAAGATTCAAATACATACTGGGTATATTTGACCAATATTACTGCACATACCTCTAATATTTTCACTTTTCTATGTAGTAAGTTGTTGTAAATCTAGTTTCAATCTCATAGATCGAGTCAAAATCGACTTCGATATTTGTTGGGGGCTTGTGCAAAATGTCAAGTAGACCAATCAATGGTAGCATGATACTTTTAGGCGTTAAGAAAAGTATCCACTCTACAAGATCCATTATTTACAATAGGATTCTCACCCCCCCCCCCTTCCTTCCCTTAACATTTCTAAACACAATGTACATATGACCTTTCAACAAGGAATCAAAATACACCAACAAAGCATAAAGTTGCATTTTCCAATATCTTGAATTGAATATGAGAGCCCAAATTGCTCATTTGGGAGGGAAAGAAAGAAAGAAAGAAAGAAACTCTTTGCTTCAAGGGCCCAGTCTAAAATTATAGATTCAACAATCCAATATGTCAAGGAATTTTTTTTCTCCATATTAATTTTGAGATTTTGATATACGATTCCCTAAAGGATTGGTTTTTCCTGAACATAGTTTCACCCTAGGGGGTGGACTCTTTCATAACTAACGTGAGTGTAAGAAGGATCCAATGCTCAGAGCATATCATGCTTACACAACATCCTAAGGGCAAGGGCATAATTGTGGTCAGTAACAAAATTTGAAAATGGTCAAGGTAGTATCGATTATATAATGATATGCACAACATTTGTTGTAAGTACAAAAGCCTACATAACATTTCTCAACCATGTGGGTCGGTTCCATGACTTTGGAATATGTCAATTATATTTTGTGCCCCATGAACAAAATGGGAATATTCTTTTACTATTCATACATTCAAGTTGAACTTGGAAATTTAGGTGGGGTTATACTCCCAACACTCTGCGTGGGAGTCACTTGTTCATCCTAGTAATATTTGCAGGAAACATTTGTCCATCCCAGTATTATTCCCTAAAATTACTATTCATAGTAGCACTATCATTGAAAATACCGACACTATTCACAATATTCTTACTATTCATATTGACACTAATCGTTATATGTACCGGTGTCAATTTCTACCTATTTTCTAAGTTTCTTCCCATGAAGATAAGATAGTGGTCATATGATAAATATAGAATAGAACTCAACCATGCAATTGAAAATGTCATGTACAAGGCATACATTAGAATGAATAGGGAGAAGAAGCTTGGGGGTCCTTGGAGACCATCGTGAGGTTGGGAGACTTTGTTTCCTTTCCCTAGGAATAATTTTTGTTTGTTGCATTTTGATTAGGAAATGAAAGTGCAAGTTGCAAATTTTTTATTTGGTTTTAGCCTCAATTTTGTAGTGAATGGGAAAAAAGAGGGTTTAATAGGTTTGGGAAAAAAACGCACTTTATAGCTTAAGTGCCCGGGTACACAACTCCCATATTATACGCAAGGGACATCGGCATTGAAACAACTTAGAGGACAACTTTTGTAAAAATTATATCAAATTCTACAAAAATATAAGGACCAAAAAGTTGGGTGAAGATCAAATTAGATAAAATGAGATGTAGAAAAAGTTGGGTTGCATTTTTTTTAAATCCACAACTTATATAAAGAAGTGCAACACCTATTTTTTAACCTATTTTATTTGGAGTAGTCGCCTCCAATTAAAATTAAAAGTCATTGGCAATGTTTTATTTATGATAAAAATATTAATCTTTTTTTATTAAAAAGCTAAAAAAAGGTGGGTAATTTGGCCTATGCTACATGTATTAAAAAAACTCATATCATTAGGTTTTCAATGCAATTATATGCTTCAAGGAATATTCATTTCCTATTCATTCTTGGGTTCCTTGTTAAAAGGTTTAGAAGAGTTTCCTACATTAAAACAAGTTATATCACTTGAGATTGGACTAAAATGCATTATAAGTGATTATAATCAGGGCCATATAATACGGGAATTGCATACCCGGGCTTAAGCGATGTTATGTAAATTGGAAATAAAAAAAATTAAATTCCAGGAGACTTCAAGGTGTGTGGATAAACTATATTCTTGCTTCAAAATGTAAATTGAATAGAGAAAGATATTCTTGAACATACTAATGGCAAGTGTCATTTGTGTACACTTTAGTCAACTTTTAGACCATTGTGTAACACAAGTATAAGCATACACCTCATAATACTATTGAACATACTCATGCCAAGATGTTAGTTAGCGCATTTGAACGCCAAGTGTCATGAGGTGAAGTAATGGTGAAGTTGTTGGTTATTAGTGTAACGTAGCATATGCCTCAAAATAGGGTGACACTATTGTGCACATGACACTAAATACCATAAACCGTGTACTTAGGCTTAGATAGAGAACAAGCTTCACAAGTTGAGTAATGTTTTCAATGAGACCGAATTCAGGCATGAAATGAAATATTTGAACAAACCGAAGTAAATTCTTTCCCCGCAAACGTTGGTTGCACTTTAATTGTAGAATAAAAATGAAGAGATGCAGAATCTTGATCCAATTTCAGCCTGAAGAATCTGTGGATGGAAGAGAGGGAGTAGGCTTGACTAGGTTTGGATAGCGAACGAGCTTCAATAGTTCAAGTTTTCAGTGAGATTGAATTTCTGCTTGGATGAGCTTCATACTTAAACTCTCTTGATTCTCACTCACTGACTTTCGTAGTACTACACCTAGTTTCTTTCTTCGACTTGTCTAACCTTGAAACGGGAGCCACTTTTGGATAAGTAGTCTGCATAACTTCAAGCTTTTCAGTTTGTCAACTCTTTGCTTTCCAATTTGCACCAGCTGAATGACACCTAACTTAAGTTACTACTGTTGCATTTCATCTGTGGGTTCATGGTCTTGCTATAACTTACAGATAATATTATAAGTAGATTCTGCTCCTGGCAATCTGTAAGTATGAGGAGCCCCCCATCGTTGAAGAATTTGCTGTTCTGTGAGGTTGAAAGTTTTGAGGGGTTTTGAAGGTTTTGTAGAAAATGGGTAGTAGTAGTTTTAGTAATCTGTGAGGCAATATTTTCTTTAGCAGAGGGGAGATACTGACACAGGTGCGACCAGTTTTTTTGCAAATTCTTATCCAAAACTGCAATTTTGGCAATCTTTCCTCCACAATGCAAAGCTTGCAAGTGCGACCAGGTTTTTTGGGTTCTCTCAATGGCGGTGCAGACATTTGGGTTTCGGAGTGGAAAAAAGCTGAGCTTTTGAGGTCCAGCCCACAGCTGCGGGGAGTTTGCAAAGGGACGAGGAGGGTCGTCACTACCAATGCTGGAGGTAGGATAGGGGGCCGCTTTGCTTTTCTTTTCTTTTCTCGGTTGGTTTACTAAACAATGTTGGCATTTTTGTAGCACATTTTGAGGTTTCTGTGCCTGCGAAGATTGCACGAGATAAATTTGATGTTACAGGATATGATTCAGCTCCTTTTCTTTTTCTCCAGAGTTTTTTTCACTAGAGAATGCTTTGACATCTTCTATTCTCTTCCGTCATTTCCTTTCTTAATATGACATATCCTGAAAGAAATCTGAGGCATTTTCGACTTTGAAGTTCTCAATTCGTGGAAATGTACAAAATTTCAATTCCTTACTCTCCTGTAGTTAGGAACTGGAGAACTTTCCATTGGGTTTAGGAAAGCTTCACTGTCAAGCCCCTCCACAGAATTCGACTGGGTTTAGGGTTTAGGATTAGTGCACCGTTTTGCAATTCCTGATTGAATGAAGGGGTTGGTTATACTGAACAACGTCAATGTTTTTGTAGCAAATTTTGATGTTTCTGTGCCTGCGAATATTGGACGAGATAAATTCGATGTTACAGGATATCATCAGCTCTTATTCTTCTCCCGAATTTATTTTTTTAGTAGGGAATGCTTTGACATCTTTTATTCCCATTTGTCATTGCCTTTCTTGTTATGACATATGATAAAAGACATCGGAGGCATTCTGGACTTTCAAGTTCTCAATCCATGGAAATGTACAAATATTCCAGTTCCTTATTTTCCTGTAGTTAGGAACTGGAGAACTTTGCCACTCCAAGAATTTGACTGGAAAGTGAAGAAGTAAGTAAAAATTGTGCTACCTATTTCGGATGAGACAAAGCATGTCGAAGTGAAGTAGGATATAATGTTCAGCGTGGATAGACAAGCTTGTTCCATTTGCCCTGACTTGTTCAGGTATCCAATTCTTCAATTTAGGGCGTAGTATCTTTCCAGACAGGTTAAGTTTGTGTTGTGATGCATGACGATGATTATATAGCTCACAGTTGTTGGTGTAAAAATCAGCCCCTGCTACGCAGAAACATCAACAACCACGCCGCTATTACAACAGCAACAGTGGGCAGCAGGGCAGACATCATAATCACCACGAGGGAGCAGGACGCAGTAGAGACGATGCGGTGCAGCGAAAGATGAAATCCTTTCACGAGGGCAAAGAGGGCCCTCCGTTGCGAATTCTTCCGATCGGTGGGCTTGGGGAGATTGGCATGAATTGCATGTTGGTTGGCAATTATGATCGTTACATCATGGTTGATGCAGGTCTCATGTTCCCTGAGTAAGTTTGTGCATCCCATTTTGCTACTGTTCTGCAGGATTTGTGTACGTAGGTTTATCATAGTACATCAACAAGGATCAGGGTTTAGGGTTTAAGAGGAAAGCCACTCAACCTCAACCCCAACCTCAATACCTTAATATCGGATGACAATCGGAGACATTCTCACCCCAACCTCGAAACAACCTCAAGAGGGTTGAGGTCGGGCCTCAACGACCCCTTTGACCTCATTAAATAGTTTTGAGGGTGGGATGGGAATGTGTCCAACTTCAGCCTATATTGTCATCCGGTATTGAGGTTATGATCGTTACATCATGGTTGATGCAGGTCTCATGTTCCTGGAGTAAGTTTGTGCATCCCATTTCGCTTGCTCCGCAGCACCAGAGCTTCCCAGGTCAAGGTCAAGGTCTAGGGTTTAGGGTTTAGGGTTAAAGAGCAAGGCCACTCCAACCTCAACCTCAACACCTCAATATTGGATGACAACAAATATTGAGGTCGGACACATTCCCACCCCAACCTCAAAAATATCTATTGATTGATGTATGAGGTGGCTAGTGAGGTCTTGAGGTTGTTTTGAGGTTGGCGTGAAAATGTCTCCAACGTCAACCTATATTGGCATCCGGTGTTGAGGTATTGTCACATCATCATTGATGCAGGTCTCCTTACCACAATCTGGAGGACAACATAGGTTGAGGTCGGAGACATTCTCAGCCGAACCTCAAAACAACCACAAGAGGATTGAGGTCGGGCCTTAATAACCCCATTTGACCTCATTAGATGGTTCTGAGGGTGGGGTGGGAATGTTTCCAACCTCAAACCTATATTGTCATCCAATATTGAGGTACTGGGGTATTGATGTTGGAGTGAGAATGTGGCCCTCCATCAACCTATATTGTAATCCACATATTGAGGTTTTAGGCTTGGGGTTGAGGTCGGGGTGGTCTTGCTCAAATTTGCGCGTGAAAATCTGAAGCCTATGCCAGGATCCAGTTTGGGAATAAATCCAAGTAAATTCTACAGATGAGTGAGTCTTCAGAGAGTCACTATATTTGCATGAGCCAGTCTTCAGAGGGTTTAGGCTACCGCTCAACCTTGTAGGGAACTTGAAGCTGAAAAGACATGGCAAGTATGTGGTCGTTTATGAAGAGAATGTTGAATTTTGTGAATGTATTTCTCAAAATTGGATTGAAACTCTTAGCTGTTTTTTTGCAGCTATGATGAACTTGGTGTGCAGAAAGTCCTACCGGATACTGCTTTCATACACAGGTGGAGGGATAAAATTGAAGCTGTCATCATCACCCATGGCCATGAAGACCACATTGGTGCTCTCCCTTGGGTAGTGTACATGTTCCCGAAGCCATTTTGCTTTGCAGATTATCTTATTAATCTTTTGGACTTGCAAACCTCAACAACACCAAATGATAAATTTCTATCATATGTACCAGACTTAATTGGTTAGACTGTAAGGAACCCATATTTTTAGCTGCTTATATAAATTTGGCAGTCACCATAGTGGAAATATGTTTTGAAATGACTGGAAAGTTTCTTGCCTGCATGGAAGCAAGAGTGGTTATCTCACAATGAGACCGCATTAAAAAAATGTTTTCTGAGGGGTTCAATGTTGTTGGTTCTTATGTGACTCCGTAGTTTATTATTGCTTTGTGAATGCCGCTTTGTAGGTCATTCCAGCACTAGACCCCAAGACGCCAATCTATGCCACAGGTTTCACAATGCAGGTATCTGTGTCTCACAACACCGTCTATCTGATTCTATTTTGAAGAATTCATCAGAGACTTGAGTATTCACGATGAATAACAAAAGCTTCATCACAGCCTTGCTTGTCTAAGGTAGAACGGTGTTAATCCAACATAGCAATAACATGGACACCTTTATTTGAGTGGTCTATGGTTAGGTTTGGATGCAAGAACACCACAAAGCCATGTGCTAAAAAGATATTGGATTACGTGCTCAGAATTTGTAACCATTCTAGGCTCAATAGTCAACATAATTGGGGAACGTATATGACCATTTATTGAACACAGAAATCCTCACTTTGGTAATAAATAAGATGCTCAGATGAGCTCCAAAAATATTGAGGAAAATGGCTACAGGCACAATTTGGGTTTGCTAATCATCTCGCACTTATTGTGTGTTTCATGTCTCAGGAGAAGTGGGTGTAGAGAGAAAAGTATAGGATTAAGGCCCACTTACCTTAGACAGGTCTTCATTCCATATGTATCCTGATGTTGACATATCAATGGCTTGGTTTTGTTTCTTTTAATAAGCTAATCAAGAGGCGGTTGAAGGAGTACAACATACCAGCTGAGGGTCGATTGCGCACTTTCAGTATGCGTGCTCGCTTTGATGCAGGCCCCTTTGAAGTCGAACCAATTCGAGTCACACATTCCATACCAGATTGTTGTGGACTTGTTTTGAGATGTGCAGATGGAATTATCTTTCACACAGGAGACTGGAAGGTTAGTAACTTCATAGGCCAAACAGTGAATTGGTCGAAATTCCTTCAATCATTAATTTCTCAAATATGGTTTGAAACAGCTTTGAGTAGGCTCTGTGGTGTCTGCTAATGTCCTACTTGGTCCTGTCTAGAGTTATTGTAGTATTTTAAGAGGAAGGTTTTTCTGATCTAAATAACCCTTTCCTGTAGATTGACGAGTCCCCTGTGGATGGTAATATATTTGACCGTACAGCTCTGGAGCAGCTTCAAAAGGAGGGTGTGACTCTGGTGAGCCATCTGTTATTTGAGATTAACCATTTCAAATGTTGGGTCCTCATGTATTTTGTCTTAAAACTACTTTGTGCTGAGTTTGAAAGCAGCCATTCCGCATTTAAGTTACACATTAGAGTTATCCTTTAACTTAATGGGGCTTTGTGTCCCCTATGATTTTTCATTGGTTGTTTTGCATATAATATCACTAATTTTTGTGCACTCATGGCGCATGCTCGTGGGTGGATACCTCGAATGACTGTGACCCTCAATGAACCGATATAATATACCGAATATGGAAATGTTGTGTGCAAAACAACCAACTACTGTTCAAAAGTCATGTTGAGCTAAAAGATAACTTTATTATAGACAATGAACCTTGCAAAGCTCTGCAGACTCTAAATTGTGAACACATGAAGGATAGAGACAAGTGCCAGTATCATTCTGAGCTACACTAAGCAAGTAACGTGCGCCACTCTAATTGTCTAGTCAGGGTGGAAATAATGAGGGCTCAATATTCCATGTCTTTCCCTAAGTCTTTCCCTGGAGACCACTGATCAATACCTTACATCCTTTGCTTTGAACAAAAGTAGCATAAAATAAAATAGTCACCCACATCAATTTCCTACAAGCAATTTGAACTAGAGATTTGGCAAATGTTGAAATTTTATGTGGGTCCTAGAGAAGTACTGTGGCCCACACTAATAGGGCAATTTAGTGTAATTGCATTGTTCTTGAACAGTCCTTTGTACTGAAGAGGGCCAAAAGTGGCTCAAGCTATTTTTGTTGAGGCGAAAGGGCTAACTTGCATTTTGTATTTGCAGATGATGAGTGATTCTACGAATGTATTATCTCCCGGCAGGACTACAAGTGAAGCTGATGTGGCAGAAGCTCTGATGCGCAAGATTACTGCAGCAAAAGGTCAACGTGTCATCTTGACCCAATTTGCATCAAATGTTCACCGCCTAGGCTGCGTCAAAGCAGCTGCTGAAGCTTCGGGTCGAAAATTGGTAATTGTTTTTGTCTCTGCTCGTGGGTTGATGAAATAAGAATGTTGTGAGGGCTGTCTGATTCCATCAAGTTTTCCCCTTTGTTGTGGTACAGGTATTTGTTGGACTGTCATTGAAGACTTACCTTGAAGCAGCATGGCAAGACGGACAAGCCCCTTTTGACCCCTCGATTCTGGTATGACCCAAATTCTGATCTGTGGATTTCAAAAGAATGGAGTTTTAACTATCCTTTTCTTAGATATATGAGACTTTTTTATTCTCCATGCTTTGAGCCCACATAGGTGTATCCTATAGACCCTACATGGTATTTTGACATGTTTGGTGATCTTTTGTCGTGCAGGTTAAAGCTGAGGATATGGATTCTTATGCACCAAAAGACCTTCTCATTGTGACTACTGGATCACAGGTTTATTTCCAACAGTGAACAATGAAAAGACTGCTATAGAATGAGCTGGCTTTGTTCAGAACAAGGGCATTTACATAGCACGTCTTTCATAATTTGATTACAGTTGACTATTTTTTGCAGTTAACCAAGAACCTCTAGTCTCTATTCATGTATGCCCCACACGGTAATTACCAAAAGGCCAAGTAAAGTACCTGCAGACTTGCATCCATCTAGCATATTGTATTTGGAGTTCTACTTAACGAAGAATTATGAAGTATTTGACTCTTGCAATATTTCTCTCTGTTACAGGCAGAGCCACGGGCAGCACTGAACTTGGCTTCCATGGGCTCTAGCCGTCTCCTCAAGCTACACAAGAATGATGTTGTCCTCTATGCTGCCAAGGTCTTTCTAAAAACCTTTTTTGATCAAATGTTACCATGTTTGCTTCAATTCGGATGGTTTCAAGACAAAAGTTTTTCTAGTTTTCTTACCGTCCACCCCTGGGCACTGCATATTTATAATTTACAGTACCGTAGAGGGAGCTCTAGTTAGTCTCTACTACAGCAAATAATTAGTGTCACCTACTATCTGGAATTACGCAATGCTATAACATTTGACTATTCATGTAAAAGTTACCAAGTAAAGAGGTTAATGTTCTATAATGTCCAAACTACCAATTTGACCTTTGTTGGCAAAAAATGAGATATACAGTAACCAGTTATAGCATTGCGTAATTCCAAACAGTAAGTGACACTAAATACAATATTTAGTGTAGTGCTGCGAGTTCAGTCCATGTGGGTCTTCGCTATTGTGGGAATGACATGTGGCAAAAGTAGAGGGGAATTGTGTCTGGATAGCTCTATGGTATTCAGCACTTGAGGATGCTGTTCTTCTACAGATGATTCCTGGCAATGAAACACGAGTGGTAAAGATGATGAATCGAATTGCAGAGCTTGGGCCAACTATTGTGATGGGTAGAGGAGAGAATTTGCACACTTCTGGTCATGCATATCGTGATGAATTGGTGAGACATCTCATCAGGATGTTACAATTTATGCGATTCGCAAAAAATGTTAACATTGTTTTTCTATACCTGAGAAAATTAAAGAAAATATTTTAAATATTGTCTTTCATCTTAATAAGGTACATGCATAAATCAAATTAATATAGGATTATATTCCAAGGGTTATGTTGTTGTCAAGTATGTGTTGAAATTATCCAAATACCTTATAAAGCTAAAACATGCTGTTGTCAAAAGATGTTGGTTGTTGTATAAGACCTCCTTCCAGGAGCATTACTGATTCTGTTCTTGACAAGGGAGTTGGGATGCTGTGGGTGTTGTTAAACATTGTTGCTTTTAGGAGGAGGTGTTGAGACTGGTGAAACCACAACATTTTCTTCCTGTTCATGGGGAATTTGCCTTCCTCAAAGAACATGAACTTCTTGGCAAAGCCAATGGCATTAGACATACTGCAGTAAGTTACTGATAATCCCACAGTGCCATGGTTTCCTGATGTAACTTATTGTGATTACTATGTTACCTGTATTTCTTAGCCTACTTTCCTATCTGTAGAGCGGCATGTTCACTAGATGGGATTTAGAGGTTATAGGAGTTTTATAGATGTTTAATGAATACATCTCATGGTGCAGGTAATTAGAAATGGTGAGATGCTGGGTGTGGCTCCTCTAAGAAATGCTCGCGTTCTCTCAAGTGGATTCTCCAATCTTGGAAAGGAAAAGTTGAAGGTTGGTGTTTGTTAAAAACATTTGTCTGTTAACATGTGTCTGTTAAAAACCTTGTGTCAAGTGAAAATTTTCTCTGTGGAAAAAAGTTCTGTTGTAAATTGGGGAATTTGCAGCTGAAACAGGAACATTATTGGGAAACTCACTAGAATGCATTGAATTGTGGCAGTTGATGTACAATGATGGGGATAAGGCATTTGGAACAGCAGCTGACCTTTGTGTCCATGAACGCATGCAAATTGCTTTAGAAGGCATCGTTATTGCCAGGTACACATATATATCTGGTTACTCCAATATTATGTCAAGAAGATTGATTATGTCAGTTGGATTTATTTTTAGTCTTGGACTGGTATTTAGGTTCCACCATGATATCAATACACGATATTATTCATGGTATTAAAAAACCTACCTGACCGGTATCAAAATTGTAATATCAATATGGTATTAGGATGATATTGACCCAAACACTCACTTGGGAATGCAAAGATTCCCTCATCTTGCGCTACCATCAATTATCAATATTTGACTGATACTACAAATTTGATACTGGTCGGGTAGGTTATTTGATACCATGTATTCACTTATAAGGTATCCAGGTGTTATTCGGTTACTTTTCTTAATCGGACACCTATATTTGATTGATGTGTGGTTAGGTAACAATCAAAGACTAAACACTATAAAGACACATGTTTAAAAGAGATTGGACTAAGTCGTCAAATGTTATTAACTACTCCACACTCAATAGTGAACATAGTTGAGAGGACCCATGTATTTGGTGAAGGAATCAACAAACATGCCCTTCTGATAACCATAACTAAATCAGGGGAAATCCGAATTTCAATCTGGATTTTGTTGATGCTTCATCATAGATTTGCTAATGCATCTCAAATTTGAAGACATAAATAGAAGATGGAGAACAAGAAAAGCAAGCCACTTAACACCTGCATATCTTATACCAGTCAATGTATGGACTCCTGCAGTTAGTTATAGAAATTGCAAGGTATTATGTGTAGTCACTCATGATGGAATTGGCATTGCAAACAGTATTGAGGTCATTAGAGCTGAAGAAACAACAACACTCAGTGAAGATGACGAACTGGTTGAAGATGATGTTGATGAAGAAGGTGACGAGTATGGGTTGCAAGGACGTATCCGAATTACCACTCGTTGTCTGTGGACAGATAATGGTAAACTGTTAGAATCGTTGCAAAGGGCAGCTGACGTGGCACTCGCAGCCTGTCGAAAGGATGCAAAGCTTCCAATTGTGGAGCGCCAAGTGGGAGCGGTCCTCCGCAAAGTAGTGCAGAAATATAGTAACCGAAGACCGGATGTCATTGTTATTGCAACTGATGCTTCGGAAGGGGTTACGCCTAATAGCACTCTCATTCAAGGGCTCGGTCAAACTCAAAACAATGACCAACATCAACGTCATGGTAAGGGTAATGGTAATGACACGTGGACCCGATTTTCGAGTGGGTCCGTTGCCAGCAGGAAATTAGAAACCGTACATAATAAGAAGAAGAGCATAGAGCAGCAAGTAGAGAAGAAGAAAGTTGAGAGGTTGGAACACACGGTATTATCGGCTACAGTGAGTACGGTAGTCGAGGTTGAAGCCCTTGAAAGTGAAGCTCCTGCAACAAATTCTCAAGTTGAAGTAATTGAGGATGATAGTTTTGCGTTGGCACCATCTGAGGATGTCCTCACACCAGAAGGTACCAATTTCTTGTTTGAGTATGCAGTCTTATTTTTGTACCAACTTCTAGAAATATTCATGTCATTGACTATTAACGACAGATTTAATGGCAATGCTCCACTAATTTGGGGAAGAATGCTTAAACTTTTCAAGCTCAAGACATGAATAAAAATAAATAGTGCTAGGGGTGTCTTAAACACAAGGCCTTAATCCAGAAAGCGTCTGAGAGGCCCAATCTCGCCTCTCTATGTATTTGAGCAACATACTTCCATTTTTAGCTAACTGTATTAAAAGTGACCCTATCTAAAGATGACCTACTTCATCGAGTGTACTTTTAAACTCAACTGAGTACCTAACTAGAAATTTGGGTTTAAATACATGACCTGGGTGCCTTTGGATGCAAATATAAACTTAATATATTGATCATCAATGTCATATATGACCATTTTTAGTGAAGAAAGCTTTCTTGATTTTATATACTGCTTGCAGTCATCCATATTTTCTGATTGCATCACATCTGGTACATTCATTTGTAATACTATTAACTGCTGCCTTCCTGCGCCAAAAGGTGTGGAGTGAGAATGAGAATGGGCAAAAGCTATTAAGTGGTCTAGTTAGATGTCCAAGAAATAGATATAGTATAACAAGATGGTCCTTGAATCTGAATCTCAACGAGAATATGTGACTTTGACAAGGATTTCCCTACAGTCACAATGCAGTCCAGAGGTCCTCATAATTAATCTATTGGTGGTTTGATAAGGCCTTGTATATTAGTGTGCCGCAAAATTTTGTACACTGAATTGATGAATATAATAGAGCACGCTGAGTATAATGCAAAAATCTGAAGTGTCAAGTGCCTACATTTCTCTGAACTTTATACAGATTTGACGAGCAGTGATGACAGTGAGGATACTGACTCTGAAGAACCAGGTCCAGTCAATGGAGTTAAGGTTGCAAGTCCACCAACTTCAGAGGAAGACAATCTGACATTTATAAAGAAACGCCAAAAGTGGAGGTAATCAAACGAAACCCAGTGGTCTACTACCATGCAATGTTTATTTGCAAGGGATGGATGCATACTTTCTGTTTTGTATTGAATTAGTTTGTAATGTCTTGGGCCATCCCCGCACCAGCTGCTCAACATGTTATTGTCAATGTCCTACTGTTTTAGAACTTTAGAATGGCTACTACGTCACCACCAGTGTTGGATTGGTATCACCATTTTCTGATACCACTCAGGTATACCTATATTATGAGGTTTCTACATTGTTTTGATACCAATAGGGTAAGGGTGTTTGAATATACTCTCTTTTTTACACCATTTGGGACTATATACCACGCAAGAACCTTCATACCTAGGTCAACTACCCTACTATCAATATGATATTAGGATAGTATTGACCCAACAAAACTTGGGTACACAGATCCTCTCATCTTGTGATACCCATCCAGCATCAATGTTTGACTCATTTTAATTTGGATACCGGTTGGGTAGGATCTTTGTTACCTCTAATAAAATTGTGAATTGATACCACGAACAGGATGGATGAGACCTTGAAGCTAATTGAAGTGAGAAGTGCAATGGAAGACCAGTTTGCCGTGGAAAAGAAAAAGAGGAAATCAGTCTGGAAAGACACTGCAGCTTTGCTGGAACAGCAAGGATTCAAACGTACCCCAGAGCAGTGTAGCTCCATGTGGTCATCTATGGTCAAGAAATATGAGGTAGAAACTTCCTCTCTGTCAGCATTGTTTTTTACCTGCTCTATAAACTTGTTCACAGCATTTGCTTCTTCTAGTGAGCGCTGAGGGCCACTTTACACCATGGCCAAACGCTGTGACCATAGAATTGCAAGGGCCCTTGAAACCCACCTGAACGCTGTATCATGGGAAGTTGAAATTGAATTTTGTGTGATGACGGGCCTCCAAGTGTAGTGTAAAGACACATGCAACCGGGCTCTCAACCAAATGCTATTTCATCACCATCCTACTCATGGAGGCCCTACTGCACATTAAGTTAGAAAATCAAGGGTTGTAAGATATTGAAATGCCTTGGTCACCTGGTAGTGTATTAGACCCACATCTTTGAGGTGGGCTTAACACAGAATCCGGTAGACCATGAAACATTATGCATTTCATGCCATGTAGGGCCTCTTCTAGGTTTGTTCATCCATTCAAGCTTCCTCAGTGCCTTACACACCTCAAGCTCTAATGTAAAGTGAAGGGGGGGGCATTTTCCAACAAATTGAGATTTTAGATTTCTATGGTCTTGGCCCCTCAAGCTCTAGTGTAAAGTGCTGGAATTTCATGTCACTATGGTGGATTGTGCTTCAAATGAAAACCATTCTAATTTGTCAACCCTTGACCATATATGGGCCCAGGCTGTGGCCAAGGAGAAGGCAACAAGGGATCCAAACACTGCACCCTCAAAGAAAGAGTGGCCCTATTTTGAGGTGGTCGGAGCGGTCCTTCTCAAGCAGAAGAATGCCAAAACTCTGGACACGTAAAATGGTAATTTGGCAAAGTGAGTGGCCCATGACCCTCTTGGATTGTGTTTTAATCACATTTTTCCACTCGTAAAGACCAATTTGGTGGTCTTACCTTACAAATTTATAAGCTTGTGGTGATGCTTCTATAGGAGGCTGAGATGTGTTTTCCTTATTGAGGCGAGGGAAATGCTTGTTAGTAGGGACTGTGGAATCCCTTTATTTTTGGAGGAGCTGGCCCTAGATGGCTAATTATCTACATTTACCATTCATTGGCTCTGCCCCTTCAAGGGGAGAAACCTCATTCGTAGTATTGCCCTTTGATCAATCCCAATGTCCAGAGAAATTTCTGGAAGGATTGAAGTTAGAAAAGTTTGAATACAAACACTGAAACACAGATTTCAGAATATAAACCAAATAAATCACTTGAGTCAGAGGATGAATACCTTCATGAAGAGAATATTTGTTGATTTTCATGTACAATCTGAGTTTTCAAAAGAACCACAATAGTCTTGTCTGGCCTTCTATCTACTATAATAAATAACGATCATTAACTTCGTGTCTTTAAAGTGACCCCAGATCAAAAGGTTTTTACAAAAGATGCTACAAGGAACAGAACATTGAAATTCACAGGAAGAAAGATTGTCAAGAGAAGTGATAAACAAAACAGGTTGTCTTGGGACCCAATTTTTATTTTATTTTTCATTTTGAAGTGGTTTTCAAGTTTTCAGAGTGTGGTAGAAATAACCTTTCAACAGTCGAATTATGACACTTATATTGTGAAAGTCCACAGTATGATCGTCAGTAAGCCATAAAAGTGGATGGATCAGGTTTTCATGAGTTAACCCTAAGTAACTCTCTGACTTGGTATATTGCCTGGTTGTCTGTAGAACATTTAGTATTCCTAGCAATGTCAACCATGAATTTTCCATGCAGCCCGTCTAACTTGAGTGTCAGTCCAAGCCATATATGTATGGTTTCTACTTTTCATATTGACCACATCAATGCAACTTTCCAGAAGTCCTTGACTCCCTGGTTGATTGAAGATATTTATAACATTACTAAGCCCTTAACTTAGTACTTAGATGTTTCATGGCCGGAGAACAACTTGAGATTTGGATTAGCATAACTCTCTTGAGATTCTCCCAGGCCCAGATTCAGCATTGAATCACAATGTCCAGCATGAATTATAGTTGTCCAGTCTCGAGCCTATGCAACTGGCTATAGCAGGCGCCTAGTTACCACAGTGGCCATCAGGTTATAGGAAGTGGAGCTGGGAGTCGGGGGGCCTGGAAAGGGCGCCCAAGCAACTAAACGGAGCCCGTGCCCACTTCCGATTCAGGAAGACAGCGTGTTGATGAGCAAAGTTATGTTGCATTGTTTTCCATTTCGTGCTATTGACATTGATCACGTTGACAGTCATGGAGTTTAAAAAATATGTAGCCCATGTCCATATTTGATAGCAAAAACTTGGAGTATTTCATCCTCAGATCCTCGTGCCGGGGCTATTAACCTTGTACCAATGTAAGGGCTACCCTAGTAGTGTTCCTTGTTTGTCAATAATTATTTATAAATCCAAAAATATGTAAAATCTTGGAGCCATGAGGATGCAATTCTGGAAATTTAAACCTTAGATGTAAGAGCAGTAAACTTAATACAATGTCGTGTTGTCTCTGTCTGTTCTACAGGACATTGCTTGTTTTCATTTCACTTTCAAACTTGTAATTTTTAATTGAGCTTCATGGAATGCTTTCATGCAAATAAATATACATATTCCATCACTCCAATGACGAACTAGCCTCATTTGTATGGTTGGTTATCCTCCCCAGCTGATACAAATTTGAACTCATTAATCCACCTAGAAGCAGAAGTCAACTACCTTGGTTATATATTATTGTGATTCTCATAAGCTCAAGATATTAATAAGCATATGGAAGGTTCTGCAAATGAATGACAGAGCCAAAGCAATAGAGAGAACTCACAGTTGCAGAGGCGGAATTTTGTTTAGCAAAGTGAGGTGTTGGTTCATGGTGTTGAGCAAAGTAGGACTTTCCCTTGATATCATGTCTAAATGTGGGATAAAGGGACTTTGAGTCTGTAAGGGAACATGATCATCAATGGGCACCCCTTTTGCAATCCCCCAAAACCTATTGAGTTCGCCTAACTTAATAGGGTAGCATACAACACTCATTCATATCAGCAAAGTGCATAGTCAAAATTTATAAAAATCAAAAAAACAGATTTGGCAAGCAATGGGAACTTCTTCGATGTTACCCATGAGCAACTCGCCAACAAAAATTGCACTTTGTCATGTAACAATCAATGCCTGTCACAACATGCAACAATAAAGAGAAACACAATGACAATAATAACCAGCACACTAATGCTGTGTTGAAATGCAACTGAAACCCAAGAAAGGAAAAGGCTGATTCTGTTAAGATTTTGGAAATGAAAGCTCATATGTTGACTGTGTTGGAAAATAATGATCTGGAGCAACGCCTACTAACAAGTAAGTTGCTTCCCCACTTGAAAATGGAGGCTTCTTCTCAAAGATCGAGAGATTTGAGTGTTGATGATATGGAGGCAGAGATCTGGAGTGAGCTTCCAAATCACCTAGTGTACAAGGTCCTAGCCTTGTTGCCATTCCGCGACTTTGTCCACCTCCAATGGGTGTGTCGAAGATGGAGCCGCCTCGTGGACTCTCAATCTTTCCTGGAGGAATTTTCACAAGGCCCGCCGGAGAATCCATGGTTTGCTATTGTTGGAGACGCTCGGAAGGTAAATTAGCTCCCTGTGGAGGTCACTCTTTCTAAGATATTAAAGAACCACGTACATAAAAATTATAGGGTGGAATAAAATTCAAAGGAGTGTAATTTTCTTTTTAAAATTACATATATTTAGGATATTGGATATTGGTTTTGAGAATATAGAGGGTGTAATTCATCAAATGTATAAAATTTCCTATGCATATGCATATTACTTCATAGCCTCCCCCCTCCCACACACACTTGATAATATCTTATTATTGCATGTGGTTCATATCCCTACAAGGTAGTTGTCCCCCACCCCTCCCCCCTAGCCTCCGGGGATTAGCTCCTGTGGTGTAAAAATCAATAAACTTGCTGGAAGCTGATGCATAACATAATCAATTCTTGACAATTCGATTCCTCATTCAATGTGACGCAAATTGATCAATCTTCACAGAGCATCATCACTTTTTAATAGGCCTTTTCTTCATGTTATTAGGTATACGTGTATGTGCCGTATGCGGAAAGATGGTACACCATGCCCACAAATTTCCTCCCTCCAAACTCCGTCTACTTAACCTCTGACAAGGGTTTGATACTTTGCCGCGTTTCCCAACGAGCCTCCGGCCTTCAAGACTTGCTCGTCGTACACAACCCTTTTGTAACGAACTCGCGGAGGGTGTTGCCCTGGCCGACACTCTTCGGGTGCAGCTACTCGATGGAGGTCGACGAAGCCACAAAAATGTACAAGATCTACCACTTTGGCCAACTCCAACTCGACTTGCTGGATGGTTGGTGGCAAACCCTAATCATCATAATAACAATGTTGGTGGTGTCGAGGATGACCATGCGATCGAGGTGTTGTCAGTAATTGGCAACCAAGGAGCGACCGAACCGATTACTTCTTCTTCATGGCAAGTGCTCGGCCGCGAGAACCCACAAATCTTCGCCGGCTTGCCGTCCTACGCTTTCGACGACGCCAAAATCCTCGTGTGGGACGACTATGTTTTCTGCCGCCTCCGGGGCTACTTTGGAGTGTTTGCCTACAGCCTGACGAATAGAAATTGGATGCGAATCCCATGGCCGATGCACCCAAACATAACTGTGTTCCAACAGCTGATCTGCTCTCACAACCAGCTCATCATGGTAACTTGTGCTTTCATTTCAGATCTCTTCGTTCCTCAAGCACAATTTGTCGCCGTGATGTTAATTCGGCAACTGAGGCTTCAAGTACATTAGGGTTTTTCGAAAGTCCAGAAATCCTCCGTCCATTACGCAGCTCTTGGTTATCTCGTCATCTGCACAGTTGTTCCTGGGGACACGAGATGTGCCTAAAAGCATGCAATGTGTTTTTATGACAAAAATATACATAAACTTAGGATGGGGGTACACTAGGGTCCAAGACTGAAGAAACTCCACAATCACGCAGGTTTATTGGTCTAGAGAAAAACTTTGGACCCATGGAGTTTACACAAGGAATGAAAAAATGAAGTGGTGTTAATGTGGCATTATTTTCCTCTCAAATCTTGTCCAACCACACTGACAAAAATAATCCTGTTATTTTGAGAAACCAATCCTCGAGTTGGGTCCAATCTTGAGTCCAAAAGTGGGGTCTATTAAGGGGTAATTTGGACCCCAAGTATCATGGACCCAAACCATAATGTAAATCCATCCTTAGTTGGCATCATATCTATTTCATCAATTGCAAGGGTGGGTCCAACCTCTGAGAGAAGAGAGAGAGAGAATGTTGTCACCCACGTGAATTGGTGTTGCCTCGTCTTCAAGTTTGTTTAATTCATTCCAACACGAACATTACAAGAATCAAAAGGACCTTTAAAAATATTGTCTCCTCCCAAAAATGAATGTTCAACTTGAATGGGGCACAAGCATATTGACCAAAACACAATCTCCACCAATGGCAAGCCCAGCAAAAGGAAATTATCGCATATGAGTGTACCTCTCTTCCATCCAATAATGCAATTTGACCCTAACCCCCCCCCCTTAGGTTTGTTGCCAATTTATCTCAAATGATAAGCATTGGACTACTTGAATAAGTGACTTTAGAATCAATTTCTATGTCACAAACAACCTCCACTATGCATTCTATTTTAGGATTTTTACGTTGGATGGATCCTCCTATAGACAAAAAGGGCAATTGCACACATAAGTTACGGGTGAAGTCCCTCGAAGAGAGACTTTTCTTTTGTTTGAGAAGGAAAGTCCCTCTAACAACTCCAAGAGGGACAAAACCGTGGGTTTGATCCATCTTTGAGAGAATTTCATGCTAAGAGCTCATTAGCTTGTCATTGTCAAAGCATGTTTTGAAAGTTGGGTGAAACTTCTAGGCCCCTCCTCTTGCCATCTCAAAAACTTTGAATAAACCTTTGAATCTAAAACAAGGTTTGCCCATGAAACCCGTTGCCCTGAATCTCAAATCAACATGTGAAAGGCTAGCTTGGCCCACCAGAATACTATGACAACCTATAACAACCGATTTTTAGCAGCCCAAGATCACTCTTTAAACATGTTAATCTAAGCCTTAAGATGACTTCATGGATACGCTCTCAAACTCACATTTTTTACCCAACTCACGGGGAGATGAATCCCAAGCCAGTACACAACTCAAACCATCATGAGGAAATCGATTACAGCCCCAAGTTATATGCGCTAATCATCATCTTGCACTAAATCACATGTTTAATCTCCAAAGAGAAGTGGACTCATCAGAAGGAGAAGATACAACCACTGAAGAAGCCACCTGCTGGAGACATGCAGGTGGTGGGGATCAAGGATGGTTCGGGCTCCGACTCGGGGTGCAAGAGCATTCAGTTGCGGGGGCTGTGCCGCGGGAGTCTGCAGTGGAGAGAAATGGGCTGCGTTCCCAGCCACATGAACCAGATGCGCTACAACTTCGACAGCTACAGTCACGGCGATTTCGTGTTCCTGTTGTATGCAACAAAGCTTCTCGTGCACAACGTTGTGACCGGGGCGTGGAGCTTCGCACCCCCTTGTAACCACGTCTGTGAGAATTTTCAAGAGTTTTGTTTCGAGCCGAGGTTGAACATGGTGGCATGAAACATGTAGGTGGGTAGGTGGGTAGGCAGGCAGACAAGCAGAATGTTCCTCGATCCAACATATATCTATGCGAGAAGGTCCAAAAATCCGTCCATGTAAGAATTTTCAAGAGTTTTGTTTCAAGCCGAAGTTGACCATGATTGCGTGAAATAGGTAGGTAGGTAGGTAGGTAGGTAGAATGTTCCTCGATCCAGAATACATCTATTCGAGAAGGTCCAAAAATTCGTCCATGACGATATTTCATGTGTCAAAATTTCTATATGCATCATTGTTCTCAGACAAGAGAAGCAATCAAATTTTGTATTGAGGAAAGTCGTTTATGAACTTAGTTGCCTTGGTGATACAACTTGACAGCTGCAATTACGCCGACTCCAAGGTGTGGAGCTTTGCACACCCCACCCCCCCCCCATACCCACGTCTGTGAGAATTTTCAAGAGTTTTGTTTTGAGCCGAGGTTGAACATGGTGGCATGAAGTAGGTAGGTAGGCAGGTAGGCAGGTAGGCAGAATGTTCCTCAATCCAACTTACATCTATTCGAGAAGGTCCAAAGATATGTCCATGATGATATTTCATGTGTCAAGATTTCTATATGCATTGTTGTTCTTGGACAAGAGAAGCAATTAAGTTTTGTATTAGAGAAAGTTGTTTATGAACTTAGTTGCCTTGGCGATACAACTTGACAGCTGCAATTTCGACAACTCCATGGTCGTGTTGTATGCAACAGAGTTTCTCGTCCATAACGTCACGACCGGGGCGTGGAGCTTCGCACCCCCGAGTAACCACAATCTTGAGATTTTTGATGAGTTTTGTTTTGAACCAAGTTTGAATAGGTAGGTAGGTAGAATGGTGCTTAATCCAACATACATTTATTAAGAAAGTTTCAAAAATCGTCCATGATGACATTTCATGTATATGCCAAATTTCTACATGCATCATTGTTCTTGGACAAGAGATGTGCCCAATAGCAAGCGTTTAGGTTTGTAAAGGATAAGTTATTTATGAACTTAGTTGGCTAGACGATGCAACTTTGACAGCTACAATCATGGCAATTTTGTGTGTTCATGTATGAAGTTGGTAGGAATGAAAAGTTGCTTTGCCCATTTGGGCATACGATAGAAGCACCTAATGCAGACATAAACCCTACACAAACACCTACCTTTTGGTATAGAGTGGGCAACTATGTGCTTGAAGATGGTAACCTTGAAAAACCAAATATGTGGCTAATTGATAAAGAGAGACAAACGGTCATTATATTTGTAAACTTGTACAACGGATGTCAAAGGATAGGTTTGGAAAAGTATACATGGAAGATGTGAATTTAAAAAGGGACAAAAAGTCAATCTTATAAATCAATTCTTCAATACCAAGTAGTGGTTACTAAATGGTTGAAATGGATATGAAAGGGTTAGGAATGTGAAGGTGGGCGGGTTTGGAGGATTACACACAAACAACACTTATGTCAGAAACTAGAAACGATTACTAGTTTAAAAAATTAAAAACAAATGCTTATGCAAGATATTAGGCTCAAGTTGTTCAATTACCTCTTTTTTTCACATGTCCTCAGCATTACAATGGGAAACAACGAAGAATGTTTGAATGATTCATGCGAACACATCGGAGCGACTTGTTGATAGGTGTTATGAGGGTGGAGGCCACTTTAGTCTAACTTTTTTCCTTTGGAAATGGAGGTCTTGTGCAACTTTTTGTCACGATAACATGTGACGAAATATCCAATGCCTTACAATCACCCTCAACCAATTGGGGCACCCTAATGAATGCCATGACACCAAGTGTGCACTTTGTACAAGGACACCGTGGTGTATGAAGTACGACGATGTGTGGAAATGAGAAGCAAAGTAAGCGTCACCTAGGATACATGATTTCACTGGCAATTCTTGTTTGGACACTTGTTTTCTAGATACTTCCATGACAATTAGCTTAGCATGGCCCAAACCATCATAACATCCTCCAGTCAATAGAAGTTACTTTCATGGTCATATATCTAAAACACTCATTGAATCATCTCAAAGGTATAATGCCAAACACTACGAAAATTGCGGAATCTTACCATTGGTACGCTTCCATCAGTATATTCTAAAATCTATGAACATGGATTGGAATCCTACTATTTTAATAGATCATAAAATGAAATAGTGGACGAAGAAAACAAAACCAATGATAAAAACCACCTAATCTCCATAGTGCAAGATCGGACTAAAAATCCCATAATCTTAGTACCAATGAAGTTGCAGTTTTATGTGAGCATTGATGTACACCGATTCTTGGGCCCACAAAAGAAGACTATGGACTTGAAAAATATAAAGGCAGGTCACATTCAAGTGCACATTGTTGTGTACTAATCTTGTATAAATGATGCTCTTTGTTGTTGAAATTGTCACAGGCACACCAATGTCATGGCATTTGGTGGCCAACTTTTTACATGAAAAGATGCACAAACAATTGGATGCACTTTCAATGTGTATCCATGCATGTACTTTATTACTAGGCAACCCATAACATTATTCAGTTGCAGGGTTGTGTTCCATTGTATATTTAGACTCTGACATGGGCATCCGCTATCTTACCTTCATGGGAAGAAACTTGGAAAATAGGAAGAAACTAATGCTGGTACAAATAATGAATAGTGCCAATTTGAATAGTAAGAATATTGTGAATAGTGTCAATATTTTCAAAGATATTTCTTTTATTGATAGTGATTTTAGGGAATAGTATTGAGGTGAACAATGTGTCCTGCAAATATTCTTGGGATGAACAATAATTTTTTCCCATAGTGCCAAGAGTATGACTCCACCCGAATTGCCAAGTTTAGCATGAATGTGTGAATAGTAAATGAATATTCCCAATTTGTTCGAGGGGTCGCAAAATATAATTGACATATTCCAGGGTCATGGAGCCGACCCACATGGTTGAATAATGTTATGCCAAAAAGCTACTTTCAGTGGCTAAAAAATGAGTTGGGGTATCCAAGTTCCCTGTTGATCATACAAGTGCGTTGTGTTTTTGTTGCCCACATGCTTCTCGTTCGATAAATTTTTTAGCACTTAGGGCCGGTTTAGACTACGGTGAAGAAGTGCACTGGTCAAGAATTTTAGGGGAATGGAGCAATATGATCGGCTACGAAATGGGTTCTTCACCGGCTAGGGTTTACACTACAACCAAGACTTCTCCAGTGGAGAACTTCGAGCATGGATGCTAAAGTTAGAAGGTTGCCAACATGGCAACACTTTTTGGCTAGGGAATTTTTCCAAAGGTCAAGTTTCTTGGGCAACCTCAAACCATGGGACAAGAAACTTGGCCTCCAAAGAACTCCAACTTGAGAGTCTTTCTCGTTTTCTGATTTGCCATGTTGTCTGCCAAACCAAACGTTGCCTCAAATATCCTTGTATTGGGCTGAAATTCTTGACCAACTAATGCACTTCTTCACCGTAGTCTAAACTTGGCCCTTACCATCAGCCTATCTTGAATGTCAAGTAGCAAGTTTGACATAGAAACAATGAATGCATGTACCGTGTTAATGGAAGCACCACCCGACATTACTAGATATTGACTTCTGTGATATTCTAAGGGCAATTTCCATTAGAGAAAGGTTTACAGTGTTAGATTGTCTCAAGCCTTTCTTCTCCCAACTTGATCATCATGTTGGTATTACTTGTTATTGCACAAAGGTTACTACATTTTAACTCCACCTTCATACACTTTTTTTAGACTCTTAAATCATTTGACTTTGCAAAAATTAAATCAAATTCATCTCATCAGGGTTTGTGTCCAAAGAAATCTAATTCAAGGTGCATTGAAGGTGTTAAGTATGTAAAAATGTGCCAGCTTTTATGAAGGTGAAGTGTCCCTCGTTCACACCAACTCTCTCTCTCTCCCTCTCTTTCTCTCTCATTATTGCCTTTAAACTATATAAATAGTAAAGTGTGAAACTCTTAACAAATTGATTAACCTCCTACAAAGTTTGGAATACTTAGTAGAATCTACACCTATGTTAGACAATATATTGTACTTAGCCATGAGTTAATTAACCATGATTAAGGAAGTCGCCATGCTCCACAATTTAGGGTTTCCATGACCTTAAGGTACCCACTGCCTCGGGGAGTTCACTGCGATAATATTAGAAAACAACGTGCGGGAAAATATAGGGTAATTTATATTCACAAAAGGAAAAACTTAGAATTTTCTTAGAAGTAATATAGGTGAGTGTGTATGATAAAATTTGTATTATAAATAATATAGGCTTGATACAAATAACGCATATTTTTAAAATATTTATAAAAATATACCGTAGGATTTAAAGGATCCTAGGTTTTTTTGAAATAGGGTGTCCTTTGTGTTCAGAGGCGGGAAGATTAGAGGAGTTTTGGTTGGTCTTGTGTCTGTCTGCTTCAAGCAGGATGTTGTAGTATTAACTCTATACCCTTCTACATTATTGCATGGACCCTATTTTTGCTTGCTTTGTTGTTGGTGTTCTAATTGTTTTTTTTTGACACTCAGTACCGTTGTGTTTAATTGTGCGTGTAACTTGATTGAGGAACATGGGTTGATTTTGTTGTTTGAAACTGTTTATGAACACTCTTAATGTAAAACATTGTTGTGCTTTGGATTTTGGTGACTTAGTACTTTGAATGCTCTTAAACCCTTTGGAGCAAAATCAAATAATTATAATGAACATACCTAGCTTAAAATTAGAGCTTCATCAAATTTAAAAGTAATTATAGGGTCATTTAAAAAACAAGAAATTAGCAAATTATATAATAATACGGTACAAAAAATTAAGGATGGATAATTAAATACCCCTTGAATAAATACCCTTGTCACGCACGTGTATACATATATACATGTCTAGTGAACTCCCCGAGCCCACTGCACCTTACTAAGCAAATACTTAAATTGTAAACACGTCCATGTGAAGACTCCTTTAAGTGCTTGGGGGAGATAATACTTGGCTTAGTTTATCACATAGCATCTTAAGACAATGTTTGACCAACTTCTTGACAAAGAATCAAATCGCCCCATGTAAGCATGAAGTTGCACCATCCAAATCTTGACCTTAATCCAAAATCATAGTTTGTTCTTTGGAGAGATCTCCTAACTACACTAGATATGATATATATAGTGTTATATGGTATTAAAATGTCACTGTGGTAACTTTTTGGATGACACTTCTAATGAATAAGTGAACAAATATTGTCATGGATGATGGATGAGTCCATTCATTGGCCAAAACCCTGCCATCTCTTGTCAGCAACTTGTGATGAAATATTGTCATGGATGATTGAGATTTGGATGAAAAATCACTTGGTAAGTGACAGTAATTGCAACACTGTAAATCTATATTCCCCAAAAAAAATTACAAGGAATGACAAATAATGTTGGGCTAACATGTAGTGTTGGTGACACTGTACTGCGGTTTACGATTAGTATTGAGCAAGACAATTAGAATTGGTGACACTAAATACCATATTTAGTGTAGTTTCAAGGACTCATCCATCAATCTTGGGTCTCAAATTTCTTAGATTCAATGTGAGACACATATATTTATTAAAAAAAAAGTTAGTATCTTTACAAACAATTACACTGATATGTGTGCGATTGGGTTTCCCCACTCCAATTTATTGAAGCTCCACACTATTTTGAATTTATGTATTATCAGAGTAACAATCATGGGGGGTGAACTCTTCATACCACGTACAAACTAATGTGAGCGTAAAAAGGGGCGTACTACCAAACATAGTGTACATAAGGGAGAGGTGTTTTTCCCCTCTAGTGTGTACCTTTAAAAAGGCTATCAATTTTTTTGAAGTAAAGGTATATGTACAAAAGGGGACCCTAAGATCTAGAGAAAATTTTGACAATAAATGTGTTACTTTCATCCAATTCACGTTTTCATCCATTGTGGTCACATGGTCATAGTCCTCAATGACTATCATGTATGTTCTTGTCAGGGTTTGCATTTTGGGTTCTAGGTTTTCACAACCTAGAGGCTCTTGGAGCGTTCATGGGCTTCCTTGGGTTATCCTCTCCAGTTTGTGACTAAATTATTATGCACTTGTCTTTGTTTGTTTGATACAATTGATGAGTTACATGCTATGAATCAAATGACCTCTTCATCAGAAAGTGAAAGGGGATTTCATGTGCAATAAAGGCATTTAATTCATGATATATATTTTGTATATGTAGTGAAGGCATTTATCACATTAAATTGAAAAGCTTAGTATAAATACACGAGTCCATTTTCTAACATGTTGTTGGTATGTATACATTTGTTTTCTCTATAACCTCTTGTATATAAGGGGTTTAATTTCATAGTGACCCCATGCACATCATTTAAGTTCCCAATGAATAGTCCACCCCTCGGAGTAACAATATGCAAGAATTGTTTTAAACCAGGGTTGCTACACGGATTAATAATGAAAATTATAAGTTATTGTCATTTAAATTTGGCTCGAAAAGGCTTGCGTAAAGAGGACCTAATTGCACACATCAAAGCTATGTTGTATTTTGAAGTCTTCGTAGCATGCCAAATGTGAAACTTGCCCTTCAAAGAAAGCCTGTTTTTCTGGAGTCCTTTGCAAAGTTATGCAAAGAATTGATAATTTTTTTGTCCAAGTGTCACAATGAAGACCACCTACATAAAAGTGGACTTGGGCATTGGAAAAAGCAAAAATAAATAAAGAAAATCATGTGAAGTGCAATTATTTTGATGCCTTTCAATTCGGAATGCAGACGAGGGCTTCAACCTGGAGCACCGATTCCAAGCTACACGGATTCTGTAAATACCACAAGCAGTGCCCGGGAAGTTTTAGGGCATACTCGGTCGAGATCCTAGTGGTTCTAAATCCAACCGGTTACATGTTGACATCTTCCGGTTTTGCTTTATTCATTGGAGGCATATTCCATAGATTCCTCTAAAATGACCGGTAATTCTCCTGAAGTCTCAAACATCAACCGCTTATTTCTCAAACTCAACCGGTTCATCTGTAACTAAATGCCAGTTCCCCCCGAGGGCTGGGGCGAACCAACCCGTACACTGGTTCCTTGGAAGCAAGGGTTTAGGCATCCGTTAAAGGACCATATGTCCAATTCGGCCAATTTTTGAGCCCTTTTTTTGGGTAGAATCGGCAGCTGAGGTGGACTGCCGATTCTGCCAGTCATAATCGGCCAGGCCTGCCGATTCGGTGATCGTATTTTGTAAACCGTATTCCGTATATCGTATATAAATGCCATTTGAATTTGACGAGCTTCCCGCGCATGAGACAGTACTACGTACCCGATGGAAATGTACTGACTTTTCCTTTGATTGTTGATATTAATTGTGGTTTCCTTATGACTAATGTTCACTCAATTCTTGTTGTGTGTTACACTGATGGTGAAGAAATGTCCAGTATACTCAGAACTCACGTTTACACAACATCAAATATAAGTGAGTGATTAAAAAACAGAGTGTACCGTCTTGCAAATCGGTTCTTGGCAGCAAGATTGGTTCATTCAACGTTCACTTAGTATCCATCTCGTGTCATCAATCATCAATCAAAACCAAAACCTCTAACAATGAAAGCATCCACCATCCAATCATGCGATCACAATTACTGAACTCAAAGAGGCTTCTCAATCCACAATTACTGAACTCAAGGCTGCATGTAAAAACCTCGGCTGCTTCGAATCATTCACAGTTTGGAATCGTTCTTACTAAATCTATCACAGTTTTGAATCGTTCTCACTAAATCTATCAATGTTTTTTCACGCAATCGATCTCACTTAGTCAATCACTGCTTCGAATCGTTATTACTGGTTCTTCAAAGAGTTAAAAAGCGCTGATGCTGACGCTGCATCTGGAATACTCAGCTGAATGGTACAATTACTGATATTCCCATGGAATACGTTGCTAACATTACCGATGTTGTTAACACGGGAAATTTCAACTGCCTGCTTCTTGGAAGTAATCAGAGCTTCAATCTCTTGCTGAACATCGGAATTAGACCACCAATCGTCCTCCTCAATCATCCGCTTGCAGTTCACATCAGGTGCAGGAACAAGTTGAGCAATCATTGCACGATCTTGGGCGTTAACAATTTCGGATCCATCTCTAACATCACAGATCGAAGAAGAAACCGATGGTGAAGGCAAAATCGACTGGGGTTGCTTATTCTGAGATTCGTAAAATCTTCGCCGCTCATAATTGAGAGCTTGATGCCAAGAGATATCACCACCGGTGCCAGACACCGCACTGGCTATATTTTGGAGAGCACGCATTTCTATTCCATCTTCGTCTGTATTGTAACGCATATAACCTTCTCGAGAATTGTGACCAGTAAGCTTCATTCCTATTTCGGCTGGCACTCCCATAGCATTCAAGCGGCTAACAGTGGTAACTCGAGCAGTCTTATTGGAGAAGCATCCAACATCACAACCCGGAATGTCTTGCACCATCTGCTTGAGCCACTTTGAAATGCTTTTTATTCCAACTCGAGATTTGGAGTACCACTTCAAACACAGCCAAGGAGTAAAATCAGCGCATGAAGGAAAACGACCGATTCATATACCAAATCACCTACCGGTTAGGAAGAGAAAAAATCCTAGCGAACTGGATCTACCAAACCACCGAACTGGATCTTAAAACAAAAAGCCATAAACATGGAATTGAACTACTTACAACCCCAGGATCACGTAGGATGCCATCTATTGGTCGCAGGAACAACGGATGAGGCCCTGGTTCATTAGGAAGCCACTTAGGGAGGTGCGCAAAGTACGTATCAAAAGTAAGAACCACATCTGGCAGGTAGCACGTAACTGGACGCCGAAGTTTCTCAGGCTGACAATGCTTTAGATCAATCTTATGGTTCTTAGATGATCTCTCGTCAAACCGAACGAATCTGCCAAAGCGATCTTCAAAAAACTCAAAGTCGATATCACACAGATTATACAATTCTTGTTGAGCTCTCACACAAAAATTCACACTAACATAAAAGGCTAGTCGGAGTTGACAACCACGCCTGTCCGATTTGGACATAAAAGCCTGGGCCAAGATCGCAGCATCTTGCTCAGGAGTGAGCGCTGCAGTAACCCTCCGCTTACGTCCTACACCGGCCATTCCAGAATGTCGTGCTGATGTAGTGCATGCAACACATGCTTTCATGAACCGAGGATCCTCCAAAATGTAAAACTCCTCCTCAGGTTTGGAAGTCTCCACACTTCTCTGGCAACATCTGGCTCGGATGATTCGGCCAATCGCCCGCAGTAGTCCGACAAGCGTTTCACCAGGGTAGAGCTTCCCATCTCTACGTTGGACTTGAAGAAAAAATGTTGACAGTTGTTCGTTCAGTAAGGCGCATGAATTCTCGAACATGTCTTCAATAGTATCTTGGCTGGTAATGCCAGAAATGATCCGCCAGTCATTGAATCGATTACGAGCCCAATTGTCGAGATACGCAGACTTCCTGTGACCGCCCTTGGCAACTATATTAACCTCCTCCTTTTCAAGTTGCCTAAAACCTTTTCGAAGATACTCCAAAGCGGCATCAGAAGTTGGCTCAGGAACATCGACCAGATTCGCATCAGCTGCAGACTCAGAAATCTCAAAAACGTCTGCCTCGCCTCCTAAGATATCAACGACTTCAAGATAATATTCCCCGTCAACGAGCCAAGCAGGATCCTCGCCAGGATCAATCTCTCTAACACCGTCAAGATCACCAGAAATGCGCCAGAAACCACACGGATCATGTGAAACAGGCTTAGAAACAATAGTTTCTGTTGTTGGAAGCTCCTCCGTTGGTTTGCGAAGTAAACCATTGTTCACACTCTCTGACTCCAAAATTAGAGATGTACTTGGCGATGCACCGCTGTCCCCCGCATCCAACGCCGAAATCACAGGTGTAATTGCCAAGGAATTGGACACATCCTTCAACGGAACACGATCAATTGACGTCATTGCTGTCAATCGGCACAAAACAAGCAAAAAGAAATTGAAATGGAAGTAAAACTGCTTCACGGTGACGTCGATGAAAGTTCGGAGGAGGTATATGGTTTCCGTAGAGATACAGTCTCGACCATATGTCCGAATTTGACATACGGTCCTTTAACGCCAGAGAAGCTGCAGGGTAGTGCCGATTCGGCAGTATGGTTCGGCCAGCTGGCTCGCCCTACGGGCTCGCCAGTGACCTCACCATACTGCCGAATCGGCACTACCCTGCAGCTTCTCTAGTACAACAAGGAACGAGTGTATGGGTTGGTTCGCCCAAATCCTCCCCGAGCAATGCCACATCACATTGTTAGGACAATGTTTGTCCAACTCTTCAGCAAAGAACTAAAGTGCCCTATGTGAGCTGAAATACCATGCCCACACTAGGGGGTTTTTGTTGCTACTCCTTGGTAGTAGGAGGAGTCCCTCCTTATAGGGAAAGTTCACCTTGTTCCAAACTTTATTGTAGCTAGTAAGGATTCATCGTCCTACTCATAGTAACCTCATTGGATGGAATGCACTGCAATTTCGCCAACACATAAAAAGACGCAACCAAAAAAAAACTCATGTCCGGATGGAAACTCTCCCATTGATGTGGGCCAGTCGTTGGTCCTAACATGGGCATCGTAAAAGTTTGCATCATCCAAATCCTAACCATAAGAGATCCCGAGTTGCTCCGTGCTTGAGGCCTCCTTGTTTCCAGGACTCACCCATGGTTTCGAATCGGCACAACTTTCAGAAGTTATTATGCTAACTTGTAGGCGCTAGCCCTTCTTTTGTGTGTCCCTTCCTTCTTTCGACCAGTGAGGCGAGGACACCTCATCCGTGTCTAGATAAACGTTACAAGCTGGCAGTGCTATGGGATCCAATAAAGAAGAAGAACTGTGAAACCCATAATGCTTGACTGCCCCGACATAAGTGGACCTTTTTGGAAGCAAGCTGATGAGATGTTCATCGCATCCGGTGCATGCATCCAAGAACATGACATCGGTTTGAAGCATGTATGTTGTAGTGCCTCGGCTTCACCATATTCTATTGCACCAACTTAACTCCTAGCATGCCCACACTAGGACCCAACGATTGGCCCACGCCACCAGCGCGAGAGTTTCCATCTTGATAGAGTTCTTGTCTTGTATGCAATGGCGAAACTACAGTGCATTACATCAGTGAGGTTACTCTGAGTAGGACGGGGAGAAAAAAACTCTCGGAAAGAAACGAACTTTCCCTTTTAATAGGGATTCCTTCGACTACCAAGGAGCAACGATTGGCCCTAGTGTGGGCATGGTATTGTAGCATGCTCACACTAGGACCAACGACCAGCCCACACCAATGGGAGAATTTTCATCTTGATAGGAGTTTTTTTTCCTAGTTAAGTTGTTCTTGAATTTGGTCTTAAATTCTTCTAGCTAACTACAGTTGCTCCTCAAATCGGTTTGAAATTTTTCTAGTTAATTATAGTTGTTCCCTAAAATGTATTGAAAAAAATATAGTTAACTATAGTTATTTTGGCAGTTGTCCAAGGTTTGAAATGGTCTTCCATGGCAAATTTTGGAGGATAGATTATTCTACTAAGCTTTAATTGCGATCCACAACATGCGGAGGGATTTTTAACATTCGATCATTTTGAGGTACATTAACTATGATATTCCATGTGGGCCACACACACTTTTTTCCGTTTTCCTTCTTGGGTACTAAATATCACAATCAATGATAAACACGATTCGTACCCAATTTATATTTATTGTAGTTCAATGCATGAGCTACCTAATCAACACTAATCACAAGGGTGCGATAAACTTACGGCCACTTCACACACGAGCCAAAGGCCGTGACCATGAAATTGTGAGAGCCCAAAAGAAAGTGTCCAAAGTCCGTCCCAAGTCACCTCCAAAATCATGTAGTGTGGTCACAGATCCTCAAGTGCAGTGTGCAGTCATGTGTGATCAGGCCCTCAACCAAATGCTATTTCGATGAATTTCTATTCATGCGGGTCCTCACACATGATACAATAGAATTAATCAACGGTTGCGAGCGTTCGGAGCGCCATGGTCTCCCGGTTTTGTGTTACGCTTACCTCCAAGAGGTGGTTTTTGAAAATATCCAAGTGACCATGAAACATGATCCATTCAATGCCGTGTAGGAATCCATGTAAACTTTACATCCATCGTGCATTCACAGACTCCGTTGGTCCTTCAAGCATAGTGTGAAGTGAACTTGGACCGGATCCGCCTTTTCCACCAATGAGAGTGCTTGAAGTGTAATGGTCACGGGCTCTCAGTCTCGTGTGTGAAGTGGCCCTTACCACAAGCCTTTCCATGCATTAGTAATTCATTTCAACCAGATCCTGCTTGAACAAATCGGGGCTCTTTATTGTAGATGGTGTAGGATCGTCAAAAGCGGGTGTTGGAATGACGGTGACCATTCAAGCACTACTCCAATCGACACTTTTTGGCTGCCCTTGCACATCGGATATGCTTCTTGAATGTGAGGATATCATGTGCTACTTATTAAGGAGACCAAAATCGCGCATGGGTCTTGCTCATCGAGAATTGTGACCTATATATATTCCATCGAGAATCTTGGAACTATTTCTTAACACTTTCGTATGGCGGGGCTTACTCTTAATTTTTTGCTTACACATGTGATTTGATTTAGTGTGGCCCACACTATTCATCATTGATCCACTTTTATTGCCATGCAGTCATTTTGGTGGCAAGTAAGTTAAAGAGGTTGTCATATGACCAGTCACGAAGATTGTTTTAATGAATACGGTCTATCAATTTTAATGCCATACTAAATCATATTTTTGGTGTACTTATCCACTACATTGGGCATGATCCTCAGTCACGGAACAAATCCCTCCCAAGTTTTGTGCAGTTTCGAATGTTCATCGAGAATCTTGAAACTATTCTCTTAACGCTTTTGTGTGGCCGGGCTTACCCCTTGTTTTTTGATTACCTACACATAACATTTGATTTGGCGTGGCCCACACTACATCATTGATCCACTTTAATTGGTCATTTGGAGGCACTTAAGTTAAAAAGGGTGTCACATCACAAGTCATGAAGACCGTTCTGATAAGCAAATAACATTGTCTAACTACAATTATAAGTTAGGTGGGGCTCGGAATAAATAAGACATTATTCATAGCTATACCCTCCTTATTTTATCTTACTAACATATTCAACTTGATAAACTCGGGTGAAGCACTGTCACTTAATATTAGTAGAACGGAATTGTTGATAGTAGTTGAATAATGTTATGCATGGCTGACCAATTTTGATGTCATACGAAATCACTTTTTAGCGTACTTGGGCATATTTGTGCAATACAAATGTTCTTTTTATACTTATGTATCTTCATTATGTATACAATATGTCATTTCACATTCAAAGCGGCCAATTTTCTCGGAAAACCTCGATAGTATGACATTTGTGACCAAAATGTCATATTAACAAGAATAGAACATTTGGATAATACGACACTTATCTTGGGCAACCAAATATGTCTTAATAAAGAGGGACAACAAAAAATTGGATATAAAGTGTTCTAAAGGAGGGATTCCAATTCTTCATTGTCATCATCGTGGTGATGTAAACTACACACATGGTGAGCTCCCCAATGTTGTTTGTTGTTGTTGTTGTTGTGTTGTGTTGTGTTGTTTTTTTTTTGTTTTTTTTTCATGTGGAGCACAGTTGACCGGAATCATAAGATGCGGCAAAGCAAATGCAATACTCAAGGTTGGTTCATATGGGGTCCCAAGTCCCAAGTCCCCACTCATGTTAGCAAGTCCCGACATGGAGATAAAGTCCCAACTTTCGAGCCAAAAAAAACCATTAAAATTGGATCTTGCTTACTCTATGCAAAAACATTTCCGGGACTTGTGTTGAGAGTTGGGTCTAACTTTTTGGCTCCACCCAACCCTCAACACACAAGTCCCAAGCTTCACCTCCAAAAAGTGTTGCCATGCAGGCATCCATGTCATACTTGGGACTTAGGACTTTGAGACCCCATGTGGAGTGGTATGTCCCATCTCAACAGCTGAGATCGCAAGGATTGACCTCAAGTGACTTGGAGACTAGGACTCGGAACCCGTGTGAACGGGCCCTTTGGCACAGCAAGCAGGAGAATCGGAATCCGAGGGCAAGTGGGCTGGCCCACCGCGGGGAAAACGAAAGTTATGTATCTGCCGTCCAAGTTATCCCGGCCATTGCTAGGTAGGAAGGCAACGGAAGTGGATGGAATACGGCCCTGCCCATCCCGAGCCTTGCTTTGGATGAGGATGAGGATGAGGATGAGGATGAGTAATAGAAGACAAACTAGGGATTGGAAGCTCGGGGTCCGTGGTGTCTATGTAAACTCATCTATCATGGATGAAGGGGCTCTAGTAAAAACAAGTCGTCTACAAGGTTGATAGTTGATTGTTTCCAATCGGAGTTCATTGGAGTGATTAGGAGTCTTTTCGTATCATTTTTGAAGTCAAATGACATAACAATATTCAGATCCATAACAATGCTATGTGGGACTAACAGTATTTTGTGGAATATTCCATCATTAAGGTTGAATATGAGGAATATTCTATAGAATATTGTCAATCTCACGGAACATTGTTATGGATCTGAATAATGTTATGGATCTCAAATTGGTTGTTTTAAGAGTATAAACTAGTTTGTTGCATTTTCACCTTGCTAACGGATGAGTTTACATAGACATCACGAGTCCCTAGCTAGGATTGGAGGGAGCGGATTATCGTATATGAGCATGTCTCTCAATATGAAAATTCGACTCCCTATAGGTTTGTAGTCGATTTAAACCCAAATGATCTCAAGTTGACCAATTTGGGGTTCTTTGAAGCTAAGTTGGGGTCTTAGAAGTTAACTATAACGTCAAATCGACTGCACAAGATAGCCTCCATGATGCAAAATATTTCAAGGCTTTTTGTGTTGGATGAATGAGGGATACACTTGTATGCGATAATTCTCTCTCTCTCCCCGCCCGGGATTGGGGGAGAGACAAGGAACTGGGACAACCAACCGCAGGTTGCAGATGGACCGCTTGAGATTGAAGACTTTAGGAATAATACCGATCATTTTAAAGGATTTTATAGAATATTCATCAAATTAATAAAGACAACCCGAAAGTGTCAATATGTAACTGGTTGGACTTGGAAACACTAGGATCTCGATCGATTATGTTCAAGAATCTCCCTGGACATTGGGGAAAGATAGGGAATTATCATATAAAATGTCGGTACCTCTCATTCATCCAACATAAAACCCTAAAACATTATGCAACAACTCATATGTTAATGTTTTTAGTTATTATGACATTGGAGTTTGTATCAAAGACATGACTTAGTCTAATAATAGTCGTTTGAGATGAATTGGGTACACTCTTATATGGGTTCTCTCAAATGACTTGGAAATTTATGGGTCTTTAAAATAAAATTCCGGTATCAAATCAATTAATACTAGTAATCTCTAGGCTGCACACTATTACATGTTTTTGTTTTTATGTTGGACGAATGAGAGGTACACTCATATGTGATGATTCTCTCTCAACGGGACTATAGACTCATCGATCATGGATGAAGTGTATCTAACAAAAACACTTCCCGTACATGTGGAAGGCCAATTCATTCCAACATGTTTAATGCCAATAGAGTGGTAGCTTGTAAGTAGGTGGCCATGGATTTGCGGTGTCTACATAAACTCATCCTTTAGTAAGGTATAAATGCAATAAATATTGTAATCCTCGGGTAGTTTAGGCCAACCCTTGTTGAATAATTCTCAAAATCCCATCATGATAATATAATAATGTATTATATTTCAAATTATTATTATTATATATGAATTTTGTGACAAAATACTTATATATATATATAATGCATTGAAATCATCATTGTACTATAATATCTTAAAATCGGGGATGGTTTCAATTTAGATGATTTGAATGTGAAAATGGCATCAAAGACCCAAAATTAGTCTACCAAGATCATGTTGGGGTGAATTGGCCCTCAACTTGGAGGGGTGTTGTTTTTACTAGAACCCCTTCATCCATGATGGATGTGTTCATCCATAGACACGACAAACCCCAAGCCTTATGGTACGAATACACAATGCACACATAACATACATACATAGCGTTTGATCTCTTTTGTCAGAGGTATGTAAGCTCTACTTCATAAAATAAATAAAAACTGATGGTTGTTACAAGAGGATTTACAAGTGCCTTCTCAACCCATAGTAGTACACTAAATGTGATATTTAGTGTCACCATTTTCTAATTGTCTTGCTCAATACTAATTGTAAACCGCAGTGTAGTAAATGTTAACCCAACATTATTTGTCATTCCTTGTAATATTTTGGGAGGATTATAGATTTACAGTGTTGCAATTACTGTCACTTACCAAGTGATTTTCATCCAAATCATCCATGACAATATTTCAGCACAAGTTGTTGGCAAGAGAAGGTAGGGTTTTGGCCAATGGATGAACTCATCCATCATCCATGACAATATTTGTTTACTTATTCATAAGAAGTGTCATCCAAAAAGTTACCATAGTGACATAAAATACCATATGACACTAAATATCATATTTAGTGTAGCAAGTTGCATGTGAAAACACAACGAACTGCCATTAAGATTGCATATGGTTAGTTCTAGATAATTTGAGACCAAAATTGACATAATTTTTTTTTTCAATTGATGGAACATGATCCCCTTGTAATGAATTAGCACTGAACCTGGACAAAACTTGTTTTTATCAAAGCCCCTACATCCACAATGGATGAGTTTACATAGACTTCACAAACCCCAAACCTTAAACTAGGCATGTACATTATGAAGGCCAAGGATTCATGGTGTCTACGTAAACTCCTCCATTACAAAGGTGAAAATGCAACAAACTGTTTGATAACCTAGAATTAATTATTGCAAGAGAATCAAACTCCAAAAATAGCATCAAAACTCTCGAAGTATGCCATGCCTACACTTATTTGGTGGCCATAGTCAACTAAC
Source organism: Polytrichum formosum (assembly GCA_964035585.1). Lineage (NCBI taxonomy): Eukaryota > Viridiplantae > Streptophyta > Polytrichopsida > Polytrichales > Polytrichaceae > Polytrichum > Polytrichum formosum. Next base: position 22,921,491 of record OZ037935.1, on the reverse strand, counting down.
GGCTCCCACTAGTATGGGGCACTTCTATGTTTGCTTTTAGCCAATGAGCCCAGCGGGGAGGCACACCCGTGTTTTAGAAAACTACCCGAAAACAAATATAGGGTCCACTTTAAAGTTGCGACCTGCAATTTATAAAGACATGTACTTGTAACAAAGGTCAAGCTATATATTGAACTCCGTGGTATAAAATAATTTAGGGTGTTTAAAAATTGATCATGTTAGAGAAAGTCTAAAACTAACATACCATAAAGTTGAACAAGGTGGGGAATTAAAATAATATATATTAGGGCCATGCGCTATGGATGAGCATCATTGGATGTATATTTGTATTTGGATGTAATATGTTGGGTTAGATGCAGGGAGGGGTTCTAATGGGTTTGGGCATTATGTTTGGTTTTGTGAGTTCCCAATTAGGGTATGCGGGAGCTCTCCAAAGTTTTCATACATGTGCAAACTCTTACCTTCTCCCGAACTTGGTGAATGTTGATGGTTGATTGATCAAGGTTTAGGAGCAAGCACACGCAAATAATCATGCTCTTAAGGTGTGCCCATCTCAAGATTCATCTTTCATAATTTCCATTCTTTGTTTGCTTGGTAGATGGGTAGAGTTTATGGTTTGATTTCGTTGTGATTTCTCACGATTTTTGGGTTTAGTTGTTGACACATAGAAAGGGGTGACATCAGCAATAGGAGTTTGTGTGAGCAACTCGAGGTTAGGGTTCTTGTGAGGTTGTTGATCATAAACCAAGTCTGCAATGTCTTTAAAGTTGAAGTTGTTCTCATTTGCCGATTCCAATGCTAGTCCAAACTTTATTGGATTTTCCTAGTGTGCTAAGGGCGACACATATCCCAAACTTAGACCATTACTTGAAGGTATTCATATTGTAGATTGGCTTTTTCAATTCTTTGATCTTGAGAGTAGATGCATGATTAACTGCAAGCTTGAGGTGCTCAATACAATTTCTTTGGATGTATATGTTTTTCCATTAGTAAACCCAACCTTGACTCTAGAAAGCGTATGTGTGTGGTTGACCTAGATTTTGTTTTTGACTCCCAACAAACATTAGAGTGCTTAGCCGAGGAGGTTGAAATCCAAAATATTAACCCCCTTTATGACTCCGACCAACCATTGCCTCCACTTGTTGGTTATAGAGTTAGTGGTGAGAGTATTGACCATGTGGCATTTGACCTAAAGTCCACATTAGTGAGTGCCACGGTTATCGCTAGATATTTGCTAGTTGAAGAAAATTTTAGGAAAGATTTGAAAGTAACAACCTTGGAGGATCACCAATGGCACTTGAGGTCTTCGGACCAAAATCTGTGGGTGTAGACTTGAGCACATAAAAGTTGGATGGTATGTGTTGAGTAGTTTTAATCACTTGAACTTGAACAATGACACATATTGCTTCATATTTGAATGTGTAAACCCTAAACAAACTTTGTGGTTGGTGTTGGTTGGTCGTGTTCTAATGCTACATGTATGTATGCAATTGTGTTTTAAACACAAATTTTTGAAAGCATTTGCATGTATTTTTAAACACAAGCATTTTATCATCATTTTCATGTGTGTATGTTTTGAATGAGTAGAGTGCATACAAGGGAGTTAATTGCATGCATATTGTTTTGATGTGTGAATTATGATTTGTGCAAGTCATAGATTTTACATGACATTAGCAAAAATTATAATTTATAACTACTATATGCTTATGTAAAAGAAGAACAAATACCAAGTTAACCTATGCATAGGATCCTCAAAATAGCGAATGTTTGAAAGTTACATATTAGTAGGGTTCACAATATTTACCTTTTCCAATATAACACCCCCCCCCCAAAAAAAACACCTTGTGTTCTCATGTGTTCCCGCTAAATACAAGGGAGTGAACCCCCTGAGCCAATGAGTGCTCACGATTTGAGTACATTACATCCCATCACTAGCTAAAAACGACGAAAACATGGCCTATACCGCTGGCTATGCCCACTAGTAAGTGTGGGCATGGCTTTAGTCTACACTGATTATTCCAATTAGTGAGGGCGGCACTAACTCCCGATGCACGCACTATTTAGCCAAATCTCAAAGTTACGAAGGGCTGGAAGTTTTACTAAGTGACACTACATCCATGAATACATGCTCATTCACCATAGATTTCAAGAAATTAGTGCATGCTCCAAGGTGTTTGTAGAGCGATAAAATAAATTCATATGAAAACAAATTTTATGTCAACAAATAGTGCCAAGTGCTAATACTTTTAGTGAATAATGTGTGGTGTTATGAATAGTATTTTCATTGAATAATGGTGGGATGAATAATGGTTCCTATATCTTTTGGTGGCACTAATGTCATTGTGTAAAGAAATTTAGTATCCCCTTCACTAATTTCGGACACTCACTATTAGCCCTCCGTCACTAATTGGCCCTCCACATGTAGGAGGCTTGTTTTGACTATAACCCATTCATCCACAATGTTTGAGTTTACATACATGCATACATACATAGATGACACAAATCCCAACTCCACTAGGTACACATACACATACACATACATGCATGCATACACACATACATGTATGGACATACATAGCTAGCGTCTGATCTCTTTTTGTCAGAGGCATGTTGTAAGCTCTGGTGGAGAAAAAATCTGTCTGGTGGATGTTACGGAGGAGTTACAGGAGCTTTCTCGATCCCATAACTTGGTAGTAGTAGCAAGTTGCAGCCAAGGCAAGTTGCAAGCACGGACGAGCAGCGAGGGCGGCTAACTTGAAGGAGCTTCTCGTTTTCCCTTTGCTTTCCTCGGTGTTGAACTCGGTGGTGGGCTTCAAGGTTCTAATTGGAATGCTAACTTGGCTTATTACTAACTTAGTTTCGTCGACGACACGGTGACGAGTCTTCAGTTTGGAGGCAACCTCGGAGGTTTTTGGATCGGTGGCTTCTGAGCCTTGTGACAAAGTTAACAGTACAGCAATTTCTTCTTATTTCGCGGTGCCAGATTCTGTGGGTTGGACTCGGTGACCCAAATTTCGATGCTGCAAAATGGTGGGATTCGATGATGGGTTTTCAAATTTTATGGGATTTTGTTTGTGGGATTTGTGAGAGGAAAGTGCAAGTAATCATCTAGTTGGATTGAGGGCCAGGTTTCTTGTGGCCGTGGATTTTAGTGGTGTCTGAATTGGGAAGGTTTGAGCTCCGCATGTTTGTGTTTGTTTGTTTGTTTGTGTGTGTGTGTGTATGGTTTTTGTGCAATTTTTGATTGTTTGTTTAGGGATGGCAGGGAAAGTGGTAAGGGGAGATTTCGGGTTTGTCATGTATGATTTTTATCCAAGTATGGTATGGTGTGGTGGGTGAAGTACTTGTTGTTGTGTTTGTAAGAGATGATGATGATGATGTTCTTATATGTAGATGGGTTAACCTTTGGAACCTTCGAGACTTGATGATGTTGGTTACTTCCTTCGGCCTCTATTTGTTACAAATGTATGTATGTATGTATGTGTGTGTGTGTCTCATCCTTTCATCACCACTCTGCGGAATCGTGCAGGCAGAGGATAACGTAGACGAAATAATTCAAACATCCAATTCGGAGATCTGACGACTTGGTAACTACCAACATCTCCTCTTATGCTTGCTTGCTCTTTCGATAGCTGAATCATTCCTTCCTTCCTCCCTTCCTTCTGCTCTCTTTGCCTCTGCACAAGCTGTAGCATAGAGCAGAAGAATAGGCCATGTCAAACAGCATCCCCTTCAGCGTGCATACATTGTTCTTTCTTGCCAATTCTGCATTTTCCCTCCAGGGCTGAAACAAGTTTTTTAAGAGAATCCTTTTGATCAGAGGACTCTTTGTAATTCCTCTCTCTTTCTTTCTTGAGCACTTTGTAAGCAGCCTTTTGTTCCTTGGCGTGCACGCATACATAGGATAAGAGTGTAGCTACCTATGTTCTTTGCGTCATAATTCTGCAATTTCTGTTGCATGTGTGGCTACATTTTATTTACTTGTCCATCCTGGATGGGATCCTGTTGTCTAGAAAGGCTGAAATAGCAGTAAATGGCTTGTTTCCCTCCACATCCGAGGTTATTTATGAAATCTGTTCACTGTGGGGCAGGGGTTGAGGAACAAGTGCTTTTTGTTCTTTTCTTTTTCTTTTTCTTTTTTCTTTTTTTGAAGAGATTCCTTATGGATTATGCGTTGGTGGTTTCTAGGTAGAAAGTTTTACCGGTGGAGCTACCATCTAATTAAATTGCAGTGTTGAAATGTTTCTCAACTTATTAACTTCCATTCCACAGTTTGTGGGTTTATGTGAAACCTGTTCACTCTGGGGCAGGGGGTGAGTAACAAAGTGTGCTTCTGTTTTTGTCTTTTTGGGAGAGATTGCTCATGGTTTGTGCACTAATGGTTCCTAGGTTGAAAGTTCACTGGTGGAGCTACCATCTAATTAAATTGCACTGTTGAAATGTTTCTCAACTTGTTAACTTCCATTCCACAGTCTGTGAGGTTATGTGCCATGCGTTTCCTTGTATGTGTTACTGACGAGGTTTTGTTTGTAACTTCAGAGTGGGAGCTGTGAAGGGAACTACAACCTACTTGAAAATGCTTACGAGGCAGGGTCATCCGCCGACGACAAGTGACAGGGTGAAGTCTTGCAAACAAGTTTAGGATGCCTGCAAGCAAGCTGCGAGGTCGGCATAAGCTGGGTCGCACTTTCATGCGCATTAGTCTGTAAGCCTACTTTCTCCAAGCTTAATTTTAATCTCTTTCAACACTGTGGGAGCATTTCAAACCAGCGGTGTGGGAATCCATTCTTGCCTGTCTCAGCGAATGGAAGTATTAACACCAAGCAGTGTAGTAGGTTCAATTTGTGCTCTAGATTGCTTACTTTGCAATAGAATTTGGATTGTTTTATTTTGTTTGGATTGATTTCAATACAGTTATTTTCTGTGCTGATCATATGACTTGTTCTGGACAGGGTATTGGGGTCTGGCAAAGTCAAAGCATCTCAGGAACTCTTCACTCAGGCATTAGATGCAGCAGTCACAGGATTGTATGGCATTATTGGTGGAGCTTTCAACTGGGATCTTGTGGAATTTGACGAGGACAATGGTGTAGCAACTATTGTTTCCCAGAAGAGGTATCAAAGAGTTTTCTAGCGCTCCTAGTTTACATGCTTAGGTCCATATAAGTGAACATTTAGCAATGGCTGTCACAAGAATGTGACTTCAAATCTCTAGAAGCTTGATATGATGTGCAATCGTTCCACACTTCATGTGTGTTTCTTGACCATCATTTCTTTCAGGTGTAGAATAGAATTATTCACATGCGTTTTCAAGTTAATGTGGTGGTATTCCTGTTCAGAAAATTATTGAATGAAGCTTTGGTTTTTGGCAGCTCTGAGCAGCGGATATGGGCAGCTGCAGGCTTCATGACACAATTCAAAGGCTCTCCTTGCCGTCTTCAAGTTCTTGAATCATCTTCAACCCTCTTTCCAGTCACTAGTCTAGACCCTGAGCTTGCAGAACCATACACACAAACAACAAAGAATGCATAGTTTTGGAACTCAACAAATATTCAATCTGGAAAGATGAAATGTGTTATTTACAAGCTACCAAAATGCCAAACGTAGCTCATATCTTGTAGCTCATCACCCAATTCTCATGAACCCACTTCTGTATCTGTTTTAGAACACAAAACACACTTCAAACGTTGAATCAAGTAACCTCGTCTTATGGCAGCGACAGAAGTTGAGGAGCTTCCTCAAAAGACTATACCCCTCCTCTTTGTCCTTGGTAGTCAACACATTCAAGAAAAAACAATCATGGCAAAGGGTCAGGTTGCTGAGGTGGAGCCCCCACCCAGTGTCTTCCAATACATGTGCAAACTAGGAGAACGTGCAACGAGCGATGTGATTGTTCGGTTGCGAACTGTTCACGGACGGGATGACTGGTTCTATTCCCACTCTGAGGTCCTATGTGCAAAAAGCAAGTATTTTGCTACTCGACTCTCGGATGATTGGCCAACATATAATCTTTTGGACTCTCGGAACTGTGTGGACGTTGTATGCATCGAAAGTGACATTGATCACCATGTGAACCTTCTTCGAATGCTGTATTCAAATCTTGAGGAGCCTGTGGGTGAAATGTGGCACAGCGTGAAGAATGCACTTGGGATGCTCAAAGTTGCAACTAAACTAGGCTGTGATGCTATCGCATCCAAATGCGCACGGTACTTAGAGGCCGTTCCATGGGAGGAGAATGAAGAGGAGGAAATTTTGAAGGCATTGCCAGGTAGGGATTTTTCTTTTGGGTTCTTTGTTAAATTTTATTTTATTTCAGTCACTTCACATGGATCATCAACTGGTGACACATTTGACACACATGCAACAGAAAGTATACTTGAAAGTTTCTCATAGAAATACTAGAAATACTTGAAAGCTTTGGGGTGGCTTAAATCTAAGGCCTTAATCTGGATCCTATGGTAACTCTAAGATTAAGCCAAGGTCCGTGTCCATTCAAGGTGTTCACCTTCAAAAGGAGGCAGTAGTCTTCAGGGCCCTCTGATTCTCTAATATTCAGTTTTGGGATTACATATAGATGTAGACCAACTCGAACATGAAGCAACACCATAACTCATGCCCAGTGGCAATACCGGAGTCGTCAAAGATGTTGTGAAATGTAGGCAATTTTCTGGTTTATGTATGGAGTGGGTCTGAACCAGGAGAATTTAGACCATAACATTTTAAAGTAGCCTACCAGGTCCAATGCAAATAAAAGGATTTTTCAGGTAATCCGGATAACCTAATGTGATTTCACTGGGGACGCACCTCTTGAATTTGAGTCTTGGTAGATGGAAGAAGGCTTTGTGTCCAAAGATCATAGGCAACAATGAGGTGTCGACTAATGAGAGTTTGCAACTTGACTATGCCCAAGGAGCTTGAAATCCACTTGTTTTTGAAATCCCTGTTTACAATCTCTTGTGGGTTCAATGGGTCTCAGCGATCGTTAGCTCAACCTCAAAACTGGTCGCAGGCCTTGGGGTGGAGGTGGGACCTGTCTTGGCCCGTCTGCAGCCGGTGGACTCAGCCTCCATCCGCAATGTATTTCTCTCTGCCATCATCATTGCCACATCATCAGAGCGCAAATCGCAGATCGTTAAGAGCTTTCCAAGCGAATTGAAAGTTGCTGCTCAAGAACAGGTGCTGTCTGTCTCTCATGTATTATTAGACCGGAAGCAAGTCAAGCTTCTTGTATTTCAGTTGGCTGCAGCAGCATTGCTGACTTTCAACTCCTAATTCTGGATTACATTCTTAGAAACCAGCTTTGTCAAGATGTTGGAATGCTTCTGTCGAAAGTAGATGCGCCTAATTCAAATACTCTTCTCTTTGCACCCACTTGTAGTAAAAGTGATCATCAGCAATTCCAAATGCCTGTAGCCATTTGCCTCATAATTTTCAGAGCTCCTATGAATATCTCTTTCATTATCAAATTGAAGATTCTCATGCTGATTTAAGTGGTCACATAGGTCCCCCAAATTATGTTGACTTCGGAACCTAGAATGGTTAGCATATTTTGAGCACACAATCCAATCTCTTTTGAATCCATGTCTATTTGGTGTCCATTCTTAGATCTACACCTCACTACATTTTACTCAAAAATATAGGTGTTCCAATTATTGGTATGTTGGAATTAGGCATGTCTACCTCAGTGGATTGAAAACCAACACAAAGGGTGTTCCTTTTTACAGGTGGAGTATATGCTTGAGGAAGACGATGATGCTCCCCTCCTTATAGCTGACGAGCATATCAAAACAGAACTCAAAAGGTGCTGCTCCGAACTTTTTGAGGGGTTCAAATTCGAGCTGCGTGCTCTTGTCACAGAACCTGATCCGGGAACAAAGGTAGCGGAGGATTTAGTTCTTGAGAAAGTCTCAGACCTCGTGTGGGCATCGCGCGTTCTCCCTCGTGTTGGCCTGAACCCCGAGCTTGTTGAATTCTGGCTGGCAGCTTCCGAAGACATTGCACATGCACTCAATGGTGAGAAACTTCGAGACGTTTTCTGGGACACCAAATTGAGAGTGATAGAAATCACCGGAAAGGTGCTGGAGTCTGTTGGGTATGGGAGCGTCATTCTCACTGCCAATCAGCGCACCCAGCTTGTAAAAGTGTGGCTACCTTTCATTCGCGAAACCAAACCTGCACTGGATTCTCTATTTGCTGCAGACAAGATTTCCTTGGAAATGGACAGTGATTTGTCTCAAAACATTGAGGCTGCCCTTGTTTCACTAGTATTGTCGTTGCCTTCTGGTGATCAAGCTGAAATACTAGCTGACTGGCTCCGAACTGATCAAGCCAGGTAATTTTCTCCCACCACTGTGATTTATGTTTGAAGTCTTTGTTGCATGAAGGGGACATGTGACCAAATCAATGATGCATTGTCACTGATTTTTTTTTTAAATGCAGTCACAATGGTCTTAACCCCTCTAAGGTCCAAGAGGCCCGTTCTGGGTGTGAGGCTATTTATTGAATTTTTGTTGCTAAACATGTAAAAAGTGACCGCATTTAAACAAGCTCATTTATCATATGTATCACTCAAATGAAAACTGGAATCCTATATAGCAAAAAGTATGCCAGACATAATTAATGAAAAATATCCAGCAAATGTGAACCGAACAACTTTTATAAAAATGTTCAGATTTAAAATCTGAGTATTTCGTTTCTGAAGACGCCTGTAACTGCCCGCTCAAGCAGAGCATGCACATATGTACAATGAATTATAGGGAGATTTGAGCTCATATGAATGCCATGTATATCTAAGCACTGTTGCCTCGTATGACTTTATTTACACTACCTCTCTCAATTGGTTGTGTTAAATATGGATTGAATATCATAGAGAAAACAAAATATGATGTCAATACTTGTTAGGGTTTGTGCAAATCGTCTAACATCCTGAATAAACGGCCCCCAAAGGACCTATAAGGGTTAATTTTGTTCCTAAAGTCACATTTATTTGCAGCTCTTGTTGAGCAGCAGGCATTCCTGGGCATGCTGTGGAGTTGGGCAGATTGCATGCTGATGATGAAGATGATGGTACTCCCTTTGTACTTTTAACATAGGGCTCTACCTTTTGTATCCACAGGTACCCAGATTTGAGCGAGGCATTTGAGGTTTGGTGTTATCGAACAAAAGCCGCGAAACGGCGCCTAAGTGTGGAGCCTCCTAATGCAGTGAATGCCATAAGCAGTGGGAGTGCAAGCTGATACATTTCAGTATCCAGCCCCCAATTTACCAACAATTTTTTTGGCTCAAAGCAGGACTTGAAATGTGCTTATCTTAAGTTCCGTATTGTATGTGCTTTGGCTTGTATACAATTGATTCTTTCCGCTGATAAGCGAGATTCCTTGTTCACTTTTGATCTCAATACTTCTTTATAGACCCTATGTAAGGTATGTGGTGTTATTTGGTTTTCTTTTCTTGTTATCTATGTTCAGGTGATCAAATTTATGACTTAAAATTTGTGTCGCACTAGCAAATCCATGATGAAACATTAACAAAAATCAGATTGAAAATTGGACCTCCCATGATTAGGCATGTTCGTTGGAAGTGCATATTTGTTGATACTGTAACTGACTGCATAGGTCCTCCCCAATTTTGTTCACTGTTCAGTGTGGAGTCGTTAGTTAAATTTGAAGTTATTGTCCAATCTCTTTTAAACATTTGTCTTTATTGTGTTTGGTCTCCAATTAAGAAAACTAGCCAAATGGCGCCCATGTACCTTATTCCAAGGCCAAATCTTATAGCAAAGGCACATTCAGTGTAATAGAATGGGTAATGGACCATGATCATGTAAATTGAGGCCTTGCTCCACACGAGGATTACCAACCCAAAACTACACTCTTTCTTCTGTTGAATGTGGTTTCATAATTCCAAAGCTTTCTTATTGATTTAGTTACTTGATTTAATGTGGTATACCTACACTATATGTGCAAGACATTACATTTCATAATTAAATGTGGGTTGGAGTCTGCAAGCAAGGAGTGACTTTGAAAAAATGAAGTGTCTCGAATAAAGGAAGGGGACAAGTAAGGAGGGAAGACAAAGAGCAAGAGGGACCAAGTAGATCTTAAATGTATTGCTTTATCTCTTGCAGTCATATATAGTACAAACTTTAACATGAGATAGTGTTTTGATATGATTGACTAACTTGCATAGTGTATTGGAGGTTTCATAACCCCTAATGTGCAGCATGGCCTTTATTGTGTGGGCCATAACATTACTCAGAACCCACTGTTTGTTCAGTGAGCCCTCAGTATATAACAAAGTTGAGCAGGAGACTAAGCTTTCCGACCATTTGACTATTATATTCATGGGCCCACTGAACAAATAGTAGGTGTTGAGTAATGTTATGACATTTCAATTGTCAAAGGAAGTAAAGAGAAATCTAATTTAACCCCACATTCCCTTCAAAAGTCTCAAGGGTGAAGTGTCCCCCATTCACGCCAACACATGGTTGGTGGTCTCTCTCTTTATGGTTTGAGGATACTTATCTTAAAAACAAACTTAGACCTTTGTAATTGTATAGGATTGAATAAAGAGGTGCAAAGACCTTTGTATAGATACAAATATAGATTACCCAATATCTCACCCTCCACGGAAAAACTAAATTGGTTAAAAATAGAAGCTGGGTTGCCTTTGCTATAAATTGAGTTTTATTGTTTGCTACATTCTTGACACCCTTTTGGACGCGTGACTATGTTTAGCTAGTTTACTATTTCCTTTGCTAGAAATCGAGTTTTATTGTTTTACTGCATTGTTGACGCCCTTTTGGACGCATGGCTATTTTTAACTAGTTTAGTTTTTTCTGTGGAGGGTGAGATATGCCATGCTTTGCAAGTTCCATTGTGTGGGCTTCATAACCCTAGGATGCCTAGGCTACATAGGAATTCTCTACACTAATATGTGCAATTCAATTGCCCCACATCAATTTATTGACATTCCACACTAATTTGAGTACACACTACCATAGTAAACAAAAAGCACTAATAATTATTGGGGTTGTTATACTAGTTAATAAACTAACTTATAAGTTTTTGTGATTTGCTTTTGACCCAAGGTTATTTGCACGAGCAAGAGGCAGCCTATTTGTGAAGGCAACCTCATTGCACATATTAGTTTAGATATCCCTATGTTGCCTAGGGATAAGTCAATGCCAGCTAGTCACCTTGATTAGTTCTTAATATGAATATAAACATTCTAGTGCATTAGAAAATACTCCAACATAATCGTTGATATGTGTTTTACTATAGGAATCAATGGGCTGCAAGAAGGACAACTCTTTGTACAAAGATTGCACACTTTGAAATCAATAAACCCTACAACAAAGATGCCAAACCAACTCCATTAGCTTAGTAACCACCCTCCGCGGAAAAACTAAACTAGTTAAAAATAGAATTTGGGTTGCCTTTGCTAAAAATTGTGTTTTATTGTTTGTTGCATTCTTGACGCCTTTTTGGACGCGTGACTATGTTTAGCCAATTTACTTTTTCCTTTGCTAGAAATCGAGTTTTACTGTTTTACTGCATTCTTGACGCCCTTTTGGACGCATGGCTATTTTTAACTAGTTTAGTTTTTCCGTGGAGGGTGACTGTTAGAGGGATAAACGACCACACGAGGTTCACCCCAAGGAATCAAACCCAACACTTCTTGAGGCCAACAAACACACCTTGCCACCATAAAACCCACCCTCAAGGCACCCACATAAAAACAAAACACACTAACACACAAGCCTCGAACAATAGAGGACCCTCTCCGGCCCCCTCCTTGTTGGATACCAAAACAGAGCACCTTCGACGTGAGGCAATAGCACTTGGCCCATAACCCATGATCCGTAAATCCATTTTGGGTTCATATATGAGCTTGTGGATATGATCAAGGTGAAGCGTCCCTCATTCACACCAATACAAGTGGTCGGCATTGTCTCCCCTCCATAACATTGCTTAGGCTACTAAGATAGCCAACCCATTCGTAACCAATTAACAATTTCGCATATTTGTGGTTTAGGGATGATAAGAGGAAAAAAAAATCCCAATATAGAGCAATAGAAATACAAAGCCATTTTTTTCCATATTGTTTTTTTTCACAATTACCATATTATTATGAAATTCCTAAGTGGATATTCTCTTTGACCTTTACTCATGTTATAGTCTACCCTCTATCCAATCACTGATCAAGTAAGATGGAGAACGCTTGATTCTTGTTATCGATAATTATGGTTGCTTTAATCCTTGCAATCTAAACCTAGTTGTCAACTCTGCCATTGACATTTTGCTAAGTTGGATTTCGGCCATGACATGCTCGGGGAGATCACTCCATTGTCAAGTTGAACACCACGTGCGAACAAAGTTTGCTACCCCTATATTACATGCCATAAATAATTTTAAATTTTATGATTTTTTTCTACATATACACAACCATTGATGGTATCTTAAGCATATTTTTTTGAAATTTTTGTCATCTTCATTTTTGTAGTAAGTTTTTTAGTTCAATTCTGCGTCATTCTAGTTAGAAACGGTATGTTTTATTTAAAAAAATCATCAAATTTAGTCACCATTTTTTACTATGTAACAGAAACCATTTATATGTACTCATGAAAAACAAATTGATAAAATTGTGACCCATTTTGGTGATGATTTTTACATTTTTTACATTTTTTACATGTAAAATGATCGCACGTGGTTGTTCAACTTTACAATGGAGTGATCTCCCCGAGATGACATGTCAGCATTGATTAGAGAATGATATTGTGTTGCATGGTAATAGGTTGTGAAAATGGGGTGGTGGTCGGGAATGGGTTTGTTGCCTTAATCATGCTCCCTACTAGGCCAGACTAAAATAACAAACAAGAATTTGCAATTTGGTGAGAGAAGCCCACATGGTTGCTCACTCTTACAAAGTGAAAATACTCAAGTTGAGTATTGTTTATTTTCCAAAGGTGACCCCACATGAGTTGGGGATAATTCTTGCAACAGTCCTGACATTAAGGTGCAACACCCTAGTGTTCAATAATGGCATGTCTCTTCAAATTATGGATACCAACTTTGTATTATAGCATTTTTCAATCATAACTTGAGTTTGTGATACTTTAAAATATTCACAATCAACATATCATGAAAATATGTTATACATTTCCACTAGAATTTGGTGGGCAATCAACCTTCATGAAAACTAAACCTTAGAAACCGTGAAACATGGAACTTTGTTTTAACCACCCACGAAAATAAATTATTGAAATCAGTCCCAACCTTATTGAAATTATGGCACCCTATAGATCCATGATCGGGTCATGATCATGAATAGGTGGTTCTACTCTAGATGTGAAATAGGGGAGGTTTGCTAGTCCTTGTACACCCATCTCCCCTCATCTTTCTTCTCTTTTCAAAAAGGCAACCCAATGTCCAATTCAAAATAATGAAATTACAATCTAACCTCGTTAATACAACACTTGTTTATACGACACATTTTTGCAAGATCAAACTTTTTAGTTCAAAACTCCCTCTTTTATACAACTATGACACTCAATAATGCAACATTTAGAATCTCCGGTTTGTCATATTAAAGAGGTAGTTAATGCTAAAATTCCTTTCATCTATGTTATGTAAATCTAAAATACATCTATTTTCACTCGGGATCTACTTGGGAACTTCACTTATCATTGGGAACCTAATGATAATTAGGGTTACTAGTGTAGAATGGACATGCTTAGGGTTAGAGTTGCCATGCCTAGCATGTTGCCTTGTACACGGGTGATATAGAATCATCAGTATCTTGATGCTAAACGTCATGCATCATTGTTGTCTAGTTCTTATTACATAACTCTTTATATTTTGGTGTTAATGAAATTTTTAGATTTCAAAAGTTAGTAAGGAATTTAGATACGATGACAATTGCTAACTTGGGTAGGCAACACCAAAGATCTTTGGACTCCTATTTCAAGAGTTCTTGAGAATATTTGTATTTGTTTGGAGTTATAAGTTATTATTTCATACCATCTAACTCGAGACCACCAACCAACCTCGAGACTCATGCCCCAATCACGCCAAACTTTTCACCCGGTTCAAGCCATGAAATTGTTGGGGATTATGTTCAAAAATAGATGCTGGCCGATCATTTTTCACACTATTCCAGTTGGATATGCCGCAAATGGTGTCAGAACTGGCCGGTGTGATCAACCCCTCACATAAAACATAAGTTATGTTCTCCTTCCCCCAAGCTATAAATATACAAAGTATCCAAGTATATTTTTAGAAGAATGAAGTCTTACTAGACATGTAGACTAAAGTGTTATAACATGTAGAATAAACTATATATATACACACACACACACACTTTAATGCATTGATTTTTTTAATATGTTGATCATAGCTATTAAAAAAATTGTCCATTGACTTCTCATTCATCCACGCTCCTTAGTCTTGGACATCCTTCCATGCATTGTTCATCATCCTCAAATTCTCTTTTCCAATTAGTTTATTAAAAAACTCAGGTTACAAATTTTGATGGTATCCAAAAGAGATAGCAACAACAGCCTCACTAGACAACAGTAGTAATCAAAGCGATAACAATGACCACATAAGTATCCAAATTCCAAAGACATGAGAGATTCGTTCCGATTTAGGGTCCCTTTCCCCTTCACAAATTTTGTGCCATCTCCAGTTCATTTTAGATCCCCCACAACATTCAATGGTTACAATAGGTACTACAATTACAAGTAGATTCGATTCTTTGCCACAAAATTTGGAACCTCCAAAAACGTAGAAACCACAATGAGTCCGTCATCTCTCTTCAAAGAAGTACTCCCATCCACATCGATACGTGCAATAAGGTTGCCCCACGCTAATTTATCGATATTCCACACTATTTTGGATATATATATTACCACGGTTTCAAAAACCACCATTTTATGTTGTTTTACATTTTTTACATTGGTTGCCACACGGATTGATAAACAAAGTCATAAGTTTTTGTGATATGGTAAGTTTTTATAAGTTATAAGTTTCACCCAAGGTAATTTGCATGGGTAAAGAAGCCACCTATTCACAAAGACAACCTAATTGCACATATATGCGATACATATCGATGACCCCACCAATACGACTAATTGATTCGAAAGTGGCCTACAGCGAAGCCTTTATGGGTCACAACTCTCTCTCTCTCTCTCTCTCACACACACACACACACACACTTAAATTAGGGATTTTCAAGCACATAAAGGCCCGTCCTCACATGGCTTTACCAAATAACCAAAGTCTTTCCTAAAAATTGGGTAAAGCTCTCTTGGTTATAGCCGAGGCACCCATCTATCCCAATGCACCTAAAAGAACTTGCTCCAAAACTTTTCAATTAGGTTTTAGTTAAGTAGGTTTCACACATGTTCATTGTTTTATCTACCGAGCAATGACATGTTGGATAGATTTCATCCCATCCCCAAATACCTTACCACTCATCTATCTTGCCATCGGTTTTTGTTAATGGAGCTCATCGTGCCCTCAAAGCTAAGACTAAAAGCAACCAATCAGAAGGGCAGGAGGCGACATTTTTAAAGGTCTTGCATTGTTGCCTCATGTCTAGGTACCGATGGGAGGGTTGGTGCTTGAGGCTTAAAACCTCCGCTTTTAAACCATGCCACATCCTTTGCCAACTAGGCTCGAGACTAGATAGTGTCGATGGTGTGAAGGACGTATTTTTAGAACCAACTTTTAGGCTTAGCTAAAGTCAAGTGGGAAAGGGGCATAAGTTGGAGAGGTTTCATGCACGACTTTTTAAACACGAGCATCTTAATGACCCTTCACGTTGAGAAAAGGAAAAAACAATCCAACAAAATCCTAGGATATTCCGAGCTAAAATACATGGAAAATGCACAAATTCCTCTCGAGTCCGAGTCATATTGGCCCGGTTGAACTTGTCAACAACCCACTCAAATTCAAATCCTTGGCACACAAAACAAGAAGATTTTTCCTCAATTTGAATAAGCAAAATTTGAAAAATGCAGGGTATTAAAAGAAAAAAGGGGGAGGGCCTGGGAGGGAAGCCTGGGAAGAGGGCGCATGACTCATCACGTACCCTCCTACCACTTGGCCTCCATATGGGAACATGCAAGGGAACATTGTTGGGAACGCCGTTTTTGCCACGTGGTCGATGACGTGGACGCCACACACACCCATCCATCCATGCACATGATGAGTTTCATCTGGTGTTCATCCATATTCAAGTCACTTCGTCGGGAATACGTATCCACAAGCTTAGCACGGCTGGGGATTCGTGGCACTCACTAAGAAACATCCATCCAAGATATCGTGGATGAAGTGGCTCCAATAAAAAAAGCCCCCCTATGGGGTTGAGGCCCGATTCATTCGAATGTGACGTCACTAGACTAATTCGGGGCCTTTGATTTTATTTCCGGAATCAAATTGCCTAAAAATAGTCATTTAGATTATTCCTGTATTTTTTCATCCGCATGGATGATTTTACTTGAGTGCCACGAATCCCCAGCCGCTTAGCACAACCTTACACTAAATATTGTATTTAGTGTCATCAATTCCACTTGTTTGGCTCCATACTAATTATAAATTGCCCATGCAGTGTCACCAACACTAAATGTGAACCTAACATTATTCGTCATTCCTTGTAAAAAAAACATTTGGGTGTAAAGTTATAAACTTACAATGTTGCAAATGTTGTCATTTACTGAGTGATTTTCATCCAATTTCAATCATCCATGACAACATTTCATTACATGATACGTTAGGATGCACAATATACGAAACCTTGTTTCAATAGGTGGCATTTGGATGAACTACATGACATCATTCAGATCCATAACAATGTTCCGGGGGACTGACAATACTCCACAAAATATTCTCCATATTCAATTTGAATGTGAAGAAAATTCCATGGAATATTGTCAATCCCACGGAACATTGTTATGGATCTGAATAATGTTATGTAAAAGTGAGTTGGGATGATAGTATTTGTAAACTATTTTATAGGATGTGTCATTAGAAAAGTTACCACGATGACATGAAATACCATATGACGCTAAATACAATACTCGGTGTAGTGTTTTTAAGTTATTTTGATTTTGGAAGTAAACACAACTTCACAACACATACTAAGAGCCGTGACCATGAAAATCTAAGGGCCCTTTGAAAAATGCATCCATCCAAAGGCCTTATTGTGGGAAATAGAAATCTAATTTTACATTTAATGGGTTAGTGTAAACTCAAAGTGGGCCTTATGTTAAGGTGTTGGAATATGCTTTATGCATGATCCAAAATAGCAAGTAATCCAAACCCCAACCATGGCGAAATAATATTTATAGGAGCCAACATCAATTTGATTGCTTGTTGTGGCCCCTAGTTTTGCATTATGCCCATCTCTTTCTGATGGGACCTAACACAAGATCCGATAGATCACAAAACATCATCCACTCAGTGCCATGCAGGACTCCATGTGGATTGTTTAGTCATTCAATGTTTTTGGGTCCCTCGAGCTCTAGTGTAAAGTGAACTTGGACAATCTCCAATTCTTTAACCAATCACATTATTTGTATGTCACAAGTCGTGGGTCCTCGAGCTTTAGTGTACATTGGCCTTAAGATCCACTCTAGTCTTGTTGGGGTTTCCATTCTCAAGGGTGAGTTTGCATTAGGGTATGGGTCCAAGAAACTTGCAGTTCAAAACACTCCTCAATGGATCGTACTGTCGGAATCAAGATTGGACTCAAACCTTTAAAACGTTCCTCAAACTACGAGGGGTATTCTCTTGAGTGGAGACAATCAAGATTTGCGGGAGAGTGATGTCACACTAGTGCCACTTCATTTTATTAACCCTTGGACCCAGACCCTAATGTAAACTTCTTGGGTCCAAAAACAGTACCTGGACCAGTTAATAGCCTCATGTTGATGTTTTGGAGTTCTCCGATCTTGGACCCTTTTGTTAACCCACTCTCGTGTTA
This sequence comes from Polytrichum formosum, assembly GCA_964035585.1. Classification (NCBI taxonomy): domain Eukaryota; kingdom Viridiplantae; phylum Streptophyta; class Polytrichopsida; order Polytrichales; family Polytrichaceae; genus Polytrichum; species Polytrichum formosum. Next base: position 22,903,504 of record OZ037935.1, on the reverse strand, counting down.
AGGTAAGTGGGTCTTATCCGCTTACTCACCTTAAAACATGCACCTACATTTGAGTGTTGAGTAATTAGGTTCAGATCTTAGAATGGAAACCAAAACATCGTGCATTTAAAAGAGATCGAACCACATGTTCGTAATTTGTTAAACATTGTAAGTTCAATAGTCGACATTGATTTGGGGACCTATATGATTGCATAATAGGAAAGAGAATCTTCACATTGATAATAAATGAGATATGCATATGAGCCTCCCATGATTATGAGAAAAATGGTTGCAAACACAAATTGGATTTGCTAATCGTCTTGCATTGATTTCGTGTTCCATATGCCAAAAGAAGTGGGTGCATAGGTAGGAGTGTCCGTTTAAGGCATGCTTACCTCATAATACGTGGATCTTGATCCATTAGGGGGTCAAAGGTTTGGGAAGCTCCAAAATATGAATCAACTACAATGACACCGACCAATAAGAGCAAGTGATAATGAGGGGTACTAAGGTAGGCGGGGAAACATGTACATTTATTGTCATTTAAAATTGAGTGTTAGTCACATAGTAAGACACATGTGTGTTAGTCAATTGGTTTTTAATTTTTTTTAATGTTCTCCAAGTGCTACGCATTAGATTTACACAACAAAAGTTGCGTTTCATTAGCAAATCTATGATGAATCCTCAACAACAAAAAAATTGGATCAAATATTGAAACTCCATTAATTTGGTTACACTTATTGACATTAGATGTGTATCGATTCTTTGAAATGCATACCTAAACACCCCAAATGTGCCAACTATCAAATATACCGTGGTTTATTGATTTTCATCACGTATACCAGTCTCATTTAGACACGTGTCTTGATGGATTCCATTCTTAGATCTAATCGAACCATGCACCGGGCATGCACCACTAAACTAGAGGTGTCCGATTAAGATAAATAATTGAATAAGACCCACATACCTTACATAGATCGAATACAATTATGTCTTACTAAAAGTAGAGTGAATTGCACTACATAAATTTGGTGTGGTTGTCCAATATCATGTGTGCATTGTGCCACATATTGAAATTTTCACAAATATTGGATGTTTAAGAAAATAAATAAATTGAATCACCTTCATTCCTTTTATCATGGCATCGTTCATTTCAAACGTGACCAACATCGCAAGGGACCCACTAAAACCTCTTTGGTCTTCTTGCTCTCTTGTTGGAAGGAGATACTCGAAACCTCTTGCATCTAGGAGGCCCGCTTGGTTCAAGAATAAACAAGCACATGCTAGTAGATCGGAACATTGTTATATAAGTAAGTAGTTTGACTAACTATTTGAAGTTATGTGGTGCTACAAAATCCTACAACATGTTATTAATAGAATACAAATAGGAAATGCAACATTTAAAAAAATAGATAAGTTTGACATTTAAGTAGAGAATATGTAGTAGTATGTAAGACTCCGCCAACTTCTTTGTAATTTGTCTCCCCTCTTTATCCTTTCCATCCAACCTTAAGCATTATTTGGCTCTTCGTTTGCCCTCAAATAAATAAACAAATGACTAACGTTGGGCTATCCGACGTGAATTTGAGCCCGTTGGTCCTAGCGTGCTCAAGAATTCTCTTGGTGCATGGTGGGGTTTACTGCCTACTTTATGGTGGGTGGGCTACTGGCTTCTAACATACCTAGCTAGTTTTTTTCCCGTCAAGTAGAGAAAAGATTTCACAGCGGGAATCGAACCGCCAACCACTCCATTCGAAAATGTGTACCTCTTCACTATCACCCGGTAGTTTTGGGTCATCTCAGACCTCATATGCATTGTGTCGAGTAAACTGCACGAGGTTAGAAGATCAAGACTTGGTGTTCTAAGGGGGTGGGGAAAACAAAGGCACATAAGAAGCAATGAAATAGCATAGATGCATAAATTGAGTTAAGACAAAGGAATATAATACATTGACAGTCTCTATTGTCCAATACATCCTTCAATGTAGTTTCACACATCAAGATTGTCCAAGGAGTGCGCACATTACCTAATTCTTCTACAAGGATTATTCTTGCATGCTTCCATACCCTCCTAGCCCTTTTCTCTCATTCATTGTTGGTATTTCAAATACAACCGTTTGTGGAGGTCCCCAAACTAACGACCTATGTGATCACTTAACCCTTCTACTGCCCCAAGGTGCATTACAATGAACTTGGAATCTTCATACCACCCTTGATGTTGAGGGCATTTGAGCTCACGATCATCAACATTTACTTTGATCGACTCACTTACATGCAAAAGCCATCTTCATAATGAAGTCATGGGAACAAAAATATCATCATTCCAACAAAATTTGAGAAGATCCAACTGTTACAAAGTTGAAGTTATTTACTTGGGGCAACTTAGTGAAAATTTTATTTGAATGACAAGATGGATCTACCCTCAATTAAAATACACACACATATGTACAAAATTGGAAACATATAAGTGAGATTTTGAATTTTAAAAGTTGAAGTTCATTTGCCTCTTCTAGAGGCAATCAAAGTTCATTGACCATATGATGTGGAGGGCCGTGGACACATGCCGCTAGACTTCCATGCGCCCACTAAAACACTTTTTAACCTGGAGGAGGAGGAGGAGGTTGGTAGGTGGGCCTGGATTTGAGAAGATGAGAGTAGCTACACTAATATGGTATTTAATGTCACTATGGTAACCTGTCGGATGACACTTCTTATAATTAATTGAATAAATATTGTCATGGATGATGGATGAGTTCATCCATTGGCCAAAACCCTACCTTCTCTTGTCAGCAACTTGTGATGAAATATTGTCATGGATGATTGAAACTTGGATGAAAAATCACTTGGTAAGTGACAGTAATTGCAACACTGTAAATCTATAATCACCCCCCCCAAAAAAAAAAAATTTACAAGGAATGACAAATATAATGTTGGGTTAACATTTAGTGTTGGTGACACTATACCATAGTTTACAATTAGTATTGAGCAAGACAATTAGAATTGGTGACACTGAATATCCATATTCAGTGTAGTTGGCACATACGAACCCTACCTCACCAAAATCCATCTACATTTGGGTGGGTTTGTCCTTATTCCCACTAGAATATGGTGGGCGAGTGGTCTACATGGAAACTCACCCTTAGAACACTTTCCCAACAAGAGATGACCCCTCGGGTCACCAAGGGGGCAATAAAGGGTTGAAGGAAACAAAGACCCCCTTATAAACCAATTACAACATTTGCATCTCAAATCTAATTCTAAATACTAATTTGACAGTCTAGGTGTTCCGCAATTGATGATTGTTGAGACAATTCACGATTTGATCAAGTGGTCAAAATTGTGTAGAGAGTCGGAAGCGCCCACAATAGGGAGACATAACCCTTGATATTTAGGGTTGAGGTGCTCAATCATCGTGCAATGCTCTACTCCAAGGGAGCACATGTCACTGTACACAAACAATTGTGTACACTACGTTTGGAAACGTGTATGCCATGAAATGGCAAGACATGCATGGTTTCTTAAGGAGAGAGAGAGAGAGAGAGAGAGAGAGAGAGAGAGAGAGAGAGAGAGAGAGAGAGAGAGAGAGAGAGAGAGAGAGAGAGAGAGAGAGAGAGAGAGAGAGAGAGAGAGAGTTCATTTTGACTTCCCATATCTTTTGCAAATTTGCTTTGAATATGAGACTTGAAATGACAACATGCGTGATTTGCAATTGCTAACTAGATGAGACAATTTTCATTGTGATTCAACGATCCAAAATGTTTGCGGAGTTGGAAGTGCCCACAACTGGGTAGCATTAAACCTCATTATTTAGGGGTAGAGGAGCTCAATAGTCATTACACAACGCTCTACATGGGAACACATGTTACCGTACATGAACATTAGTGTACATAGATACACATAGGTACAAAATGACGATTGGAATGCATGTGATTTTTGGAAAAAACTTAATTTGACCTCTCACATCTTTCCAAATCAAAACCAATTGTGAAACTTGAAATGGCAATATGCGTGACTAGCAATTGCTAACGTAATGAGACAATTGCCAACTTGAGCTAATGGTTAAAATTGTATGTGCAGTTGGAAGTGTCCACAATAGGGCCACATTGAACCTTGTTATTCAAGGATAGAGGGGCTCAATATTCATTACACAAAATGTTCTATATGGGAACACATGTCGACGTACATGACCATTAGTGTAGGAAAACAACAAGGGAATGCATAGGTATGGAATGACGATGGGGATGTATGTGATTACAGAGAATCTTCACTTTGACCTCTCATATCTGTTCCAAATTAGATCCAATTATGAAACTTGAAACCACAATCCGTGTGATTTACATTTGCAACATGATGAGACAGTTCCCAATATGATCCAACAGTCAAAATTGTTTGTGGAGTTAAGACCTTAGTCTTTAGCTATGGAGGAGCTCAATATTCATTTCATACAACATTATACAAGGAACACATGTCAATGCATGCGACCATTAGTGCAAAAAGCAATAGAAAACATGTAGGTATGAAATGATAATGGGAATGTATGTGATTACAAAGAATCTTCACTTTGACCTATCATATCTTTTCCAAATTAGCTCTGATTATGAAACTTTGAAATGACAATCTGTGTGATTTACAGTTGCTAACATGATGAGACAATTCCCAATCTGATCCAACGGTCAAAAATGTATGTGGAGTTGGAAGTGCCCACAACATGGCCGCATTGAACCTTAGTCTATAGGGCGGAGGAGCTCCGCAATCATTACACGGAACGCTCTACATGGGAACCTAGGTCACCATCCGGGAACAGGAGTGTAGAACGTGGTAGGGAACGCGTTGGTATGAAATGATGATGGGAACGTAGTTTCCCGCGCCGTTTGCCACCCTCCTCCTGGCTTCAAGCTTCTCGTCTCCCGCCATAGCCACGAGCGGCCATAGCCAGAGCCAACGCCACAGGCAAGCGCTTGCTACGAGCTTCCCGTATAAGTCTCCGTTCTCGAGGTAGACGCTAGCGTTCTGTGTGCAGCTCTGTCCACAGTGCGCGTGCTCTTTGTTAAAGTTTCTTTGTATAGCACTGACATAGAGGCCGGCACAGGAGGCCTCGCAGTTCTTTATGGCCAAATTTTGTTGAAAAGTCTCAAGGAATTTGTCCGTTGAGGAACTTATTATTGTCGCGGCGGGAGAAGAGGCTTATTGGATCGGCTCAGTTGTCATTGGGACGGAGGAGTCTCGCACATCGACTCCTAGAGGAGTTGTAGTAGTTGTGCATTCCTTGATTTGTTAGTTGTTTTGTTTGTTTGTTTGTTTGTTTGTGAGGACGTAAGTAGCTGTGCTTCTCTCTTCACCCCTGTGTCGTTAGGGATTGGTAGTGTGTCTGGATCTGAGGGAGGTCGCGCACGTATCAATATTATATTGGCGAACTTGTGTGGCGTTCTGTGTTCGTGATTCCGCTTCTACCAGAGAAGCGGGAATTTGGCGCTTGTATTTGTGCGGGGAATGTGAGAGGAGTTATCGTTCAATCGGGGTAGGATACAATGGATATGGAGCATCTATCAGCTGTGTGCACGGGCTTAGGTTGCGTGCGGGAGGACGAGGAAGGCAATGAAGTATATGTCAAGCACCCCGATTGTCTAGGTACGTGCAAGTATGAGAAACATGGGAAAGTTTGGTTTCCAGTACTTAAACTGAAATTGTGTATGCATTCAGAGATTGGTAAATTCTGTGCCGCCTTTAGAGAAGAGATTTTGCCGAAGCTATATAAGACTTGATGATTTGAAGCTCATTGCCACTTCTCGTTCAATTGGTAGAATGGATACAGTTTGGCAAGTATGTGACCCCGATTACCTGGGTATGTGCAAGTATGGGATAGATGGGACCATTTGGTTTCAAGTCCTCAGAGGAAAATCGCGGAAAATGAAACTTAGGTTCAGTCAGAGATTGGTGAGATCTTTGCCGTCTTTAGAGAAGGGATTTTGCCGAAATCATGTAAGACTCGATGATGCGAAGCTCATTGCCACATCTTGTTCAATTGGTAGAATGGCTACAGTTTGCTTGTGGTCAGTACTTTGTCTGGTAGTAACATCTGGCTGTAAGCTCTATCTAGCTTGCTTGCCGGATTTGATCGGGGACTTGGAGTCTCATGTGTGTATTTTCGTTTGTGACAGTTAACTTGAAGAATCTGCAACGTTTCTTGAGGCGCGATGATCCAGAAAGCCGTGACATTTTCATGCAGCTGGGAAAATGGAACACAATTCGCCAGGATATTCTTCCCATTATTATATTTTACCGTGATCAGTTTGATATAGTCCTCAACGCTGGTGAGTGCTCTACTTTATACAGTGTTGGAAGCAGTTAGGCACATTCTAAGTAATCGAGGCAAGTGAGAGAACAGCGAATGGTTGTGGCGGTCTGCATTTCCATGCATATTGGGACGCCATTGGGAGTCAGCGAAGACTATTGAATCTGTAGAATAATGACGATGACGTAGGATGGGGTTATTTCTCCCGCATTTTTTTACACATTGCGGTTTTCTCTTGGGCAGTTTATTGTTTTGTGAATCATCTCCTCTACTCACATTAAGTTCTGGATAAATTGCAGTAAAGGTCATGGTGTTCTTAACTATGCCAGTCGATCCTTCTTCGACAAGCATACCTCAACAGCTTGAGTACTTGCGCAATTTCAAGGCAGCCGTACTCGAGGATGATGCGATTGGAGTGATCGTTTCTCACCTCCAAGATCCTCTGGAGCACATGGAGAGGTATTGCTATATTTATATTTGACACACTTAATTCTCCATAATTGTGGGATCTTTCCTTTCTGCATCTGAATGGGAGCTGGTACTTGTGTCAATTTGCTACATTATTTATTTGCAAACTGTGGAATTGTATTAATGAAGAAATAGACATGGAGCTGGAAGCAAATCTGGGATGGATAAGCCGTGAGGAGATGTAGCAAGAGGCCTAAATTTAACTAGTTTTCATAAAACTTGTCATGTGTTGATTGTGTTTATGAACTGCATCCCCAACTTTCAACTTGTTGTGAGTCGAGAGTCTGTCGTGAAGAAGAGCACTGCCATCTTCTGACCTTGATATTCTCTCAAACTTGCATAATGTGCATGTGTTTTTCAGTGGAACACTATCAGATATGGATGGGAAGATGTTTCAACTTGTTCTCACGTTGGTGAGAAATCTACTAGCTGTTGATGATGCCTTCTCTCCCTTGATACGAGCTTCGACGTCATCTAATGCCCATGCAGCGTACTTCAAGGATGAACTTCTTGAGCGGTTATTCAAAGAGAATGTAATAGACTTGCTCCTTGCCCTCACACCACATGTAAGCGGTGAGCAACCCTTCTTGCGGCAAGATAACCTTCTTATACTGGAGATCTTCAACTACCTCTTTTCTGGTCAGCTGCCAGACATTATTGCATCCAGTGCAGATAAAACTCAGCAGGTATGCATGGAAGCTACCATTACTCAAGATTTGCACTTCAGTCTTAACAACCCATTTTGATGCTATAGCAAAAGACTCAATATTGAACATTCAGTGTGTCAGGCCTCATGATCTGTTAAGGGATTCAGGAGAGGACCAGTGTGAGTATTATTGCTTGTGATGTTTTCACTTCACAGGTTTTGCACTCTGTTTAGATTCTAGTGATATTACTAGTATCCTATGTATTTCAAAGGTGCTGGTTATGAAAAGCAGCTCATTGTCATTTATCTGTGTGGCAGAAACCAAGTCCGGCAGTGTCAGCTCTTATGGATAGAGCTGTTAGACGTGGACGTGACTCTGTGGGTCCTCGTCATTCTAACTTCTGTGGAACTTTTGTCCGTGTGGAAAAGGTGCATTCCCTTCCTAATTCTAGAATCTGTTGTATCACATGCTAGAGTTTGTTTTTATGAATGTACTGGTTGGAAGAAAAGTTTCTCATTGTAACTGGGTGGACTTTGTAACTTAGGACCCAATTGATGATTGTTTTATTGATGAAGTTCTTATATTTTCTAACAGGATGGGACCAAGACAGTGTTGACACGGAACCCATACCAGTCACCTTTGGATGACTTGTACCAAAAGCCAGAGATTAAAAGGGGTCAAGTGAAGAAAGTTGCAAATGACATTCCATTACAAGTTCCTTCGAATTCTACAGTGTGCAGGCTACTGAAGGGCTTGGCTGACCAATTTTTAGAGAGCGGTTACAATTGTAAGCATATCCCATAACCCTTGGCTCAATGCTGTCAATCTAATACCTCTTGGTGGATGTGGAGATCCCATGTAATTGGTGCACCTTAGTGCAACTTGCCTGCTGAATTCCATGCAGTCAATGGGATGGCATGGCTGTTTGTTCATTGCAAGCATTATATGCACATAAATGATGTATTGTTCATTGACAATGCATGGCTTTGTAGAATTTGAAAGCACTTTGCTTGGCAGCCTGTGGTACTGTAGTGTGAGGTGATTTGTTTGTGATTTGGATTAGTGTTGGGGATTATTATGACAATTATAAGCAGGGTGAAACAAAATCTGCTCGACTGATTTATGTGTGTTGTATTGTCAGTGTTAATGCAGTCAGTGAAAGATGACATCCGACGTGAGCACAACAATGTGCAATCACATGATATGGTGATGTTCTTTGCAGTAGCGTACTTTTTTACTGGATATCAGCGGTGTCTTCTAATGAGAAACAAGGTACATGATCCTCATCTACAACTATTCTGAAGGTGTTGCCAAGCTTGAATTGAAGCTGAAGGTGGTGTAATACAGTCTTCTTTGTCAGATTGCTGTTTTGAGCCTGGATTGTACATGCCTTTCTTGTACAGACTACACAGCCAAGTGGAGAGAGTCCACATGAGATTCGAGATAAGGAAGCAACATTCCAAGGTCGTTGTGGTTGTATTGCGTCCACCATGGATGAAGACATGTTCATTCTTGTAACTGCAAAATGGCAAAGCTTTGTAGAATCTGCAAAACATGACAATGATTGGTTTCCTCCAACAAGTGCAGGCCTTTTGCTAAAGGAAATGGTACTTTTCTTAAATCTCTACTACTTGCTTATTAACCGTAATCTTATGTTCTGTTGCTGTTGTTGATTATGCTCAACCAATTGCTTTTGTATGTACATCTATCTGCCCATAAGTCAGGAAATAAGTATTGCATGTTTCTGTTCAAGATTGACCCAAATGGCAAGATGTTGTCTGCAATCCCATTCAGTTCTTATGGTTGTCTTGCTGCTGATGGCTGGCAGATTCATATGCTAGACTATATTCTCAAGGTAGCAGCCCGTGATACAAGTGAGGAACAAAAAGAAGTTCGAGTTGCACGCATTTTATTGTACAAAGTATTCTATGACCAGACTGAAAATGGTATCTTGCCATTTATTTTCCGACTTATAAAACACTTTGATGTGCAAAAGCAGCCCCGCAGGCATGCTCCTCTACCCCTCTCTAACCCTCTTGATGTGTATACAATTAAATTGGTCAATGAGAAATTTGGGCTTGGAAATATGGATTTGTGACCTAGTTGTAAAAAGGATATTGTGAAGGTCTGGTTCGCATTCTTGATCATGTTTGCTTTCTTCAATTTTGGCCCTATGTGGCTGCACCTCTTACCATTTATGATTGGGATCATGGATGCTTACAATTGATGTCTTCTTTCTTTCTTACATACAGTTCTTTTGTGAGCCTGAGTTCCATGAAAATGCATGAAAGCTAGACTTGAGTAGGTCGTGTGCTAAGATGGCTATTGGCATATGCTTGTGCAGCCAATTGGCAGGTCTAATAGAGACTACACATATTGTGCTCCGGCTCCTTGATTCTATAACAAAAGAAGATGGGGCTTTAAGGGTGAGTCAACAGCTTCCTCTGATTGTTCCAATCTTCTTCAAAGAGTGGATACTGTTGGTTTTGTTTTGATACTTCATGTTTGCTTACAATGCAACTCACTATGGAGGTTTCTTACTTCAGGTTAAGAAGAAGGCCCGAAATATCAAGAAGAAAGGATCACATGATGTGCAGAAACAAAGTGCCCAATCACGCAATATTGCTGGACAAGTTCAAGAGCAATCCTCTTCTGTTGCAAAGAATCCAGATTCACTTCCTCAGGCACACAATGAATCTGACTCACGTGCTTCTGAGATCTTGGAATCAAATACTGCCAATACTGTAGATGCTGATGTTGTTCCTATGATCATATCTTCAAGTCGTGGAGAAGAAGCAGATGGAGGCTCAGAGCAGCCAGCAGTGACTCTTAAGATGCCTCCCTTAGAGGAGACACCGGGGAATATTGATGATACTGAAGAATGTTTGGCAGTTGCGCATGTGGAGCCTGCTATGAATGAAGGAGAGGAGATACAAGAGAAGATTCAGAGGTTCCCAGATGAACAAGTTGATGAAGAGGTTCCGAATGAGAGTGAGGAGGATGACAGTGAGATGGATAGTGAAGGAGAGGATGTTAATACTAAAGAAGAGACGCTGGATGTACTGAAGTGTGTACAGATGTTTGCTGACAATACTGTCCTGCATAACTACTGTTGGTTGCTTAAGAATTATGCACACAATATGCCGGCCACAAACTATTACATCATTCGGATGCTTCAGCGAATTTGTCAAGACTGCAGGATGGAGCCCATGTTATATCAGGTGATCTTTCTTACTGTATAATATATGAGCTTCATTGAAAGTCCGTTGGTCGCTCTATGTCATGTTGGTTATCTTAGGAAGTTTCTCTTATTCTATGAGACTCTATCCTGTTTGCCTTGTAACCCTTCTGCAGGTTATGTTCAACTACCTTCATGAAATTCTGTCTCAGAATGACTCTGTGCTGAGCTTGTTTCCTTGTGTTACAGCTCTCCATACTTCAAACTTTCTATGAGATCCTTTCAAATCGCAGCATCAGTAATTCTGAGCAACATCAATTTGCAGTTGCATTTCTGACAAAACTTGTCCGCCACCTCTTTCAAAAATTGAAAAAGTCACCCATGCTATTTGTGGACATTCTTTTCTGGAAATCAAAACAAGATTGTCACTGCATATCAGCTGACTACATGATCCATGGCCTCCGGAAAGCAGTCAATGGAAAAAATAAATTTGCTGGTCGGCCAGTAAATGTTATGGATCGAAGAGAACTCTTGAACAGTTTGCGAGATGATGATGATGATGAGTTGGACAATGCTGGCAATGAAGGTGGTGATGCAGATCTCAATGGAAATCAGAGCAGGTTTGTTTGTGTTTTGTATGTTGTTTTGTTGATTTGTTTGCAAGTCTTTACGATGATAATTTGGAAGATGCAGATTGCAAGTATTGCAGACTCATGTTGGACTCCTGTGTTGGTGGTTCCATTTTTTACTTTCTTCTATGGGTGATCAGTTTGCACAAAACATGAACTGCAAGAAATAGGAAGAACTTAGCTAGAGGTGGGACGCAGAATTATAATGACTGTCTTCTTCAGGGACGTGGGAGTGAGTTTTGGAGACAAGGGCAAAGTGAGAAGACATAAAGTTGTGAAGAAAGGCCCTTTCAGCGTTTTTCAAGAAGACTTGATAAAGGAATTATTTGATAAGTAAGTTCAGTCACTGTACTTGTAGTCCATATTCCTGCCAACAACTACTTATTTGCTATTGAGCTCCTTCCTGAGGGAGAATATAGTCCTGCCTGAAGAATAGTGCATGGCTTGTCCTCACTTCTAGGCAATGATAGACTGTGATTGATGCAAGTGGTTTACACTCTTTGTACTGCAAACCAACAGCAAACCAATGTCCTTTCTTTAATCTACTCTTATTATAGGCACAAAGAGAATCGGAGCTGTTTGAAGTTAATTGCACAAGGGTTGTTCGATGCTGGGGCTGTCCAAGATTCTGGTGACCCGTTTACACCAGCACAAGTGGGTCGTGCACTAAAACGACTGAGCCTTGAGAGGGTAAAGAAGAAAACTGTCTCAAATCTTGCTCAACATCTTCGAAGTGATGATGATAGTGAAGGAGAGGATGACGGTGATGATATGAATGATGGGGATGGAAAATCCAGTGATGCAGAGAAGGCTGATGGTCACAATGAAGAAGAAGCTGGTGCTGAGCCCCAGGATGATAACCAGGGCAGTGGTGATATTGATATCCTTTTTAATGGCAAGGAAGCAGAAATTAAGAAAATGTTTTCTGCAAGGCTGGGACCCAAAAAGAGAAACAGGCTTTTGGAGAGCCTAGATGAGGACAGCGACAAGGAGGATGTGAGGGGGAGTGGTGATACTGATGGGGGAAATGGAAGCTTGGAAGGTTCCAAGAAGAAGAGTACTAAGAGGTCTTTGGAGCCAAAGAAAAGGAAAGGTGGAGATTCAAACATGAATGGTGGACAGGATGTGCCAAAGAGGAGACGTAAAAGTGGGCTCTTTAGTGAAGAACAAGATCATGAGCTTCAGTCACTATTTGAAAAGTAAGCCTCCTTATCAAGATTTTTGCCTCAAACCAAAACACTGAAGGGATATGTTGTGCAGTATGAAATGAGATCATTCTGGGTGGGGTTTCCTGTTTGTTAAACATCTTTCATTACAGTATGTTATAGCAGCAGTCCTGGGTAGTCTCTTATTTCCATATCCTTGTTGCAGGTACAAGGGGATGACAAGATTTAAGCACCTGATTTCCCATGACCTCGAAGGAGTTTTCACACCTACACAGATTGGTCGCAGACTACAGCAGTTGGGCTGCGTTCAGCCTAGGAAGAGAAGGTCGATTCTGGCCAATATGTCAGATGACCAGGGTGAAAATCACCAGTATAAATCTAGTACTGATGATGACCATAGATCTGAAACTGAAAAAGTCAGTAATGACTCTGACGAAATACTTGGGATTTCGAAGATGAACATCTTGCCTGGATCTGACAGTGGTTTCAAAGCCTCCTGGGGCTCTTCAGCGCGCAAAAATGTTCAGAAGAAATTTGAGGCAGGAAACATCAAACCTAATAGTAAGAAACCTGATTCAACTATTCCCAATGAAAATGAGAGTGTATTATCTCAAGAATCTGGGAGTGATGATGACCTCCCTATTGCTCAGCACATGTCAGTGAAGAGGATCTTTGGAAGGAGGATCACCAGACCAGAACCTGAGCAAAAAATCAGGATTAAAGACGGGTTTGAGTCTAGAGAATCTGATAGTGATGATGATGAACCCATTGTGCACAAAATGTCTACGAAGGAGACACCTAAGAGGAAAGAGGGGGTGCAACAAGAGCAAGTGGAAATTGTGTCTGGGATTGTGGATATTGAGGGTGAACAATCCGTCCAAAAATCTCCAAAGAGGACATACGAAAGGAAACAAAAATCTCAGTTGGATCAGCAGCACATGGAGAAAGATACTTGGGGTGACTCTGATACAGGTAACATATCTGTTGCCCTTTTTAACATATCCTTTTTTTGTCAAAATTATGTTCTGGAAGAACTAACTGATAGTTCTTGCCCTTCAAATTGGCTGGGGTACATAGGTTTTTGTCAGTCCCACATCCACAACTGTAAATGTGGGTTCATTTTTGTGAATAATTGGTGCTTCAATTATTCAATAACTGTGTCTTGAATGTTGTCATCTATTTTTTTCAATCTATATATCTTCTTCCAATTGAGAAATTGGTGTAAGAACTACTCGTTCTTTAAACTGCAACTTCCTTTGAAATTGGACTATCAGGTCTTGTCTCCAATGTTGTAGTTTGACAGTTCAGGTCCGAGCTAGACTATTGACATGTATTGAACTTTTAGGTTTTTTGTTTGGTACACCTTTTTCCAAAGCCAGGAGTTTAAAGATTCAAACTCTAATGTTTACAATGTTTGCAGATGCATCAGACATTGATGATATGAATGTGCTTGGGGTTTTGGTGAAGAGGCCCGCAAAAGATGATCTTGCACTGGTGCTACAGGAAGTCCAGGCTTTTGACTTAGAGACAAAAACCAAGAAGAGAAGACTTGAAAGAAAACACACCTCAACTGTTGGAGAGGTATCAACCCTTATGCAAGTTTGGTGTTTTTATTACTTTAAATTGGTTTGTCATTGGTAGTAATACCTTTTTTCTGTATTTTGCAAATTAGTGAGAGGAGTATACCCAAGAATCCTGTGGACTGTGTTCTTACTTGGTCTGTTTTATATATATTCTCACATTTGCTAAAATATTACATAAGGCACATATGTGCCTTGGAGATATGGATGTTATTAGTTTTGATGCTGAGATGCAATATTTTTGTGCAGGTGGATGAGGACAGTGATAGGTTGGTCACAGATGCTTTGCAACGGGATCCAGATAGTGTCCATGATGAAAGGAAGGCACCAAAACTGCACAAGGGTTCAAGAAACATGCTGCTCAATGCCATGGATTCAGATGAGGATGAGTGATTTCAATCCATTCAGCAACTCGCACTGAAGGTCTGAGTGCTCTGGACCCATTTGGGGAACTTGGACAGTGTCATAGCATATTATAGAGCCCCTCCTGGTCTCATTTTTGTGAAGGCAGTGGCGTCTAAGCATATGGATCCTGTATGTATGTATTATCAATTTTGGAGGGAGAAGATTTCGCTTATTGCCAAGGAGCTTGTTGCCAAAAGTCGGCAACATGTTCGGAAGTAAGCATCTTTTATTGCATTGGGCAGAAGTCTGCCCCACTGTGGGGAGACAGTTCAATCTAAATGAGTAGAAGAGAAATTAGATGGATGCCTCAGGTCAGATGGTTTTGTATAGAACTCTTTATGTACATAAAGTTAGGTATGCTAATTTGTACCTGACTCTTTGCAAAACTCTTTTGAAAGTTCTTGGTAAGAAAAGACCAGTTTTCATGGGAGTTGTGAATCACTATGTTCAAAGGAGTGGAGTGGATGCTTTTGTTGTTTATGAATGGGTACATTTATCAAGGTGGACCTTTAGCCACACTCACAACTTTCAGTCTTTGAATGAAAGAGGAATGTACATATGACTGATGTATTGCCTTAGATTTACTTGACTCCTTGGACATCTAAGAAATTGTGGAGTAGATGAAGAAACCGATTGGGTAGGTGGTTAAAAGCAACACTACCATGCCAAAGTTTTGCATATTGGAACATATAAGTAGTAGATGTAATATTTTCAAGTCAGTGTAATGAAATGAAAAACAAATTGATTTTAAAGTCCAGGAAGCTGAAAAGGCTAATGGGACTGAAAGTAGATCAGGATGGCAACAAACCAGCTAATTCTCTAGAGTGGATTGTGGTAGCCTTTGTGGATTGTGGTAGCCTTTGTGTCTTTTCTAACATTAGCCCATGTCAATTACCCCATGTCAATTGACATAAAGACTTGGGGTCACATTAATTGAAAGAAAGACTTGCAGTACACATGGTCCTTTCTTTTCTAGCCCACCTCTAGTTGGTTCAACATTAACTTTGAAGCCCGATATGATTTTAGAGATCCACTGGCTGTTAAAATGAGCCTTTGGAGTTGTTTAAGTGATGTAATGACCCACCTAAAGGCATGCATGAGTTTTAAATCAAGTTGATGAACTCAAGTGCCAGTAAACTCCATAATCTACAAAATACAAGTCGTAAAGGATATTGTATACACTTCAAAATGAAAGTTGTCTTTATTACATTCTTAATGTTGATAATGTTGTTCCATTTGCTAAATCAGGAGCAAGCCTACAAAGACTTCTAAACATGCTTTAAGATTTTTCCACTTCTAGCTTTGGAGTCAATTCATCTAAGACTAAAATCATGATGTTTGGCCATAACAAGAGGAAATCAAACCAAGAGGCATTTTACCTAGACAAGGACCCAATTGAGATAACCCATGAATACAAATACCTTGGGATTGAATTTTACTCACATGGTTGCTTTAAGCCATGTTAAAAGGCAAAGAATTGCAAGTATGAAAGCCTTGACATGCACTTTACAAAAAGAAGCAGTAGTTGGAGTCACATGTTGGGAACCCAAATCCCATCTATTCAACACTTTGGTGCTTCCTACTTTCACATATGGTACTAAAATTTGGGGAGGCAAGTCCAAAAACTCTCATTGGAAGGTTTTACAGAAGGGCACGAAGATGCATGTGATCTCACGTCAAAGTGCATTCTTTGACTACCTATCATATTTTGCTAGTAAAATTTAGAGAACTTCCCATATAATTATATACCCTCGAGCTTACTATGAGCTTTCAACAACAACTTGCCCACCTATCCCCTCTTGGTTAGTCAATATAACAACTCGCTTTCTATTAGGCACTAGGAAAGCAATTAATGTGGACTACGCTAATTTTCTATCGTTGTTGTTGTGCTCCAAATGTACTTGTTATTTCAAAAATATATCATGGATTGTTTTCCACGTGGGGCAATGGTGCTCAAAGTGCTTGTCATAGGTGCTTCTACCTGCCTCTATTCCTTTTCTTTTGTTTCACTTGCGTTTTCTCTTCCTTGGGTACCATGAAAGCTCAAAAATATAGCAGCTATCTCTGATCTTGTAATTTCGGAATTTTCAAGATCAACTAGAGGGATCATTTTTCGATTATTTTCAATGCTAATGTTGTCGAAAGGTACAATCCCATCATGTGTTGGTTTGTTTGCATCTTTCTCAATCGTGGCTGAAATTGTTTGTGAACTTGAATTTGTATTGTCGATTGAACACATGCCTACAACCTCGTTTGTTCTTTGAAATTTTCTTGCAGGAACACGTGAGCATATTTCTCCATTGTTGTCATTCTTCATCTGCATAAGAGCGACGGCCATGTGGATGTCATCCAAAGACACATGAGGGTCACCCTTGTCTTTTAGACACAACTGGACATGATGTATTTGTTGGAGGGTCATATTGAACTTGCACTCCAATGCACAACCCAAGGAACACAAACTTTTAGGTTCTCGATCTGGGGCGCGAGTTGAGCGCCCACACCACTTACAAATTTCTCTATCCACCTCATTGTTAAATCTCCCCATTTTTCTCCTCTTGTGAGACAATTTGTCTCCGAGTAATGTGACTGCTTGGTTGCCATTGTATTTATAATCACGCACGTTTGCAACAATGTACTCAAGAGCATTATAGTTGTTGCTATTGTCGTCGTTGTTGTCTAACTTCGGGATTTCATCAATGTTTATCGAGTTTCGCTCAGTGACTCTACGCACTTGTAATTTCTTGTGCTTAAAGTGTATTCTTCCGTCCTGAAACATTTGTTTGCACAAATGTCCTTCTTCACATTGAACACAAAAATATGGTCTAAAATGTTTTGACCCTCCACATACACAAGCTCCATTCTTGCCGTCTTTGTCACCATTGTCAAAATACTCACTTGTAAGAAATGGAATGACCCATATTGGAAGATCTTCAATATTGGCCATTTTGTAAAGCTCACCCAACGAATGTGATGAACTCCAAAACCTCTTATTTGGAATCAAGATGACATGAATGATACAAATTTATACTCCAAAAGAAAACAAACACATTGCATAAAAAAGTAAAAAAGTAAAAGCTTTAACCTTTTAACATAAAATGTCAGGAATTAAAGTTAATAGGAAAGTAAAATACTAAGTAGCCTTTAAATTTGTAATTGTTCGCTTTTATGTTGTGGAGGTTGGGGGATGTCAATGACAAAGCTTGCAATGGGAGCAATAGGGCCACCCCCCGAGGACTTCACTAAACCTTATGTTTAGTATACACGTGCATTAATTTAGTGTCAAAATTTTAGGAATTTATGTGACCCTAATTTTATAATGAATTGGTTAATTAATCTTTTTTTTAAACCCTACTAGTAATTATATTTTGTTTGGCCATGTTTTTTTAACCCTGCTAGAGGACCCTATATTCACTATGAGAAACTAAAAAAATGAGTTCTTTACATCTGTCAACAATAATACAACCGCATCTACACATCCATATGGAAAAATGATCTTGACCATCTCAATGCTCTTCAAGAATGTGCACCTTGTACATGTTACTCCTTTCACTACCAATGCCAATACAAAGCACAACTTGAATAATTCAACTGACCATATTCATACAAGACACGCAAAACACTTTATCCTCACTGGAAAGAAGTAAGGTACACATGAAGAGAAGCTAAGACATGAGCAATGAGTGATGAGCAGTGAGTGATAACATGTGAGCAGTAAAGTCAAATATAGTAAATCCCCATGGGTATAGGGTCATAATTTAAACTTGTTGCTATATTTATGTACTAGAGAAGCTGCAGGGTAGTGCCGATTCGGCAGTATGGTGAGGTCACTGGCGAGCCCGTAGGGCGAGCCAGCTGGCCGAACCATACTGCCGAATCGGCACTACCCTGCAGCTTCTCTGGCGTTAAAGGACCGTATGTCAAATTCGGACATATGGTCGAGACCGTATCTCTACGGAAACCATATACCTCCTCCGAACTTTCATCGACGTCACCGTGAAGCAGTTTTACTTCCATTTCAATTTCTTTTTGCTTGTTTTGTGCCGATTGACAGCAATGACGTCAATTGATCGTGTTCCGTTGAAGGATGTGTCCAATTCCTTGGCAATTACACCTGTGATTTCGGCGTTGGATGCGGGGGACAGCGGTGCATCGCCAAGTACATCTCTAATTTTGGAGTCAGAGAGTGTGAACAATGGTTTACTTCGCAAACCAACGGAGGAGCTTCCAACAACAGAAACTATTGTTTCTAAGCTTGTTTCACATGATCCGTGTGGTTTCTGGCGCATTTCTGGTGATCTTGACGGTGTTAGAGAGATTGATCCTAGCGAGGATCCTGCTTGGCTCGTTGACGGGGAAGATTATCTTGAAGTCGTTGATATCTTAGGAGGCGAGGCAGACGTTTTTGAGATTTCTGAGTCTGCAGCTGATGCGAATCTGGTCGATGTTCCTGAGCCAACTTCTGATGCCGCTTTGGAGTATCTTCGAAAAGGTTTTAGGCAACTTGAAAAGGAGGAGGTTAATATAGTTGCCAAGGGCGGTCACAGGAAGTCTGCGTATCTCGACAATTGGGCTCGTAATCGATTCAATGACTGGCGGATCATTTCTGGCATTACCAGCCAAGATACTATTGAAGACATGTTCGAGAATTCATGCGCCTTACTGAACGAACAACTGTCAACATTTTTTCTTCAAGTCCAACGTAGAGATGGGAAGCTCTACCCTGGTGAAACGCTTGTCGGACTACTGCGGGCGATTGGCCGAATCATCCGAGCCAAATGTTGCCAGAGAAGTGTGGAGACTTCCAAACCTGAGGAGGAGTTTTACATTTTGGAGGATCCTCGGTTCATGAAAGCATGTGTTGCATGCACTACATCAGCACGACATTCTGGAATGGCCGGTGTAGGACGTAAGCGGAGGGTTACTGCAGCGCTCACTCCTGAGCAAGATGCTGCGATCTTGGCCCAGGCTTTTATGTCCAAATCGGACAGGCGTGGTTGTCAACTCCGACTAGCCTTCTATGTTAGTGTGAATTTTTGTGTGAGAGCTCAACAAGAATTGTATAATCTGTGTGATATCGACTTTGAGTTTTTTAAAGATCGCTTTGGCAGATTCGTTCGGTTTGACGAGAGATCATCTAAGAACCATAAGATTGATCTAAAGCATTGTCAGCCTGAGAAACTTCGGCGTCCAGTTACGTGCTACCTGCCAGATGTGGTTCTTACTTTTGATACGTACTTTGCGCACCTCCCTAAGTGGCTTCCTAATGAACCAGGGCCTCATCCGTTGTTCCTGCGACCAATAGATGGCATCCTACGTGATCCTGGGGTTGTAAGTAGTTCAATTCCATGTTTATGGCTTTTTGTTTTAAGATCCAGTTCGGTGGTTTGGTAGATCCAGTTCGCTAGGATTTTTTCTCTTCCTAACCGGTAGGTGATTTGGTATATGAATCGGTCGTTTTCCTTCATGCGCTGATTTTACTCCTTGGCTGTGTTTGAAGTGGTACTCCAAATCTCGAGTTGGAATAAAAAGCATTTCAAAGTGGCTCAAGCAGATGGTGCAAGACATTCCGGGTTGTGATGTTGGATGCTTCTCCAATAAGACTGCTCGAGTTACCACTGTTAGCCGCTTGAATGCTATGGGAGTGCCAGCCGAAATAGGAATGAAGCTTACTGGTCACAATTCTCGAGAAGGTTATATGCGTTACAATACAGACGAAGATGGAATAGAAATGCGTGCTCTCCAAAATATAGCCAGTGCGGTGTCTGGCACCGGTGGTGATATCTCTTGGCATCAAGCTCTCAATTATGAGCGGCGAAGATTTTACGAATCTCAGAATAAGCAACCCCAGTCGATTTTGCCTTCACCATCGGTTTCTTCTTCGATCTGTGATGTTAGAGATGGATCCGAAATTGTTAACGCCCAAGATCGTGCAATGATTGCTCAACTTGTTCCTGCACCTGATGTGAACTGCAAGCGGATGATTGAGGAGGACGATTGGTGGTCTAATTCCGATGTTCAGCAAGAGATTGAAGCTCTGATTACTTCCAAGAAGCAGGCAGTTGAAATTTCCCGTGTTAACAACATCGGTAATGTTAGCAACGTATTCCATGGGAATATCAGTAATTGTACCATTCAGCTGAGTATTCCAGATGCAGCGTCAGCATCAGCGCTTTTTAACTCTTTGAAGAACCAGTAATAACGATTCGAAGCAGTGATTGACTAAGTGAGATCGATTGCGTGAAAAAACATTGATAGATTTAGTGAGAACGATTCAAAACTGTGATAGATTTAGTAAGAACGATTCCAAACTGTGAATGATTCGAAGCAGCCGAGGTTTTTACATGCAGCCTTGAGTTCAGTAATTGTGGATTGAGAAGCCTCTTTGAGTTCAGTAATTGTGATCGCATGATTGGATGGTGGATGCTTTCATTGTTAGAGGTTTTGGTTTTGATTGATGATTGATGACACGAGATGGATACTAAGTGAACGTTGAATGAACCAATCTTGCTGCCAAGAACCGATTTGCAAGACGGTACACTCTGTTTTTTAATCACTCACTTATATTTGATGTTGTGTAAACGTGAGTTCTGAGTATACTGGACATTTCTTCACCATCAGTGTAACACACAACAAGAATTGAGTGAACATTAGTCATAAGGAAACCACAATTAATATCAACAATCAAAGGAAAAGCCTACAGTCAGTACATTTCCATCGGGTACGTAGTACTGTCTCATGCGCGGGAAGCTCGTCAAATTCAAATGGCATTTATATACGATATACGGAATACGGTTTACAAAATACGATCACCGAATCGGCAGGCCTGGCCGATTATGACTGGCAGAATCGGCAGTCCACCTCAGCTGCCGATTCTACCCAAAAAAAAGGCTCAAAAATTGGCCGAATTGGACATATGGTCCTTTAACGAATTCCATTCAGTTGTATAATACTAACATTTCAAAATTTGAGAAAAGAAGGGGGCCTATTACCATGGACTACTAGAGACGCACTTAGTTGATTGTTGATTTTTATTGTAATAATCCAAAACATTGTTGCGTGCAACTGAAGTAGATTAGAAATAATGAATGTCATCAACTGACATTTTGAAACATACGATGAACACTATACTAGCCTCACTACTTGTGTTCAACAACACCGACAAGCTCAAGTAGTCGCATGACATCGTTGTATGTATATGTTGGAGCGCGGATGAACTCATCCTCGTCGTAATTCACCTTGGATGGAATCTTGAATTCATTAGTACATGTGTTTGCAATACACACATTTTCATTTCTTTTTCCAAAACCATGAAAGACAATTTGATGAAGTCCAGGCATGTGCATTATGGGATGTCACCAATTGTGACAATGTAGGAGTTATCCTACTTGGAGACGATGTTCATGATCACTCCAAATATCTATACCTTAATATCTGCCTTCATTATACACTTTTACCCTAACTCGTTCCTATTTAAATCATCTAATAACTCCAAAATATGTATATATTTATGAGATAATGACAATGAGGTAATTCATTGATGACTTATTAATGTATTGTGTTCCATTACAATACACTACCTTGGGATTTATTATGTTTTTATGAAATTATTTTGTCTTAAAAATGTTGTACACAATATTTGTCAATATCTTAAGCAAAAACTCATGTGAAGGTTTGCAACGAGTCGTTATGTTGAGTGGGTTTAATAATTTTATGTCAATGACTTGTATTGGAGTGTCGGAGAAAAATATGATCTTGGAGTCGAGGTTGAAAGTTGCAACATGCACCGAAAGAGATGGTGAACCGGGGAAGGGAGAAAACACCGATTTTTATTGTCAAGCCCAAATATGTATATTTGAAGCTAAAAATACCCATAATTTGGAGTCTTTGACTAGCCAACCAAGAGAGGGAATTATCATGTTTGAGCGTACCTCTCATCCATCAAGCATTAAAACTTCACTCTCTATATGATTGTTGCTAATTCATCTCAAAGAACCTCAAGAAGCCTAATTCGGGCCATTAAAGCTAATTCTGGTGTCAAATCAATTTAGAAAAGTAAAGCTTGAGCTAATACTACTTGAGGAATTTTATGTTGGATGAATGAGAGGTATGCCCGTATACAATATTTCTCTCTCTCCTCAGTAGAGGGCATAGTTTTGCTATGACCCCCTCCGTAAGTGTTAGGAAACCAAATTGATCTCAACCCATTGGAAATCGCATCTTTGTAATGGGCTGTGTGGGGGTAGAGAAGGAATTATTGGGTACAAGAGTACCTCTCATTTATTGAACGTAAAAGTCTTGGAATAGTATGCAACCCTTAAATTACTTATTTTAATTGAGTTGACAATGAAATTAGCTTAAATGTCCCCACGCTCATATAACATTAATTCCCTCTCTCCATTGTGTGGGGGTCTAGGCACAAGTAGAGGCTTGTTCCATTTGGTGTAGCTTCGTTAGTTATACAATACTGGACATTATTCAAGCTACCTTGCAGACATCATCACATTCTACAAAATTTATGGTCAACTCATGTTTGTGATCACATTCACATTGAAAACTCAACACAAACTCGAAAAGAAATTGGGTTCAATTAGGTGTCATCTACAAGTGCAAAAGTTGACTCGTATCTCCTTAGCCACTATGAAATCAAGGCATGGCTTATATATTACGGGATACAACATTGTTTGCCCATAGTTATGAGATGTGGTTGATTGGTACTAGTTGAGGGGACCTTTCTTTTAATGAGTTGATTTCTTTTCCGCCCTTCCATGTGACAGGCATTTTTTTCATTTTCACTTTCCTTTCGACGGGCAAGATTGATTTCAAACTTTATATGTCTTTATTTTTGCTTGTGACAGGTGCAATAAGGAGCCTTGTACACTAGCAATCAAAACATGACTGGGTCACTATTGTAAATGTAGAGGCACGTTCCATTTGGTCTAGCTTGCGCTGGTATACACCAACAATCAAATCATGACCGGGTCACTATTGTACAGGTAGAGGCCCGTTCCATTTGGTCTGGCTGCGCTGGTATACACCAACAATCAAATCATGACCGGGTCACTATTGTACAGGTAGAGGCCCGTTCCATTTGGTCTGGTTGCACTGGTATACACCAACAATCAAATCATGACCGGGTCACTATTGTACAGGTAGAGGCCTGTTCCATTTGGTCTGGCTGCGCTGGTATACACCAACAATCAAAACACGACTGGGCACTATCGTACAGGTAGAGGTCCGTTGCATTTGGTGCAGCTTCACTGGGAATACACTAGCAATCAAAACGCGACAGGGCAGTATTGTACAGGTAGAGGCCCGTTGCATTTGGTGTGGCTGCGCTGGTAATACACTAGCAATGAAAACAGGACAGGGGATACGAAGTATAGGTATATGGTGGAAGGCCTCGCAGCTGGTTGCATTGGGAGCAGCCTGAAGTAAGCTGCGTTAAGCAAGGTAGTGTGCTCTCCTCCGCCGCCGCCGTTCTTCGATCGAAGGAGCGCTCCTGCACTCTTAGCTTTACTCTGCTTCTCTCTCTTCTGCTTTCTTCTCTCTGCATCTCGCGGCCTCGGATCGAAGCTCAACCAAGGCCCCCTCGCACAGCGATGAACGCCCAGGCTAATGGATCCGCCGGGGCGCGGGGTCCTGTCAAAGGCGGCGGGGTCGACAAGGGTGCCGATTTCGCAAACTATTTCTGCACCTACGCTTTTCTGTACCACCAGAAGGAGATGCTGTCGGACAGAGTGCGCATGGACGCTTACTACGACTCCATTTTCCGGAATGCTCGCCATTTCCAGGGCAAGGTGGGCAGTAGTAGTAGTAGTAACATTGGTCGAGTCTTGACGTGCACATGGAACTGGCGCTCCAGCTTTATTAGGTCAGGTTAGGGTTGTGTTTCTAGTGGAATTTGTTCTGAGCTGGAGCTGGATAGCATGTCTGTTCTCCTCTCTTTTGGTGGACTTGTTGTCTGTTCTGTTCTGTTCTGATGTTTGAGCACGAACACAAATGACTGTAAATACCTGATGGTTTCTATGTGTCTCTTTCGCTACTTGTATCTAGAGTTTAATGTGCCGGCTTTAGGCACATGAGAGCTGGCCATGGAACCTCGAGGCTTAACTTGCAGATGGAGCTGGGGCGCCAGCTTCAGTTAGGTGAGGTTAGGTTTGTGTTCCCGGTGGGATTTGTTTTGAGGTGGAGCTGGATAGCATGTGTGTTCTCTTCTCTTTTCGTGGACAGGGCTGTATTCGGGAGGGAACAGAGATGTTGTCTGTTCTGATGCTTGAGCATGAACAAAAAATGAATTTAAAAACTTAATGATTTGTATGTATGTCTTTCGTTACTTGTACCTAGAGTTTAATGTAGAGGCCCATTTTAGGCTTATGAGAGCTGGCCATAGAACCCTGAGTCTCGAGGCTGGGCTCGAGCTTTTTTTAGGTCAAGTCAGGTCAGGTTAGTGTTCCCAGTTGAATTTGTTTTGAGCCGGAGCTGGATAGCAAGTGTGTCCTCTTCTTATTTCCTGGACGAGCCTGTTTATGGGATGGACATGTGTTCTCTTCTGATGGTTAAGCATGAACATAAATTCAATTGTGAAAACCATAAGGTTTATGTGTATCTCTTTTGCCATATATATGTAGAGTTTAAGGTACTGGTCCAGGTTTCAGATGGGCCCTATTTTCAGGGCAAGGTGAGCAGTTGTCGAGTCTTGATTTGCACGAGCTGAAGATCGAGGTTCAGTTCGGCTAGGTTAGGTTGGTGGTTCCAGTTTGAGTTGTTCTTGAGTTGGAGCTGGCTTAGCATTTCCTGGGCGGGCTGTTTTTGAGAGAGACATATGTTCTGTTCTGATGCCTGAGTTTGAACAAACTGTGAATGTAAAAACCTTAGGGTTCGTATGTATCTCTTTTGCCACTCATATCCAGAGTTTGAGGTATAGGTTTGGGGTTTGGGCACATGAGAGCTGGCCAACGAGCCCTGAGGATGTTTGCTCACATTTGTTTTGGTTTTTATGAGCACATGAGCTGGAGCTTAGGTCGCGTTAGGTTAGTGTTGCTAGTTTGAATTTTTTGTGAGCTGGAGCTGAACAGCATGAGTGTTTTCTTCTCTTTTCCTGGACGGGGATTTTTCTGGGAGGGACATTTGTTCGTTGTGATGCTTGAGCATGAACAAAAAAGCGAATATGAAAGCCTTAGGGTTTGTATGTATCTTCAGATTTTAAGGTACAGGTTCAGGTTGTAGGCACATGAGAGCTGGTCATAGAACGCTGAGCATGCTCTGCTCAGATTTGGTTTGTCTTTGTGCCCCTTTGGAGAAGGGAAATGGATGTAGTGAAGCTGTTTTGCAATTTCCGTACTGATATCTTAGGGTTTAGTGCATGGCACAATGCTTACCTGTCTGAAAATTAAAGTGTATGGGGGCCTATCTGTACTCATGTTGGTGACTCGGAGCTCAATCCATCTGTATTCCTATGCAGGTTGTGCTGGATGTGGGTACTGGAAGTGGAATACTAGCTATCTGGTCCGCCCAGGCTGGTGCTCGGAAAGTCTATGCAGTGGAAGCTACAAACATGGCTGCCCATGCGCGCACGCTGGTGGCAGGCAATGGCATGGAACACATTGTAGAAGTTATTGAGGGATCAGTTGAGGAAATTACACTTCCTGAGAAAGGTGCTCTATCTCCTTCCCATGATTATGTCAAGTTTTCTCTACTTTGGGCATTATAGAGTTCCTTGTCCTGTGCATGCAGATTTCATTTTTCAAATTTTGTGGGTAATACAAAAGTCTCTTGTTAAGAGGTACTTCTGCAGATGTTGTAGGGGATTCTTCTCCTGTCGTATTTAGAAATCAGGGGATCGATTCTATTTTGTATGATAATTGACAAGGTTGCAAGGGAGCCTCATGGGGCTTGCGGTGGTTGGGGTTGTGTAGTGTGGGAGTTTAACCAGGGTTGAGTGAGTAGTAACCAATGCGACCTCTTTCCTGTACTTGCTGGGCAGTCGACATCATAATCTCTGAGTGGATGGGCTATTTTCTTGTACGGGAGTCCATGTTTGATTCTGTTTTGCACGCACGAGATCGGTGGCTGAAGCCCACAGGCATGATGTACGTTCAACCTCACTCTCTTATTGTATATGGTTTTCTTTGAATTCTCTACTGGTAAGAGGTGTATGTTAGGAGCTGCCTTAGGTGAAAGTATATGTTGTGTGAACTTACTGGGGAAAGAGAGCGTCCAAATATTTACAATGTTGTTTTTTCATGAAACAGAAAAGCCCAATGCTGATGTTAGGAATTATGATGTTTGAACAAGTTTGAAAATAGTACTATAGTGAGGGGAGCCTGTAGGATGTTGCATGGGATGTTCTTGTGCGGCAACAGTTTTCAATTTGGCTTTGCACAGGTATCCAAGTCATGCACGAATGTGGATTGCACCCATGCAAACTACCCTAGGGGAGCGAAAGGTCCAAGAGTATGAGCATTCTATGGGAGATTGGAATCGCTTTACTCAAGAAACATCTGACCAGTATGGTGTAAATATGAATGTACTGACTGCACCATACCGGGAAGAGCAACGCAAGTACTTTTTGCAGGTACGCCTTGCAGTCACAACCATCCCTGAGAATCTCTCTCTCTCTCTCTCTCTCTCTCTCTCTCTCTCTCTCTCTCTCACACACACACACACACACACACCATTCACTTTTTCTAGCCTACATTATTGCCTGCGTTTTTAAGAATGAATGTTGACATATACAGATCAACAAATTTTAATATTCTTTAACTTGCATATATTTTGCAGACATCCTTGTGGAACAGTCTGCATCCTAACCAGGTCATTGGTGCACCTGCTATTGTCAAAGAATTTGACTGCTTGACTGCAACACTGGAAGAAGTGTCAACTGTCAGGGCTCAGTTCAGAATCAAACTTGATCCTGGCCACTCAAAGGTTGCAGGTTTTGCAGGCTGGTTTGATGTACATTTCAGGGTATGATGTCCATAACTTGTCTCTTCATCCCACTCCCTTGAGGATGTTAAAGTTTCCCTACAAGGGAGTTTGACCTGTTCAAAAGAAGGCCCTAAAATATAGCTGAATATGTGACAAGAATTTGGGACAACAAATGGAGTTTACGAGTTGCTTTTATTACTCATGATGTTGGTGGTTTCTAACAGGGATGTCCAAGTGACCCTGCTGATCATGAGGTGGAACTGACCACTGCTCCTAGTGTCGATGACACCACCCACTGGGGCCAGCAGGTATGATAAATCTAGCTCTGGATCCTTTTTACTTTTATTTTATCAAGAATGTGCGATGATGGATTGTTCAATATATGATCTACATATGCAAGTTTGCTGGATTGTTGTTGAACACATGCGTTGCTTTGGACATCTGACAACCTTGTGATGTTCTATATAGGTCTTCCTTCTACATCCTCCCGTCAGTATCCGTGACAATGAGATGTTGATTGGTGAATTGGA
This sequence comes from Polytrichum formosum, assembly GCA_964035585.1. NCBI lineage: Eukaryota > Viridiplantae > Streptophyta > Polytrichopsida > Polytrichales > Polytrichaceae > Polytrichum > Polytrichum formosum. Next base: position 22,875,703 of record OZ037935.1, on the reverse strand, counting down.
CATCACACGGTCAAGAGAAAATCACCGACTAATGGATGTGAAGATTTCACATTCTTTGGAAAAAGCTGGTGTGGCTACAGCACCAATCTTATCCACCTTCTCCATAGAATAGCTATATTTTGTTGTTAGACTGCCACAAATTTGTGAAGTTGAATATTCGACTGTCACTGTGCTCATATTAATCCTGGGTAGTGTTTCTGATCCATGATCTTCCCTGTTATGTCTTGGCTCTATTCATCTCCTTCAAGGATTTGGTTATATACTCTAAGAAAACTTTACATTGATATAATCTAATCCAGTGCTGAAATGAGGGATAAGAATCTCCACAGATTTTCAGTTACTATTTTGTAAGACTGAAATATTTTTGCTTTCCATGTAGTTTTGTATGTGTAAAAAGCTTTAAATGTGTACTCTGACTATTCTATAAATAGTTTTCATTTTGAGGTACATGGGTTGCGTTTTGGTCATTTGTACATGTCAGCCTAGCTCAGTCAGTCTGAGGTAATGAACTGGCTGATATTAACTTGCACGAATATATCCTTGGTTTCCTGTCCAGAATTAGCTGTGATATATATGTATATACATACCAGCTGTGATAATATTTTTATTGATTAGAATACTCTTCAAGGTCCGCTGTCCATTTACTTAATTCAAGAATTTAGCAACACCCCTAACAATATTCATCGTTGTGATAGTCTTCACAAAAGCTTTATACGTGCACAACCTTGAGCATGATGTCAGCATAAGAGGAATTTGACCCTTTGAAAGTCCACTGCATTCAGAATTTAACTGGCCTGCTGAGTTTTATCTTGCTGAATGTGAGATTGCTTCTATCGTTTGACTAAGAAATGAGCATGCTGAGAACAAGGGAAGAATCTAAACCTTGATAGTGATAGCTTGTTGAGTATATCTTGACAAGCTCCCATAGCGGAAGCATTGAGGGGTTGTACAATGAGCATATTACAAGTGTATCTAACAGAAAGGTCCATACATAACAACTGCTTCATGAGATGCGGCATTGTTTCTGTTTTCACATCATGTGACACGACTCTGAACACTTGTAAATGCCATTCTATGAGCACGGAGTCCCACACATTTAATGTCATTGTACCCATCGTGATCACTGAGCTTAACAGAAGCATAGATTCAAGATTTAATATTTATAGATGTGGACATGATAAGCACTGATGTCATTGGAGGAAATCCAACTTACTTGACACGGTCCATTTTGGGACCCCCTTAACCCCTAACTTCCCATTAGTCCTTTTAAATTTAGCTTTTAAAAGCCAGTTTGCACCAAAATAATACTCCTGGCGAACCCCTTCAGCAATTTTAAAAAAAAATGAGCCTGGGCTCGCCACCCAGGCACTGGGACAAATACCCAGGCACCAACAATTGGGTGGGGGTTTCGCCCGATAATTGGCATCGGGGTGTTGGGGAGGGGATGAGTCTTGCCACTAGGGTTTACATAACCCTAGCGTTGGCGGCTCATTTTGCAGCTCTCTCGCCATGTTCCGCGCTTGCATTTACCTCTAGTTCGCCACGATTTGCGCTCGCATTCACCTCCAGTTCACTGTTCGTTGCACTCGATTGCCTTGCCTATTCGATGCACTCGATTGCCTTGCCTATTCGCTAGTATGGTTCGAGGGCATAGGGTGGGTGTAAGCGACCAAAGTGAAGGATGCGCATTTGTGGCCACTATGCAAATTTTGTTTTTTGTGTTTGATTGTAGGAGGAGTGGAGAGGCGATGGAAATGAATGACGGAATTGTTTTAGCGACGGTGCATAATCTCTCCTTGTCCATTTACATTGTGAGTTTTTGATTGTCATTCCATCACTCACTGTCATGTGAATCTTCGTTGTTGGTTTTGGGTTTCGCTGTTTGTTGCAATGATGGATCTGTCTAACAAGGATTTACCTAATCCTTTGGCAGGCAAGGCAGATCGGGAAACGACGAAGACAAAGAAAGCTGCTCGGGACGCATTGGTGTCCGCGCATATGGAGAAGAAGGTGAAGGTTATTTCGGTGGAGAATGCACGGCGAAAGGCGGTTCGGAAGGCAACATTGCAGTCTTATTTCTCGAGCTCTCGTGGTTCTGACTCCGGCCAACCTCTAAATCTGGTGCTCGATTCACGCTTCCCCGATGTGCCAGGTGTTGAGTCTGATGGCGTTGGGGATTATCCTTCGACTGATTCCACAGGGACCGATCACACCGTGTCCATAGACACAATTGTCACTCCAGCGTCATCTGGTGGATCCGGTGACACTCGCATCATCTGTTCAAAGTTCCCTCTCATCGCCTTGTCTGATTTTTTTGATGGTCCTGACAATTCTAGCTTGCGGGAAATACCCAATGGTGCTGAACAGGAGGACGATGAAGTGGAGTCCCCTCCGCACAAGAAAGGGGCAACCATGAGAAGTAAGGCGGAGATTTCAAAGACCAAAGCGCAACAACGTTATGACAGACATCGGAGATTCCAGACAGAATGGGCGGCAAAACTCCTGTGTTTGAAGGTACTTTGGCCGATGATGGTATTTTGCACATGGTTAGATGCAAGGTTTGCTCTGCAATTGATCGAAAAGCTTGCGTTATGGCCCCGAAATCGGACACTTTGTTCAAGCACGACAGTAAGTGCATGGCAAAGAAAGATTTGCCACTGTTTGGTGTGAAAAAAGGGAGCAATACATAGAAACCCAGTGTAAGCATAGAAAAAAACTTACGCCTTTATGATGCCCGCTCACTTGCCTCCATAGTGGAGCAAATCAACAATTGCACAACATTAGAGGCTCGCAGGAAAAAAATGCAGTTTGCTACATTGTTTCAAGTTATTGAGAGTGGTCGGCCGATGCTAGAGTACGAGTCCAAGCAGAGTTTGTACAAGGTTTTGGGAGTCCCTGATTTGCCTAACGCTCACTGGTGTGACAACAACGGTTGGGTCATGGCTTCGTTTATGTACAAAGTTGTCTTGGAAGAGATCAAGAAGCTCGTCCAGAAGGCTAGATTTTTTGTTGTTAATGTAGATGAGGTCACTGCGGTAGACACTAGTTCGTATTTGTCTGTGCACTGCTACGTGGTCCATGATTTGGTGTGGATCCCATTGCTTGTCTCTCTGTAGCATGTAGATTGTACTTCCAATGTGGAGAATTTGACAAAATTGATCATAGAGGTTGTGTCAATTGGTGGGGGTTTTAGACTTCAAAATGTTGGCCTCAAAACTTGTGAGTTTCGGCTGTGATAGTGCGGCGACTCTCCAGGGCGTGAGAACTAGTGTGACTACGCAAGTGAGGGAACAATATGTTCATTTCTGCCATGGAGTACATTGTGTGGCCCATTGATGTAACTTGGCTTTCAAGGTTTTCACTATAAGATAACTGCGTTTTTTGTGACGTTTTTGGCAAACGCAGATAATTTTGAATGACATTCAATAGAACATCCCAATGTTACATTGGACGTCAGTATTGACATTTGGATGTTCTATTGGATGTCGTTTAAAATCGTCTGCGTTTTCCAAAAACATCTCCAAAAACGCAGTTTTCTTATAGTGTCTTGAGAGCTTACAAATCTTTGGATCCATCGGCAAAGTTCTTTTTGTGACTCACGCGTACTTCAACAAAAATCCTAAACGGTTGACAGAATTCAAAGCCTTGGCTGAATTGACGCAAACTAAGGGCTTGAAGATGTTGAAGCGAATGGAAACTCTTTGGGTGTCATTGATTGAGCCTCTGCGTCGCCTATTATCGGAATACCGCACACTGATCTATACCATGACAGCAAATTTGGGAGAGAATGATAAGGTAGAGGTTAGTTTCTTTTTTTCTTTTTTTGGCAACTTATGCTTTACTTTGCTTGGCTTTCTTTCAAATTGAACTTGCTGTGGTTTATTTCAGATTCTGTTGGGACTTTGGATTAATGTGCAATTTCTTGTATTATAGGCTTGCCTTGCACTTCTACTGGACCCCTACGCCATGCTCGGCATGTGTTGTCTGCTCCCTCTTCTGGATGCCGTGGACATCTTGGTGACTTTTGCACAAAAAAAAGACGTGTTTATCTGTGACTCACTTGCCGCTATCAAGATTTGCCAAGCATCCTTGCACAACATGTATGAGGATTCAGCGACATGCTTCTCCACGGATGAGTTTTGGTCATTCAATAATCTTTTGGATTGCAGCCATGAACAGATTCACATCAAATGGCTCACGGACTTGAATGATGACACTGCAGTATTATCTTTTGTTTGCCATGGTGAACAGATTCACATTGAGCATAAACTTGCACTAGTGGATCGAAATGTTTGGGCTGGTCTTGTGACTAAAGTGAAATTGGAATGCACAGGTGACATTTTTGTAGCCCTTACTTTTAATTCTCTAGCTTTGTTTTGAATTTAAATTGTATCTTGAACTGAAATTGTATTTGGTGGTTTTCTGGTTGCAGGGGCAACAACTAAGCTCATACGGGAGCTGGACAACCGTTTCCCTGCTCACAACGTGATGAACGCTCTAGGTATCATGTACACTCAACACTGGTGCCAAGGGATGCAGATGATCATTTCGATAAACATTTGCGGATATTTATGGATGCTTATGGGCATGGTCGGATTATCGGTGAAGGCAGCGGGAAGGTACTCTTGAAACCGCTAATCAACCGAGATATGTTGATGTCGCAGCATGGGTTGTTTCGAACCTGTATGCGGTCTAATGCGCGGTTTGCAATGCTACCTCCCTTTACCGTGAATCCGTTGACCAAGGTTTGGCAAGTTCTAGATGGGAATAACAGTCTCACTCATAATTTTTTTGAATTCATTAAACTTGCAGAGATCGCTGTGACCCACGTGATCGAGTGTGTAGAGGACGAGCGGACGTTTTCATCTCTAGATTTTCTGAAATCAAAACTTAGAGCAAGCCTGGATGAAAATCTACAAGTTATTGTTGGCATGTATTCTCAGAAGGTGTTCAGTCTGAAGAGTTTCCCATACCAACAGGTCTTCGATGAGTGGTTCAAGGCAGGTGATAGAGGCCGCTATCTGGCCCATGCCTAGTTGAGTTTCAATGGTGCTACAATCCACCATGCTAGCAATTTGTAGTAACCAAGTTTGTGTAGAATCCTTGGCGTGGTTCAGTTTTCATGTTTGTAGTTTTATTTGTGTAGAATCCTTGGCTGTGAATAAAGTTTTTTTTTCGCCATGTTCACACTGATTTGCACAAAAATGTCTCCACTTCCACTGTATTCGAAATTCATATTTCGCCATGAAAAGAATTGTAAAAATTTGTTCATCGCCAGATTTTGCTGTACAATTTTTCAAATTGTCGCCAGTAAGAAACACCAGCTCACCCTGGTATATTGCCTTAAGCACTTTAAAAAATGAAAAGAGTTCGCCTTACAGGCGATTTACCAAAAATGAAAATAAAAGTGCTGCTTCCCATGCCCAATTTCCCTCAAATCTGCCCATAAAATATGACCTCAATTTCAGCGACCATAGCTGAAGATCTTAAGCTTTTTCAATAAATCCAACCTTATAGATGTTTCCAAGTTATAGTCCAAATTTTAAACGAAGTTATGTTATGTAGGAGGTTATAGTAGGAATGTCAATAGTGGTCTTGAGGGGCATCAATTTACGAACTTAAATTGGGGTTGGTTTTCTAATCGAACTTCCACTCAAATCATCTCCAAATGACAAAATGTTCCCTCATTCAAAAGAGGAGCAATATACCTACTCAGACCAACTCGCAAATCTTGAAACCATTATTTCGTGCCACAACTCTGCACCTTCCACATGGATTTACACCCACCAACACATGTCTAACTAAAAATTCCAATGGTAAATGTTTAGGATATGTTATGTTTGAATGTCATGTAAATTTTCAGATCAATTGAGAATCATTTGCACATAAGGATCAACAAAAAAACCACGTTCAAGATATGCTACCCTAAACCAGAGAGGTGACAAATGTCAAACAGTGGAGTGGCTCCACTGTATACCAATTGACAGCACACTCCTATGTTTGAATTAATCCAAAAATAGCTCAGTACTACCTAGTACCCAGACTTGGTGAAAAATGTATTATTCTATGTATACTCAGACTGCATTAATGCCAAACATGAAGCATACAGATGAGTGGATAGCTATCACTTCTTCACACCAATTGGGAAAATATCTTCTCTCGCTCAAAACTCCTGGCATGCAGTGTGCACTTACTATAGAAAAACTAGCATCAACCCAGTGTATTCAACTCCAAGCATTCCGGTCTTCTTGGGATACCTTCACGTCACTTTCAGCATTTACATACTTTGATGTAAATCTTTTGTGAGATTTTGTTCCATGTATTTCCATCACCAACTTGGACCTGTAGTCAGGCATTCACTTTGCAGTCTCCAAGTGTAGAGTGGTTCGGAGGAGACTTTGACATGCACAAAAATGTCTTACCCGGGACTCACTTCCAGCATGGTCTCTGCAATTCCTTGAAAATTCATAATTCCCAAGGTCAAGAGTTTTGAACCTCGATCCAGGCTACGGAATGTCTTTGGTAACCCTGGTTGAATGAATCCATTGCTTCATACCAGAAGACGATGAATTCAAATTCAAGCCCATGACACATATTTTGATTCTTGTCTTTTCAACTAAGAGCAACCCTGGATGCAAGAGTTTTGGATCACTTATGAGTTGTGAAGATGGTGGGGGTCATTGAGACGATGTAGAAAGTGATGATTCCGGACACATTTTCTTCATTCACAATGGCAGCAAGAACTCATGAATACATTCCAAGTGCATCACACAAGTTGCGGAACTGCATCGGCAGCTTCTATTTGATCATGTTTGCTGGAGATCCAACGTCTAAAGAATATGATCAACTCTGCTCGTGGCACATAAGAAATGGCTCTAACAGTAGGAAAACCAGATGAAAGATCTCAATCCGCAAGCACAACTTACCTTTTTAAAACATATGTCTCACGTAATTTCACATGGAGAAGACATAGAGGCCACGGGATTATTGGATGTCAACAAACAAACAAATATTTGGAGAAAGGAAACCCGGCAAGAATTAACACATGGCAAAATGGTTCAATTGCATCTCACAAAGAATATGGATTCCCAAGATTGGGGTCTTATTAGATAATAAATCAACCTCTCCTTTTTCTTTTGATTTTGAATCCATTATGGAAATGGACAAAGACACTCTTAAGGGCTTGGTTTCCACATTAGATGTGACTATGTTACAACCTGACATAATCCAATGGGCTATTCTAAAGCAACTTATGAGAATAATCGGCTTGAACACAATATGCTTGAAAAATCTCTCAATAAATTCAAGAAAGAATTCCAAGCAATTATTGATGAACTTCAAGGCAAATACATAGCACTCGTGGATGTCAATGCACATGGTAGTTATTTCACAAGTGGAGCAAAACTTGGGAAATTTTGGTTAGAGCTTAAGTTTCTTCATGCAAGCCACATAGCTATAAATAGGCTTGTAAGGACATCCTCAATTTGCAAACCCCGCCCATTTTGGAAAAAATGGATACAAGGAAGGGGAACTCATTAAAAGTGGATAAATTGATTGAGCTCACTACCTCACTTTAAAATAAGGTTCACATTTTACAAGGCACTATATGAACCTTGGAACAATGTTAAAACTAATGGAAAATAGGCATGAAACTCATGAAAAAACATTTAGCCCATAGACCATATACCATCAGCACACTTCACACCCATATGAAGAACTTAAATTTTCATATCTCTGAGACATCTATGACAACATCAAAATATCCTAATACTTCTCACATGTCAAAGTTAGGAAGTAAGATAGCTTCACTAGAAGATCGCTTAAAAACCCATGAAAACAAGGCTAGGGCATGGGCATCTAGACTAAAACAAGTGGAATAGAAACTTGTCATAGGTATAGCAAAAAACCCCGGTCATAATCATTTCTCCATTGCAAGATAGATCTAGTAACATACAAACATGCACCACTACACGAGGACATGGGGGTATTGTTGTATTTATTAGGAAGTCTATTTGTCCATGGGTTTCACATCTCCCCTCCAGTCACACAAACACACATATATGGAGTAGGATCCACAAGGATATAGGTCTATCCACGGATATCTATATTGGTATATGCTTCCCACCTTCTAGTGCCAAAAGCTACAACTCTTCAACTACATACCCTTGCACCCTTCTTTTCACCAAGATTATTTCTTATTAGTCTTTAGGGAAGGTTTTCTAATAGGTGATTTCAATGCTCGAACTAGCTCTCACCAAGGACAAGCTCTCCATCTTGATATCAACGGCATCAACCAACTAGAGGTCCCTAGACCACATTGGCTAAGAGAGTCCGAAGACATTGACCATTATAATGCTTTCAATTTATTTTTAATAGATAATATGTCATTCTCCAACTCTATTATAGTAAATAACTATGTCAAATTTTCACTTGATTCTCTAGTATGGACATGGTTACTGTAGTTGATTGTATTATAGGTGACCCCAACTCCCTTCACAACTCTATCTTTATTTTCTCCATCGATAGTAAACAACCCGATTCAGACATTGGCCTCTCTTCTTCAAAATTTGTTAGAGTGCAAGATTGAGGCTTCTAGACTTGTCTAGTCAACGTGAAATTCTCCGTCCCAACACTAAGAAGGCAAACCAATGTGTTCTAATTGTCAAACACAACTTACTTATATCCAAGGTGGGACATACACTTCATTAGACAAACATGCTCAACCTTGGTTACAATTGATATTATGCGAAACTCAACCAATCTTCTCTACAAAAAAATAGGTGGCAAACAAAGTGGTAGATCATCTTACACATGGATCGATAGCGTTTATCGAGAGCTCGGTGAAACTACCATAATGTGTTAACCTCTACTGACTTAGTCAATGCTTCACAATTAGCTTTCAAAGCATACCACATGATGATCCGGCATACGAAACAATCTTACTTGAATCGCAAACAAAAGAACTTACATCTTTTTGTTGAAAAGGGACCCAAAATTCTTCTCGAAGAGCTTTGATGAAGAAGACGATTCGACCCTCCCATTTACACCACAAGAAGTAGTAGAATATTGCACAAAATTTTACACCGCAGGACAAAGTACCAATGATCATTTTATTTTGAACACACAACTTCCAAATCTTTTTACAACGGGACAATATGGGACAATATGAAGGATTTAGCAAATCACAAGGCAAGGTATATTCATAGGCTAAAACATGCGTTTCTAAAATGACCAACAAATAATCTATGTTAGCCAATTAGAAAACTATTCAACTGAGTGGCTAGAGAAGTATTCCCGGTTTCATAGACCACCGACATTATTTAATTGATCTTCAAATTTGGCAAAAGAAGCACCTTGGGAAACTACAAGACCATAATGCTAGACACCATCTTTGGCAAGTTCCATGACTCCATTTTTGAAAAAACAATTAGTTGATGGGCAGAAATAAAAAGGGTTAGAGCAAGATTGCAGCAAATCTTAGGGACAGTAGATCTATGTTGGACCACATTCTTCAGGTACGTACTTCAATTGAACAAGAAGTATTTGCACATCGATGTCTCTACACATGTTTTGTTGATTTCAAAAAAAAATTCAACACGGTTCCATGTGCCAAGCTTTGAGAAAACCTTTGGCATTTAGGCATACCAATCATTTTATAACAAGTTGTAAAAACAATGTATATCACAATCTTTGCAAAACTACAAATCAATAGGGATGCACATGGCAAAGTAATGTCCGACATTGGGATCTCCCTTCCCCCACACTATTCGGCTTGCACATTGATGAACTTGGAACATATTTGGATGAGACAAATGGAGATTCTCCATGTTTATTTAATACGATCCAGCTGCCATTCTACTCTATTCTGACAATGTTGTTTTGCTCTCTAAATCAGGTACAAGCTTACAAAGACTTCTGAACAAACTATATGAGTTTTGCACTTCTCCTAGTCTTGGTGTCAATTGATCTAAGACCAAGATCATGATCTTTAGCCGCAACAAAAGGAAATTGAACCCAAAAAAATTTACCTGGGCAAAGACCAAATTGAGATAACCCATGAATATAAAGACCTCGGGATTGATTTCTACTCACATGGCCACTTTGAACCATCAAGTAAAAGGCGAAGGATTGCATATATGAAAGCCTTGATGGGCATGTTAAGAAAGGAAGCAATAGTTGGAGTCCCATGTTGGGAACTCAAATCTCATCTATTCAAGGCTTTGGTGCTCACATATGACACTAAAATTTGGGGAGGTGACTTGAAAAACTCATCAGAAGGTTTTCGAAAAGGGTATGAAAATGCATATGATGCCCCACATCAAAGTGTGTCTTCAACTACTCATCATATTTTGTTGGTTGAATTTGGAGAACTTCCCAAATAATTATACGCCCGCATAGCTTACTATGGGCTCTCAACAACGATTTGTCCACCTATCCTTCTTTTGGTTAATCGGTCAAGTAGCATCACTCCCAACATCTTGCTAAACAAGGGGCTAACACTTGGCACAAATCAACAACCATGTGGAAGGCATCATGGGGTCTATCTCATTGGGAAACACATGCCAACCTAACATCAAAAATCACATTTGATGATATCAAGAATGCTTTCCTTGCTAAACAGTGGAACTTTTTCCGCCTCTTAGGGAAGAAACTAGATCACCACCGCCTCAAGGATTTTCTCAAATAAGAAATTGAATTGTACTTGAAGCAACCACCACAACGCAATATCATTGCTACTTACCGCACATTGAATTATAGACTTGCCATCAAAACTGGACAATGGTCAACTACCCCTATCTCTAGAGATATTAAATTATGCCACTTTTGCTCTTATGATGTAGTTGAAAATGAGACACACTTTGTGTTGGAATGCCCCTTATATAACTCCATTAGAAATAAGTTTCAATCACTATATGAGAAGATAGTAGTAAGGAGTCGCAAGTCTTCCTTTCAATTGGACCATCAGGTTGACATTAGCCTCCACCTCATGGAGGCTACCACACTCTGCCACTCTAAGGAATTAGGCGATCAGACGCCATCTTGATGCACGTTTAGTCCCCTAAGCCTTTCAGCTTCCCGGACTCTAAAATCAATTTCATTTCATCTCATTGATGTTTTAAAATTCTAAACATGTTTTCCTCGAAATAATGATAATAAATTCATGCTTGATCAAGTTATATTGGAATGTGATTTGATTGGTTCATCCAATGGTCAAACAATATTCACTACACTAAATACTGTATTACTTAGAAAATATGCAGTATGGAACTTTAGTAGCTACTTAAAAACATTGTCTACACTTTTAAAGTGACTTCAATGAATTAGAAAGTACTATATTATATATATATATATATATATATAGAGAGAGAGAGAGACTCGATTACAAAAAGCCAATGATCGTTTTGATGTTTCTTATTGTAAATCTCTACTCCCAAGTCCTTTAGGAATTAGAGGGCAAAATAAAGTATATCTCTTTAAAGTCCTCTTTTGATTATAAGCCTTAGCCATGTAGTATGTGCCACTCAAATATATGTGTCCACTTAATAAAGAGTGACAATATGAGGTCCACATAACTTAGGACTCATGCCACCTCTATCTTACTTAACGTATGCGGACTCTATGTGGTCAATTTGCTTTATAGAACACCTATATTTGAGTGGTATATTGCAAGGTTTGTAGTCAATAACGGACACTAAAAATCATGTGGTACATTGAGGGCAATTTTGCACTAGAGCTTCAGAGCTCTTGATCCATGATATACAAAATATGTGATTGATCGAGAAGCCGGTGACAATCCAATTCCACTTTACAGTAGACCTCGAGGACCTAAGGTAACCAATTAAAACATAGTTTATAGTCTACCAATTATTACGTCATGCTCATCAAAAAGAGGTGGACCTGATGCAAAATAAGGGTCGTGGCAATCAATTATATTGCCATGATGGGGATCCGAACCCGCGACCATGGGATGCTCAATTGAATCCTCCAAAGAGGCTCCCCATACTACTCACATTGTTTGAGAGTGCGGGACCACCTAACGTGAGGCCAAGCTCCATGTGAAGCTTCCCATTCCACATGGAATCTGGATCTCAAAATTTCAGATGGGGCCCTCGTTTCAAAAAGCCAGACTGTAACGTGTATTACATATTTATTGTTTTATATTTATTTACAACCTCTCATTCAACTGGGACTCCTTTACTATAAAACTAGAGGCGCTACCCTGAGTGCTCTAGCAGTCCTAAAAGTAAAGGGAGTTAACTACTAGTTGATGACTGTGGTTCTACACATAGTTCTCCCACGTAAGTAGGGACCACTAGTTAACTGCACTTAGAGATATCCTAAAGGCATGGGGGAGAGCTCGTTAATATATATTAAACTACCACTTAACTACCAGTTGGAGGTGGCCTCAACTGCCAGTGGTACTTGTATATAAGCTCTAAGGTTGGGTGGAACATGCCTCTTGAATCTCATAATATTTGAGAACGTTACATTGGTATCAGAGCCGGCGCTCTTGTACCTTGTTTTCATTTGGGTTTCTATTAACTTCCGCTGTGTAGTTGTTATGCTGGTAATTTTTCTGGAGGGTGTTCATTTTAGGGGGTCATAAATAATTGGTTTTAGCGATCACTGCTAAAATCTGAAGATGTTTTAAGTCAGTGGGGTGGAGTTATAGTATTCTGAAACCTGGGTAGATTTATGCACGAAAAAGGGTATAACTCCTAGACAGAAAATAGGATAGGCTTGAAATTTGGTGAGATGATTTGTGTTTAGTCTCTCTAGTCACAGTTAAAATTTCAGGTCATTTCGAGAAAGTCAGAGGAAGCTATCCTATTCTGAAGTTCTTTTGAGAGCAGCATACGAAAAAGGGTATAACTCCTAGACAGAAAATAGGATAGGCTTGAAATTTGGTGAGATGATTTGTGTTTAGTCTCTCTAGTCACAGTTAAAATTTCAGGTCATTTCGAGAAAGTCAGAGGAAGCTATCCTATTCTGAAGTTCTTTTGAGAGCAGCATACGAAAAAGGGTATAACTCCTAGACAGAAAATAGGATAGGCTTGAAATTTGGTGAGATGATTTGTGTTTAGTCTCTCTAGTCACAGTTAAAATTTCAGGTCATTTCGAGAAAGTCAGAGGAAGCTATCCTATTCTGAAGTTCTTTTGAGAGCAGCATACGAAAAAGGGTATAACTCCTAGGCAGAAAATCGGATCGGGTCGAAATCTTGGGGCAAGATTTTTGAGTAGGTTGTTTACTCGTGGTTAAAATCTGAAAACTGTGGCTCTCAGACACGCGCTTAATTTTTCTATTGGGGAAAGCTATTGGGGGGTAGAATTGTTTTGTCTCCTGTTTTGGTTTTTATTGTACAGGAACGCGTGAGCAGTCCCGCAAATTTTTGGCATTGTATTTTGTGTGTTTATGTTATGGCCATCGAGGATATGGACACTTCTGAACCGTCAAGGGAGGATAGTCCTCCCCAGGTTTTTCCGATTGGCACATCCTCTTCACCGAGTGATGCAAGTATCCGTAGTTTGGTGGTCCAAGCTATTCAGGATTACTGCAATGGGAAATTGATTAATGACTTAAGTCAATTTCAGCGTTTAGAGCAGCAAGGTGAAATAACCTTCTCGATTGTGAACACGCATTCCAATCGCTTGGAAGCATTGGAATGCCAGGTCCAACTCTTGAAGAAGTATAATGAGGGGGACCGTTCTAAGTCCACCACAGCTGCTGGCAAGCCGGAACGGTTCAAGGATAAGTCCAAAATTACCATTCTGGCTTGGCTCAACCAGATGAAAAAGTTCTTGGTTGCACGCCAGATTGCTCCCGAGGAGTGGGTCACAATTGCGTCAACATATCTGAAAACCAATGTGTCACAACATTGGGATATGCTTGCATTGGAGTTGGCAGCGGATAAGAAAGATCCGCAGCTCTGGGATAACTTCTATGATACATTACTCACTGCTTATGGCAGTGTCAATCAGGAGTTGGTAGCCCGGAACAAGCTTCGTGTTCTTAAACGGAAAGGTTCTGTTGAAGACTATGCAAATGAGTTTCAGCAGTTGTGCTCACACATTACTAAAAATCATGTCTCCCGGGGAGATAAGATTGAGAGATTCATATCAGGGCTCAAGGAGGATATCCGCAAGAAGGTCTTGGTGGATCCTAAGGGCGATGGTGGACCATGGGAGGACATCAAGCGTCTCATCAATTATGCTGTGACAATTGATGCAACGTACACACAAGATGCAAAAGGACGGGACAATGATAAGTCTCATTCTGATGTACCGGTTGTTAAGACCAATGGCCACACAGGGCCGATTAGAGACAACAAGTCTCGCCGCTCTGAAGGCCGTTTTTTCGCCTTTTACAAGAAGAGTAAGCAGGGCAAAGGGGAGGCCCCTTCGGCAAGAATCACTGACAAAAAGGATGGTCTTTGTTTTCAATATCACAAGGAAGGACACTTGGCTAGAGATTGTCCTGATGGCAAGAAGAGTGCCGAGCAGCAACCTGCCAAGAAAGGCAAAAAGCCTTTTCACAAGTCCGACACTTAGGCAGTGGGCTAGTGTCAGGACCTGTTCAAGTTTCGGAGGGTGTTTTTGATTTGCCTAGTGATGCTTTGGAAGTGATTCAGGACTTAGTCAATAAGCAATTTAATGTAATCGTGTCTGATATTTTGAATAAAGACATTATTTTGCCAACTCCGTTACTCCCACTCAGTGATGTGTTAGATGTGAACTCCAAAGTTTATGGAGCGTTCTCATTGATTATACCATCAGTGGATGATTTGCAAAGTTTCTTGAAATCTTATTTGCACGGTAAAGAGGGAGCACCCTATGAGACCGGTGCTTGTTTTATTGTTGACAAACGTAAAATAAAAAGTCTTAAGAGAACTTTACCACGATTTATATTGGTCCATCAATTTGAATCAAACTCAGTGCAGTGGCATGTTTATTTGGATGAACCTAGGCCACGTGTGCTGAATCAGCTCACTCTGTCTTCTCAACTGATGATGAGTTTCTTAGGGCAAGTAGCTCATCAGGATGCATCTGTATTAATGGATAGTGCCGCATCACATTGTTTTGTGAGTTCTGGTTTTGCTAAGACCTTCGGGTTAAAAATGAAAAATGGCAGTAACACACTGGTATTAGGCAATGGTGATGAAGTCCAAACGGACGGCAAGATTAAAGTTCATGTTAGAATACAACAATATCAAAGCCAAATTACTTGCCTGGTGGCAAAGTTAAGTGAAGGCATTGATTTGATATTGGGCAATGATTGGCTAGTGCAGCACAAGGCACGCTTGGATTTTGCATCTGAATGTTGCGTGTTGTATAAGGGCCGCCGTAAAATGACACTGCATGTGAACCCAGTGCAATGTCAGAGTCCAAATCCCCATAGACTTACCGCCATGCAGTTCAAACGGTTAATTCGGAAGGGAGCCAAGTCGTTCCTAGTTCAGTTGACCGCGGTTGGAGACGACATAGAGGACACAGTGGCAACACCTTATGCCACAGTGTTGGAGGAATATGCTGATGTTTTTCAGCCCATACCTACAGGGTTACCTCCAGAGCGGGAAATGGCCCATACTATTCCTTTAGAGCCAGATGGCAAGCCGCCATTTAGGCCGATCTATAGGTTGAGTCCTCTCGAGCTGCAGGAGGCCAAAAAACAGATCAAGGAGTATTTGGAAAAGGGATGGATAGAGCCTAGTTCATCGCCTTATGGGTCTCCCATCTTGTTCGTCAAGAAAAAGGATGGAGCGCTGCGAATGGTGGTGGATTATCGGGCACTTAATAAGCAAACGGTAAAGAATCGTTATCCGTTGCCTCGTATTGATGATCTTTTTGACCAGTTAGCCGGCTCTACAGTATTTTCATCTCTTGATTTGGCACAAGGTTATCACCAGATTAGGATATCCGAGGAGGATGCTCCTAAGACGGCGTTTAGAACACCGTTTGGTCATTACCAATTCAAAGTATTCAGTTTTGGATTGACCAATGCACCAGCAACTTTTCAAGGAGTAATGAATCGTGTTTTTCACAAGTTCATTGGAAAGTTTGTTTTGGTATATCTGGATGACATCTTAATTTTTTCAAAGAACGAGGAGGAACATGTTAGTCATTTGGCACAAGTACTTCAAATTCTACGAGAGAATCAGTTTTATGCAAAGATGTCTAAGTGTCATTTCGGAAAGAGTGAATTGCATTATTTAGGACATGTTGTTGGCAAGGAGGGCATCAAGGTGGATCCTAAGAAAATTGAGACTGTGGCCAAGTGGCATAGACCTCTTGAAGTCGGACAATTACGATCCTTCTTGGGGCTTTGCAATTACTTCCGCAGATTCATAC
The DNA here is from genome assembly GCA_964035585.1 of Polytrichum formosum. Classification (NCBI taxonomy): domain Eukaryota; kingdom Viridiplantae; phylum Streptophyta; class Polytrichopsida; order Polytrichales; family Polytrichaceae; genus Polytrichum; species Polytrichum formosum. Next base: position 22,859,356 of record OZ037935.1, on the reverse strand, counting down.
ATGGATATTCCACTCTGGTTGCGCCTTTGACTTCTCTGACGCGAAGCAAAGTCAAGTACATTTGGATTGACGAGTGTGAACGCGTTTTTGAGAATGTTAAGTATGCTTTAACACATGCATCAGTTCTGACCTTACCCAAGTTAGGGGAGCCATTTGAGGTCGTTAGTGACGCTTCTTTACTCGGAGCAGGGGCCGTCTTACTTCAGGGAGGTAAGCCCATTGCTTTTGAGAGTAAAAAAAAAATTTCCCGCTGAAAGAAATTACACTACTGGTGAACAAGAACTTGCAGCAGTTGTGCACGCCATGCGAACCTGGCGGTGTTACCTAGAGGGTGCAGATTGCACGATCGTCACATTTCATAACCCTCTGGTGTATTTAAAAACACAACAGACGTTATCAAGGCGTCAAGCTCGGTGGTTGGAATTCTTGGAGCAAAATTTTGTCTATAGATGGGTGTATGGACCAGGAAGGATTAATATGGCAGATCCTTTGAGTCGCAACCCACTAGACCCGGGTGACCAGCCAGCCTTGATGGCACCGCGGTCTGCTCCAAGTAATTCGGTCTTTCAAATGGTGGCTGCAGACGCTAGGCGAGGTGATCCTGTTGAGCAAGACAACAATCCGAAGGGGTACCCGGAGTTCGTCAGTGATCAGCAGTTATATCAAACTATCATTGTCGGGTATGCTCTTGATCATTGGTTCTCAAACCCGCACAATCTGAAACATTTTGTTTATGAGAATCACATCTGGTGGTATGAAAAGGCGGTTGTGGTTCCAAATGTGTCATTCCAAGGATCGCATATCAGGTCATTTTTGCTCCGTGAGTATCATGATGCAATGTATAGCGGTCATGTAGGGGTAACTAAGACGTATAAGAGGGTGCGAGTAAACTTTTGGTGGCCTGAGATGCAAAGGTCCATCAGAAGCTATATAAAATCTTGTGAGATTTGCCAAAGGAGTAAGGCCCTTACTCTTAAACCAGCAGGCCTTTTACAACCATTGGAGATTCCTGATAGAAATTGGGAAGTAGTGAGCATGGATTTTATCTCTGGATTGACTCCATCTGCTAATGGTTATGATGCCATCTTTGTGTGCGTGGATAAGTTGTCCAAGATGGCCCACTTTATGCCAACCACCACACACGTTACTGCTGAAGGTACGGCAAGATTATTTCGTGATCATGTATATAAGTTGCATGGTCTACCCAGGGTAATTCTAAGCGACAGGGACGCTAGATTCACAAGTAGGTTTTGGAATGCGTTGCATGGTCTTTTGGGGACAAGGTTGGCCATGTCCACCGCATTCCATCCTCAAACTGATGGGCAGACGGAACGGGTAAACCATATCCTGGAGGATATGTTGCGGCGTTATGTCAACCCAGTGCAAGGTGATTGGGATGAATTCCTTGCAGTGGTTGAATTTGCATATAATAGCTCTTGGCAAGAGTTTGTACGGAATACTCCGTTTGTCCTGAACTATGGTCAGCAACCCCGGACACCAATTAGTGGGAACATCAGGTGTCAAGTCCCTGCTGCGCAGAATTTTGTCGAGCATATGACACATGTGATTGGCGAGGCCAAGAAACATCTCATTGCTGTGCAACAACGACAAAAATTCTATGCTGACAAGAACCGACGAGAGGTCTCGTTCGAAGTGGACCAGCAAATGCTAGTAAGTACTGCCAACATTAAGTTGAAGGTCCCAGGAGCTCGAAAGCTTTTACCAAGGTGGATTGGCCCATTTCGGGTGGTGCAAAGGATAGGGGTGGTAGCATACCGCGTGCAACTGCCAGATACATTTAAGATACACGATGTCTTTCATGTGTCACTTCTTAGGCCTTATGTGGCCGATGGCAGGGTACAGCCTCCCCCTCCGCCAGTCTTTGAGGAAGATGCATCTTATGAAGTAGAACGCGTGCTTTCACACAAAGATAGAGGGTCTCGTTCTCGCCCCAAGAAATTCTATCTTATCAAATGGCTCGGATATGCACTTGAGCATAATTCATGGGAGCCCGAATGCAACTTGAGTGTAGAAGTCCTCAAGGAGTACTGGGATGCGGTAGCAAAGTCGGAAGACAGGCTCATACGCCATGGTGTTAAGCGTGACCGCGAAGCCCCAGCTGCGCAAAAACGTTTGAGGAGGAAGGTATCTTTGGGGTAGGCGCCTTCTGTTCTTTCAGGCTTGCACAAGATCCTGTAAACGGGGTGTTATTATTAACTTGTTTCACCCTGCCAATTGGCATGGAGCATGGTACAGATACAGATCCCATGGCTCGCTTAAATTAGTGGTGGTCTTGACTACATTTGTTTTGATGCACTACGATTTGGGATCATTCATGAACGCGGACGTTCATTCCTAAGTGGGGAGGTGTGTAACGTGTATTACATATTTATTGTTTTATATTTATTTACAACCTCTCATTCAACTGGGACTCCTTTACTATAAAACTAGAGGCGCTACCCTGAGTGCTCTAGCAGTCCTAAAAGTAAAGGGAGTTAACTACTAGTTGATGACTGTGGTTCTACACGTAGTTCTCCCACGTAAGTAGGGACCACTAGTTAACTGCACTTAGAGATATCCTAAAGGCATGGGGGAGAGCTCGTTAATATATATTTAACTCCCACTTAACTACCAGTTGGAGGTGGCCTCAACTGCCAGTGGTACTTGTATATAAGCTCTAAGGTTGGGTGGAACATGCCTCTTGAATCTCATAATATTTGAGAACGTTACACAGACCCAACTCTCCACTAAGTAGCTACAGAGCCTTCCTCTTATTATTTTTCTTCTTTTAATACAATAAAATAGAATAAATACTTTTGTATTTAAGCCTACTTACACCAATATGTGCAATTAGTTTGCCTCTTTACCCATGCAAATTACCTTAGGTTGAAAACCATGTCGCAAAAACTTGTAACTTTGAATATTCATCCACATACCAAACACAATGAAACCAAAAAAACCAAAGTTTTTTGATGTTGTTACTATGGTAGTAAACAATAAAAATAGTGAGGAATTTCAATAGTAGCTTGGGGCAACCTAATTGCATGTAGCAATGCATATCTTAAAATTAAGTTTGAAAAGCCACACTTTTAGCTTTTCACCCATGTTTGTTGGGACACAAAACATGCAATTATTGCAAAACGATTGCCAACTTCAAAAAGACACGTGGTATGATGAGATTGACTTATGTGCTCAAAATCTAAACATTGTTAATGTAGATGCCTAATTCGGTTAATTGCACACCTCTTTTTGAGTCGTACGTGGTCCGGTGTGGCTACAAGAAGGGAATGAAAAAGACATGTGTTTAGAAAATAACCATTCTAAGCTCAATAGTCAACATGATTGAGGGGACATATACAACCATTTAATGAGCACGAGAATGTTTGCTTTTTGATTATGAACAAGATACCTATTCATACGAGCTCTGAAAATTAAGAGGAAAGCGGCTATGGCCTCGATTTGCATTTCTTAACCATCTCGTGTAGATTGTGTGTTTCATATCTTAGGAGAAGCGGGCTTGTTGGGATAACTAACCATTTGAGACCCATCTACTTTATAGGTTCAATAGTGAACACAAACAAGAGGGCCTATGTGTGATTTGTTGATGTAATTTAGAATGTAAAGCCTAAAAATGTAGCATAAAGCCTAGTAAGGTATGTAAGCCAAGGAATTCAAAAGACAACCTTCCCTCCTATATTCCTAAGGGGACTCAAGGGGCATTGAAACGAAACCCAAAACCCTAGCAAAAAATCCCAAGCCCAAACTCTTGACGTAACTTACATTCACGGTGACGATGGTCATGTCGCACACATTCCCTCTCGATCATACGCCAGGTCGATCACATTACGAGAAGCTTATATTAATCAATTACTCCTCACCGACCACTCCACAAGTGGTTCGGACGAATTCGGAGCGGTGTTTTGTTTGTTTGGAATCATGGAGCAACCAGCACATGGATCGGCGTCATCATAAGTGCATTTGTTAGGGTTTGATCCTTCATTTTTGTAGGAAGAAGGAAAGAATCAATCCGCGACGTTGAGTGCAGATGGCTGTGCGGAGTGAGCTGAGCCAGTCTTGCGATTTCATAAATGTGAAGGAGTGGGATTGCATTTATTGAGTTGTTGGTTTGCGGAGGAGCAGAGCAGAACAGAGCAGAGCAGGAGGAGGAGTCGCCATCGGTATTGGCAGGTATTGTGTTTGTGGCGAAAAACATAGGGGTTCCTTATTCGAGAGATGAGTGGGAGAAGGCTATGTGGAATCACGTGCGTGGTCATGTGATTGCTGAAATGCGGAGTTAGTGGTAGGGCATTTGAGCTGCAGAGGATTATCATGGCAGATTTAGCATCATTGGTAGAGACAGGTAATCTGTTTGGAATGGAGACTCTTCCGACAGGTATTCGCAGAGTAACATTGGAGATGGTCTCTGCAGGGTACTTTTTTTCTGTAGAAAGTGCGGACAATGCAGGTGGAATAATCCTCAGGGTTTTGTAGAAGGTTTTCTCTCTTTCATGCAACTGGCCATATTAAACTTGCGTTTTGAACTTCTATGTTAAGAAAGGAAACCTTCTGTTCTGTCAAGAAGAAAAACTTCTACAAAACATTCTAGTAAGTTCAACAAACACACGAATCTCAAAATGGGCAACAGCAGCTCATTTTGATAGAGTTTTCTTATTCGAGAGATAAGTGAAGGCTATGTGGAATCACATGAGCCGTCATGTGATTGCTGAAATGCGGAGTTAGTGGTAGTGCATCCAAGCTGCAGAGGGTAATTATGGCGGGTTTATCATCATCAATGGGGACGATTAATCTGTTTGGAATGGAGACTCTTCCGCAGGTATCTGCAGAGAAACATAGGAGATGGTCTCCGCAGGGTTGTTCTTTTGTAAAAAATGCGGACTATCCAGGTGGAAGGTCCCTCGGGGTTTTGTATAAGTATTTCTGAACCTTTGGGGTTCATATCAATGATTATTGATTCCCATTGGGAATAGGACGGAAGGTTGTATTTGGAATGCCTTTGGGCTGGGCTGACATCTTTATGGTACATCTTAACGTGAAGATTCTCTAAATTATCTTTAAATTATCACATAGGCCCTCCCCATTGTGTTCACTGTTGAACCTGGAGTGTTGTCTATATTTTGAGCGCATAATTCAATCTCATTGTAACACGCATCTTTTTGGTGTCCATTCTTGACCAAGCCTTGCTGTATACCACTCATTCAAATATAGGTGTCTGCTTAAGATGAATGACAATCATGAAGTGCCCACAATAGAGCCATATACTTTATATTGCAAGGCTAGTAGCTCATAGAAGTTTGTACAAGGTTTTGTAGAAGTCCCTCAGGGTTTAGTAGCAGTTCAACAAATACTTGGAGTTCAAAACGGGCTGCAGCAGCTCATTTCGATTGGCACTTGAGTATTTATCGCACTTGGGTTGGTAAACTGCACAGGGAAATAAAAGGAGCCGGCAGAATGGGTAGCTCCATAGAAGTGCTGCGGGAGCAGATGGTGTTCCTGTTGGACCAGGGTTTGCATGAATCTGCAGAACTGCTGGTTTGCAACTAACATTTCTCCTCTATTCTGCTGAGGTGTGGTGACATTTTTGAATTCTCTGTTTTATTGAAGTTCTTGTTCTGTAGGAATTCTGAAATGAAATACTTCTGTCCTGTTGGTGGGGTTTGGATAAATGGCAGGGTAATTTTTTGATGAGCTTAATTACGGCCAATAGCGAGCTTCCGCCTAACGCACGAGCTGAGAGCATGGTCTGCACCTTTTTATTCCTCTGTTCACTCTTATGGAAAATATTTTGTTGCAGTGAAGCGTAGGTGGAGAGATTAACATGCATTGGTCCAGAAATTTGTATTTGTTTGTTTGTTTGTTTGATTGGCTAATAGAACGTGCCATGTCCAGGGACTCATATCTACTGTATGTGTTAGCAGGTTCTTTATGGAGATGCATTATGTGGTAAAAAGGAACATCGCCGAGCACTCGTAAGTACCATTAGGACCTCTGGAGAGCACCAAGGGTACTTGAACCTCATGGCTTCCTTTGTTGACTAGAGACTTGGTCACTTATATTCAAGGTTGTCAAGTGTGGAACATGCTTGATGATTGCTACCAATTTGAAATTTGGGTGGGAGATATTGATTCCTTGTCAAGCACATTCTCATGGAGTCAGGGTTTTTTCAACCTCTTTCATATGATTTTTTGGATAGCATATTGAGCAATCACATGCTGTTGCTGCCAGAATGTGTACAGACAAGCATTGCAACTGTGTCGTGTGACTCCCAAGCAGCCTATGAGTGGATCTAGAACTCCTGTTCAATCAAGACCGTCCTCTGCTACACCTGGCCATCCCACTACTATCAATGAGAATGAGGTATAATTGTACTCTATGTTTATGATAACTACCAAAACATATTCATGTCTATGTTCTGGATTCCTGAAAAACTATCTAACTGCACAATGTTGTCCTGCAAGATCTGATTCGCAATCCTATGGTCTATTTATAGACAATATATTTATAGTATTTAGTTTGAGTATTTAGTATTGAGTATTTTGAGGTCTTTTGTTTCAGTTACAGTGATTGCTCTCTGAGGTTGGACAGTCACTATGTAATATTAGACAACCGGCAGAAAAAACATATATTAATTTTTCCAAGACAGTTAGGGTGATTGGTGTAGGGCAGAGTATGTCTTGCCACAGGCAGGACAAGAATAGCTTAGCAAGATGGCTGATGAGAGGCCTTAGTATGTCATTACTCCAGACTGGAGGGACATGTATAAATGCTACAAGTGGTGTAAGTATATCTTATGTTTTTGGGTACAGGTGAAGTACAAGATTGGCCTTTGTCACCTTGCTGTTCATGATACACGAGCAGCACTTTCTGAGGTCAGACCCTGTTTATTATCAACTGTGTCATAACAAATTTTGAATTTTGCATTGAGATATTATTGTGGTTCCACAATTTGCTTCTACATAAATTAATGGCTATGTGATGTGGTTTGTTGAGCTATCTGGATCTTTCTTGTGACTAAGACTATGTAACTGTTAGATTGCAGATGGAGGGGATTCCGTCAAAAGCAAGAACACTGCGTATAAATTTGACATTGGCTAAACTTTACAGAATCACAGGCTATGATCGTGCAGCCACTGCTTCCTATCGAGAGTGCTTGAGGTATCAGTTGTTATCAATGACACTGTCAGTCATAAAAAACAGGAGACTCATACTTATGAGCCTTTTAGAGGTCTCAAATTAGCTGTTAGTTCCATCCACTTAGTGCAGTTACAAGGTCATTGTACTGTTTCAGCTTGAGTCCTTTTCTCCTTAAGTTTCTTATCATCACATGTATCACTTCTCAAAGAGAGCTTTTCATGGGATATATATGTAAAGTTCTCATTCTCTGCTTCTATTTTTATTGTATTTTGATCTTTGACACATTGTTGATGCAGACAATGTCCATATGTCCTCGAGGCAATTATTGCCCTGGCAGAGCTTGGAGTCCCATCCAAAGACATACATGGTCTCTTTCCTCAGGTTATTTCACTGCCTGTACACTCTAACGTCTTGTCATGTAAACGTGGTCACCAACATGTGTCCAGACATTGCCATGATGTGGTTATATTGGCTGACATTCTGATTGGATCGGTGCACAGGGACAAAGCAAAATTAGCCGACCAATGACTGATCATCTTGAACCTGTTCGATGGTTACAGGTATATACTGTGATACTGTACTGCTGTAATTTGTTAGCAAGGAAATATAATATCTCCTGTGATATTTGCAACTGCATATGCTCTGAGGAATATAATCAACAAGAAACATTTTCAATTCTAGCATGGTTATCAGAGAGATTCTGGTCCCATTATCTTTAACCCTAAGGCCCGCAGTCTTTGATATTTCTGTTCTCAATTTCTCTGAGGTCAATCAGTTCCATCAAATGTCTAATGCCACTAAGATCTGCAATTCGTCCTAGTGTCCAATTCCACGTGAAGTTTTCTGATATGTTTCCTAAATACTGACTTGCAGAGGTTTGCTGATGGGCATGCTAGCATTGCTGCACATGACTACAAAGGTATGTAACTGTAGGTTGGTGTAGTCATCTGTTAGTTTGATGGACACATGGTTATACATGTTCAATTGAAAGAAAGATGTTCTTGCTTGAAAAAAATATGTTTTGTATAAATTATCTCATTTATTGGATTATCACTTTTCAAACAGGAGGGCTGGAGAACTTCAACAATCTTGGACAACGCTTTCCTAATAATCTCCACCTTCTACTAGAAAGTGCCAAGGTAGGAGTGTGTGCAACCTACTTATTAAACAATGTAGACGCCTCCTGTGGATTTGTTGTTTTCTGTCTTGGAATTCCTAGATTATATTTCACAATCTTGTTTTAGTCATTCAGTTGTCATTGCTTTAAGCGCTGTAATCATAAAGCTGTGTATGCAGGCGGAAACTGCACTAGGGAAGAATGATGAAGGTGTTCACAATTTTGAGAAGGTATGTTATGCAGTGGACCAGACAATTTTTATTTTTTGCTGTCATTGGGTCAAGGAGATCCTTATAAAAATCAAGGCTTTGTTTGGTTCAAGTGGATTACTGATTCGTTACTTTATAAGAATATAAGACAGTAGCAGGTTCCTGTGGAATGACGACTACCTTATACTTCAGACTGTATAGATCATCAAACACAGCAAGTAGTCACTGCATGATCGTCTTATACTTGAAGGATTTTCTGAAATTTGTTTTTGTCTAGATTTATGTAAAATAATCATAGGCTTTGAGTCTTGTTATTATTTTTGAATGCTAAGTTTCATTCCTGGATTTGGAACAGGCAAGGCAGATAGACCAATTTAATATTACAAGTATGGATGAGTATGCAATGTTGCTCCGTATCCGTGGGGACCATGCAGAACTAAACCGGCTAGTCCATGATATGCTCAACATTGACTCTACAAGGCCTGAAGTTTGGGTTGCATCAGCTGTCTATTGGGAAATGCGAGAAGATAAGATCAGGGCTCTCACATTTGCAGACAGAGTATGTATAAATTTGCACTTTCAGCATGTCCAATATTAAAGTTTCAGATATTAACAGTTGGCCTTTGGTTTATATTACAGTCTGGCTGGATGATGCTAATTTGGTTATTGGGTCTCAATTCTAAGTTGTTTATTTGTTGTGTTTTCCTTTCCAGAGCATGCGGGTTGATGAGAGGCATACAACAGCCTATATTGTGAAAGTATGTTTCAGTCTACCATTTTCCATATTTTTCTTTGTTAAAATTGATATTTAGTAGTTAAAATCGATATTAAAAGCCACCAGTTCAATGTATCATAACAGGTGACAATGTAGTGTAATCATGTCCTATATGTTACAATAATACATGTATACCACCATTTTGAAATAGTAACTGATGCTGCAAGTATTTCCTCTTAAATTAGTGAGGTGAGCTGCACCATTTTTTTCAACTTGTAAGCATTTAATATTCTGCAACTAATCTGATTGCTCCTTGACAATTCCTTGTGACAGGGAAATATTTCACTTTCTTTAAATCGTTCTGAGGCAGCTGTGATGGCATTTAGGAGAGCTCAGGCATTAAAGCCAGATCTTCGGTCTTATCAAGGTATTCCTTTGCAACTTCCTAACTGATTTTGTGCCACCTACATTGAACTTCCCCTTCACCTGTCCTTCCTAAAGATGCAGTTGTATGTCAACAGCACTAGTCACAGTGGTGAATTCAAAACATATAGCATCATTTGGGGTGTTCTTGTTATCAGGACTAGTACGAGCATACCTGGCAATTCCAAAGCATAAGGAGGCTCTTTGTGCTGCACGAGAGGCTATGAAAGCCATGCCGCAATCTGCCAAAGCTCTCACATTGGTTGGTGATGTATACGCTCAGAATCCAGATGGTCGGGAAAAGGTATTTGGGCTCTTGCCAATGTTCTCCATCATTGAAATGATAAAGGTCATAGAGTTGACAATCTATATCTGGAGTTGTTGATTACAACTTTCTTGTTGTGGTCAGAATTCTGCATGACAGTACACCTTGGTAATCCCTTGAATTGTTTGAGTATGTAGATATGTCTGTACACCTAGTCTTACACCAACAAATGTGTATTCAACAGGCACGAAGGTTCTATGAATCAGCATTGCGATTAGAGCCAGCATATTTGGGGGCTGTGCTCGCCTTAGCAGACTTGTATGGTATGGAGGGCCGTAATGAGGAAGCCATAGCACTTCTCGAACGGTACTTGAAAAATTGGGCGGATGATGCCCTGCACACAAAGCTAGCACAAGTATTTGCAGTTACAGATAAACTTGGTGACTCTTTGTCACATTATCAGGCAGCACTGAGGTACAAAGAAATCAGTGCCAATTTCTCCCCTTCCATCTTCTGTGTTGAACACTTGCAATGAGAGTAGTTATGTTCTATTTCCCATTCCATTTCTCCAACTCCCACATGAGATTACTATACTTAAGCAAGCATGAATTTGTGTCTTACTTTTAGAGGGGATGTTTTTTCTCTTTGTATGCTGCAGTATAAATCCGTCAAATGAAGCTGCAAAGAAGGGATTTGAGCGTTTGGAAAAGCAAATGAAAGGTGTAGATCCCGATGCATTGGAAGAGGAAGAAGAGAATGAAGGTGAGGATGCAGACGCTGATGCCGAAGAAGGTGAATTTTTGTAGCCTACGTGGGCGTTTCCTAAGCCCCCCACCCCCGCTTCTCTCTTTTGGGGGGGTTGAGGAATGTATAGTAAGTTTATGTCTGAGTTTCCACATATGAGGGACCTGTACATTCATTGCACTCTGCACTGTTGATTTTTCCCCTCGAGATAAGGATAATTCATGTCCTCTTGACGTGTTGTCATGGCTTCTTCAAAATCTTGCATCACCTTCCTGGATCCTCAATTTTAGCAAGAAATTTTTATCTCAGATTGTTTGTGCAGTGGAAGGAAACGTTGACAACTTGAAGTCACAATAATATGGCCTTTGACTGACTTCATTAGTAAAATTTAGCACAACTTTTAGTCTATTCCAATCTTACCAGCCTCAATTCCTGAAATGATCCATATAAGTAAGTAGACATATGGCTCATCAGAGTTGTTGAGACTCGTATACTCCAGTGCAACGCTCATACACGGAACCCAAGTAGTTACCACATCAGTTGCCAAACTTTTGGATGATCTGGAACAGGAACAGGAAACAAGAATTAGCAGGATCTCTGCATAATAGCAACCAAGTAGGGCGTTAACACGAAAACCCTCTATACAACAAAAAAATCCCATGACTTCCAAATTATCTTTTGCAACTTTGTGGTTGGACTAGTTAATAGAAGTGGTTGACGTGTTGGCTCCACATCAAAAATCCTTCTGTTTTCCACTTCTCTTGGTACCTCCACAACCAATTCATTCCACCTCAGTTTGTCATTTTTTTGAAGTGTAACCTCTATCCTCTTCAATATTATAAATCATATGTCGCTCTTGCTTCCTCTATTTGTTTTGTCAAAGTTTTTGATGATCATATATCCGCAATTTCTAATTTCTTCTCATTAGTCCACCAATCTGTGCACATGCAGTGCTGATTCCATGTTCGCCCTGTCTGGTTCGCCCTGTCTGTGTCGACATTTTGTGCCCTGGCTGAAGAACAATCGTCCCAGCAGTTGACACGGTCATGCACCTGTCCAGGATTTCTGGGAGCTGTAGTCTTATGCCCATCGACAGTAAAATACGAGTCTACAGGTGCTTTCTGCGGTGAGGTGTCACTGAAATATCGTTGTCCGATTTGAAAGTATTTGAACACTAATCAGACTCATCAGCACAAAAGGTTAAGAATGGTTATTACTAAGAAAGTTGTTATGGGAGGACAGGTTTGACTCGTGCACGGTTGAGCTGAGCCTCGACGGTCCTTCCCCGGAATTTGATGGCCATGTACGTACCCACCTCCTCCTGTCCCACCAAAACCTAACTAGTTGGTACACGAAATGTAGTACTTGGAGGAACACTAGCATGGGGGTGGTCCTTGGTGCATCTACGGATGGAAGTTGCCAAATATAATATTGGGGCTCCCGAGCATTAAATGCAAAACAACCACATTGAGACAAGCTTCTAGTACGGAATGGCGAGGACCCGGCCGAAAATGAATACTTTACTTTACTTACTCTCATGTGTTGGAGTTCACATTTTGGTGAACCATCACCACCTTCAAGTTCGAAAAAGATGATGACTCGACTCTTGGTTCTCAAGTTCTAGTGTCCACATGTCCACCTTAACTCATCTCTTGCGCCCCTGACTGTTTTAATTGGACGCCTATATATTCGGTGATTGTGTGGTTACGTGTAACTCTAAGAGTTGATGTCAAAAATTCATATGATTTAGCGAGATTGGACAGAGGTAGGCAACTTCTATTATGGTCATACATTTGAAGCCACCAAAATGTATGGTTATACCGTAGTACCATAGCAGGTTCGTCCTAAAATAATTCTAAAAATAAAAAACGTAAAAATTAGAAAATTCTGAAGACAAAAAAACGAAAATAGAATAAATTAGTTTTTGAAATATTTTGCTATTTCTAAGCTATTTAGGGTCATTTTTACTTATTTTTTGCTAAAAAACGAAAATTGAGAAATTCAGTTTTTGAGAGGCGAACCTTATTTTTTCAAAAAAATTAAATATTCGTTCGCCAGGTGGCGAACCTGCTATGGTGTTACGGTAGTATATAGTGTTGGTTTTTAGGTTCAATGATGGTTTCGGGTATACATGATTCATCTATCAAAATTTACTTGTCATTTTAAGTTCCGTGGTCAAATAATTGGAGGCACGTATGTTATCTTCAAGAAGAAATCTAATAATCATTGTCACAATGAATAAGGTATTCATTTGAGGTCCAAAATGTACGAGGCAAATTGATAGGGCCTCGATTTGGATTCACTTATCATCTTTGTAGTAAATGTGTGTTTACTATCACAAGAGAATTGGGTGTAGATCTAAAACTGCCCTTTTTAAGCCCAGTTACCTTATTCTTCTTTTGTACACTTTATGAGGTACATGGGCCTTGTATAGTTACTCTTCTTAATTGAAACTACTCATATTAAAGTGATGCATGGCAAGGTTTGTACACGGGCATGTTCATTAGTGTGATTGACAGAAATCTCCTAACATTTTGTAACCTCACCAAAAAGTACCTCTTACTCATATAACAATGTAATATTGCACCAATTATTATTATTATTATTATTGCGGTGGATGTGTATGAAGATACATATCTCACATAACTCCACAGATGTCCACATGTCAATAAGTGAAATTTATTTATTTCTTAATACCGCAAGTCAACCGAATACCTCACACTAGGTATTCAAAGGCCATGGATATTTTAAGAACTAAAAAGCAAATAAAAAAACAAATGCATTGTGTTACAATGAGAATGAACTTTGTGCTCAAGTATAGTAACCACTATGGGTTTACTTGTTATTTCACAATTAGGACAGCCTATATAATTGCTAAAAGATTAAGAGAGTCTTGACTTTGGCCTAGTGTTGGCATGAGTTAAGCGTAAAATTGATTGGTTTTTAGTGGCCCCCTAACATGGCTCCCACACAATCCTAATATGCTTTGAAACCCACAAGTTACGGTCTATTACTACAAACAAAGAGTATATCGAGGCTAAAATACTTCTATTTGGTTTCAACATTAGGTATGCAAACAAACTAACTTCATGCCTTATGCGCCATGTGCATGAGAGGATCTAGTACATGTACGTATTGTGAGCACTTCTCACTCGGCATTCCATTTTAGACATTGGATTAATGAGTTGAAAACCTCACTAATTTATACTTCATGCATAACCAAGGTATAATGTTGTTGAGAAATTCGCAAATGCAAGGTATATGCTCATTAAAACTCCAATCAAAGTCCACATTTTATATTTCATAAAGGTATTTTTTGGCCATCTTGAAGTTCACATTGTGTATTTGAAATGGAATTTGTGTGTCCAATGGTGTGTACATGAATAGCATGTCATACTCAAAGAAACATGTCTTATTATTTTAAACTTTGTTTAGAAGATACTTGCTTGATATATGGAAGTGAACCCACAATGGTCACAAAATTTGATTTTGCTCTTACTTGAATTACAAGTGACCCTGAAGCATTTTCGTTGAATCTCTAATATTGGGCACCAAATCCCATGAATGGAAATAGACATGTGCTATTAGGTAGTGCAAATGTGCCTGAAAAGGCATGGTCAATTGATTAGATTCTAGTCATATTATGTGTGCTTAAACTCCAATTATAATCTTAAACTAGCTAGCCACATGAGACAATACATAAGATGCACATCCCTAACATGTAGATAAAAATGTACAATGTATCATGCAAATAAAAAAAACTCCTTAAGATTTCAACAGTGGTTATGTGAACAAAGTTCCGAGCCATTGTCCCCCATGTGCATGCCAAGAGATACTGGAGCCAAACTGCATATCACAACAAAGACCAAGATTTTGATATTGAGAAGTTGCCAATGGTTGGCAAAAACTTTTGGCAATGTGCAAGTTTGTTGACTCTAAGTTCCGCTGCACCTACTCAAAATACATTGTTGCCAATAGTAAGCAGGCATGTTATCAGGGAGGTTGACCTCAGTCGTAATGTATGCACAATTTTTCTATGATCTAAACAAACTCTACAATATATAAAAATGGGCAGTTGAAAACTAGTTTGAAGGATCTATTTGTAGGTGGCTCGAATCCAAGACCATAACATTATTCCACAATGTCACATAGTTCCATGGGGCCATAAAATTACAAAGAATCGTGGCTTGTTATTCCTAAATGGGTCACCACAAACTATAGATTTAGTCTGAAAATGTCTAAGCATGCAATGCTAAGCATAGTCAGCTATCGAGCTTCATTGGCCCATTGAAAATAGAATGGAATCCTCTATTGTTGTTGAATAATGTTACGGCCTTAACTCATACAATATCTCATTGGAACTCTGAGGTTAAGCCGCCTAAGGATGGAATAGTGTTCATAAGGGTGACCTTCCTATCACTTGATTTTCAGAGCAACCTACCACATGTGGTCGACTCATCATAGTGGGGTATCTAGAAAAGCGGATATTCTCAATCACCCTTGTGGAAACCTAAGGGCTTGCCCTTGGGGAGATAGGTGCAAGCCAACCAATCTGCGTCCATTCAAGGTGTTCATCCTTGAAGGAGGAAACAATATTTGGAGGGCTTCAATTCTTGTGATGCCCGTTGTGGGATTTATATGTAGACTTGGACTAACTCAAAGATGAAGAAACGCCATAATTCACATTGGCAGCATTGTCACAATCACCTTTCTACATCTTTCTTCTTATAATTTTTGCAAGTTACATTATCTTGTTGTTGGAAGAGCTTTCCACTTGGATCAGTTATGCTCAACGCTTGAATGTTATTGGCAAAGTAACATTTCAAGTGGAAAGCTCCTCCACCAACTCTCATGTGTTTTTCTATCATGCAGAGGGCATTTCCATTGATGAACATATCACATACGTTGCATACACAACTTGAATAAGAGGGTGTATGGTTGTTATTGCAACTCGTCATCCACTCTCCTACCGCATGTTACATAATCCATAATTTCACGGACCCAAGTAGCTTTATATGAGGTCTTACTACACAATGAAAGGGATTTATTGCATAGCAGACACCTCTCATTCATCCAACAAGAAGGCCTTGAACTACTATGTAGATCGAAAGTTGTTGTTTTAAGATATTTTGGCACCAAAGCCGGCTTTAAGGACACCAAATTAAAGGTTTACAAAACATATTTGATGAAGCATGTTTGAAATGAATCAACCACAAAAGTATAGAAAGATAAATGTTTTAACAAGGATGAAGGTACACTCGTATGCAACAACCCCCTCACGCCCATTTTACATTCGCAAAATATGAGGTTGGTCGAAATCTAAATGAAAACAATCATTTCGATGCTTAAATTAGAAGTAATCTCATACTTCAAGGTTTACGAAGCGCCAAACTAAAATTCTCTTGAGAT
Organism: Polytrichum formosum; assembly: GCA_964035585.1. Classification (NCBI taxonomy): domain Eukaryota; kingdom Viridiplantae; phylum Streptophyta; class Polytrichopsida; order Polytrichales; family Polytrichaceae; genus Polytrichum; species Polytrichum formosum. The sequence continues at coordinate 22,843,322 of OZ037935.1, read as the reverse complement.
GACCATATTGTCGTAGTACGTTGGTTATCAATTCAAGCACTTTGCTTTTCAAAAATGAATCTAAGGCCACTTCACATGTGAGCCAAGTGCCATGACCATGTAATTGTGAGGATCTTTGATTCTCGTTCAAAGGTTCATGCAGGTGGGCCTAACACAGATTCCAACCGACCATCAAACATTACTTATAGTGCGGTCCGAGATGACCTTAAACTACCGGGTGATAGCGGAGAGGTACCCGTTTCCGAATGGAGAGGTTGGCAGTTCGATTCCTGCTGTGAAATCTTCTCTCTACTTGACGGAATAAAGTAGGTAGGTAGGTAGGTAGGAAGCCAAGAGCCCACCCACCGCAAGGTAGGCAGTAAACCCCATCCTTCACCAAGAGATTCTTGAGCAAGGGTAGGGCCAACGGGCTCAAATTCACGTCGGAATGCCTGACGTTTCAATTTATTTATTTTTTACTTATAGTGTGTCATGTGGGAATCCGTGTAGACATTTCATCCATGATCATTTTCTTTGGATCCTTAGGCCTTCGCCCTCTAGTGTGAAGTGAACTTGGACGGTCTGACCTTTTCGACCGATGAGGAGATCTTAGGGGCACTTCACACTATGGCCAAAGGTGATCGGATTGCAAGAAACCACAAGTTCAGCCTCTCGACCCTTCACACTAAGGCCAAAGGCCGTCGCAATTTAAAATGCTTGTTTTTTTATGAAGGCGGCGGACTCTCAAAGGAAGTTTGGGTCGGACGGGAATGGACACCCAAACTATGGTCGAGAGGCCATCGGTTTTTTTTCATTAAAAAATCAATCATTGACAAGATCTTGGCTGTTAGATTAGAGGGGTTGTTTTAGGCAAGGAATAAAGTGGAATGCTCCTTTGGGTTTGGACTTTGGGCTTGGCCTTTGGAGGCTTCACACTATGGCCATCCAAGTTGAGAGGCCGTGGGAGTTCATGGCCAAAGGTTTGGACTTTGGGCTGGGCCTTTGGAGGCTTCACACTATGCCCGGCCGAAGGCTTCACTTACTATATTTTATTGGCTACTTTCAGCCCATTTCTTTGGACTCTCAACAAAGTTTGGCCACTCAATCCCATGGCCTCTCGACTTGGACGGCCATAGTGTGAAGCGGCCCTTCAAATGCATTGGTCATGGGCTTTCAGTCTCGTGTGGGGAGTGGCCCTTAGTTCAAGCACTTAAGCAATTTAACTTGTTCCAACCGACGATTATGCGACACAAGGCACAACCACTCCTCAAAACTAAAACTAAAATTAAATCATTAAATATTTATTAAATTATATATATATATATAATTATTTTATTTGAAAAACAAGAATATGTACTAGCAGTGGCTACGGCGGTGGTGGTAGACTAACCTAACTGTTGTTGTTAAAAACGCTTGCTGGCAGTTTGTTTATTTGCCCAAGGGCTTCCTTCTTTCCACCTTTCAATTCCAGAGTCACCATGCGAATTCGTAGGGAGTACAAAGTACACGGCTTCCCAATGTGCCTCGCCTTTCACGAGACCCTCCATCTCGATCAAAGCATCCTCACTAAAGTATGGCGAGCCTTACGTGGTCACTTGTCTCATGTGGCTACCTAGCTACCAATTTGGGGGGGGGTCAATTGAAGGAAATTGGAGCATGCATAAGCTAGCTCGGTTTCATGATACCAAGTGTGAGTTGATCACCGTAGGTTGATAGCAGGTTGGCCAAATTTTGTCCAATAATCAATCAATTTCGAGAAAAGGGTTGAGGCTGACCATAAAAACATTTATGAAAACTTAGGCAAATATGTGAATTTGTATTTATTCATTTAGGCACATAGCATATCTTACATACAAATGTGTGGACTGTAACTTCTTTTTCATTCGTTCGTTCGTTCGTTCATGGTAGCTAAGTACATGATGTTAGACTCGAGGGTTTAGGTTAAGCCATCTTAGTGTGCTAGCTAATTAGTGTTGTGAGCAGCGTTTGGTGTCATTTTGTGCTCATGTTCGGTAGAAGTTGTTCCAACGCACCAAATTTCGAAAAACTTAGACACTATGAAGATTGTTTTTTTTTCTTTCATTTAGGCCATCTAACCCAATGATTTCTGAAAATATTAGGCTTGATTATTTTCTACCCAACCTACTAGCAACCTATGGTATGTCATTTTAGGCATAGTTGCACACCCCCAAAGCATACATCCAAATTTATCCTGAAAGTTGATGCCTACAATGAAGCTCTTGAAGTCACACGGCCTAGTTTTGGGGATGATTTTCACCTCTACTTGGGATGTTTGTTAAAACGATTGATTTGTACTAGGATTAATCTAGATATTGTGTGGGATAGTTAGAGTCATGCAATGGTGCACGTTTTAACACTATGTTTTGCGAGAGACGTGATCATTTTCTTGTACGTGTTGTCTTTAGGTTTAGTTATCTTCTACAATGTAATTTTATTTTGCACCCAAGATTAGAAAAGAAACAAAAGGAAAAGAAAAGTTTGATCCATGTAGTTGAAGGAACGGAACCACTTTCACACAACCTTCAATAGAAGAAAGGTGCCGGATTTTATTTCTTTTGGGACCCATGCAAAGTCTCACAAGAGTGAATACGGTTCACTTTTTATTTTTTGAAACAGCGTCTGACCTCCAAGAAGGCACACACAAATGGAACTTTTAGAACATATGAATCTCAATACCATACTCAGCCGTCATGGTCGGCAAAAATTAAATAAAAAAATAGAAGTTGAAAAAAATCGGAAATTATTGGAGAAGAGAGTTGAAAAGAAAAGTTATTCATTGAAGAGCATGCCGAATATTACAAAATTGAGCCAACTTCATGTAGTAAAATCCCAAAATATTGCATACTGTAGCATCATAACTAGTTCGTGCAAAAATAATTTTTTTTAAAACCGGATGTTATGAGCCCGAATTTTTTGTTATTTGCAGAGCAAATTGAATTCACCGCTAAAGAGCTTGTGGCCAAAATCATGGCAAACCCAAAGGTTGCAGTGGCGTTTTAGGATCCAAAAGTAACCCATACAAAGGACCACTAATTGAGATTAGGGCATTCAATCAGGTTAAACACACCAAGGCCGCCACAAAAGGGTGAGAAAAAAGAAATCTTTCATTGTTGTGAACTAGCCTTGTATTAAAGCGTTGAATCTTTTACAAATATTTTTTGAAATTGTTGAATTTTTTATTAATTTATTTTTACCATGCCTAACCCACTTTCTCTACTTTAATTAATTATTCAGCATGAGATGTTGACCCTGACGGCCGAGTACAGTACATGTCCTTCCAACAAACACTTTATGAAAGTCCATAAATTTACATTTTCGGTGGAGATCCCAAACACATGCAATATCCGATCGCAACTTTCTCACCAACATTCCTGCTCATGTACACATGTTGATAGAATAAGTTCTTCAACACATCGATCCAATGGCTAGATTAATATGTGTAAGGTAGATGAGGTCAATTCGGTTAGCTTCCTTAATTGGACACTTATTTTTGGTTCCTAATCGACATATAGTCGCTCTAATTTGGTGGGTAAGTAAAACATGTCGATTTAGTCGCCACCTCGATGATAGTTGGGTTAGTCACCTTCGCAAACATCAAAGTACAGCCACCGTCCTTCGTAATTAGGAGTGCTATCCAGTGAGCTATGACACACTTGATTTTTGTGGGCAAGGTGGGCAAATTTGTCGTTTCTTATAGATTTACAATGTTGCGATTATTGTCACTTACTCTAAGTGATGTTTCATCCAAATTTCAACCATCCATGACAATATTTCATCACAAGTTGTTGACAAGAGAAGGTAGGGTTTTGGCAAATGGATGAACTCATCCATCATCCATGACAATATGTGTTCACTTATCCACATGAAATGTCATCCAAAAAGTTGCCATAGTGACATAAAATGCCATATGACACTAAACATCATATGTAGTTTGGCAACATTTTACTTTATCCCTAACCACTTTAGAGACATGACACAATGAATATTGGCATTAAACTTGGTTTTCATTGGCGAATGACCCATGCTACTGATGTCCTCCACTTACACAACATTGAATGTTATAAGAGTTATCCCGTATACCGCTAGTTTGGGAAGCAGAGAATCTTTGATCCTAGACCTAGATCAACACTTTCCTCAACTTTGATCTCAATGATTTCAAATTCTTTGGTCATGATTCGCATTTGCTAACATGCTTGAATCCATCGGCTGGATGATTCCACAAGGCTAGAGGTGTCCACATGAACCTCGTCTACCTTAGTTGGAAGTATCCACAAGAGTCTCATGTTCCTTCACTTAACTTATGGTATATAAGGTATGTGGACCTTATGTGCTCCATGTTCATTTTTATTGCACACCTATGTTTGTCACTAGAAATAAACGGTAAAAATATCATGTGTTGTGATGATATCAAACTACCATTCTTAGTTTAAGACTTAACTCAATAGGAAGGGTTCTTGTGATTGTTCAAAGCGGAAGAGGCTTCACTTTGACCTCTTACACACAAAATTGTCTCACAAATCCAATTTTGAAATTTGAAATAATAATCTTCGTGATTCGCTATTAGTAACATGTATGAACAATACATGGTCCAATCCAACAGCCAAAAGTGTGTGTGGAGCTAGAAGTGCCCACAATTAGGCCACATACCTTAACTCCTAAATGTCCTAGCAAAACCTCTCCAAAATCTCCTCACACAACTCGATTGAATGCAACAACTTTTCAAAGAAAATCAGCACCTCTTATGTAGATTTGGTTGTACCAATGATATCTTTACAAATTTAGGATTGTTCACCCAAATTTATGGTTGTCCATGTGTCCAAGATCACAAGTTCATAATCTAAACATGTATATTGGTGTGGTTTGGGCAAAGATGATTTCTCAGACATAAATGTCCACCTCGGTCTTTTGGGTAAACAAGGTTATTATGCAAGCAATTAACTTACTAGACGCGTGACTGCTAATGGGAGACATGGAATTATCGCATACGAGCGTACCTCTCATTCATCCAATAAAAAAAAGCTTTGAAACATTATGCAACCCAAAATTTTATTATTTTTAGTTCCTTTTACACCAAAATGAGTTGCAAAGACCCCAAATTAGTCTACTTCAAGTCATTTGAGATGAAACAACAACAAGCTTATTAGGAGCCAAGTTTTTAAGTTGGATGGATGAGAGGTACGCTCGTATACAATAATTCCCTCTATCTCCCCGCTAATGTGTCCAAACTTGTTTAATAAAGCCCGTGCCTAATCACAGTTTAACTTCTCATTATTATCGGCCTCTCTAGGATGGGGGAACTCAGAAGTTTGAGGCATGCCTGTGACGAACTCTATAAGTGGATGCCTTCACTTTCCACGTGCTTCTTGAGCGTCTTCTTGTGGGATTTGGGCAGTGCGTATATTGTTTGAAGAGGAAGGAAAACGATTACAGTAATCTCCCGATTAAGTATGCACCTGTTTAAGTACGCATCCCGGTTTAAGTGTGCAATTTTTTTGACAAAAATCAAGGTTCATACTTTATTGTTTGAACATGGTTTTTTTTTGTGAGACAGAAGGCCGATAGGCCAACGCCAAAGCACAGGAGGCAGCTAACCACCTGGCAAGTTTATGTCAAGTAGAGAGGAGATTTCACAACCGGGAATCGAACCGCCAACCTCTTCCTTAAGATTTGGGTATCTCTCCACCATCATCCAGTAGTTTAGGGTCGTCTCTGACCAGTTTGAACATGTCATGCAAAGTCATTTGTCATGAATGCATGAATTTTTTACGCTTGACATTCAATGTAAATTTGTTCACATCACTGGGCTTCGGTCAAGCGGGTTGCCTCATGTTTCATGTTTCATGTTTCCTGTTGCGATCATCGAATCATAGTCTAGAAAGTGATATGAGTAAAGTATGCACCTACCAACTAAGTGTGAACCAACGGATCCGGTTCAAAGTGCATACTTAAGCGGGAGGTTATTGTACTATAGTTACTCATCTATGGAATTGAGTATTTATTTTGCCCTAAGCTAAGGGTTGTTTTTATACACATGACTGAGGGTTTGTGAGAAAAAATGATTTAACAAATTTTATGGTCATGGTCAGCGGTCCGAAGACCATGACCAAGAGAAATCCACAACACTTTTCAAGAGCCTTGGTCATAGGGGATGATATTAAGTGGACTTCTATGTGCACGAACACCACCTTCAACAACACTCAAACCACCAAACATAATGAAACGGTATGGGAAATACACAATCTACTTCTCCCACTCCACAACAAGAAACACGCTCTTGACGAACTCATACAACTCACTAGGAGCCCCTCCCGCCCCCAAGAACACAATCCCTACGTGGCTATACCCATGCCTATGCACCACGAGACCATGACATTGCCTTGCCAGACTCAAACATGACGCCCTTATCTTGTCACCACCTCCCCAAAGAAAATCACGTGCTTTAACACCCAAAAATGAAACCTGCCATTTTTGAATTCGCATAATGCCGGGGTTATGCCAAGATTATGACCTCATCACCACAACCCAATTGGGAAAATTGAGTTACCAACCACTGCCGGACACTGCAGAAGATGTTGTATGGTATTCAACACTCAATATCCTCACATCGTGAATTTGAGGAGGCCCCCACACAAACAACATCACCAACCTCTTCAAATGATGCTACATCCCTTTAATGCCCATACATGCATGCAACAAATCCTACTCATACTCAACCAATGAAATTTGGAAAAGCCACCTACCCACAATACTCCCCCAACTAAATGCATTCCAAAACCACCATATGCAAACAATAAATCCCAATGTTGTTCTCCCTCTTTTATATGACACATTCAATCACACAAGAAAGTGTTATATTATCCAAATGACGTATTCACGATAATATGATATTTTGGCCTCAAATGTCGTACTAATCGAAGTTTTTCAAGAAAATGGCATATTTCAATGTGAAATGTCATATTGTGTATGCAATAAAGATACATAAGTATTCAAGAACATTTTTATTGAAGAAATTTGCTCACATCGTCACACAAATATGAAGTTTTTAGAAAATATAGTCCCACAATGATGTCTTCACCATATCAAACACTACAAGAGTAAGAATCTATTGACTTTTGATGATGATTTTTGAAGTTGGAAATTGACGTCTTGTTCAATTTATCGATAAAAGATATGCATGTTCATCACATCTATAATTGAAAACTCGAAGAATGCTTCACTGCAAAATTTGATAGTAATTGGGCATACTCACAGGTTTAAGGAAGTTTCACTATTGGTGTTAGTTGGTCATCCACACCATTCCCCTCCATAGGCTCTTCATTCAAATCCAATCCCAAATGGACTTCTCTACCCCATGCCGAATCCACCAACTCAACCATGTTGTACTTTGCATCAATGATTTCTTTCCTTGCCAATTGCACATGTTATTCAATAGACATCTCTTCACTTCCAAGATTCAAAGATGAAATGAAACTTGCTAGTTCATTTGTTGCTTCTTACATTCTCAATTTCTCACGTTCACATCCATGGAAAAATCAACACTCCAATCTGCATGAAAAATCTTGGACAACCTCAAGTTGTTTCATATGATTTGGAGATTCATCTCTCTCCACATTTGAGAGCTCCACATGATAGCATGCCGTACATTACGCACTATTCTCCACCGGTCTTGGTGAGTGTACAATAAACAAACTAAGAAAGAATCCATTCCAAAAGACTCTTCTTATAGAAAACTTTGATTGAAGCAATTATTCCATGATCAAAGGGTTGTACCATACTTGTAACATTAGGTGGTAAGAAAACAATAGTAATATTATCAACTGTAAGGTTGAAAAACCAAATGATTCGCCACTACCAAGTTACATGCTTAAAGGGATGAGTAGTAGAATTGTCCATAATAAACAACATTTTCCACTTTTGAGATTTGAAATGTATCCATCATCCAACTCTCAAATACATATGATGTCATCTAGGACGTTTTGTTTGGATACCACCACATATCATTTGTTGGGAACCACCTTCCAAAGCATCTTGGGTGTAGAGATTTGTAAATAATCACATTTTCAACTTGTCAGTGCCCATCATGTTCACACAAGAGCAAGGGTAACACAACCCTTCTGAATTTTGCGCCCACGGATTTTTCCTCATGCTAGTGTCTTATTTGGTTGGGCATGATAAAACAAACCAATTTCATCCATATTGTAAACGTGTTCTAGTACATAACACGCAATTAAAAGTGGCATTTTGGTCATGGCATGAGCCAAAAGTCCGGTTGCACCACTAGCATAACATTCCACCTTAAATGTTACATGATCTACTTCATGAGGAGGCAAGGGTGGCAACAACACTCGTGAACACCTTGCATCTCTCTCACCACATATTGATTCACTCAATAACAATGTTCACTGCATCTCAAATCCAAAGATCGATCACAATAATTGCAATCCCTAAATCCTCAAACCTCCCCCAAACCCACATATTCAAAAGTGCAACATTTGTTTTGGAACCAAGGTTTTGAATAATTGACTTGAATTAAGTTGATTAACCCACCGATGAATTCATTGTATACTTGGAAAACTCCATGATCCCAATGCATATCATTGAGTGGATCCCCCTTCTTATGCATATTAATTACCTCTACTATATGACAAATCGAGCCTAAAAATGTTGTATTACGAGCATCTTGGTCATAATATGGAGGTAAATTAACACTAGAAAGTTTGGTCGATGGGAAATGCACCGTACAATCGAGGTGTTGTAATATTAAGTGTCGTATTCTCGGGGAGATCACTCCCTTGTAAAGTTGAACAACCACGTGCGAACACTTTACATCTAAAAAATCCTACTTTTTACATAAAGCATCACCAAAATGGGTCAAAATTTTATAATTTTTTTTTATGAGTAGATATACACGGTATCTATTATATAGTAAAAAATGGTAACTAAATTTGATGATTTGTTTTTTTATAAAAAATACCGTTTCTAACTAGAATGACGCAAAATTGAGCTAAAAAAATTACTACAAAAAATGAAGATGACTAAAAATTTCAAAAAAATATACAAAAGATACTATCAATGGTTATGTATATGCAGAGAAAATATTATAAAATTTAAAATTATCTATGGCATTAATATAGGGGTAGCAAACTTTGTTCGCACGTGGTGTTCAACTTGACAATGGAGTGATCTCCCCGAGGTCGTATTATTGAGGTGAAAATATCATGAATCATATAACATGATGCCTAAACCAAATATAATAATTAAAACCACATTAGTATATATTGGCAACGGGCACAATTCCCCCTGCCACGCGAAAGACGGATTGCTAGGTGACATAAACATCACACTCCCAATACTTACACAAATACACTCACCAGAATCTAAAACACCAAGAGTTAAAACCTTGCACCAAACAAATCCAAGACTAACTAGTCCTCATTGGGTACTGGTTCTACCTGTTACTGGTTACTTGTGACTATAGTGTCTACTCTCGAAAGGGGGGAAGTAGTTCTATACCTCTATTCCTTTGTCCAGTGGACATAGGTCTAGGGGTGGAACGAACAGACACTTCATTCACGTCGGCCTCCTAACGGAGACCGAAGTTTCTCTTCTTCTTTGATGCCTAAACCCACTCAAGTCGCTCATATAAAGGGATAGACTGTTTCCCGGAGTTACCCTTGAGAATTGAACCCCAACACATGTTGCAAGGAGTGAAGACACCATGCCTTCATAATATCCACCCTTGAGATACACAACATTCATAAACAAAACTTCATATACCCCCCCCCCCCAAATGGGCCTATAGTGTCCGCATCATTGGTTATTGATAAGGACCACCTCTGACAAGAGGCAATAGCATTTGTCCCATAGCCATGCTCAATAACATATTCTAAGTTCACATATGAGCTTGTGGCTATGATAAAGGTGAAGCATCCCTCACTCACACCAACACAAGAGGTTGGCATCGTCCGTCTCTAAATTGGACTTGGATTGGGATGGAGTGATTTCATGTAGATCAAAAGTTAAACAACTATAAATAGGGTTATACTCGAACAATGTATGTGAAAAACATTTGACAAACACGCTTTCGTTCTCTATTGAAAGAACCTATTTGGATTCTCTCATTTCAAATTTGGGTGACCACTCAACATTATCTATTTATGGACATGCAAGAATCCATGCCATTTCAATGTCGATTTTTTCATTCATTTTCTAACACGCTCACTCTTTGTTTTTGGCAACGTTGTGTGAAACGAAGTGGGATTGCCACTCATTTCTCAACCAATGACATGATTTAGAAAGTCATGGTCATGGTCACCGGTCATTGGTGTAAACATGCCCTAAAGGTGGCATATTTTTTCACATGGTAGACATCAACCTCGGGTAATAATATCCAGTAAGCTTGATTACTACAATAGTAAACAATTGATTTAGTTTGGCATGCCATACTCATCTTCAACCCACGTTGATTATCTTGCAAATCATTGGGTGGCAACTATAGAGGGTGTTTCATGATGAGTCACAAAGACCATTTCAAGTAACACAGAACAACAATTTTAATGCCACACTAAATCAAACATTTAATTGAAACTAAATTAAACCAATACTAAAACACACTAAATCAAACATTTAGTGTAGCAACACATTACGTTTGGTTTCCACTTCGGTGCATCGTGAGTTTCTTTTGAACCGTTGAAAACATCCGCCCTTGTGACGTGAGACCGGTCCTCTCACCCAAATTCAAGGACTTTATTCCCCAACTTTATGAGAGAGAGAGAGACAACAGAAAATGACCCTACTACAACATGTTCCCTTTAATGGTTTCCTATAACTCATTTTACTAATGTTTTACCCACATAACATAAACCACTTGTATTCTACTCAAAGGGATAGGAAATACCTTAGAGGGCTCTCTAATTCAACAACATATAATTAAATTTTCTTCAGTCGTGCATGTGTCATTCCTACATTTGTTGAGACCACTTGAATCTCACGTGGATACTACATTCTGGCACTACACTAAATATTGTGTTATTGTCATATGTTATTTTATGTCATTGTGATAACTTTTTTTAAGATACTTCTTATGAACAAGTCTAGTATACAAACCATGTCATCCCAACCGACTTAATGTTCATCCACTTTGGGTGTATTCTACATCCTAGCATTTCTGTAATGAAATATTGTCATAGATGATTGAATTTTGGATGAAAAATAATTTAGTAAGTGATAGTAATTACAACATCACATATCTGTAATGACCAATGTTTTTTTTACAAGGAATGCCAAATAACGTTAGCTTTACAATTTAGTGTCGGTGACACTACATGGGTGCTGTACGATTAGTATTGAGCAAAACAAATAGAATTGGTAACACTAAATACAATATTTTGTGTGGTGAAGTTGAAATAGAGCGGTCTCTTTGGTATCTACATCTTTACTTGGTGAGGGAATTGTTGCATAGGAGCGTATCTTTCATTCATCCAACAAACATTTATTGAAGTCATAAAATATAAGAACAATGGTGTTTTGGTTTACATCGATGTGAACGGAAGCTTGTTCTTCCTTGCTTTGGTCATCTTTTACCAAGCTTCAAAGTAAGGGTAATTCCATCCTTTTGGAGGGTGGGCTCCATCAAGTCCATGGGTCCATGATTTGGGCGAACCAACCCACTCGTTCATACACTCGTTCCTTGTTGGATGCCTAAACCCTTGCCTCCAAGGAACCGGTGTACGGGTTGTTTCGCCCCAACCCTTTACAAGCTTAGGGTATGCGGGCCTATAATGGACACTTCCAACTCCACATCCAATCACTCATTAGGTTACTAAGGGATTTGGGCGAACCAACCCATACACTTGTTCCTTGTTGGATGCCTAAACCCTTGCCCCTCCAAGGAATCAGTGTACGGGTTGTTTCGCCCCAACCATTTACACCTCGCTTAGGGTATGCGGGCCTATAATGGACACTTCCAAGTCTACATCGAACCACTCACTAGGTTATTAAGGGATTTGGGTGAACCAACCCATACACTCGTTCCTTGTTGGATGCCTAATCCTTGCCTCCAAGGAACCAGTGTACGGGTTGTTTTGCCCCAGCCATGGGTCCATGGGGGCTTGTTGGTTGTCTTGTTTGTTTCTTTGTTTAGTACTAAGTATGCGAGACATTTTATGGCTATTTGGTGTAATTTATTTCACGATTTAAAAATAAATTAAAATAATTTGGTGGTATTTGAAGTGTTTTGGTTCATGTATTGAGTGTTTGTGAATGGCTCCTCTTATGCCTGCAATAATGGTGACGAGAGGTTAACTTTTTAACTTGCGGTCCTAAGTGTTTGTATCAATGGGAGGCATTTGACATTTTCCTCTCAAATGACGCTGGTTGGGGATCTATCATGACAATAGGTAAATTTGATAAGTTATATGATGTTTGGTGGAGAAGCGGTTAACGGGGGTTGACTATCCATTAAGGGTGCCGAATACATAGAAGATACTTTGTCTCAATCGAGCCATGTATGTGCATTGGGTGGTGGCGCATGAGCATTGAAGTAACGAGTATGGGATTGTTTAATTGTTCCGAACTCAAATAATGCTTCATAACATTATTCAAACTCATGACAGTGTTTTGTGGGATTGATAGTATTCCAAAGAATATTTCCCAGAGTCAGATTGAATGTGAGAATATTGGGGAATATTCCCTATAATACTATCAATCCCATAGAACACTGTCATGGGTCTGAATAATGTTATGTTGAAAGTCATTTTCTGAAGTTGGAATTGACACTGAAGTAAGCGGTCCAAAGTGTTACATCACTATGTTGAAATCCCATATACACCGATGTAATAATCAATCCACAAGGGATAGGATTTCTACCGTGGATGGAGGAGAGGTACGCTCCCATGCAAGGATTTCCTCTTGTTTTAAAAAACTACATTAAATATTGTATCTAGTGTCACTTACTATTTAGAGTTACACATGCTATATATTTTCACTATTGATTTCAATATTTTACCAAGTGAAGACGTTAGTGTTCTATAATGTCCAAACAACCAGTTTGACCTTTGTTGGCAAAAAATGACATATACATGAAATAGTAAGTGACACTAAACATAGTATTTAGTTTAGTATGGTTTGTAGGCTATTGTCTTCCATGGGTCGTTTCAATTCTAACATTTGATTGTTTGATTTCTCCCCAAAAACAAACTCAAATAAAATTGCATAACATTATCTAGCTAGTATTGTGATGTTGGTGGGACCAAGAATAAGCCATATTATTTTCAGAAATATTTCATGCTTATTATCTCCTACCAACATATTCAATCTGATCAACGGGCGAAGTGTTGTCATTGATTTTATTAGAGTGGTATGGATGTTAGCAGCTGAATAATGTAATGTTGATAGTTGTTGTTTTCCCAAACATTTTCTTTTTTATAAATAAAATATTCATAAAAGTTAGGATTTTTGAGATAAGATAATCTCCATGGAACCCACCTAAGTAGGACATCTACTAACAAATTGCAACATTATATTTATCAAGACAATCTTGTATATATGTAATTTATTGCCTTTAACACTTGAAGATTGATAAGGTAGTAGCAACTTAAACCAAGAAGTTAAAGTATTTGGCATACATGTCGTAGTTGTATGAACCGGAATTCTTTAATTATTCCCGGTTAGAATAAAAGACACTGTGTGCACTAAAAGTTTTTTTTTTTTTGCACCCAATATTGAAACAAATACACTTTTTTGAAGTGAAATTTATGTTTTCACCCCTAGTTGTGATATGACCTGCCCTATTACCGAGAACTAGAGCACTACATTGATTATGAAAGTATCCGAAAGCAAGTTTTCGTGAACTTGGAAGATGGAGTCCCAAGGTATGTGAAACCAATAACAAATGGACCTTAAATGATTATATTTTGGCCCTGAAATTGTCAATTATGACATCCTTAATAAAGAACTTGAAAAAACACTCTTGACCTTGTTCCAAAAAGAAGTGTTGCCCAAAGTTGCAGTTTTGTGCACCGATCAATGACAATTAGTGGCATTAAAACAATCTAGTTGAAAAAAAACCATGGCAATGGGTCCCATCCACTTCAGTTGTTGGGGGCATTCTAGATCTTGGTTTAGGGTTGTCTTGGTTTACAATGCTCCTACCTTAATGACAATACATTGTTACCATGGAATGAAATGAGAAATTCAATCCAAAATACTTTACCCTTTTTTAACTAATTGAGTTTAGTAATCCAAGAGCATGTGCAACCCTTCAAATACAGCCCCACCAAGCATGCAGTCAGCACACTGTTGGCAACACAACCCAAGTGGTCCTATCTCCGCAACGCCCACGTGTATAAGCACCCAAGCCTATAACCACATCCTTAACCATGACAGTGATTGTATGTAGTTTGGGTCGGCAGTTGGCCGAGTACGTCAACGGCCACCGGTTCCAAAAACGTACAAAATTTGAGAATTTCAATAAACGCAATAAATAATTTTAGTGATGTGTAACTCCAATTGGCTACGCTAAATAGAAAAACAACTATGTTATCTATTAGGTTGCCTATCTAAGGTTTAAAACACTTATGCAAGGCCCAATGTATATCTTTTTTTGGCAAGATTTCATAAAATATCAAACTCACATCTCAAACACGAAAACTTTTTGTTGAAAGAGAAAATACTTTTTATCATCAAATTTTATAACTTTAACATTTTGAAAATAGATGAAATCATCCATATTTACTATCACAAGTATATGTACTTAAGATGAATGTCATATTCAATCCGAGTACTTTCATGGAATAAAAATAGTACCATGATGGTGATCGGCACTTTGGATGCAACAATGCATTGAATAAACTAAATGGTGTGTAGGAATGAGAACTATGCTTGTCCAAATAAGCACTTGAGAGTTAGGCAGTGATGTGTAAAATCATGTAATTAGTCATAGAACACAAAGAGAACTGATTGAAGCCGACGTTCAGCATGGGCCAAAGAATGAAAGTAGGTGAGTAGGTGCCATTTTTCATCCACTATGAGCTCCATCCATCCACTTTCCATCTGCAGTCACGTCCTTACGAGTTCCAAGTCATAAACAAATCGAAGCATGGGAGTTGTCCAACCATACTCTTAGGGTGAGGAGGTTCCATATTGATTGCTCGCCCACTAGATTCTAGATAATAGTGGGTCGGAGGTGTTTGCGTGTAGTTAAGCACAAGTCGTCATCCAACCACATTATGGTGGTCTGTTAGAATGTGGAGGGCCGTGGACATGGGCCACTAGATTTCCATGCGCCCACTAAAGAACCTTTAACTTACAAGTGCCGGTCACTGAAGGATTAAGACCCGTTGAAGACTCAAGAAAACTAGTGTTGGTCTAGTATTCCATTTTTGGTAACCGGGAGGTGAAGGTTAGTAGGTGGGCCCGGATTTGAGAAGATGGGAGTAGCTAGTTGGCGCATATGAACCCTATCCCACCATATTTCCGGCAGGTTTGTCCTTATTCACACTAGAATCTGGTGGGCGAGCGGCCTACATGGAAACTCATTCTTAGCCGTTCGATCGCCTAGTTGGTCTTCCCACATTGCTTCCCATAGGGAAAATATACAAACCCATGGGACCTAGGGATATGGTTCTTCTAGTCGGCCCCTCACTTGGTCCAAATGATGGACAAGTTATTACATGATAGGAGGAACTTCCACAATGCAATTAAATTGAGTCTAGAGTAGATGTGCCTATAACCGATCACTTAAGAAATTTGTTGCACTAGATTTGGAGAAGTATAAGGTGGTACAAACTTTTCTTGTGTAGGAAGATAGAAATCAAGAGGATTGTAATTTTTTTGGTAATTTTTTGAAGCCAAAAGTTGGCTTGAACATATTACCAACGTCTAGAGTTTGCCATAACTGCTCATGCGTCCTCATTTTTACCACTCAAGACCAAGACATGTATCATGGCACCATTGGTTTATGTTACGTACCTCTCCATGAGGAGTGCCCGAAACACCATGGGCACAAGGGGGACCCCGGAGTGACACCCGGGACTTGTGGCGCCGTTGGTGAGAGGGCCCAAGTGATCCTAGTGTGGGTGAGGGCCCTGGGCGTTGGGAACGCCTCCCGCCCATGGAGACTAGAAGGCATGAGGGTGAGGCCATAAGCTATGCGTAGCTTATGGCATGCCGATTCTAAAATGCTCAAAAACACCTCAATCGGAGGTGTGAGCTAGGAGATATGGCAAGTTGAGTGGGGCGCTGTCCCGGGACAACGCCCTGGTACAACAGTGGCCTGGGAGTGGCTCCCGGGACTGCGAAGCTTTGAACAGGCATAACTTTGTCAATAATTGCCCGAATGGGGCAAGTGAGTAGTCCATCGGCATCTACGTGAAACGTAGATGACGATGGAGTGGTCGATTGTTAGAATCAAAGACGATATGAAGAAGTTATGAGGTCTTGAAGTTGTTGGGGGCTTCCAGCCCTAGCGGCTAAGGGAAAATGTCTACTTGACCCCAAGTGTTGGGAGAGAGACAAAATGTTACTTGACGGTGGGATAGGGGCCCTGCCTAGAGTCCTAGAGGCTTATATGGGTGAGGTGGTGTGGCCTCACCCACCCGAGGCCGAACGGCAAGGCCTCCATGGGCATTGGCCCAATGTGAGGGCATAGTTGCCTAGTATGGCTCGGGTTGTTGTAGTGTTGCTCCGGCAACACGATGATCAGCATAAGATTGGACTTCCATGGATGGAAGTCCACATCTAAGAATTGGTTACCGATTAAAGGTTGAGTCCCGAAAGAGCAAAGTAGTAGGGTTGGGTCCCCCCCATGAACTAAGAAGGTCCGCGGTATGAGGAGCTAACCATTTGCATGGCGGAATGCGAAGGGTTAGCGCTCGTAATCCTTGCTAGAAATGAAAAATGGACCGAGATAGTTAAGGAGAACTAGTAAGGGTTGCGACAGTTTCGACCCGATTGTAATTTAGTCCCAACCACGTCGAAATTTAGTCCCAGCTTTATCAAAATCTTGATACCCTATAGGTTGCGGATGGGATCCTGATCGGGAATAGGCAATTGTACTATAATTGTGCATAGGATAGATGACACTTATGCAATTACTTTTCTTCTTAGGACACCTATAAATTGAGTGGTATGTGGTTTGGTGCGGCTCCAATAATAAATACCAAAAAGAATGTTTAAAAAAGATGACGATTCTAAGATTAACACTCGACAAAAGAAATAGGGGGGTATATGACCACTTAATAAAGAGGAGAATCCTCACTTTGACAACAAACAAGACACTCATAATGAGTTCTAAAAGTTATGAGGAGAGTGGCTATGGCTGCGATTAACCATCTGGTACAAATCACGTATCGTAGCTCTCTAGCATCTTGGGCACCATTCTACCTAATAATTAATTAAAGTGTGAAAGTAAGTTAGGCAACCCATAAAACAATAGGCTAAAATTGGGCAGATTCAAAAAGTAATTTAAAATAAATTAGACATTCATTCAAGTCATTTCTATAATTCATATATGGTTTTCCTAATTTCATCTATGGCGGCTACAATTAACCTAAACACTTCCCTTAACCAACATTCGTTACCCTAAAGTTTGACTTTTACTTGTATGTCAAGGTTTTGCTTGGCAACAAATTTTGCTTTGATTTGATGCTACTTTGTTGGATTCCAATGAATGTCACTTGCACTGTTGTGATTTCAGGCACTCTTTGAATGTTATTTTTTTTGGGACACTCAACGAAATTTAGGCACTTTTAAAATTAATTGTTTTTTGCCCAAGCTGCTAGGAGAATTGGGCTAGTCGGGTGAAGTAACCAACTAAGACCCATTTGATGTGGCCCCTATTGTTTCACTTCCAAGTCAATAGATGATTTTGCATTTTGGATCGGATTTGGAATCGTTTCATCCGGCAAAAAACGAAGTTTGTTGTTTTGAGGTTGAGGATTTTAGTTGATATCCAAAAGTTGTAAAAGGTCATATTGAAGGTTCTCATGATATGTAAGTGAATGGTATGTGAATGATTGTGTGGCAAGGTTGGTGGCTTCTTGAAATTGGATGAGTATTTTTTGGATCTTTTCTGGTGGTATGGGATATGTGATTCTTGGGGTGTGTCTTGCAGGGTTATCGACTTTTTGGACTAGTGTGTTGGGACTGAGGTTTGGGCTGACGGGGTAGTGATTTGAGTTTTGATTTTGGTGGAGCAGGGTTGTGCATGTTATGCGTGTGTGTGTGGTTTGACGTGTTAGTATAGAATCCGTCGATGAGACTGGTGGATGAGTAGTTGTGTCCGCCTTGCCGGGAGAGAGTTTCAATGTTTTGGACTGGGTGTAGGGTTAGGGTTTGCATACAACGTGCCCATTCCCTATCTTCATGAGTGGGGGCTTTGGGTGTGCCATTGTGGGTATGTCCTTGTAGGAGGATGTCTTTGTTAAAGTCACATGCTAGTATGGCTTAAACATGCAATCCCATTGGTGATAATTTACACTCTTTGTTCTCTTTAGTGAGGCTACTTAAAGAAAGGTGGGTGGGTTATGTGGCTTGAAATTGGTTGTGAAAATTTGATTAGCCTTCATATGCCTAAATAGAAGATAATCGGTTTAGTAAGCAATTGGGCTCACCCTAAAGAGTAGAAAGAGTGTAGCAAAACTTATAAACATTAAGGGTGCATGGACATTGATGCAATCGACGTTCCAAAGTTTTCTATATAATTGGTTGTCGATAGATGCATGTTCAACAAATGGTGTCCAAAGATCCTAAGATAGTATTTCATATGGACAAGTGGACGCAAGTTAGTTGAATTTTGAGTTCAACTGTCTAATCTCGTGTCATTCTCATTATAACACGAGTGTTTATGGTGTGTGATGTTCACAACAAGCCTTACCATCCATTACTCTAATATAGGTGTCTGATTAAGAAAGTATGATCACATAAATTTCAACGCACCTCATCCAATTTGGACCAATTTATGCCTCATTCAATGTATGGATTATCATAAGATGTTGTTTGATTCGACACATAATATTGGATAAGGAGGAGAAATTTACACCGCTTCTTATCCACATTGGTTGATAGCTTCTTGGATCCCATGTGGATTTACTTTTTTGGCACTCTAAGTGTTATCCCTACCAAATCAAATGACTCTCCAAAGGTACTCACCATCCCATTGTGAATATCGATCATATGTGTAACACTATGTAGAGTGCAATATCAGAGAAATTAAGTACTTGGACCTGAGTTTGTTTTGAGTGTAACTTTACACTTTCACTTTAGCAAGATGCATATGCGTCCATAACCAATCGCTCGTCCAAGAGCAAAACTTGTCGCAAATTTTTATCCATGAAAACACAATATCATTCATATTTTTGAAGTCTTGTCCATGAGTTGGTTGGTTATGATTGATAACCAACTCGAGCAGGTGGATGACTCGCCACTCCCACATCATGTAGCTCGGTTGTCAGCTCTCTTGTCGTTGGTTATTTGGTCCATAGTAGGTTGTTTAAACCAATGGTGGGTTTATGTTAGGGCCTATGTCTAAAATTGGGCCAAGGTCCAAACCAACATCTTAGTAGGGACCAATGTGTGGAGCCCAAGTGCGGGGCTTTGGATGCTCAAAATAAGAGGATATTTTGCTTGGCTCTGAGTAAACGAAATTTCCGAGGAAAATGGTGTCGTTATGTAATAATACACTGGCTCGAGATATTTGAAACTCACACTATTAATTTAAACTTCGTTGGGCTCCGCTTTCCGTTCTTGGACCAATACGATCATTAGATTTTGGAATTTTTTTGGGTCTCCGATCTCAAGAAATTTGGGTTCTTGCAAATCTATGTTAGTGTTTGGCCACGCAAAAAAGGGTCGGCTTCATTTTGGATTGGACCAATTACACAATTTTGACATACCAAATGTTAACTACTTGGGGTTCAATTTATGGATTTCATCGGTCTTTGTGTCAAACCTAACTCACCCTTAAATTGGGAAACCGAACTACAAGGTGGGGTCCAAAAAATACAGCCTAGTCATAATCCATATGTCATATGATCATGGACCCTAGGCAATGGACCAGAGAATGGCCATTGGGTGGACCCCATTGAGCGGTGGATGGCTGGGAGCTATATCCATGCACTAGTCATCATCAATAATAATAATAATAATAATAATAATTTATTTTTCTTATTTTTCATAAGGAAGGAATTATGCACATCATTGGAGGACTTTGTATATAATGTGTTGGATCCCATAACATTTTATAAGTGAGGTGGCTATCTCATGAATGTGTGGGTCACCCTAAGGAAATGTGGGTGGAAGGCATAAGCTCTTCTTGAAGGAAATTACAAAGAGGAAGAGGGTAGTTGGAGAGGGCGTTCGTGGAATACATGGTTTGTGAAGAGTCTTTTATTCTCCACCCAAGAATCCAAACGAGAACTATTCTAAACATGTGTTTTAGTGTGGCCCCACTGTTCATCATCAACCCATATGATTTATCTTGTAGTCATTGGTTGAAAACTAGAGGTGATGTCATGTGATGCTTGGCGGAGGCTACTCTAACTAACATGTCATACCAATTTTAATGCCGCACTAGATCAAATTTTCTAGTGTACTATGCTTTTGCGTGAAAACCATGCGTTCTCACACCCATCTGTTTTCTCCTATACCATTTCGTTCTCACGGTGGACACTCTTTTTATGTTTACAAACGTACCTTATGCCCACAAGATTCCCTACAGACACAAGAGAAGAGCCAATTATAATTTTAAATAAGGCAAACCTAACCTCGTGGTAACTAATCGATGCAACAACAATGATAGGGCCCTCTATCACACCACTTTTTGCAACATCCAACCAAAAGGTTAACAAATGTTCACCACCGTTGGATGTTTGCATTCGGGGGGGGGGATTGTGGTGGCCTTGGGATGGCTGGGGAGGGGGTGAAAATTTGGCGATGCCAGGGGACCCATGATCACGCAATGGTCCTTTTGTTCTCACTATGGTCACTCGTCTTCTACTTACTTATGTGCCTTATGGACTAGATAACCGACGAGAGTCATCCACCTACTCGAGTTGCTTATTGGACATAATGAATCAACTTATGAGCATAATATGGGGATTATGGACGGCATCGCATCTCCATGGATGAAAAACTGCAACGAGTCATGATTACCCTTGTGCTCTTGGATGAGTGGTTGGTCATGCCCTACAAGATTCCTCAAAAGAACATCCAACCATTGGTTTTACATATGGAGAGTTAAACCCAGCCTTGAGGGAATTTAATGATATAACAACGACGAAAACAACAGCAACAACAACGATAGGGCCCTCCACCATATCACTTCGTGGGATCCGAGTCAGAGAGTAACCACGCGTTCACCGCCGTTGGATGCTCGCAGGGGGTGTGTGGCAGCCGTGCGATGGGCGGGCAGGCCGGGGTCGTGGGCGGGGGGAAGATTTGGCGCGGGTAAGGGGCTCAAGGTGACGGGCAGGCGGAAAACTGAAGGCGGGCAGGCAGGGGGCTCGTCTCTGTGCCTTGCGGAGGGGAGGGGAGGGGAGGGGAGGGGAGAGGGCAGAAGAGAGAGAGCAGGACTCGCAGCTGGCCATAGCCAAGGGCGCCCAAGCTTCGCGAGAGCACCATAGCCAGCTCCAACCTACCACGGAGACGCACAATGAGCGCCCGCGGAGGTCGCGCCAGGAAGGCTAGAGAAACTCACGTACAGATCTCGCTTGCGGCAACAAAAACGGTGCAGAGACGCAGCCAAGAGGAGGGGCTGCTGAGGAAGAGCATCGTAACGAAAGTGGCAGCAGCGGAATTTGGAGCTCAGGATGCGGGTGAAGGAAGAACGTAAGAGGAAGAGAGGATATGCTGCGAACATCATCAGGGTCGGGATAACGGTGGTGATGGTGTAGATCAGAGAATTCGAGGGAACGTTGCGGTAGGGTGCGTGGCGGTCGCGCAATGTGGAGGTAGCGGGAAGAAGAAGAGGCAGAGGACGAGGAAGAGGAATAGAAGCAAGAGTAGGAGCTAGGTTGAAGAGGGAGCTAGGGTTTGGATTTTTATTAGGGCCCAGGGAAGGGAAGGGATGATCGCAGGGGGGGGCGCAAGCGGGGCGCCCGCACCCGGGGTGCCAGGCCAACCATTGCCACCGCTGGAGTGGAAATTCTCGCAAGTTTTCGGAGAGCGTGCCGTCGGAGAAGAAGTCCAGGAAGGTACTCCACTCACATTTCCCGTTTCCCCTTGTTGGTGATCATCGCAGATTTGATCGTCATTCCCCTCGGGCCGTGACTTACACCGCGGTGGACACCTCTGAGACTGCAACCTGTTTGATGAATACTAACGAGGACGCCTTTTGTGTAGAGGTTAACTTGCAGTCTTGTGAGCAACCATCATCTCTCCCTTTTGTCGGAGGAGGATGGCTCATCGATCCTCTCTTTTGAGGTTAGGGTATAGCTGATGACTGTGAACTAGTTAGGGCCAGCAAGTAAGTGACAGTGTACTGGAACAGGACACTCGGCCTTGAATTTTTGATGCTTCACTATGTGATCGGGGTTCGGAAACTAAACTCAACTTGAAGTAGTGATCAAGTTGCCTCCTTTCCATAACATTCAAACAAATGCTTACATCTGCTAGAGTAATCGTTTCTGCTCATGGTATCATCAGCATCGTTTTTGAACTCGTGAAGAGGGAAGGTGATACCGGTCTCGTGCAATGTGTCCATTTTTCCATCCAAATCTGCAGATCCTTTTCACAGGCTTTGAGTGAAACATACACTCTCTTACACTTGGGTCATTTCGAACCATGTCTCGATGATTGAAGTGTAGGCTGTTGAGGCGATGATGGCTTCAAGGCTATGTAAATTGTCGTTCTGTATAAGGTAACGCTTGTCCTGGTCTATCGTTGGAGTGCTACTCCAGAACTACAGATTCACGTGCAGTTTAGTTTTTTCTGGTGTTTCTTAAGCTAGAAGTAGTGCAGGAAGCTCAAATACAAGCCTGAATCTTGGATTTTCAACAGAAGAAAGAAGATTGTCTTTTCAAGGAGATAGGGGCATAAGTTAGAAGAAGTCCAAATTTTTGTCTATAGGGCACCTTGACTTCTTTGAGTCTTCAGGGGATGGTGGGAAACACTGTCTCTGTAGCAACAGGAAGTGGAGATTTTGATTCTCGACATGGTTTGTCAAACACCAGAATGGTTAATTTCCCCAAACACACTGTCTGCTGGATGTTGGCGTGATGCAAGTACTTGCATCGTGCATTTGTTATCTGAAAATGAAATTTAGTTAATTCTTAGGAGGTTTTTAGTCTCGTCTGTTAAGGTCGTTACTTTCTCCAGTCTAGTACATTACCGTGGTTACCCTTGTTGGCGCTTTACTGTACTTAGGGTCACAGTAGCGTCTTGGGTTTTTGACTCTCCTTGGTAAATTAGAGCCTGCGTGAGTTCCAAGTGCTGCCAGCTCTAAACGACTATTTCCTTGCACATTTGATCTTGTGTAGATGAAGATGATACGAGTGAGGCAAAATCTTCCAGAAAGCTTTCACAGGGAATTCTGGTGTAGGACAAGAATGGTTATTCTAATGATTGATACAGCAGCTTGAAAATCAGATGTTGCTATTGTCGTAATTATCTTCAAATGTCACATTAGGTTAATTTCATCAATTGAGTTCGGTGATCATTGCAAATTGGTCCTAGTCCTTCTGGTTGTGATTCAAATCTTGCAACCCCATCTATATTTTGCTAAGGCCTAAGAAACATCAGAACTTTTAGGTATCTTAAAATGAATTCCCTGCATTGTCACAGTTTTAGAGCTTTGCATGGAGTTTCTGTGGTAGGTTATGTGTTGTATGCATGCAAATTATTTGGTGGGAGCCAATCAAGCATTGGTTCCTGAGGACCTTTGGCCTGTAATTATTGACTCCTGTAATTGGGTGTAATTTTTGCAGTTGACATCATCTCAGCTATTGAATTTGACAAGACTGGAGAGCATTTGGCAACTGGGGACCGTGGTGGGCGTGTTGTGTTGTTCGAGAGAACTGATGGCAGAGATGTAAGATTGCGGTAACTCTGCACAATTAATGAGGTTTTCTGTCAAGTTGAATGGTTTACATTATTGTTGTTAAAAGTTTTGTAAGACATTCTGTGAAGTGGTTGTGTGCGAGGATGTATGTTGTGACTGAGGAAATTCTCTTGAACCAAATGTGTGTACTTGTTCACTCAGTTTTGTCTTTCACCCTTAGGTGGTGAACATGTCCAAGGTTTGACAGCTAGTTGCTGTTGTAGAATGCATGAGAAGCATATTGCGGTCCTTATAAGGATTGTGTTCGTACTTAGACTTCAAGAGGAAGTTAGAGAAGTGGAGCAGTTATTTCTGTCTAGATTAGCTGAGACCAGCAGAGTTAGAACCGTGTTCCCTTGCATGCTGTTGTGTTTTTCCTTGTGAGTGGGTTTCATGTCCTGGACATTGATACTCCAAGTGGGTTGATGCTTGAGCAGCCACGAGCTCGAAGAGAATTGGAGAGAGCGGATTACCCAGTTCCTAGGCATCCAGAGTATCGATACGCAACTGAATTCCAGAGTCATGAACCTGAGGTGCGATGTGTTGGCTGATTTGTCTGCACAGAATGTAGATGTTTTTCTTTAGATGGGTAGAATGTGTGACATGTAACTGTAGTGGCAAGGGTTAGTGGATGAGAATTGCATTGTGGTGCCTAATTACGTTAGCATTTTGGCAGTTTGATTACTTGAAAAGTTTGGAGATAGAAGAGAAGATCAATAAAATCAGGTGGTGCCAGACTGCCAATGGTGCCCGATTGCTGCTTTCCACAAATGACAAAACCATAAAATTGTGGAAGGTACTTTCTTTTAAAGCTTAAGGCTGTCCTTTCTTTGTTTCCAGTTATCCAATTATTGTTCTGCATTTGCATATGAAGTGAAAGGGAGTTTCTCCCAACTAGAATTTATGATTGGTTATGCATTGCTTGCTCTATTCAGTATATTTATATTACATGGAGTTTGGAAGATTGAACTGAGGTCATAGCACATCTGTTTTGGGATGCAGGTTTCAGAGAAGAAACTGAAAAATGTTTCAAACTTGAACTTAGATCCCACACAACGTGTGGGCAATGGAAGTTCAATGGGTTCTAGCCCAGTGCTTAGCCCTAAAGGGTTTTCACCCAGATCAATGAATGGAGGTGCTGTGCGGAGGCCTCTAACCACAGTCAGCCCTGATTTCGTGTTTCCACCTGGTGGAATCCCCTCTCTACGGTTGCCCACGGTATTTCAACTTTGCTTATCACTATCTCCACCGTCTGGCTACCATGAAATAATTGAATTGGTCTTGTTTTGGATTTCTATGCATTTCCAATACATTCCGGTGACTTTAGCTGAAGTCTAAGTGTCGTAAAAGTGTGTCAATATTGGATTGTTTGTGTAGTCTGGCTTTGTTGGCATGATTTTTTTTTGTCATAGAATAGCACCAAGCGTCTCCATTTTGGATTTCCACTCACAGGTCACAGGTCTTGTCATATGTGAAGGTAGAGATGAGAGATTCTGTTTTGATGATCTAATTATTGCCAATGGTTTCAGGTTTGGAGCACTGAGACTGCACTTATGGCGAGATGTAGGAGAGTTTATGCTAATGCCCACGCCTACCACATTAACTCCATCTCCAACAACAGGTGACATGCAAACTGAAATCTATTTGTCTGCTATACAATAGTTCAATATTTTATCCTCTCCTTTAGATCCTGTATTACCAGGATTGATTATTAAATAATCAATGAATGGTAAATTTAAGACACATGGCCATGATGGTTCAGTATAGTACTAAAGAAATGTACTGTTCAATGGTCGATGCAAGTCCTGTCAAGTTGTCAATGTGAATTTGCAAGTGTTTTGCATTCTTGTCAGTGTTCTTTCATCATGAGCTTTATACAAGGATATACAGCTTATGTTAGTCAATATGCAGTATTTAACAAGACATTGTGCATAAATGCAGTGATTGTGAGACATACATCTCTGCAGATGATTTGAGAATAAATCTGTGGAACCTGGAAATCAGTGATCAAAGTTTTAACATTGTTGACATCAAGCCTGTCAACATGGAGGACCTTACAGGTATCCTTTGAGCTTGTGGTCCTAAATCTGGTAGAAATTCTTGAACTGATAATCTGCAATCTCCTTTCTACTGTCATCCTGGGTTCTTGTTGAAGAATATTCACAGAATTCTACAACTTTTATGAAGGTATTTGTTATCATATGACTCAATAAGTACTGTCATGAAATAGTTCTTCTAATACCTACCTTGCTACTACCGATTATAGGCAAATCACTGTATTCATGAAGCTATATTTGTAATTAAACATTTATGTACGTTTGATTAGGATAAGAACAAAGGATCACTTTTATGCTGCTGATGCTCTGGGGAGCTACTAATGTTGTGGTTTTTGGAGAGCAGAAGTCATCACGTCAGCTGAATTTCACCCTGCACACTGCAACATGTTAGCATACAGCAGCAGCAAGGGCTCTATTCGTCTTATTGATATGCGGCAGTCAGCCCTCTGTGACCGGCACTCTAAGCTGTACATTTCCACCCTTATACTGGATTGTTGTGAGGTTGAAAGTAAAGTGCAATAATTGGGTAAATCACAATGTGTCTGTGGTGATGCTGCTATGTAACCTGTGTGCAAGTTTCTGTGTACCTTTCTGTTTTCAGTGCTAGACTTCGTTGTCACATCTCTCCTTTTATTTTTGTTCATTTAGAGGTCTCTGATGAAGGTTGTTGGTTGAAACTGATGATATGTGATTATTGGGTGCCAGATTTGAGGAGCAAGAGCCAGCAGGGACAAGGTCGTTTTTTACAGAGATAATAGCTTCCATCTCTGATATTAAGTTTGCAAGAGGCGGTCGTTACATACTTAGCCGAGATTATATGACTCTCAAGGTTAGTGGAGCAAACTCGTCGTTTCTATTGGATCTTTTATCTTAATTCTATGAGACACTTCATTCACTGGGTAGTCAAAGAGATGGCAACGTGTTCTTTTTCTTCTGGTGAAGGCAGGAGGTTTTTCCATCCTTGGTCTTCGCTGCTACTATTCCTGTTTCCTTTTTTCTCATATCTTTGTGACTGTGGTCTTGGGTGACAGTTGTGGGATGTGAACATGGAAGCTTCCCCTGTTGCCACTTTCAAGGTTCATGAGCATTTGCGGCCCAAGGTAGGCATTTCTGTAATGCCTTTTCTTATCCTGTCTTATTTCTCCCAAAAATTGTCCAAGGGATTGTACTTTGAACCCACACTCTATGACCTACATAGCACATAAGCTATCATGCCTGTAAATAGAGTGTGCGGTTGGAAGTTGTTGATAGCTCATGTAGGTACTATATTTGTAGCTTAACAATTGACAGTGCTGATAATCACCTCCAAGAGATTTGAAACATATTTTTGGAAACATGCAACTTGAGGTTGTTGTATTTAAACATGGTGGTTGCTGCCTCTCTAATTCTATAAAATTCCTGTGAATAGGAACTTGGGGCAGATTGGCCTCTGGTGTCTTAACAGTCTATACTTTTGGTTGACAGCTTTGTGATCTGTACGAGAATGATTCAATCTTTGACAAGTTTGAGTGCTGCCTCAGTGGAGATGGTCAGCGTGTTGCTACTGGTTCTTATAGGTACTGCTTGTTCTTACTTACCACACATACTGAAGAAGCCGAACCGTGTTGGTGCATTTGTCTTGTTGACATAAGTTGTGGCCTAAGTTGCAGCTGTTCACATCTTTCCATGATACACATCCCTTTTCTAGCAGAGAAATCTGGCTATTTACACTGAACACACATGCTATAATGTGAATCACTTATACACTTGTGGTTAAATAAAAAGTTGTGATGTTTACAGTGTTCATCTGAAAGGTATGCTTTTATTGTAAGAAATGAGAACTTAAATTGAGGCCATTAATCTCATGTGCAGCAATTTGTTTCGAGTATTTGGAGCTTCTCCTGGTAGTGAGGAGGCATCCACCTTGGAAGCCAGCAAAAGTCCAAACAGGTACTGCCTTCCATCAACTTGATGTGTAACTGTATCATTCTGCTAGTTATGGCATGTTGTCTCTTTATAGCTGAATGTCATCATTCAGTATTGTGCTGTCCTAGGCAATCTTTCATGAAGTGTGAAGGGGTGTGGCTTCTTATGATAACTGTGGATGGTCAGATCCTAACATTAGGATTCATGTGACCTGGGTTTTCTCTTTTGCTAGACGGCTAGTTACGCCTCCATCAAAACCTGGGAGCAGACTTGCCAATCTTGCTCGAGGTGGTCGGAACAGTCGGCGAGGTTAGGCTGCAACTTCTTTATTCTATTTTATTGCATGTCTAATTGAGTTCAGTGTGTTGCAGACCTTATTTTTACAAGTCTCACCACACTAGTGCTCTGAGCTTCTTGGAATATGCAAAATACCATTGTAGTATCCTTTTTCATGTCACTGTAGCACTCTTGTGGTGCGCTTCAGATGCATTTTTGTGTGGTGGTGTGGTGTGGTGTTAGACCTTGCATTGAAAGCTTTCTATTTATATATGACATGCTTCAAGAGAGTGAAGGTTGAAATGTTGTGTCCACTGGTTCACTTATTGATGGGAACTTGTCCTCATGCAGTGTCAGGAGGAGATGGTAGTCCGGGATCATCAGAATTGAATGGAGGGGCGTATGATTTTACTTCAAAGCTGCTACATCTTGCATGGCATCCGCAAGCAAATGTGATTGCCTGTGCTGCCTCCAACAGCTTGTACATGTACTACGCCTAGGACTGACATCTTCAGATAAAAAGCTCATTTTCTTCTACCCCATATTTGATGCTCTCCACCATTAGTGAGGTATTCCCCCCTTTGAGCTCTCCCTTCTGTAGATGCAGGGGGAGAGACAGAGAGGAGGTTGTTATCTACGCCGGCAATGTGTGGTGACCACATTTGCATATTATATAAACTGGTCTGTGTAGGTTGTCATGTCAGGTTCAGACCTTATTTAGGTGAAGTTGAGTTAGTGGGACTGTCTGGGGAGAAGGCAGAAATCTTTTTGGGAGCATTATTTTTCTATTAGAGTTCTGCTAGTAATTATTCTTCCGAATGCCTTACCTTTAATTTCTGTTGAGGCATGCATTATACGGCTACAAAATGCCATCATTTTGCTTCTCAGAGAAGTTTGCACTCGCCGTCAAGGGACGCGTCTTGTAGTGCCCACCTTGGATGAGATTTTTCATCTTGGAGGAAAGAGGCTCTAGCACTATTGTTCTATTATCTCGCCCCTCCATTGGAGTCGAGACCTGCTCATTTGAGCAGATGAGGGCCTAATTTGATTCTTGTTCTTTCTTTTTCTCTCATTTTTCTTTTCACTGCTGTATGCCATGTCATGAGTTAACACCGCAGAACATGGTTTGCCTTTCTCAGATCTGTGAATCTCAATGTTGCGTCGAGTCACATAGAGTTGTCTCTTCACATCTGTTGTGTTCTAACTCTATTGTATCCAGTACAGATGATAATACCCATGTTAATGTGTTTCCACACTAGATCTTAAGTCTACTTATAAGTTTTAAATCTATGGAAATTTTAGATCTGGATAGTTTTGCAAAAGTGGATGTTGTTTCATAATCTTATGGGAGGACCGCAAAGGTGAATGGATAACTTGAACACTGCCATCGCATTTGTAAATTCATAAGATTACTCTATCGTACTTGGTCACTAAGCTGGCAGTGGCAACTCCGTTTCCAGCAGCAGGAAAGATTAGCTCAACCTTGGGCCAGAACCTAATAAGCATAAGATAGATTCTAGAATTTTTTGTGATCCAGTCCTCTCCATGCATATGCAAACCATTGCTATGATCTCAACAGTCACAACTGTTGAGAGCATCACCGGTGACCTAGAATCCGCAGGCAACCATTGCAGCCACAAATCATCTTTATTGATCCTTTTGGACCCATGAAGGAAATATTGGAACTACCCAACTTGATCTTATAGACACTTTCCCTTGCAGACGTTTGTTGCATATTGCTGGCGGTTGTCATCCTACCTTTAAAATCTGACACACAAAACATTCAAGCTGTGTCTGATCTGCTTCATTGAGGTTGCATTCTTTCTGGGTCAACTTAGACATGCACCCTGTTTTGACAATGGCCTTGATGAAGTTGGGTGTCGATGTTTGAATTTTCAGATCGGACCTCTGTGCCCACTCGGTGTGATTAGTTACCATGAAACAACCCTACAGTAGGTGTTTCAATAGGTTTGGTGCCGAATTCACTTGTCTACTTTACATTGACATGGGTGTTATCATCTGTACCAGTGAGCATAAGAATATGTTGGATTAAGGTTGTGTGATCAAAGAAAATTAATGCGCAGATGTATCCTTGAATGGTGTGAATTACAAGGAGGTTTTTAGAGTGTTCACACAATCGAACATTGGCCTGCTGGTGTGATTTCAGAGCATGTCAACAGCAATTTGGGCATTGATAGAGTATTCAGCAGGATGAAGGTTATTAGGATGGGACTGGGCAGAAAGAAATACTAGATTTCTGCATATCGGAGGAACATCAGGATGATAAGAGAACAAAGCATGTTGATGGCAGCCTCTTCCTAGTTGTGGGTCGACTGGACAATGCAATTGGCAACAAGAAACGATTTAGAGGGTGCCCAATGCCATGATCACATTGTTGTAATTGTCAACGGAATTGAGGTTGTCAAGGTGATCTGGGAACTTCCGGTTGTGCAGGTAGGTGCCGATGGAGATGGTATATGCCTGGTTAAGCTTAACCCATCCAATCCTGCAATGTGGAAGAAGTGAATTGCATTCTAATTTGTATGTTTGACAAACGGGTAAATATGCACTCACATGTTGGCCTCCCTACTCCACATGGAAGTGTTTGGCCTACAACACGTCAATAGATTTTGTGCAAATCATCATTGACATAGGATTATGAAATGTAAAAATTCGTTGCTGGAACTAGAAAGATGGGTATGGGTAGACTAGATTTTTACATCTCAAAAATTGAAAGAAAGGAATCACCATAGCAACACTTACTTACCTATATGTGGTGCGACAACAACCCAATGTAATTGGCAACAAAAAAGAGTTCAGAGAGTGCGGCGGCAATGCATGCCACGGATAGTCAAATCGAGCGTCGTGTGCCCAATGCAACGGTCACGTTCTCGTAGCTATCAATAGAGTCGAGGTAGTCAAGGAGGTCTAGGAGCTCCCGGTCGCGCGGGTTGTCAAGGTAGGTGCTAATGGGGATGGCGTTTGCAGGTTGCAACATATACGA
Source organism: Polytrichum formosum (assembly GCA_964035585.1). Classification (NCBI taxonomy): domain Eukaryota; kingdom Viridiplantae; phylum Streptophyta; class Polytrichopsida; order Polytrichales; family Polytrichaceae; genus Polytrichum; species Polytrichum formosum. The sequence goes on along the minus strand of OZ037935.1, from coordinate 22,812,046 downwards.
GTGCGGGTTGTTGTCAACAATGATGGTTTTCCCAAGACTACGTCCTAAGCGAGAAAGGTCCTTCACGAAGCCGCCCTGCATGGGGCGGCATGAGTTCCGGTATAACCGATGCTTGATGAAGCCATTTTGGTCCAAGATGTCCAACAACGGGTCGGCATACTTGCGTAGGCTGGCGGTGAAGATGACCACCTCGAATTTGCGCGACACAGCCTGTAGGAAGCGGTCAACATATGGGCGTTTCAACACGTAAACCGTCGTCATGCGCCCCTCAATCTCGACGTTAATGATGAAGTCGTAGTGGCGCGTGGGCTTGAACGATGAGTGCACAAGCGTCTCATCCAGGTCCAACACCAACGTCTTTTTTCCGCTATCCTCCCGCCGCATGGGCGGCAGGTTCATGATATTGGTGCTCATGCATATTCCTCCTCCCCCGTAGATCTCATCCGCGTCCTGTCAAGCCCCTACTTCACCCATTTCCACCCCACTCTCGCCTATCAATCCTTTCATGTTTGTTTGCAAGCTACTTTTTATTGTTCAATCCAACACTATACCCAATCTCTGTAGGTATGCTTTTGTTTTCATACTAGCATTTGCACTTGAGAATCTACTGAGGGTTTGAGCAAAAGGGTTGGATTGCACCACCCCGAAAACCTTATGCACTAATATGTGTAGCTTCGATAGACATGAACGCCCAACTCTAAATGGAGCAAGTATGAATGAGAAGCCTCTTCCCCCGCAGGCTACTTCCCCATTTGAAGTGTGGAGTCTGTGTAGCTTAGTGATGATCATGGAGCAATGCATCATCATTTTTCCTCTATCACTCCAAGACTCTACCCAATCTTTTTAGCCTCTTTCAAACAATCATTGAAAGTTGAGAATTTGGTGAAGGTTTGAGCAACAACGTAGGATAACTTGAACCACAAAATCTCATGCAATCCTATATATAACTCATGATAACATTGATCATGGGTCAACCCATCGCTAACATATAATCCCCTTTCAATCCAACACTTTGCCCAACTCTTTTTAGATTTAAAAAAAACCAAACAATCATTTGTAGTTAAGAATTTGAGCAACATCTAAGCAACATGGTAAGGTTCCTCCACCCACAAAAGTTTATGCATTAGTATGTATAATTTAGGATAGTGATTATGGGGCAATGTATCCTCAACATATTTTGCTTGTTCAATCCAACGCTCTACCCAATCTTCAATAGTTTTATGTTATTTTTCCTTTTAGAAGTGCATTTGAAGTCAAGAATTTAGTGAAGGCTTGTCAATCTGGAGATATCCCTCCACTCACAAAACCTTGTGCACAACTATGTATAGAATAGATTCATGGGGCAATCAATCATCATCAAGACATGATCGGTCGCTCCATCAACAAATTGGTGACCAAATTTTGCCTACAACATCTTGTTTGTGGTTTTATTTGGTGTGCAGGCTCGGACTTCCAAGTACTCTATGATAAACTAGTGATAATTTGCTAAGAACATTTGCTTCCAAATCTCAAGAACTTTGGAGAAGTGGCAATCTCATGCAACAAACGCAACACAATACGCCACATGCGGAACATCAATCTCACCATGCAAGTATTCAACAAGTGAAATTGATGTGAATTCTAATAGGGATTATAGAAAATCCGGGTAAATTCCCAAAACTCCTTTGGCACACCACCAACCCACTTTAAACCTCAATGCAAGCTCACCATCTTCCAAAAAGTTCCCCATAAATTATAGGCGTGCTAGTCTAAGTATTTTTCATGAAGTGCCAAAGTTGTCAATGAATGTTGAACATTTTCAATTCTCCAAGGTATGTAATTCAATCATAATAGAGACTACACTCTTTAAGACCTTTGGCGCTTTTTATGGACATGTGATAGAATTACATGCTTTTGAATGCACATATTTATGTTTCCGCAATTCGATACACCGCAACTGCTAAACCTAGGAAGGAGATTTAGGATTTAGTGATGATTACTTGGGATGTAAGAAGAGGTTGCAGCTCGTGTGTGGTTGTGAAACACATACATAACAAAGAGGAGATGGAGAGAATGGCATGGGCACGAGCGACCGCATTTGCCAACGGATGCCACCAGCACGTACAATAATCGATGAAGTTCCTTGCTTTCAAATCATCTTAATATGTGAGAATCTAACTCTTTAATTATCTACAAAGGTCCATTGGTGTTGCAGTTAGTGAACCTCCCTAACAATCCTCATATTATCAACATTGAGAAATATATAAGCATCAGCTTTCATTAACTAGGCAAATGCCACTCATATTCACACGACCCTAAACCCTAAGTTCAGTCACACTAAAACCTTGTCATAAATTAGAATCACAAGAATATTTCCTTGAAATTGAAATATTCATGCAAAGGATAACACCAACATCGCATCAAGTCCTACAAATTCATCATGAATTGTTGAAACTTGATGATGATGGGTTGATTTAGGTAAGAGGATGGGTTCAAACCCTAAAACCCTTGGACCTTACGCATTATTTTGCATACGAATACGCGTGCGTGCTAAGAATCAAAACCTAATAAGAGTACAACCTCGAGGCACCGTGTGCCTTGATTCACACACACATACAAAAATTGAACCTGTAAAAACACAAACACATACTTAGATTCAAACTTGGGGTGTCATTCGTGCTTCGTGTTAGTTTAAAATTGATGATTTAGTTCATCTCCAATTCGGGGTGCTAGTGAGTGCCGATAATGTGTTTGAGCACTCCAAACATTAGAAAAACATGGTATTATCGACACAAAGAATGTTGCGACAAGCACTCAACTTTCCAAGACACTTGTTGGAGTTGAAGGCTCATGTTTTGTATCTAGAACCAACTTAATGTGCTTGAAACCCTAAACTTCGCCATTCATAGTGGCTCAAATTTAGTACTTCGCAACTCAATAAAGTTTATCAAACAAGGAGAGCATGTTGGGTAGGAATCACGACTTACCATATAAAATCGAGGACATAGCTAGTCCCGATTTCTTTTCCTCCACCTACCTACCTCATTGCACCTCTTTGCTCGGTATTTTTTAGGTCCTAGTGTCCCTTCACTTGAATCTCGTGCTCGCACCTTTTCATTAGCATGACTAGGATTTAGACACCCTTTAGCCTTCAAGATTGACAATCGATATTTGTTGGGTTGCATTCTAATTCTCATATTCAAAATGGTCACCTAGTTACCGCTACTAGCTCCATAAAGCCTATGACACTAAGTTTCGAGAGATTCAGAAAAATAAAAATAAATGATGATATTGCATATTGTCACATGCTAACAATATCCTTTTTTCTTTTTTCCTTGTAGTGGAAGATTAGGTGTGGTAACTTGCGATGTATGATTGGGGCCACTTCTACAATTGATGGAATTATACCGAGGGAAGTGAGTATATAGAATGCCTATTTGCTTATATAAACTTGTTGCTTGGTATTGGACACGTGTCTTGTCCACAAGAGCAATGGAGCACACATATTTGGGAGTTATCTTAAAACTCACAGATTTTTTACATGCCATGTATCACTATATTCGTTAATTTAAGACTTTCTCTTGTCTCAAATTAATATATGGACCACAACAACACGGTCTAATGTTTGGGTCGTCCTACCTAAACCATCTTGATATGAGTTCTTAATTGGGTCCTTGATATGAATACCCGCTTCAAAGTATTTGCATCTTACAACATTCTCCAATATCTGTGTGATTTTATCCATGTTCTTATATTTGTAATTGTCTCAAAATGCCGAAAAAGTCCAAAATTAACGAATATAGTCATTGTGATGTTTTCACGAATACCGTGTTTATACATCTAATTTGCTATGGTTTACATTATTCATCAACAACCCATGTGATTGATCTTGTGATCATTGGATGGCAACTAAAGAAGGTGGCATGGAACATATATGTTACATCTCAAGTCATGGATGCCACTCTAGAAGGTAGACATGCCTAATTTGGTTACTTATCTTAATCAGACATTTGTATTTGAGTGGTGTGTTGTCATATGAGGATTCAAGAATGGACACTAAAATGACATGTGTTAAAAAGAGATTGACTACAAGCTCAAAATGTGTTAACCATTCTAGGCATAGTACCATAGGTGATAAGCAAGTTTTATACAAATAAATACAAAATTTGAGTAAGTGTCCCACATTCCAATTTTCTGTTAGTAAGATGCTCTACAAATTTCCATATGACCTCAAAAACCAACATGATAGCACCAAAGTGCCGAACTTGCTCATCACCTACTAAAGTCAACATAATTGGGGGGGGGCAACTATATGACCAATTATTGAGTGTGAATCTCCACTTTGATTATGCATCGAATATTCCTATGAGCTCCCAAATTATGAGGGAATTGGCTACGGCCTTGATCTGACTTTGCTAACACATCTTGTACTAATCGTGTGTTTCACACTATAGGAGAAATTGGCTAATAAAAAAAAGCAAACAACTTAGACCCATCTACCTCAATTACATGGCACGCAAAGAACAAACAAATCTTGGTACTCCCTCTAATAAGCAAACCGACAACATGGCCCACTTAACTGAAGTCAACAATAAACTCTATCATGTATTGAGGGAACTCTTGAACACGTGAGGGCCAATGGACTTAAAGTCACGTTGGTAATAATACCATGTTAGTTTTTATTTTCTCATCTTAACATGACACACCAACTTTGATGCCCCACACTAAAATAGACACCCATATAGTGAAGCCGAATTAAGCAATTGTTGTCGACTTCCCGGCCACGTTGTTGTGCAAACGGTTGTGTTAGGTCACCAAATCGCATATAAAGAGGCCAATTTATTCCACCGTGTTTGTACAATGCGTCCAAATTATGAGTGGGTTCAACCTTAGAAGCGGAAGAGGTAGATAGGGAGGCCGTTCAACCTCTTAAACTTCTTGGGGTTGTTGCCCATGATCAAGTTGCTTTACTCTTTGTGAGGGTGAAATAATAGCAATTCCATGGAAGTACCCTAATTGCCAAACCAAACGTACATACTTTGCATCGGATTTTGGTTTCGTTGAGTACGAAGTGGTGGAGTTTGCACCCGAAGGCTCGTCGCCCTATTGTGGGTACTTCTAACTCCTTGACAAAAAAGTTGGTTGTTGCATGGGACTGAGGAAATATCTCATGTGGTTGCGAATTGCAAATCACGAAGATTGTCATGTCAAGTTTCATCTTCAAAGCTTAGATGCAAAAGGTGTAACATGGTCAAAATGAAGAGTCTCTCAGTTCTAAAGTGATTACATCGTTCCTCCAAATCGTCTAAACATTTGAACTTAGAATAATGTCAATAAATGGCCATACAATCCACTCTCATTGTAACACGTCTCATTTTGGTGTCCATTCATGACTACTAGCCTTGTTAAATACCTCTCAAATACATGTGATAAATGAATCCCTATATGCTCAAGCCATTTTCTTTTTGAGGATTCCTATATTGATAGAAATTCCTACTTTGATTTCTTGGTCTCAATAGACATTTCATCTTTCTACAAAGTTGTGGATGATGATTTCTAGACCATACCTAGACAATAATATCGCTCAAACATCCATGAGCCTCGTAATCTAAAGAATCTAACCAACATAGTATTTGTGAAAACGTCACATTCACATGTCCAAATTTTATCAAAGTCGTCACAAAGGTATGTTCTTTCAATCTATAGAAGTTCTACAATAAATGAAAGCACATGAGGAAGCTACAACAAAACTTTCCACTTTCAGTTAGAAAGTTATGAAAGAGGCATAATCCACTCAAACAAAAAGACTCTTTTTTAAAGTTAGTAAACTCATAATAGATTGAGGAAGGTTTTTGCCACCCATGATCCAAATTTTTTCTTGATACATTCACACTACCCCTACCATAGGGCCTCCATGGGGAGTGCTTTCATGTGAGTGGTGAGGGAGGCAAAATATTTGGAGTTTCACCTACTACTGTCCTATACATGTGGTATTTGGCATAAATAATATCATCTTTGTTTAGAATGATATGAGTGGGGAGTTCACACAATGTGCAATTAACCTAATGAATGCTTTGCTCGCCACAAGCTTGGCATGAGGGTTTGGAAATGATTTTAAATTTTGTCATTGAATTCAACATCCAATTTTGCCCCCCCAAAAAATGCAAGCATATTCCAAACATTGAGCATGATCTAAAACTATATTCTTGAATTGACATAGGTTTGAGTAATGAATTGATGGAGTCATTACGGAAGATTCTTGGGCATGGATGGAAGTATAAGAGGAAATTACTCACACAAATCAATGTCCAATGTTTGTGGTAATTTAAAAGGTACCTAAAACTCCAAACATTATCACACAAATCCAAGTAGTGAGCACATTCAATGTAGTATTTGTAGAACCATGTGTTGAAGCTCAATGGCTATCCCTATTGTCTTCCATTCCCTCCTCCTCGTTGTCACTAATATGTTCAATGCACTCCTTCGCATCGACAACTACAAATGGCAAGATGCGAAGATTGTATTCTCGGTGACCTATTGCGATGTGATGGTGTTGAGGTTGCAACCACAACCTTTGTGACTGCCTTTGCATATTGTGGGAGAATCATGCATGTGGGAGGGGACATGACATTTTCCATTCTCTTAAAGAGAAAACAAAAAATAGTTAACACTCATGATTGGAGAATAACATGTTAGATCACTTCAAAATTGAACAAACATGGAACAAATGGCAAACTCACGCACTCCATTGGGATTTTGTAGGAATTCTCTGAATAGATTCCTCATCATGGTTGAGGGACATCATCTTTGTCATTAAGTCACTACCATGAGGTGAGGATGTAGGATTGTGAGGTGGTGCGAAGATGGCATCAAATATGGTAGAGTCTCTTCAAATTCAATGAAGTAGCACCACTACACCAACAAACATGGATAAATGCACCTAAAATCCACATAGACATAGAGATTATATATATATATATATATATATATATATATATATAATATTTCACATGTAAATGCATAAGCATCAATAATTGTTCCCGGTTTAGTCAACAACTCTATTAGGAATTGCAAAGACTTTGCATATTTTTCTTGTCCACCTCTTTATGGCACATTCATTTTCATAAGTGGTGTTGATGTAGTATTGTGATTGAAGGTCAGTAGCTCTACTGGGACTCTCGCAACTAGCCATGTTAGCTAGCCCTTTTAGTCTACTACCTAGACCTTATTACTACCATGTCAACATTGATACTATTCTTGAAGGTTGTACCAGTGTTGCCTCGGGGAGATCACTCCATTGTAGAGTTGAACAACCACGTGCGATCATTTTAGATGTAAAAAATGTAAAAAATGTAAAAATCATCACCAAAATGGGTCACAATTTTATCAATTTTTTTTCATGAGTAGATATAAATGGTACATGTTACATAGTAAAAAATGGTGACTAAATTTGATGATTTGTTTTTTTAATAAAACATACCGTTTCTAACTAGAATGACGCAGAATTGAACTAAAAAAATTGCTACAATTAATGAATATGACTAAAAATTTCAAAAATATATACAAAAGATACCATCAATGGTTGTGTATATGTAGAAAAAATATCGTAAAATTTAAAATTATTTATGACATGTAATATAGGGGTAGCAAACTTTGTTCGCACGTGGTGTTCAACTCTACAATGGAGTGATCTCCCCGAGAGTGTTGCCCACGCCTTGATACTGGTTGAGACTCCTAGCTCATGATTTGACCTATGTACTAGTTATATGATTTAACTCTTAAATTACTCCCTTTTATACCGGCAATCTTATAACAACCTCACATATGAGTATACGTTTTTTGCCTTGTTGATCTACCATATTTACTTCTCACTTCCTAATGTAGTATATTAAGACCAAAGTTATCTCACTATACTATAGAGGGTGGGTCCCTAGCCAATAGTGATATTGAGATGTTGACCAACTTAGTCCTCTTCTTTTTTTAAACTAATGTAGTAGCTACTTCTTGCTATTAGGAATTGAAGGTTAACATGCATTAGACTTGTTTCTTCGATACTTCTTGGCATTGATTGCTTGCACAAAGACAACTAATACTATAACCACAAACAAGTTAGGATTCCTTTCAAACCTATAAACTAATTTTTTCAAGGACCAACACTGTTACATTTATTAGTAAGGTCGTACACCACAAACCTCCAACACTCCCTTCTATTGTTCACCCGCTTTTACACTTTCTAAGTAGGTACTAAGATTTGTGGCGTAAGAAACACGATCACGATCCTAACCACCACTTATTGTGTACTTAGCTTAAGGGTTACAACACTGTTCTTATACTTTTCTTCCTAAATCTTTTCCTTTGGCGATAGTTGTAATTGCCTCCTCAAAATTAACAAACCCAAGTTTACCTTTGGCTAACTACTTAGTAAAGCAAAACCACTTACCATGGAAGCCCATGCTTAGCCGTTGAATTTTTTCTCCCTTTCATATTAGTCATCATATTAATTGTCCAATTGAACTTATCTCCATTTTTATGGGAAGCATTTGAAATCATCAAAAGAAATATTGCACAATCATTAAGATAACCATAATCTTGATATTTGTAAAGGATACAAACTTCAATTTTCTGGTCATGTTTCAGGTTCACTATCAAAGCCCTAGGGGGTCATGCGGGTCTCTTGCAAAGCATTTGGAGAAAATAAATAAATTTTGAAAGAAAAATTCATTCTAACCAAAATATTGATATTTTTATCCTTGGCATGAGGGAAGCTAGTAGTGAGCGATGAGTTGGTGAGCAGTAACATGTGAGGAGTGAGCAATAACACGAGATATAAGTTTTTATTTTTTGAATATGTCTCATACAATTCTAATAGTTTTGCTATATATGGAATACAAGGGGACATTTGGCGTTTGAAAAATAAACTCTATTATTGTGGAATTCTTACTCTACATTTTGTCAAGGGGTCTATTACCATGTAATCAACTAGCTTTTGTAAATCTAGAAATAAGCTTCAATATATTATTGTAGCTTGAATGTTAGTAAATGGAGCTTGAAAATAGCTACAATTACCTACATATATTGAAAGATCAAAAAATTTAAATATCAACAATGTACTAACATCACATCTTGATTATATATTATTAACTATCAGTGCTCGACAATAGTTGCAACCCTATATCATTTGGGTATGATGCGCATGACCTTGTTGTAGTTCAAAGTTACAGCTGCATACATGAAGGTGTTTGCTATTATGTAGTCAACCTTGATATAGATACATGAATACATGCTACAAATGTGTTTGTAGTAAACCCAGTGGCATTTCTTCCCCCACTGTGGTTTACATTGTATGTGTTCTACTCTCCCATTTGGTCATATGCTTTGCAACATGTGCATTTGGATTGTGCCAAGTTTTTGGAGTTGGAAACCAACATCTTCTAGATTAAATATCCCATTTCAAGGTTTGCTTACAAATTAAATACCTCATTCCCAATTCACTTTTGTTTTCAAATTTAAGAAAGGCTATAAATATTTTTTCATCTATATAATGTAACTCATGGGAATTTGACCATGTAACATGCGTCATTGAACCTAGGGAAATGATATAATCTAGATTTACCAGCAAAGAATTGTTTAAGTCATATGGTAAAGCATAAATATTATCATTTAAAAAAAATTAGGATTACAATTTGTACATCTACCTCTACTTTAAAATTCTCAATAAACATTTTATTTGTGCACGACAAATTATAATAAGCAATAACTCCCTCTTACATATATTATAAACATTAATGCCTCTAAAAATCCCCTTTTACACACTCATGTTATTTAATTTGTGGTCTCCAAAGAACATATTTATCTCTCCAAAAAAAAATCATAGCACCTTATTGATTTGTACATAACTAGGTGGAGCAATACCTCTTCCATATGTATACTATGTAAGCCAAATTTTCAATAGGAGCCTTAGCTACTAGATTGTAGACTTGTAATGTATGTACTTTGTGTATGTTAGGTTCAATTGTTGGATGCAAGCACATATATTCCAGAACAACAAAAGTTGTTAGTCAAACACTAAAATTTGCAACAACTAGTGCTAAACATTTACTTCTCCTACACCGTCTAAGTAGCGATAGGATCAATGAAATTGATAAGAAAATCGTGTTGTGTATAACAGTTGGGTGCAGTCAAATCAAGATCATGCACTTTATACCCCAAATAATTACCCTCTTAACACATATGTATACCACAACACATACTAGTTGTCCTCCCTAAGAACCTATCAAGAGCATGTGACCGGTTCTTTGTTTGTAATAGAAGGCCATAATCTCAATTGTTTTGAAAGATTGTGGAAGCCTTCCTTTGTGCCAACATTAGAATACAATCACCAATATAACGTGACATGGTATTGTGTTTCAACATCCCCCATTGTATTGTGTACATCTAATTCTTGCAAGGTTTTTGTGCTGAAATTGTAGCCACAAATACATATGTTGTTGGGTGATCTTGATCAAAGAGACTTATCCAAATCATAGTTGGGTTGCAAAATCTTTGGATTGCGTATCACAACAATCAACAATCTGTATTGTATATAATTTGCTATCGCATCCATGGCATGAAATTATGGTTTTATTTTTAAAATGTTGGTCATGATCACATCTTTTTAATACTCGAACTTCAAACAAGAGGCCCTTAAGGATCATGATACAAGCGATTCATCATTTCGATACCCATTGGAATGAAATTATTGAACCCCTAAATATATCAAGGTCAACGTAGATAGGTCAAGGGCTCGTTGACATGAAGCATAATCTCTCTTCAATGAGTTTAGGGTTTAAGGTTTGGGGGTTGTATCCCATTGATTATGGTATTGGAAGTCAATAGGACTAGAGATGAGATTGCACAAGCATATACACATACACAAAGGCATATGAAATGCTTGAAGTGAGATGGTCTCATGCTCTCCTTGCTTTGCCTTTTATTGCTTTTCTTCTTTTCTTTGGTTCATACAAACAATATGGGATAACTCTTATCCCTCTTCGGACTAGCGTTGTGGCCTTACTCTAATCTTATTATTTCTCATGCCTCTTCCATTACATTTCTATTGACTACGAGCAATCTAATGCTCTACCTTCTACATATGGGACAATCCCGACATTCCTCACAGACTATGGAGTTCTCACCTCGACCATAGCAGGTAACATTTAATGTTCACATTCTTTGATTTCAGACAACTATCCTACTCAACTCTTATTTGTGTTCATTGACACATTCAGTAAATAAGATTATTAACAACAACTTCCTCAAGATTATTTAACACTTGTCCGGGACTTCACATCCCAGGATCTGGTTTGAAGATTAATTTTGTCCTGTCATTCTCTATTAGTTAATCAATTGTTCAATACTATTCCCTTCTTGAGAATCATACAATATTTTAGAACAATAATCCTGATCGATTATGACTCATGTTTCTTCCCTAAGTCTGGGTTTCATGACCTTACAACTTCGAGCTCTTGTAGAAACTATGGTTTCCTCGTTCTGACCATTTACACAGTTTCTCACTCTCTAGTTCGCGACTAGGCTAGGGCTTCACTTTGTGTTGATATTTCCTCTTCCCCTCAAAGAGATGAGCAATTGAACCTGCACTAAGGCAATTAAGATCTGTCTTTGACAATCCAACACCTATGGTAACCTGGCCTATGATCGAGAGCTACACATTGGTGAATTTTCAAAATGACCTCTTCTATGGTAATGAACGATTTAATTTTTTCATGCAAGGTTAAATGAAATATTTGTCTATTTCAAAAATTTGGAAATTTTTAAAATTAATTTTGAATTAGATATGATTTTTTAAAGATGTTCCCTAGGGTATCTTATGATAGACCTAAAGAAGTTTGACGTCAATGCTAATACAACCTATGAGCATTCTATAATTATCCACAAGCAAGTAAGAGGTTGTAAGAAATCCAACATTACTAAGCCGTAGACTGACTTTGACCTTACTATGTCAAGAGACATCCTAAACGAAGAACTAATCTCATCCAACACATTGTGGCAAGGTCTCATGTGCCTTGAACCGAGACCTATGGGCCTTGAACCGAGACCTATGGGCCTCCTCCTCCTTCTTCCTCCTTCCCCCTCTCTCTCCTCCCCTCTCTCTCGCTCTCCCTCCATGTCATTAAATGCATTAATGTGAGGTTAGTTGAGCTATAAACATGTCATCCACCTAGGGAACATTTCCTCTAATTTGTTCCCTAGAGCTCGGTTCAAGGTCAGGTATCGGTAATAGGCTAGGATACCATACATCTTATAAAATTGTCATGTACAGTTATCCTCAATGACCATCCTTATTCAATTTAAGAGCTTCGCACTCTGGAACTCTTATAGACTATGGTACTGCTCAAATTCTTACTTTACTCTAGTTGCTCTCTTGCCGATAGATAAAAACATGTGTTCAAGCATTCACATTTGATTATGAGTGGAAGCAGGTAATGACCAACAATAGGGTTTCACACCCAACTGACGTTATTCAAACAAAAGCCCTCATCCAATAGGACAAACATATCAATTTCACTCTCTTCCTGAGAGCTCAAACATTTGTTTTCCAGAGGGATTCAGAGCCAACTGTCACAATCTAATGAAACACATAAAAGACAATTTCTCATAGAAAGAAGGGCTTCACACCCAAAGTTCCACACAAACAATTAAGATACAAAAGGAATTTGCTCCCTTCTCGAGAGTCGAAACCGTTGATTTCATTAAGGAATGCTCATACTTAAGTGAAAATCATACATGGTACTTTTCAGAAACATGGCTTCCCACCTAATGTTGAACATGAGACAATTGTTCTACTCAAGCTCAAAAAATCCACTCTCTTCCCGAGAGGGATACAATTTTTTTGATACATCTACTTGAGTATATTAATAACAAAAATTGCTCCTTTTGACTATGGCCTACATGGTTAAATGGGAGAGGGGAGCATAGTGCCCGACCCTCAAGAGTGGTAATTGTCCATAGCCAAAGACTCAAGAGGTTTTTCTAATTTCCCGCATGTCTATGGCCTCTTCACTAACACTCTTGCTAACCCTTGCCAATGGTCCAAATGTTCATGTTTAGCATAATTACTAATTCTCTTTTGGTTTAGTAATCACTTATATTAATGTGTCTTCACTAATTCAAGATCCAAAATGAAGATTTAAGCTCAAAACATCATCAAAATTCAAAATTTGAGCTAATCTAGCCAAAAGGTTGGATTATAGTCAACATCCAAAATTCATGCACAAACACAATTTTTTTCTCTGGTTGACACCCAATATTCCAACAAGATGTTGCCCCAAAAAATAGAAGTCAATCCCCTCATGCAAAATAAAAAGATTCAACACTTTGAGCACCCAAAAGTTGGCTTCAAAGTTTAACGTAATTTTCAAATGCTCTAAAAATGGCTTCAAATCCTTTCCAAAATATTGAAAGTATATTTGACTAAAAAGAACAAATATTAATTTTGGTTACAAATGTTTTTCTTTTCTTCACTGATTTATAAATCAACTCATATTGTTTCCCAAGGCTTTAAAATGATTTTACAAATCTTCAAAAAATTAAAACTAGTCACCTCAATGCCAAGATACCTAATATCAACATTTAAGTGCCCTTAAGATTCTCAAAAAGTTTCCTTTATTTTCCTCAAATTGTTTACAAATGGCCTTCACAACACTGCCCAGAGTTTTCAAAGTGATTTTGAAAACTCTCGAGAAATTTGAAATTAGTCATCTCGGTGCTGAGATGACTAAGATCAATATTTTGGTACCCTTCAAGTTTTGAGGCACACAAAGAGAGAAGGATTAGCAAGTAAGAGAGGTGACCACAATTGCAGAGAGATTAATGGGGATTTTTCCAGTTGAGGTTATACAAACCTATATTGTGCATGCATGTCTGAGGACTCTTGGCTATGTAGATCCAAGTAGTTGAACTACAACAGAAAACAATGAGTTGATGGAGTAGTTGCTTGCCTTAAAGCAGACGTCCACTCATTGGAAGGACATAGTGGACACATCCACATAATATGCAACATTGCGATTGACATACACTGTTGAATCCAAACAATTTGTGTATTTTGCAGGTCCCCATGCTTAGCGTTAGCATTGCAGACAATTGGAAGTGGTTGAGCAAGTCACACAAGGTGTTGCACACAATTTTCCACAAGTTGTATGATAAACATCTATGGATCTTTCCACCTACAATGTAGGTTGTCTTCACGATGCTCTGATGCTATCCTACTTCAACTTGGAGGTGTTGCATGGGCATTGCAATCTGGAGAAGTTATTATTCTAGGTGACTCCCATAGAGTGCATCCCATCAAGAGTGGCACATGGTTAGGGTTTAAAGTGGCAGTTGAGGGTTGTAGGTGGGAGATTTGAGTTGTGAGTGTGATTTCAATTCCTCAAGCAATTTTCACTTGGATAAGGTTCATTACTTGTGACTTGGACTAATGGCAAATGATCCTCGATAAGAGCTTAAGCCTAAACTTTGGCATGTAAATGTCATGTCACGTTGGAATGTTTTTAGAGGCTTGCTTAGAAACAAATGTTTCTAAACACTAGCTTTTGACCTTAATGAATACAATGTTGTTTTGAAATGCCAACTCTTTGATAATTTGTGGCATGTTTGTTTCTATATGGCAACATGTTTTTGTTTGCTTTGTATGTTTGTTGGCTATTGTTGTTTGTATGCTATGAGGTGGTGCAGGTGATACATAACACATTATAAAGATAGCACCCTAGCAAAAGTGTAATGAAGAAATTACAATTAATGAAAGGGTACCAACATAATTAGAGTTCTAGAATATTATGTAACAATAGCATACCTTAAATTGTGTTCGGGAAAAATAATACCCTCTTGAAAATTACCCTTATGTCTCATGATGTATGCTAGTAATACATAAAGTGCACCCCCAAGTTTCTTTAATTTGCAGTTGACTAGGGGGTTGACCACGTCAATTTACCCTTGGGTAAATTGTCGGACATACCCCCCACCAACGTTGACGTGAAATCCATGTGATGGATGCCATGAAATGACAACACAATACAGATCATCACTCTAAACTTACCATCTTTTCATTACATCTTTGCTCATAAATAAGAATTTTGCCAAACATCACTTCAAGAATGATATCCTTGCATGTGAATACTATTGCATGATTGACATATTTGCCTCATGCATTCATGTAGACTTATATTCGTTTTTATTTGTGTTATCTTATGTTTCTTGCCCTACAATACTGCCACCTATTTACTTGCTTTGGTTGTTTGCTCTCATACTCTCAAAACAAGACCTTATTCCATACTTCTACATGTTTGGCCCCCCATCATCATGTTACACTTCTATAATTCATGTCACTTTCATGATGTAATACACTTTTAATTTTTAAAAACAACATATAAAGCACCTTCTTTTGGATCAGTTTCTTACATTCAACACTTTGTTCAGATTTTTTTGTATCAACTCAGGCTCTAATTTATGCTCATAAAACATTTTACACCTAATGACATGTGGATGTTGCCCACCCTCCTAGTCCTCATTCAATATTAATTTTACACCACAAACCAATTCATACCTATAAAATCACATCGGTCCATACACTAATAACTACTTCCATTTAATTTTATCACAACCAACAATCACAAACACCTATCTCTTTCCAAACAACATAACCTACATATCACCTAAGTATGCAACTTGACACGTAGCACACCTCAAATGCAAAATAGTGGACCTTTGCCTCTAGTAACTTCATGAATCTTCCAAACCAATTTCATAAATCTTTTTGCACTATCTTTTTGCACATACGTGGTTTTTGTATCCTCAACTTCTCACCTCCTCATTTTGCATTCTTTGACTTCTCGTTGTTCATTGGTTCCTCTTTGTTTTGTGTTTACTTGGAAGCCTCTAGTCTTAATGTCGATTTTCTTATGGTCTTTCAATATAGTACCGCAAAGCCAGAAGCAAGCAGTGCCGGTTCTTCTATGGTCTTTGATTACTGTACATCGAAGTAAGCAACACGAACCCAATATAGTTGGAATGCGCAATCTTGTGGATTTGATTGTGGGAAGAGTGTTGATTGTGTGAGCAAAAGCGCATAGAGTGTTTGCAATGATTGAATGTGTTTGAACGGTGCAAGGTTGGATAAGAGAGGTCAATCCAAATTTTGGTAGAACTAGACATGAGGAGCAATTAGGAGAATCTTATACATGATGTGCCGTTCTTTGTGAAATAAAGTAATATAGTTCATGAAATCGATTTTGTGAAGTTTTGAATATGGGTACCAAATCATGAAATTGTTCACAACATGTAGTGAAATTGGTTGAAAGTTCAAGCTAAATTGGTTGTCTATATAGTGAACTTGGTGTACGATTCCAATGAAATTGGTAGAACCTACTACTAAATTGGTTTGTAAAATCATGAAATTGAGTTTGCAGTTCTATGAATTCATCTTACCGAAGGAGTAGTTCAGTTACTTATCCTAATTGAACACTTACATTGAGTGATATGTGGATCAAAAAATGGACACCAAAAACCCATTTGTATAGTAGATATTGGACTACATGCTTAACTATTATATGTTCAATAGTCATCATTATTTCATGAACATACAGTATGTGATCATTTAAGACAAATTTTATTTTGACTATGATCGTGAATACAATATTGATACGAGCTCCAAAAAATTAAGCAACTCTTTAAGACGGGTCTGCGGTTGACCTTACCGAGTGGGAGAATTTTGCACTCTAAACGTCCAAAAGATCTCATCCATTACAGGTTGGAATCCCAGATTCTTTGGGCACTAGATAAACGCTGCCCTTGAGCTTATTGGACAGTGGAGCTATAATACATCCACAGACCACATATATGGATGAATGTCTTGGCTAACTCTAGCCCTATTTATGGATGAATTCTGTTCCCAATTCAAACTGTCAGTATATCCGGCTGGGTGAACAATACCCGCCGAACAGCGTGGGTCGCCGCGCATCCAGCCCGGCCGGTGATCAAGGCGCAAACCGGGTACCCGGCCACCCCTCACATCTCGGCCCGAAAGTCCCGGCCTGAAATTCAAATTTACGACGGGTTCGGCACCGGACCCCCGCAAAACGCTGGGAACCTCCGGGAACCCGTTGGGAACCCGCACAGGACCCTGCAGCCTAGTAACAGGAGACAGAGAGTCGTCGCGACGACAGTTTGCATTCGTTGCGTTCATTGTTTGGGGAATTGAGCTTCGAGATTAGTAGTCTTCGCTGGGATTTGTGCTTGCCGGAAATTCGGGGCGCTGTATCTGCGCTGTTGTCGTGGTTTAATAGCAATGTGTTTAAGCTCCTTGGATCTGGTGCCCCATAAACTCTGTTTCTCTGGGTTCTATGTACATATAAAGCTTGCGGGGGCGAGGGACTTTGAGCTTTGAAGCTTGCTTGGCTTCAGAGCCATTAATGTTACATCAGCATTTTGTGATAGTGTTGGTTGCGTTGGGGCTAGAGGTTTGGTGATGAAATCCGTCATCAGGTTTGGATGGGGTGGGGTTTTTATGTAGGCAAATAAATATGTGTGTGTAAGGGTGAGTCAATGAAGCTTGCGTTGAATTGCTTCTAGGGTGATGACGAACACATGTTTGCTGCTGTTTTTGAAGCCTAGGTTGAGTTTTGTTCTTAGTAGGTAGTTTCCTGTCTTGGAGACATGGAGGTCTCGAGTCGCCTTGACCGATGAGACTCACTCGCATGGGCGATGTTCCTTGTCTCTCTAGTTTAGTGTCTGCAATTTAGCTCGCCTCTTGAAAGAAAGAAAAAGGCTCCACTCTTGTAACTGGTCAAATTAAGCCCTCCAAATTTATGAACTCAGCTGAACCAAAAAGAAAGCGCTCTCGCGTTTATAATATCACCAGTGTCAACCGCAATTGCAAGAGGTAGTTACCCGAATATCATAGCAATTTGCACTAGGTAAATTATCCTGATGTAGAGTTCTACTCCTGGACACCGAGCATACTTTATTCATTGAATGGGGTACGTGGTTGTAAGTTATGATGGTTCGACAAAGAAGTCCATAAGAGGCAGTTGCCGTTGCTACTACACACGGATGATGTTGGAGGTAGAGAAAAATTGAGCACAGAAACACAAGATGCCGCCAGCCAGACGCTCGAAATCGGTTATCCAGACGCCACGAACAACGACAACAAGAGGACTTGATCGCAGTCCAAGCGCAGACCCCACAAGGCGAGAGAGAGCGCTTCGCAGTACTCCGTCCACAAGGTTTGCATTAATGAGTCACAGTGTGGCTGAAGAAGAAGAAGAAGAAGTGGAGGAGGAAGAATTCTCCTTCCACCCTACCCCGAGTGCATCAAGGTTCCACGATGAGACAGGGTCGCAACAACAATACTTGAGCTCTGTGCTATCGAAGAGCAGCCATCCGAGTGTTGCTTTGCAGTCTCCAAGGGTAACGAGGTCTTCCGCAAGGTCAAGGGTGTCGAGGGCGAGCAATGTGGAAGCTGAGAGCCAGACACCGAAGGAAAATACTGATCCCTCAGGAAGTCATAACTGGATTAATGGGCTGAGAGGAGAAGGCGGTGAAGAGGGTAAAGCTCCTGTCACACGGAGCAGGATGGTGCAGAGTGTGGTACCTGTCAAACATGTCTTTGCCATGCAAAACCATGTCCCAAGGTCTGCTTTCCACATTTTCTTCTTCTCACAACCTCTCTGGAGTGATGTATTCATCTTTTAGGATACATGAAGTGCATGTGGATTTTTGTGGTTTAGTCATGGTGCTTTATGGGTGTTGATGAGAGAGTTGGATGTGCATTATCTTTCGCAGCCTACGAAGTCCCAGGGTTTCTTTTCCACCTTTCGTTTTTCTCACAAACTCTATGGACTGAGCAGGAATCTGATCATTTTTTAAGACACATGAAGTGTATGTAGGTTTCTGTGGTTTTGTCGTGGTGCTTTATGGGTGTTGATGAGTAAATTGAATGTGCATTATCTTTCGCAGCCTACGAAGTCCCAAGGTCTGTTTTCCTCCTTTTCTTTTCTCACAAACTCTATGGAGTGAGCAGGAATCTGAGCATTTTTCCAGGGAACAGGAAGTGTATGTGGATTTATGTGGTTTAGTCATTGTGCTTTATGGGTGTTGATAAGTGAGTTGGATTTGCATTATCTTTCGGAGGCTAAGTTGGTTTCGAATTTGGAGTATTGTGTTACTGGTGGGATGGTTAGGCAATTGTCGCCAGGGTGCGAGGAAAGGCTTGGTTCTTCAATCTCAAAGTATTGGACCAGGTTGTTGGGAATCTTTAAAATATGAAGTCTAATGAAGTCTGGGGTTTATACAGGTCAGCCGTGTCGGAACAGCGGAAGGGGAAGACAATGGGACTAAGAGGTCGACACTTAGGCGACGAACTTGAAACTCTTGGAGGGGAGGATCATGCAGGAGGGGCTGGAACCCGCATCATGGTGTATGTCCGGCTGCGGCCCATGTCCAAGAAGGAGAAAGAAGCAGGTGCTCAAAGCTGCGTGCGTGTTGATCACAAGCGGGACATCTATTTGACAGAATTTGCAAATGAGAATGACTATTTACGTCTCAAGCGCTTGAAAGGGCGACATTTTGCGTTTGATGCAGCATTTCCTGATACCACTGCCCAGCAAGAGGTCTACAGCACGAGGTGTGTCTGGATTCTGCCCACATTTGTATTTCACCATATTTGGGCCATTTTTAAACATGATGGTCACTCACGTTTGCTCGGTGACCACCATCATCATAGCCAAAGTAACCTTAGTCCGTCGATGTCAAACATAAGTTTACGACATTTGGAACACGATGGTCACTCTTACCATTTCAATATGTTTCTCAACCCACGTGCTCGGTGACCACCATCATAGCCAAACCGACCTTAGTCCGTCGATGTCAAACATAAGTTCATGCCATTTCCAAACAGAATGCTCACTCTTAGCATTTGAGTTTGATTCTCACCCATGTGCTCGGTGACCACCATCATAGTGGAACCAACCTTAGTCCGTCGATGTCAAACATAAGTTTATACCATTTCCGAACAGAATGGTTTCTCTCAGCATTTGAATTTGATTCTCATCCATGTGCTCGATGACCACCATTAGAGTGGAACCGACCTTAGTCCGTCGATGATGTCAAACCAAAGTTTATGGATTACATTCTGAAACTCGGAGGGTGCAGTACGGCAGCTCTGGTGGAGGGAGTATTACAAGGGCGGAACGGGTCGGTGTTCTGCTATGGTGCTACAGGAGCGGGGAAGACGCATACAATGCTGGGTACAGTCCAGAATCCGGGAGTTATGGTGTTGGCTCTCAAAGACCTCTTCAATAAAATAAAGCTGCGGAGCACCGGTGAACATGTTGTCAAGCTTTCCTACCTGGAGGTATACAACGAGACCGTCAAGGATCTGCTCTCACCGGGCCGTGCACTCGTTCTTCGGGATGACGGCAAACAGGTAAATCTTAGAGCACCTCCTATGGTCACTTTAAAATGATTCTCTCAGCAATCGGCTTACAAAGTATTTTGAGCCAATGCTGCATACTTCTCTCACACATAGACAGGATATATATTATAAATCTCTATTGCTCACTGATCCGATTATTGAGAGAGAAACTACCTTCTAAAGTCATTCAACCCTCATCTTGAGGTTGAGACAGGGATTGGAGGGTTACCTCTCTCTCAATAATCGGTGGACAATAAGTATAAGGCTTTGTGGGTGTGGGTGGTATGGTATGAGCATGAGGTCTTGCCCTCAAAAAACATAGAAAGCCGATTTTTGAGAGAAACATTTTCCAGTGATCACAGGAGTTGCTCTTGCTCTGGAGGGACTTTCCTTGGCGCACCATCATAGGTGTAAGATATAACGATAAGGATTTGAGGATGCGTTGATGTATCAATGTGTTAGGAATGAATACTAAGGCATTTGTCATTTTTCCGAAGGAAATAATTGTTGTTCAGGGAGGCAACTTACACGTTGACGCCATGTCTTGGTCATGGTTGTCGCTATGGAATACGAGGTTTCTAGTCTTCTGACCTCGGTTTTCTTTGTGTGACCAGGGAATAATAGCAGCAGGGATTACACAGTATCAGGCATATTCAGCTGATGAGGTATGGAATCAGCAGTTGCGTCGATAGGTGGTTGTTGTTGGCTCTGAAGGATGTGATCAAGGAGTAACCTGCAGTGGTTTTTTATTCCCTCAACTTTGATTTCTTATTTGGGTTGCAATGTCCAGATCATGACACTGCTGCACAGGGGCAACCTGAACAGGACAACAGAACCAACTCGTGTCAACGAAACTTCCTCACGATCTCATGCCATTCTACAGGTGCGTGTCAAGCTCAGGTCTACATGGTAATGTGGGGATATTAGACCAACTTTGTTGAATTCGCTTCGGCTTTGGTAGTATTAGGTGCTTGTTTGACTTGGGTAAGACCCATTAGTACTCTTTGAGCAGATTCGCGCAGGAGCCTACTTTCACGACAAATTGCAACTTATTCTGTTCAACAACATCCATCCCCGAATATATGTGAATTGGATTATGTGGTTCATACTTAGGGATCATAAAGAGACGGCATGTGGACTTGTGGTGCAGGTAGTTGCAGAGTACAAGATGCAGCAAGAGCTGGGAGTTGTGTCGCGAGTTGGTAAATTGTCTTTGATCGATTTGGCGGGGTCAGAACGAGCACTTGCAACAGATCAACGGACACTTCGGTCAGTAGAGGGTGCCAACATAAACCGCTCTCTCCTGGCTTTAAGTAGTTGCATCAACGCACTATGTGAGGGGAAAAAGCACATTCCTTTCAGGAACTCTAAGCTCACTCAACTTCTCAAGGTTAGTTGTGAAGTTTTTGGTTTGCGCTTTTGATGTGAGCATGCCACCCTTTACAGCTGCCATAATGACTCTTGGTGAGATCTGGCACATCGGAAAATCTCACTGGCAACCAACTAGGAAACATCAATGGGGTCAAAAACTACAGTCGGGAGGTTTCTCAGTAAACCTCAGTATACCTCAGTCTCCGAGTTCTTCAACTCTCTTAACCCTTTCTCAGATATGAAATTGTGTTCGCGTTCTCACAATTTTCATCGAGTCAGTTGACACTGGCATCCATGGCACACTTTGCTTTTATAGCTGATCGGGCCATCTTGACAGGATTCTCTAGGAGGAGCATGCCAAACAGCCATGATAGCCAATATCAGTCCAAGCAACGGCTCTTTTGGAGAGACCCAAAACACTCTCCATTGGGCAGACAGGGCCAAGGAGATTAGAACCAAGGTGGGAATTTGAAATCCTGAAGATTGAGGAATATCTAGCGAAGTTATCTCAAATGCCTTGAAGACGAAGACGTATTATTGTCCAATTTTCTGATTGTGCAACCTGTGTCTAGCCCATTGATTATGTGACAACGTCATTGTGCTTCAGGGTTGCGAAGCACAGGAAGAGTTAAGCGTTCCAGAGGATGATGCTGAGAAGTCGAAGCTGTTGCACCGAATGCAGAAAGAGAATCAGCTGCTCCGAATGCAGGTTGAGCAGTTACATGAGAAGGTGGTTGGGGGCAGTCCCTCCAGGACCACCTCAATGGAATGTTCTCAAGGCTTGGCGGAGCTAGAGAACGTCGTGCAAGTGACCTCGCCGCCCTTTGCTACGACGATGGTCCCATACTCTCAAGAAAGTCCCTCATATGTAACTTACCGCAATTATCTTATCACTCTCGGGTATTGGTGGATTGATCGATGCGTAGTGACTGCATTGAGATGCAGTCTGACAGATGTTATAGTCAAGCACATGGTCATTTCTAATTGTGTTTGTCTTCCTTAACTTGTGCTAGTTGGAAGAACTGCTGGTGGCGCGAAGTTGACAAATATGTAAATGATGAACCTTGGACTACATATGTCGTCTTGATGCTCTCGAGAATCGTAATTTATGTCTGTATCTTGTCAAGAAACAAGGTAGAGTATAATCCGGTCAGCATTGAGCTGGCTTCGTTTGACGAGTTTTAGGTTCAGGCTTTGATGGAATCTTTAATGCTTTGGGTACAGGCAAAGACACCCGGACGGCTGCACAGCACTCTGAGCACTAGGGAATTTCCAGAGAGAGTGACTTCAGAACAGACAATTCGGGACCTGCAACGAACAATCCAGCTACTGGAGATGGACATCGACCTCCTGAAGAGAGAATCCAGTCAACGAGAAGAGAAGCAACACCAGGCACACATGCAGGAGCTAAAGAAAAAAGATGAACTGATACAGAGGCTCTTACAAAAGAGCTCAAACGACGAAATCAGAAGAAGATCCATTTGTACACCAGCCAAGCGCGACGAGAACAACACGGTTGGGTCCAAACGAAGTGCCCTTGAGCAGCGAAGGTTGAGCACACCGGCAGTGAACATGAAGTCAGTTTCTGGTCTTCCTCCCACGGGTTCGAAGCTCTATAACCTGAGTGGCCGCGTTACAAGAAGCCAAGTGACCCCTAAGGTTACGTTGAAACAGAGTCTTAGCTCTCCAGCCAAGAAAACGGCTGTCAAGGGGCTTGGCCCGGAGAGTGCCAATCGTAAACGAACCTTCTGGGATATAACAAACTTGAATACATCGGCGGAGATGGTCCCTTCCAAGTCCACAAGGAGGAACACGACTGCGGCGGCTAAAACCCCATCCATGCTCCTACAAGTAAGCCAGCCATTTCCTCTTCCCTTCTCTTGAGCAACCTCTGATTGCAGGATGTGCCTGAACATTAAGGTAGAGGGTATAAACCGTCACTATGAAGCGCTTAGCGTATATACTGTAATCAGATTCAAAAAGTGTAGAATGATTCTCTTGAGGAATTGAAAGAAAATTCCAATGCACCAAACCCAAAGTATGTCTCATTTGAGTTCCTTATGCAAAAGTCATATGGGTGCAAAGTTTTATTGGGAGATGACCCAAAACGAATACAGGAGCTAGATGATAGGGTACTGGACATTCTCAGAATCAATGTGTACCTATTGACCAAGGTTTTAGGGTCTTGGTTTTGGGTGGAGTTTTGGCTTTAGCATCATCTACCTTAGGGACATTTGGAATTTTTCATATACAATGTCGTGGGATTTCGACCCGAATCTGTGAAACGGCAAATCGGTTGGAAACAACAAATGCGAGGATGTGTTCATGTATTGTGGTCGAAAGATAATCTGTTCACAGATTGCGATTCACTTCCAACATAGCCTCTTGTTTGTTATTTCGACAGCTACTGATCGATGTCTGCCTGCTGCTTATAGTTTTTCCTTAATCTCTCCTTCATATGATGCAAGTGCGAGAAGCTTACTGACAAATTGGCACTCCCATCCTTGTTCTCAGCCGGGCTTTGCAACTCAGCGCCGACTTTCTTGAGGATTGCCTACCTTATCCTCGAAGTGCGACAGCAGTATTTGCAGCTCCAATCCAATCCTCTCCGATTGTCTGCCAATGTAATATGTCACAGATTTGGTCCTTTTACACATTGTCAATTTATTTCCAAAAAAATGAGTCAATTAAACAGGAAAATTAGAATCAGAAAAATTCCGTCATAGATTCGATACTGTACAGATTGGTTCCTTCCGCTTACCTGAGTATTCTTTAGTACTTTGATTACAACTCAATCATGATACACAGTGTGCAGAATACAAAGATTGAAAGACATGTAATTGAGTCAATCATATTCACCATTTGATGCAAAAGCTGTTGGACTTCATCGGGCATGTACTGATTTTTGCATTTTTGTATTCTTGAATTACTGTGTCCAGTGATTTGCTGCATTGCAGAGTTCTTATAGCAGTTACACTTCAGAGTTCATATCGATCACCAGTATTTCAAGAGGATTTCTATGTTTCAGTTATCACTTGCTAGAGGGTTTTGCTGTTAGACAGTCAATATTTCCTCAATTATTGTTCTTCTCAATCATATGATCTCAAGTTGACACATTGTGAGATCGTACATTCTTCACAATTTGTATCTTAATTCTGTACAGCTACATCAGAGAAAAGTACACCATGATTTGTGCTCTCTTTTTTAATTTTAAATACCTTTAGGATCAAAGGGGTGATAAAAGTTGCAAGCTAGTGAGTGCAGGTAAACAATATAACCTAGTTGTTAGCTGTAGAAAGCATTGAGATCCAGACAGTTATGAAATGCTTGGTGATCTTCAAGAGCAAGAATATTTAAACGCTGAATACATGACCACAATATCTGGACATGAATCATTTTCCTCATGTGAAAATGGCAAGAGAGAAGATGCTTTTGCTTTAGACCACCGCTTGTTAGACCGTTTTGAAGCTTTTATTCCAAAGGTATCTAAGTAGAAATGATGAATAACCATTCCTCTTCACATGGTCAAGCTCCAAAATTAGACTAAAGAGGCAGTACCTTTCACACTTCGATTATCCTATTTCAGATATATTTTGTGGTTCTGGCATAATTTGTGTGTTTCTGTCATCACTTGTCTATAGCTGGTGGGAAGTGTGCCTTATGAGCCTTGCTTACCTGTGAAAAAGTATTGTATAACAGAGTGGCGATGATATTCAAGTGTTTGGAGCAAGATGCATTTAGAAACAATATGAGCAAATCGTTTCTAGCATAAGGGAAATATTGTACAGCGTCTCTACACCGATGGCAGAGCTTCATGAATCATACACATCTTGTAGGAAGTGATCCAAGTGTGGTTAGTGTTTTTTTCTTTCAAAAGTCTTTGTCCTCCTTATCAGAATAGGTCTGGAGTACAAATTATGAATGTTGTATCCTTGCAGCCCTGAGAAAACAGAACTGTCAATCCATGAAGCTGACATGAAATGACTCGAACTTGGCATGGTAAGTCACTATTAATAAAATAAAATAAAAAGTAACGCCCGTATCAAGGTACCGGCGTGAATGTGAGCCCGTTAAGTCACTATTAACACTGAGGTTATCATTGCACCTCTTGGTTTTGTGTGAGGATAAAATGTTGAAGTTTTTGCATACCAGATTCCACAACTCCTAGGTATCTAGAAGGGATAAAAAAAAATTACTTCTTCACATGGTCAATGTTCAGAGATCACACTCAAGAGGGAGAAATTCTTCATCGCAGTTGCACCATCATACCGTTTTTTCATTGCAAAGGACACAGTTGCAGGGAATTGCTAAATCAACCACGTAGTTGCGTCGCATGGTCACATGACTTGTCAAAATTTGATTTGGTCATTGCACACATGAAGAGGAGCAAGGTATCAGCTTTATATTAGAAGTAATAAACTTGGCCAACTTGGATGACAAGTCAGAGTCTAGTCGACACCCTACATATTGACTGTGGTTGTTTTAACCAGTGTGTGGTCGATTTAACAATCCCCTAAATTGATTTGTTACAATTTTGGGAATGATTGTGGGCATAAGTTTTGCAAAAATTCTGTCCCACATTGTTTGGTGAATCATGCGAAAGCAGGATAAAGGGGTAAGAAATGAGATAGGTGGTGTAATTCATGGGCAATGATATAATCAAGGCACTTGAAGGGGCTGCCCTGCTCCTCAACAATCTTAAACCTCAGCTGAAGAGAAGTGTGCCTCATGAGCCTATTCCTTGTTTCTAAAGAAACTAATGATCTTCCCAAGTTTGGCTATGACATTCTATGGAGCATTCACAGTTGGATCTGACCTGTTTCTTTCAATCTGATGAGCAGATGAGATTATACACTATATGAGCCGTTTTAATTTTCTTTAATATAATATACTATTGACAGTATAAGTGGGAGTGTTGATGACTGTTCACTGCCACGTCGGATTTTTTAGATGCCAACTCAGTAGTTTAGTTTGAACTACACTGATTGTTACTTGCGGAGTTACGCAGTGCAATAACGTGTTACTCAGGGGTCCAATTTTTACTAACGAAAGTTCAATAGGTTGTTCGGATATTATAGAACATAAATGACTTTGCTTGGTAGAATATTACAATCTCATTAAATAGTTATAACATTGTGTAACTCCGATTAGTAACACACACTAATTGGGATAATTTGTGTAGTATTTCCTGCCTATTGTTTTTCTCTCTCTCAGCCAAACATGCTTTAGCACCTCTATTCAAAAGCATTTGTTGCAATAGTAGTTGTAGGTTAGAGAAACAATTTATTGATTGCATTGGTAGCATGTATGTAGCACTTCATTACAAGTGCATCAATAAAGCATTGCAAGTTTCATGTGGTTACAATTCATGTCTATCTAAATATCATCCAAATCCCACATACGGATGGATGATGACCATCAGCTACGGAGGAGGTTACATTAATGGATGGTAGGTTGGAGTATCCGGTAAGTTAACCCAAACCATGTTCAATATAAGGCCCGGTTTAGACTATAGTGAAGAAGTGCACTAGTCGAGAGTTTTAGGGGAATGGAGCGATAAGATTGGCTATGAAATGGGTTTCTCATCAGCCAGGGTTTCCACTATGGCCAAGACTTCTCCAATGGAGAACTTCAAGCATGGATGAAAATTTGACACGATTGTCAACATGGCAACATTCTTTACTAGGGAAGTTCTCTTAGGTTGAGCACATGGCCCAAGCTTCAACAGCCAGGGCAGCCCTTGGAGGACGTGGGGCGCAACCATAAAAAGTAAAAATATGAACATGATACTAAAAAAAAAAAGTAAAAACCGTATTGTTATCATCGGGTCAAACACATGCAATGTGTTTGTTGCATTGGGGTAAACACAAGTTGCATTTTTATTACATTCTACAGCTTGTGCAGTGGCTTGCATTAGTTGTAACATAGATTTAGTTGCACATTACCGCTACCCAACTAGTTGCCCGCCCTCCCAAGCAGTAATGCACCAAGGGGGTATCATTTAGTCGAGCTTCCTCTCCAAAAAGTATC
This sequence comes from Polytrichum formosum, assembly GCA_964035585.1. Classification (NCBI taxonomy): domain Eukaryota; kingdom Viridiplantae; phylum Streptophyta; class Polytrichopsida; order Polytrichales; family Polytrichaceae; genus Polytrichum; species Polytrichum formosum. Next base: position 22,784,199 of record OZ037935.1, on the reverse strand, counting down.
CATTTTTGCTTGAGTCTCAATTACATGCTCTTGCACAACAAACAAAAGACCCTCAAAGCCAACTTTGGTCAACGTTGAGTTTATTGTCACTTCCTAAAATTTATTTAACAAATAATGCTATCATTTTTTTCTTTTAAGAATAGAGGGATTAACGTAAGTGGCCCTATAGTTGTGGGCACTTTCAACTCCATATAAATTGTTGGCCATTGGTACAAATTGGGAATCATCTCATCGGTTAGCAATTGCAAATCACAAATATCATCATTTTAAGATTAAAATATATACAAAATCAAACTATAAATGATTTATCTTCTAGATGGTCACATAGAGCATGCCATTGTGTTGAATGTTGAACCTAGAATGATGTCCATATTTTTAATATATTTTATTTTATTTTGGTGCAAATGTGAATGTTGACCTTGATATTACCATCGGCATGAATTTTTGTGTTGCTTCATGATAGAGTTGGTCTAATCTACTGTATATGTAATCCCGAAATGGGCATCACAAGAATAAGACGGCCCTCAAAGACTAGGTATTGCCTCTTTTCATAGGCGAACACCTTGAACATGTGTGGACAATTTGGTCTACACCTATCTTCCCCAAGGGCAAGTCTTAGAATCCCACATGGTTGGTTGAAAATATAAGGTCCACCTGGAATACCCCTACTATGATTGGGTGGACCACATGTGATAGGGTGCATTGGAAATCAAGTACTAAGAAGGTTGTAACCATCTTGGCACTATTATGGCCTCAAACCTTTGAATTCCCATAGGATTCGGGTTAAGGCCTTCGGTTCAAGCAAGCCTTCAAATGGTGTTTATGTTTTTGGCACATAGTCCAATCTCATTGTAATATGTGTATGTTTAACCACGAGCCAGTCTCAACCACAAGCCTTGCCATAAACCTAGGCAGGGTTGTCTATCCCGCCGTTGTGACGGTGTCGTGCCGTCACGACGTGTCGTGTCGTGACGGACCCCTCCGTCACGACACAATAGGGTCCACGTAGGGTCAACATAGGGGGAGCCGACTAGGGTGGGTAAAATACTTACCTTCTTGCCAAGGTGGCGTCCTATGTGGCAGAAAACGTCGACGTGGATGTGCATATTTCCCCTGCCACGTAGACCATTTTGCCATTGTGTTTATCATTGTGTTAAAATCAAAGTAATAAAATATTACTAAGGAGGGTGTGGGGCGGACGGGGAAGGGGGGTGGAGCGGACGGACGGGGGGGGTGGTGCGGACGGGGAAGGGGGGTGGGGCGGACGGACGGGGGGGTGGTGCGGACGGTGGATGGGGGTGGAGCGGACGGACGGGGGTGTGGAGCGGACGGGGGAGGGGGGGTGGGGCGGACGGACGGGGGTGGAGCGGACGGGAGAGGGGGGGGGTGGGGCGGACGGAAGAGGGGAGGGGCGGACGGAGGAGGGCGATGGAGCGGACGGGGGAGGGGGGTGGAGCGGACGGGAGAGGGTTACGATTAGCGGACGGGTGGGGAACGGATAGCTAATCGTTCGGTCTTTCATCCGTTCCCCCCCGTCCGGTCCACGTTCCCCACCCGTCCGCCCCGTTCCCCTCCCGTCCGCGCCACGTTCCCTCCGTCCGCTTCTCGTTCCCCACCGTCCGCTTCTCGTTCCCACCCGTCCGCTCAGCGTTCCCACCCGTCCGCTCAGCGTTCCCCACCCGTCCGCCCCGCGTTCCCTCCCGTCCGCTACCCTCCGTCCGCCACACGTTCCCCACCGTCCGCTCCTCGTTCCCTCCCGTCCGCCTCACGTTCCCCTCCCGTCTGCACGCGTTCCCTCACGTCCGCTCCACGTTCCCTCCGTCCGCCACACGTTCCCCATCGTCCGTACCCCGTTCCCATCCAGTCCGCACCCGTTCCCTCCCGTCCGCCCCGTGTTCCCCCCGTCCGCCCCGCGTTCCCTCCGTCCGCTCGGAGTTCCCCTACGTCCGCTCCGCGTTCCCTCCCGTCCGCTTTCCGATCCCTTCCGTCCGCCCGCGTTCCCTATCGAATTCCCTTCACGTCCGCTCCACGTTCCCTCCGTCCGCCACGTTCCCTCCGTCCGCCACGTTCCCTCCGTCCGCCCGTTCCCCTCCCGTCCGCGCCTCGTTCCCTCCCGTCCGCGCCTCATTCCCTCCCGTCCGCGCCTCGTTCCCTCCCGTCCGCCCGAGTTCCCTATCGCGTTCCCCACCCGTCTGCTCCTCGTTCCCTCCGTCCGCCCCCTCGTTCCCTCCGTCCGCCCCCACGTTCCCTCCGTCCGCCCCCTAGTTCCCGCCCGTCCGCCCCTAGTTCCCACGTTCCCCATACGTCGTTTTCGTACCCTAAACCCTAATTCCGACCGGGATCCCATAATGATTGGACTCCTCGTTGCCTATATAAAGCCGTGAGGCTTTAGTTCCTACCACTTTCCTCTCCTCCCACCACATAGGGACCCGAGACCTTGTTGCGTCCCAAATGACAGCATCACCACGCGGGTCTCAAGGGGTTTGGGAGGGCAGGGCAAATTGTGGGGGAACCCTCGCAATTTTTTTTCCAGATTCACTCACTCCCGTGATTTTTATCACGAGAGATTTTCACACTCACTTATTCACGTGATTTTTATCACGACTCATTTTCAGATTCACTCACTCACGTGATTTTTATCACGATGGAGGGGGAGGGCATTGCTCCTTACGAGAACGAGGATTCGAGGGTGCACCGTGCTTGGCTCGTAGGCAATGCATCGGCGAATACTGCCGAGGGTACGGGAAGCGATCCCGGAAGTGGAAGTACTGCAGCACGTCCACCACGTCCAGATCCCTTTCAGTTTGACGAAGAGTTCTTGGCTGTTGGTCATTCGGGAGGCAACCAAACACGGGGAAGCCGTGGAACACGTGGGAGTCGGGGAAACAGTGGACATAGAGGGAGAACTGGAAGGGGACCAAGCTCAGGCAGTTCCACAGAAATACATGCACCGGCTCGTTCGGAGAACGTGCCACCACAATCTCCGACACGGCGGACATCAAGACCGGAGAGCCCTGCACGTGATGTACCTCAGGGTTCGGAGCAGACTGAAAGACGGGGATTAAAACGCCCAGCAGTTTCGGAAGGGACGGAGGACGGGTCCGCGGCATCGGGTTCGCAATCAAAGAAAAGGAAACATAGAGGCAAACGCGACCCGCGGACCGATGAGGCTCGAAATCATTGCAGGATCGTGTTGTTGGATTGGTTTAGAAGTAACAGCATGGTTTATTTGGAGAAAAAATACCTCAATGATGGTACAAAGGGTTTAGAGTTGGCGAGGAACGAGTTGATGCTTATTCTCACGGAAGCCACGTCTGGACCGGAGTTTGAGGAAGCTAGGGGCATGAGCGATTGGAACACATGGATTGAAAAACAAGCTGTGGAAGCAATCTACAATCCAACGATGTCATATGAGGCTATGCATCCTGGAGAGGGAAGTAGTGGTGGGAGGAGGTCCGAGCTGTACATTAAGCTAGAGAATTGGAAAAGAGGCGTAATAGCAGCAAAAGGCACATCCGCCCGCAACCTTCCCGTTTTTATTGACAGGCAGCTGGCAGACAACATTGCCACTCAGGGCCGGCATGGTGTCATATGGTTGCCTAGGAATGTGGAGATCAAACCCTTGGATAGGGAAATCTTCCAAGGGACCTTCGGAGTGGTGCGGAGAGTCACAATTCATGGAGCATCATTCATCCCTAACTGGATAGAGTGGGCTGGGAAGACCATGAAGGCCACGAATAGTCTGGAGAACTGAAAGGAGCGTTCGGTTGAAGCATTGGCATGCCCAGTAGATCATCCTGGGATAATCAAGCTACAATACCTCCACCCGAAAACATACGAATCCTATTCGATGTGGTGGAATGGAGGCTCCTTGAAGAACATGAGGGTCTATGACCACCAAGTTCCGGAAACCCACAAGCGCACAATCCTTCAAATGCCTGGGGCAGACTTTGAAGCACGGAAACGGTTGGTTGTATATCGAAGGCATCGAACTTATTTGGCATGGGCTCTAATGTGCATTGTGGATGTAGTGCACAAGCATGACGTGTTGCACAATGACCTTAATCCCAACAATGTCATGCTGCATTTCCCACAAGACCGTGAGAACACGGTTTTCATTGGTGTGTGTGATTGGGGGATGACATCATGGGGAGATGAAGACGCACCCTCCAACTATGGAAAAGAATCAGTGGATGAGATGAATAAGCACCGCATAAAATACAACTATGCTGGTCCAGAATTATTCCATGTACGAGGGCAGCGTGGAACATCTACCTCTCCGGTGAGGATGGCTCGGAAACATAGGCACACGTTTCTCTCGGAGTCCTTCTCAGTGGGTGCTTTGGCAAAGAAGATTTATGCCATGGATTCGACTTCCTCGTTGTTTCAGCTAAACATTGATCTAAATGGCTTGAAGATGCGGTTTGAGATAGCATTGGATGCATTGACGAAGCCCAATCCAGCGGAAAGGTCAACCATCACACACGTAGTGAACATGTTGAAGTCGCCTCCATACAACATGGTTAACCCGACAATATGCTTCCGTAACACTGCAAAATAGTTTTTTTTTGTTTTCTTTGCAGCAATTTTGGATCATACCAATTTTATAACCGTTGGAGATGTAAATAAAGCCATCATTTTTTCATACACAACTTGTATATTGTATGAGGTTTATGGATCTTAGTGCAATGTTCATACTCCATGAGGATTTTTGCTTCATAATCGAGAAGAAGTCTATGGGAAACTAACCAAGGTTCTCGCCTCTCGTGAGGCCACATCATTCTTTCACATCGTTGTTATCACATCCATGTGCTAAATTCAAGTTAACTATAGTTGTTCGTGATATGTCTTGCCAAAATGCAATTACCTATATTTATTCTAATTTTGGTATGCCACAAAATGTAGTCAACTATAGTTATATCTAGTTAACTAAAGTTGAGCACAATGTTGCAATAGTTATATCGGTTGTACACGTGATCCTAAACATCTCTAAATGTTCTTTCTTGTACTTCACACATATTGCACACATACTTCACAATTGCTTATATTTATATTTATATAATTCACAATCATTTTTTTTGGAAGTTTGGACATAGTCTCGGTTTTTTGGCTCTCAAAAATTCATATGAAGTCCAAAAAATGAATTCTTGGTATCCATGGATAGGTAATGAAGTCCTCTACAAGAATATGCAATAAAAGTCCTCTATATAATAGTCCCCCCATCCACATAATAAAGTACACTAAAATAGCAATAATCAACTAAGGATGAACGTAAAGTGGTTAAAAAAAATTTCTCTTGGAACTGAGAAGTGGATGCATAGTTTCATATTGCTTTGTGCTTGTTTATCTCAACAGAAACTGTTCGGTTGGTGAATTAAAAATAAATAAATAAATCATAGAAGTGGTACAACATATTATACAAGTCATAACTTTATTATTGCGACAACGTTACAAATGCCCTTTATTAATCATATACATGAACAAACCATGCAAACTATAATATTCCACTTCATTCCGTCATCCCAACCTCGTAGATGCTCCTGGCTTCCGGCGAGGCTCCATTTTTGGAAGAGGATTCGGCCGAAGTAAATCAAAATAGCTAATCGTTCGGTCTTTCATCCGTTCCTTCAATGGTAGCCGATGAGGCGACAATCCTCTCCTCTTCTTACGAATAGACATAGTCTTTGAAGATTCCCCCGCTACCTTGACTATTTCAATGTCAATTGAAGTCTCCTCCACATCCACATCCCCGGGCTTCTCCAAAATATCCGCACACAAATCAATTAGATCATTTAGATCTCCACCCATGCATTGTGTGTGGTCCTTCTCCACCGCATCGATCTCAAAGTTGTCTGCATATCGTCGTTGTTCCTCCGCCGCCCTCATCCTCCAAGCTTGTGTAGATTGTGAGAAGGGAGTCATGACATACTCATCACGAAATCGATCCTTAGCATTTCTCTCATCTCTCTCACGCTCGGGTGTTGCATTGAATGGAATATGGGAATCGTCTAAATTGTGTATCTCCTCATCGCATTCTACACCCTCAAACATGACTCTCCCCTTTCCCATCCTATCCATGATACTCTACTGTAAGGAAGAATCCTCCCCACTCTTGTGTGCGTCCTAGTCCGGGTGAGGAGTTCCTTCCCACAACTCTAACTAATCACCACAACACATGCTTGCATTCACATTACTTGGAAGTATATGGGTGTATATGACACCTTTTCTTTTTCTTCTTTTTATTAATAATCATCTAAGCATTCATAAATACTTAGAGTGCCCACAACACATGTAGTTACACACGTAATCACAGGGATGAGGGATGACAAGAAGAGGACCTCTGACCCAGTAGCAAGGTTCATGAGGCCTCTGCCCCCTTCCTACATGTAACCTTCTAAGCTCAGCCCCCACTACCTAGCTCACTCATCCACCACACAGGTGATATTAATTGTGCCCAATGCCCCTCAGTCACCTGTGGCTCTCACCGCACCATCTTGTGCTGTTGTTACCCATGCCTGTGCTACCGGCACCCATCTGAATTCAATATGCTAAACATAAATAAATAAAGGCCCCACTATCCATCTACCCAGGCTACCAGACCTACTCCTCGCTCAACTCGGCCTGCTCCACCTGCACCGTTGAAGCCCCCGCACAACTCCACTGCCTTGTCAGGAGTGCCCCTTCCTTCCATGCGCCAATGCTCCTGGCCCTTGATGCTACACACAGGCTCCTACTAACAGCACTTGTCCGTCAATACGAGAATGCAGCACCTGCCCAGCTCACTAACAACAAGTCGCCGCACCGGGTGCGGTGAGCGTTTTCTTGCCTCCTCCTAGTAGCAACCGTGCCCTGGCAACTCTTCCTGGAGAGGCGAATGGAACCTGTCCCGGCAACCACAGGGATTTCACGAGATGTGTCCACATCGTTAGTGCCTATGCCCTTCCTGTCCACCAGTGAGGATCCACCCTTCCTGTACTCAATTCCTTCCCCATCCACAATCAAAACGACCTGACAAGGATAACTTAACAACACCGCCTCACCACGCTCCAATCGATCACTTTAACTAATTCTGCAATTCCCTCCATCCCCGTCAGCAACTACACGGCAGTCTTCTCACCCATTCCCTGAAGTGGGATTGAGACGTCTCCTTTCCTCTCCAGATCACTCTTCACCATGTGCACTGTCAGGTTGTGATTGCAATCAAGGCATTCTCGGAAGCTTTTCGCATGATACTAATAACGTTCCCCTAATCATGAACTTGGGATTCTCGACCGGATGACTTACTGGTTCATTGACTATGCATTCCCATGACTGAACCACTGTCCGGGGAGAAACGGCGGTTAGTTGCAGATGAACCGGTTGAGTGTGAGAAATACCCGGTTGAAGTTGGAGACTTCAGGAGAATTACTCACCATTTTAGAGGATCTATAGAATATACCTCAGATGAATAAAGCAAAACAGGAAGATGTCAATATGTAACTGGCTGGATTTAGAATCGCTAGGATCTTGACCGACTATGCCCAAAAACTCCCCGAGCACTAGACTGAACCATCGCAACCTGAGAACCAAGCCAGTGAGTGCAACTGATGGGCGTCAGTTTTTCTTTTTCTTTGTCTAGAGACAAGGAAACAAAATTGTAACAGAGTCAGAGCAATAAGCAGATTTGAACGACCCACGACGAGGATCCTATCTGCTATCCACAATCATCTGTGCTTCAGAGGGCAGTTTCCCCTTAGCTACTCGTTACACTCCACAGCTCGCAAGGGATCTAAAATTTCACTTCATTCTTCTGTAGGTGTGAACAACTAACTCCGCTCAATTTCTGCCCCCTCCTCCAGCCAAGGATTCGTTCGCAGATGTAAGCAATCTCCTGAATCTTTTCTACCCGACCACAGCGATGTCCAGGATTTCTACCACAACCCCGTAGGTTGCCACCATCGCCATGTTGATATTAACTCAACTGGTTTTACCTTACGCTTGCGACTTCATACCCTCCAGGATCCTGTGGAGAGAGTAACTTTACCATTGACTTCACAGAACCTCATTCTCACAACCCCACAACTACACCTTCACCATTAGTACACATCACACCCGCAGTTAGCTTGCCACTTATCTCAGGGGTTGCTGCGTCTCAGGCTGAATCCGAGCTCCGTGTGAAGCTTTCCACGCCAGGATGGTGTGGTTTAAGGAGTCGCTTCCTTCCCCGGCACATTCCTTGAACTTCACAGTTAACGTCTTCTTTTGGCCAGCCGTGCCCACCTGCGGAGCTCACTGCAACCTGTTGTTCGCCCTTGCCGTCGTGGACACTCACAACCTCCAATTCTCCTACTTGGCCAGCCTAGATCTGTCCGCCTCATTGCTACTCACACTAGTCCCCTTGAGATTTTACCGGTCAAGCTAAGCAGACTCAGGTTGCCGAACACCTAGGAGCTTTCCTGATGCACCACACAGTCGAGGATCTGGGTGCAAGGTTTTCGTTGCAGTGAAGGTGAGGGCAGCCAGGGAGATGCCATTCGATCCCCCCTCTCCCTTACTTTGGCCCTTCTCTCCACTTTGCTAATTTTTAGCCATCATTTTCGTTTGTTTCCTCTTCCTAAGGATTGCTACCAGCAGGCGTGCATGCAACTCACTCCACAACTTCCCGCAGCCGGCTTGGCAACATGCACTTCCCACTCCCATGATTGGATTCTAGGAACATCCCAGTGGTTGCAGGACGTTGCCCGCTTCGTGCAAACAGATCTACCCTCTACCCTCTCATTTCCTACTCACATCAGTCCTACTTCTACGATCGCGGTTGTCTCAAAGGTCCTTCAACCTATGTTGCAGCGGCTAGGTTGCCGTGATCACTCCTCACCCACCCCACTCTCCTACACTCGATCTAGGAACCTCCCTCCTTCACCTCTCTTCCTAACCCCTTGCCTACCTAATTGTTGAATCTCGCACCCGGCCCAAGTTCTTCGCCATGAGATGACAATGGAGCATAACCATGCTGCAACAAAAAAATTTCCCGCCGTGGCAGGGCTTCCGCCTTCTCTCTAGCTAGCCTCTACCCTTGTGAGTAATGAGCCTCTCGGGCATGACTCCGGAGACCCCTCCGGCTTTGCTCCTTTTTTTTTTTTTTTTCCCGTGCTGCCCGACATATAACCGGGCAGCCCGGAAAAAAAACGGGCAAGCTCACTTGACCTCTTCTTCCCTCACATTTTTCTTTCCAACTCCCTTTCCGACCTTTTAGCCTTACCTTAACCCGACTCAACTCCACCAAACTTACCTCAATTTAATTCTAAGTTTCTTTGGCCTCTTAAATGGTTCTCAAGTTTTTAATTCATTTTTCGCGGCAAATAACATAATTCTTGGGTTAACAACTCATGTGAGCAAGATTTAGGGCTCACATCTACCTTCGTTATATGTATGAGTCTCAATGATCTACTTATATATTGACCTCTAAGGACTTGATGACCATGACCAATAATTGATGTAATCCAATATGTAGAGGATCCAATTCTCGTTAGTAAGATAAAGTCAACGCAATCGGAATAAAAATAAAGTTGGTTAGGTTTAAAATGTACACTTTTGAAAAAATCTTCCGACATCCGCATTGGAAACCTCTTTGATACCTCTTTGAACTTTCCATATTTGATTAGTTATCCACTCATTCAACAAATCACCAATTTGTGCTTCAATCATAGTGGTTCATATGGTTTCATAACCAATGTCACCCATCCGAATGCACTTTCCTTCAATAAATCATTAATTTGTGCTTCAACCTTAGTGGTTCATATGGTTTCATAACCAATGTCACCCATCCGAATGCACTTTCCTTCAATAAATCATTAATTTGTGCTTCAACCTTAGTGGTTCATAAACCCTAAACCCTAAACCCCTAAACCCTAAACCCTACGTCATTCCAAATTACTACCACATATGTGCCATTGATTTGTTCTCACACTCATGTAGAAGTGTTTCCATACATGGTTTGAGGGTTTAGGTTCCTAGCTTTCCAACGAACCCACCTGCTTTTTTTTTCGATGCCTACATTTTTTCATTATAATAATCAATCATTGACAAGATCTTGGCCGTTAGATTGGAGGGGTTATTTTGAGCAAGTAATAAAGTGGCATGCTCCTTTGAGTTTGGACTTTTGGGCTTGGCCTTTGGAGGCTTCACACTATGCCCAACTAAGGCTACCCTTACTATATTTTATTGGCTATTTAGGATTCATTTCTTTGGACTCTCAACAAAGTTGGGCCGCTCAATCGCACTTTGATCCACTCCCGAGGGTTAACATTTATAGATGGTGACTATAGTGTCCGGTTTTTGGCTCTAAAAAATTCATATGAAGTCCAATTCATATGTGGTCGCAATTCTACGCTGTTCCCCTGCCGCCCCGTTCCCTCCCATCCGCTCCGCGTTCCCCACCCGTCCGCTAATCGTTCCATCTTTCATCCGTTCCCCCCCGTCCGGTCCACGTTCCCCACCCGTCCGCCCCGTTCCCCTCCCGTCCGCGCCACGTTCCCTCCGTCCGCTCTTCGTTCCCCACCGTCCGCTCCTCGTTCCCACCCGTCCGCTCAGCGTTCCCCACCCGTCCGCTCAGCGTTCCCACCCGTCCGCTCAGCGTTCCCACCCGTCCGCTCAGCGTTCCCACCCGTCCGCTCAGCGTTCCCACCCGTCCGCTCAACGTTCCCCACCCGTCCGCCCCGCGTTCCCTCCTGTCCGCTACCCTCCGTCCGCCACACGTTCCCCACCGTCCGCTCCTCGGGAACAGCGTAGAATAGCGTAGAATATGGGGCGGACGGATGGGAACGTTGGAGCGGAATGAGGGAACATGGAGCGGACGTAGGGGAACACAGAGCGGACGGGAGGGGAACAGGGGGCGGACGGCAGGGGAACGCGGAGCGGACGGAAGGGGAACGCGGAGCGGACGGAAGGGGAACGGTGGAGCGGACGGAGTGTAGCGGACGGGTGGGGAACGAAGAGCGGACGGGTGGGAACGAGGAGCGGACGGGAGGGGAACGCTGGAGCGTATGGAGAGGAGCGTACGGAGGGGAGCGTGGGAGCGGACGGGGGGGAACGCTGGGGGCGGACGGGAGGGAACGGGTGCGGACGGGGGGGGACTCTGGGGCGGACGGGCGGGAACGGGTGCGGACGGGCTGGGGACGCGGGAGCGGATGGAGGGGCGGACGGAGGTATATAAGTGGAGGGGACCACTTACATACCTTACTCCACTCCTTTTGGGCGCCCAGACAACCCTCCTCTAACACAGAGTGCGGGGTAGCGGGGCTCTCGGAGGAGTTAAGGATCCCTTTTTTGGGATCCTTTTACACTACTTTTGGCAGGTTGTGGCCGGTTTTGGCAGATCCACGTGGCCGTTATTTGGCATATTCCTTGTGACGCGCCCAGTCAACTGGCCTCTGCGTGAGCGCCGGTAGCGGGGTGCTCGAAGGGTGTGCCGAATAGTTGAACTTTAATTTTTAGGGACATTTTTGAACTAATTCCACAGCAACATTATTTTGAAGTGTATGCTTGGATATTTTGTAGCACTATTATGAAGTGCAATTCGTAATTTAAAAATTAGAGTTCTAGATTAGAATTAGAAACTCCAATTTTCAGACATGGCAAGTGCAAGTGGAGGATCTAGTTCTGGGTGTTTCAGAGGACATGGACGCAAGGCCGCTGATTTGGAGTGGAATGTTTACGATGATCCCTCCCAAAAAGCCAGGGTAGGTTGGGAGAATGCACCACAACCGTGGTCAGCGAAGACTGCAATGCAGTACGTGGGCTTCCCTCACTTTGATCGGTTGTGGCCAAGACATTGTCACGAGCAACATTGCAAGGCCGTCAATGCGAGCTATACGCAGCTTGAAGACGTGGAGGCAAAATGGAGATTCCTAACGATACTTAGAAGTATCTCCAATTTGGATAGATGGCCCAAGAGTGCAATTCCAAAGTCGGTGGCGTGTATGATGTATGCGGAGCACGTGTTGCGAGTTAGGGTGGATTGGTCAAGTTTGGGTGCTCTGCATGATCAAAAATTTGGGGGTATTGGAATTGCATTCACTAAATGCACAGTTCCGGATATTCCATACACTCCCGTTCCGGAGTGGTTCAGGAAGAATCCTAAACTAGTGGATGAGCCTGGGGCACCAATTCCAGAAGGTCGGGAACCAAAAAAACCACATACTCGCAAACGACCAGCCAATGACGTGGAGATGGCCATCGAGGAGGCGTTTGAGCATATGGATGAGGAGGGCATGGAGGTAAATGTCGATGTGGTTAACAAGCTGGTTAACCAGGTGGTTAATGAGGCCCTAAACGAGGTAAACCCTGGTCAACTTGGTGCGGACATGATGGAGAGCAGAATGGAGGCATTGCGCCAGCAACATGCCGAGGAAATTCGTGAGTATACAGCAAGGATTTTCGAGCTGGAAAATCGACTTACAACACTTACGATGGGGGAGGCTGGCAGTTCAAGTAGTACACCAATTAACATCCAGTCTTTGGAAGCAGAGAGGGATACAGCTTTACAGGAGGCCATGATTGCAAAGTCACAAGCAGCGGACGTATGTACGAGGAATGAAGTAATGCAAGGAAAGATGGAGGCTTTGCAAAAGGAGGTGGTGGACATGCAACAACAACTTCAAGTGGTCAATGAAGTGGTTGTCGATCACGAATCCAAGATTGGCACACTGGAGGAGCAGAATGCAAGGTTGAGGAAATTTCTATCGGATGCGATCGTGGAGCGAACCAATATGAGGACAGGCACATTGCTTTCTATGGCCAAGGTTCGTCAATATGAAGCTGAATTTGAGAGCATCCAGCGAGAATGGAACCGCAATCATAGATTGCGGAACTTGATGCTCACGTCATGGCCAAATCAGGAACATATGTACCCTAGTAGGTGGGATGATGAGGATGACTTGAAATTGCCTAACGGGAGCTTGGATTGGCTGCAACTGATCGACTCCGATCACCATTGGGATGTGACCCAAGTGCATGAATATCCATACAGCATGAGGGGTGAGTTGTTATGGCCGGGTCCACATCCAATGGTCTTCGACGGATCCGTGTGTGGGATTTGCGGCAGTCCATTTGGCCTAGAGGGATGCTTTCAAGTTGGATCGTGTAGGGGCCAATTCCATCCACAATATCTGATAGTGGCAATGATCAGGAGACGGCAATGTCCCCATTGCAGATCACCCTTCCACCCTCGTTTGTACCTCCAATTTGGCCTTCGGGATTACATGCCTAAGGACTGGGTGGTAAGGCCAACGGACTATCCCTTCAACCTTTGCGAGTTTGATGGGACTTCTGTTGAGTGGAATTGGTTATTCAATTGTGCAACGGTTGAACTTTGGAACGATAACAAAGATGGCGAATGGACACAGAATCCACGTCAAATTTTGTATGTTGCAGACGAGTTGTTTCCCAACAAGCCCCCAAACCATGGCATGAAAAGATTTTTGTACCAAACTTTTGGTTGGCATTGGGATGCGACAACCATGCAATTACGGAGAGGCATTCAACCTCCTTTTTACAATGCAAATGGTGAACCATCAATATCGGAGCATGAGTTGGAAGAAGATGCACATGAGATGCCCATGGAACGGGATTCCCATTTTGAAGCGCACTTAGAGCAGTCGTACCACAACCACAGAACGCAGTTGGAGGCAGTTGAAGCACTCTTGAATAGAATTACGGATGATGCGGTATTGAGATGGCTAAATGGGGGGCCTAGACCACGTAATGCCACTCCACTGTCTCCTGGAAGTCGTCCATATCTCACCCGTGAAACCACGCGAATGATGGAAGCCGGGGAATCATCACGAGCACGACGAGGATCTACTTCAGCTGCAATAGACCTCGATTCAGATTCGGATTAAGCATTTTTGTAGCATGTTTAGAAAGTTGTATAGGAACGGAGGAAGACTTTATACACATTGAACATATTTCATGTTCAAAGAATATGTAATATAAAGAGGAGTTACCGACAAGTTGTCATTTCTAAGATCGTGTAAAAGATAGCATATGGATGTCACATATTTTAATGTTATTCGAAACTTTTAAAAACTCACTTGAATATTTGTAATTCATATGATAGTCTAACCAAAAGTATTATTGACTACATAGTCAATATTGAATACCACATAAAGATATAATTATATAAATATGCAATAAATAATTTTAAAAAACATGTAATAAATAATTTTATTACTATAATAAAATGATACAACTTCGAACGTAACGTTCGCTTTGTGGTCTAAATGTCTTACCGAAGGCCCTAAGGTTGTAACTTGTATCAATTTTGACGGAAGTAATAAATTATGGAAGTACGTGGGAGCACCGAAAGAACACATTTGTGCAAAACCATTACGTTCGAATCCGTACTGTAGGATCATTTGCTTCGACACATTTTGGGTCCTCTTCAGACTCGTCTGTGCTGAAATCATCATCCGTTTGGGGAGTCGCGCTTCGAAGATGCAACTCTCGGTCACGTTGTGAGAAAATTATCTTCTTGGTCGGCCGGGAGCCATCTGCATCCTGTATGCCATTTTCATCTAGATGTGGTCTACCCTCATCTTCATTGTAGTCTTCAGCAGTAAACGGAAGCGATCGTCCCTGATACCTCTTCCTAGTACATTTGACACCTCTCGTAGTTCTCTGGCGCCCTCCACCCGTACCACGACTTGAGTGCACTTCATCTCTACTTCCATCTATAAAAGCATCCCCCGTTGTACTTCCGCCTCCAACTCCAAGACCACCTCTTCCATTGGATTGACTGTGTGGAAGTGAAACAGATGCGGGTGGAATTGCAATTGGTATGTTCTCAACAACATGTCGACGTACAGAAGGACGACGTGGCGCCTCTATAGTAACATTTCTTGAAACATTGTGCATAGCAACCAAAGTAGCACCCACCGCAGTTGCACGTGAAACACCCAATCTAGAAGTATTGGCAGTACTTCGAGTGAGAGGACGATGTTGACCTTGTGCATGCAATTGCACCGTAGAGGTGGATGCAATCCTTTGAAGAGCACGGAATCGAGTTGTAGGCATTTCAGGAACATTGGGCGTTGGATCTTCTATACGATGGTTGGATATGAGGGAGGCATCCATGGATTCAGAATGGACTCGGGTTGGAAGTGGATCATGTTGAACGTGCGTTGGCTCATTTACGGGTAGTACATTGTCGCCTTCACCAAATGAAAGAGAATCGCTCCGATGTTGCAAGGAATCTACTTCAATTCCCACATTCTCACTTGCCCCCATAGCAACATTATGGTCAGATGGAAACCCTTCTCCAGTGTGGAGAGTTTCAACATGCGGTCTTCCAATAAACCCCTCATGATCGTCATGCATTCCGTCGTTATGTTGGGGGACATCCGGTTCATCAAACTCAAACACCCCAAGGTTTCCATCACTACCATTGCCATCCTCATCTTCTGAACCATGATTCTCGGAATCGAGGTCATCCAAATCAAAGTCGATATCATCAACATTGTTGTCTTCATCATTTCCAGCCCTACCAGTTGGATCCACGTCATCTTCGTTGTCATCTTCTTCGTCAAGGTCATCGTCAGAATGGACCTCATTCAATTCGTACCATTGAGCAGGTCTTGGGCCCCTCCGATGTCGAATGAGCCTACTATTGGTATATATGTAGACGAGGTCCTCAGCACGACTATGCTTCAAGCGATTGCAACTCTTGTTGTGAACGTATGAGTACATGCTCCAATTGCGTTCACATGCGGATGCGGAACATACTTGTGCAAGGATACGTCTTGCTATTGTTTGGAGGGCTTTAGCTCCACCTCCCATTGCATCCCACCATTCATGGAGAGGTGCGGCATGCACGCTCGGGTCAGTAGAATCAGCAAAAGGCCCTCGATTTTCAAGGAAATCTTGGTACTGGTGGAGGATTTGGACATAAGTGTCCTCATCTTGAGCAAGCCTGCGAAGAACTCGATTTAGGATTGTCCTCGAATTGTCATCCTCATGGAGTGGGGCCCAACCACGTAGAAGCGGATTTAACATCGCTCCAGCCCAGTGTAGATCATTCAACATCAACCTCCATCTATTTTGAAACGTTACCATAGCATTTGCAGCAAGCTCAGGGCTTAAGCGAAATGGAGGTTTACTGAATCCACGAATATGGGTTTGTAAATCATGCATGACCCTCCAAGCCATTCCCATTGCAGGCGCCTTGCCGTCAAATACACGAAGAGCTTTAACAACCGGGATCACCATATACAAGAAATTTTCGCACGTGTTCCAGAATCCATCAGAACGTATAAAGCTTCGCACAGCAGAGCCCTTCATGTAAGAGGTGCCAGATCTCCTCCTCATATCACGCATTAGAGTGATCCAACCCTCATCAACCACCATTCTTTCCAAAGCATTGCGTACTTGGAGAAGACGTTCAATCATGATGAAGTTCGTAGCAAAACGGGTCTCTACAGGTAGGCGGAGTGAGAGATTTGGTGACAACCTCCGGAATATAGCTTGAGAAGCATGATGGTTTTTAACAAATACACAAATATGGCGGGATTTTTTTACCAACTTTTTCACCCATTCCTCCTTCCCCCAATCTTCTAAGAGGAGATCTAGGCAATGTGCAGCACATCCTTGAAAATATAGATCGGGATTTGCTCGAATCAAGTCGCGAGCAGCGGAGGCCATAACTGGGGCATTGTCGGTGCAAACTTGGACCACATTATGTCGACCAACCTTTTCCACAAATGGTTGAATTTGAGCAGCAACGTAGACATGATCCTTGTAATTTCCCGTGGTGTCAATGGTACCCAAGAAAACGTCTCCCTTTGTGCCACATTGAAGAACGTTTAGGAGAGGTCGGTTTTGCACGTTGTCCCATCCATCACAACATATTGTAACACCGTATTTTTCAACGGAATTCCCCAGCTTCTCCTTCACTTGCCTATATAGGTCAACCTTTTTATTAGTTAACAACTTCGTACGGATGGCATTGTACGATGGTGGTGTGTAGGCTGGCATTCGATGACGGGCAGTTTCACGCACAGCATGAACAAATGCAGGATGTCTCACAATGTTGAAAGGAATGTTAGCTTCATAAAAAGCCGTTGCCCATGCTCTATCGAGGAGTTGTTTTGTTGACACATTGAACCCCTCCGTTATGTTGAGTTGACGTAGTTCATGAGGAGGAGTGCCATATATCACATCAGAATGTTGAGTGGTTTGGGACATAAGCAAAGGCTCTGTTTCACTAATTACGGAGTCCGCTATAATAGGCTCCAAAGGTACAATATCTGCCACCAGAGAGTCCTCATTTACAATGCCTACATGTAAGGGCACAATGCCTCCGCAATGTTCAAACAAGGCCCTAATATGCGGGGGTACCATCCTACATGTGGAAACATCAGAAGCACCCCCTACATGAGGTCTATAACCAAGGTGGGCCAACATTCTATCTCCTCGGTAAGATATGACGAACGGGCAAAACCTACATTTAACCTGCCTTTGTGATTTACCGGGAACCCTCCCCTTATCCTCGTACCAATGATCCCATGCATCATTTCGGCGTGGCATGACTTCAACAAAACCTGCAAATACAAACAAGTTAGAGCAAGTCACTTTGATCGCATACTAGGTCCTGTTCAAGAGTGCCACGAGGGCAACCCTAATTCACAGACACTAGATTGGACAAAGTATACTCTGCATTCGGGTCTCACGCATTCAATCCTCACTCCTCAAAGGAGAATCAAAAGACTTGAGACACACTATGTCAGTGGAGGCAAAAATGGCACCTTGCACCCTCAATTTATAGTGTTCGAATCGGACGGGGGAGCGGACGGAAGGGGTGGGAGCGGACGGGGGTGCGGACGGGGGAGCGGACGGAGGGGGGGGGAGCGGACGGGGGAGCGGACGGGGGAGCGGACGGGGGGGGGGGCGGACGGGGGAGCGGACGGAGGGGGGGGGGCGGACGGGGGAGCGGACGGATGGGGGGGGGGAGCGGACGGGGGAGCGGACGGGGGGGGCGGACGGGGGAGCGGACGGGGGGGGGGGGCGGACGGGGGAGCGGACGGGGGGGGGGCGGACGGGGGAGCGGACGGTGGAGCGGACGGGGGGGGCGGACGGTGGAGCGGACGGAGGTGGGGGGAGCGGACGGGGGGGCGGACGGGGGGGGGCGGACGGGGGGGGGGCGGACGGGGGGGGCGGACGGGGGAGCGGACGGAGGGGGGGAGCGGACGGGGGGAGCGGACGGGGGGGCGGACGGGTTGGGAACGGGGCGGGGGACGTGGGCAGACGGAGGTTGGGAACGGGAGCGGACGGGGTTTGGGTACGGGAGCGGATGGGGTGGAACGGGGATTGGGAACGAGGGCGGACGGGTGGGAACGGGGATTGGGAACGGGGGCGGACGGGGGGGCGGACGGGCGCTAGTAAAATTTTCCCCACTTTCCCTTTACTTTGCTGACATGTCGTCACACGTGGACAATGTAAATCCTACGTGTCCGAAATTGGGTAATGTAATTACACAAAAAATCGGTAAAATTCAAGTCCGGCAGGATAAAGACAGCATCCGGCATAATCCGGCATAATGTCGTGACGGATACGTGTCGTGACGGCACGACATTATGCCGGGATAAGCCTCCGTCACGACACAATAGACAACCCTGAACCTAGGTAAATGTGCCTAAAAGCAACACTTCCATCGGCTTTTGCACTTTCATGCAAGTTCTAGAGCTTTAAAGACAAATCCCATAGATATGGCAAAAAATGTGAAGAGTCTACTTTAAAAATCAAATAAAATTAGTATTTGACCTACATATGTTCGCAAAGTTGTTCAAAAAATAAGCCTTTTACTATCCCTATATTGTCCACCAAGGGGCTCCATATTGTGTGTTTGAGTCATATTGTGTGTTTGAGTCATATTGTGTGTTGTAAGCATATTTCTTCAACAAACAAGCTATTCCAAATTTGAGAGTCCCACATAATAGCATGCCTTGCATTAGGAATCAATATCCTCAAGTTTTGATGAGTAGTAAAAGAATCAAACTGAGAGAGAACCCATTCCAAAAGTTGCTTCTTAGACTAAACTTTAAATGAAGCAATTATCCCATGATCAAAGCGTTGTACCACGTTTGTCAAATTAGGTGGTAAGAAAGCAATAGTAATATTGCTCAACTATAAGGTTGAAAAATCAAACAATTTACCACTACCAACAGGCTTAAAGGAATGAGTAGCATAGTTGTCCATAATGTACATTGAGGCTCATCATCCAACTCTAAAGCATTGCTCTCTCCAGGTGCACCTGTTGAACCAGGCCCTTTACGAGCCCACCACCTACTCTCGCCTGCTCCTTGACCAAATCCCTGGTTCCCAAGAATTCCTCGACTGGAAGCTTGCAAGTTCATCCCTACTCTGCTCAATCTCTCTATATCATCACCCCTGCTTCGTAAACTCTCATCAATACCACCGTACCTGGAACCGAAACCATCTGTGACCGACACCCCACCTTCACTATGTCTTCCATCAGGCAATAGCCCAGCTTCCAAATTTTGGGGTGATTGCGATGCCGTATAAAACTTGTCCAGCCAATATATCTGATTGGAATTTTCAGTAAGCGACCTTTGCACGTCGGAACTTGCACCATTCATGGAGGAAGGACGGGCGAAAGGAATATTGTGGCCGAATCTATCTCGTACAGTTGAGTTGACAGAGCGGGTATAAAGAGAATTTCCAGGCATTGGCGCCCCCCAAGGTCTCAGTTGATTAGGCGGTTGCGGCAGACGAACAGAAGAAAACATCTGACCCATTGCAAGATCGCTTTCTTCGTTCTGTAGACGGAAGTCAGCCAACACGGACATGAATTGTTTGCCGTTTCCATCTGGTTCCCAATTTGGATAGTTGGTTTTGAAACTGTATATACTAGGAAAAGGTGATTCAGAAACATTAACACTTCAAGTGGACGACACCGAAGCAACATCCAAATTTTGAAAGATGGCAGGTTAAATTACATTTATAAAGAAAGAAAAAAATCCGCATTCAGTTCTATGTCCAGCTGAAGCTCAGATCAAAGTTGAGCCTACGGCTAATCGTGTTTACGAGTCTAATTAGATTTCCGAACAAACAAGAGTGACAAGATAACAGAACTGACTTTACGTTTAAATAAAACTGGTAAAGATGGTGACAGCGTTACCTTATGAAAGATTTTTCCATTTTGCCTTGCGAGCTCCGTCGGTCCTTACTTGTATGGAAATGGAGATCCATACTTAGAGTTTCCATGATGCTCAAAGTCGAAGACACTCAAGCTGGAAACAACGGACAGCTTGCCATGTAAGAAAATGTAAACCCAGTCCTTCGGGAAGACCTATCAATAGAGCTAAAAAAATGAATGACTCCTCTTTGACCTCTACTATTTGAGTCCCACAGAAATAAACAAGAAAAGCCCTCGAGAGCTCTCTGTTGAAATCTAACGAATTTCAAACGACATCTGTCAAGCTCTGAACCCTGCGTAAAACCGTATCCAAAAAAATGCACTGCAGGTCTGTCATGACGCCAAGTATAAATAATCAGAACCACGACGAATCAAACTACTATGCTCACCTGCAGACATGGCCAACGCCTTCAATGTGAACAGCGAAATCCTGTACAAATAGCAACACATCATCCACACACTGCCCATCCAAAGCAATGGAAGTTAGTTTCACAACCTCGGTAAAAAACATTGTGGTCAAACCAGTGCTGAAGAACAGGCTACGTAGTACATTTCAGCATATGTTCAACACCATTAAATGTAAGAATCGTAAATAACCGCTAAAAGCCTACTTATGAATTTTGCTCACCTTAGGCAATGCGAAGATAAGAATGAAGGGTGTAACAATAATGGACATGATCTCCTCAAAGAATAGCGCTGCTTTATATTGCATGGCAATAAACAATACACAACCGAAATAGGATTAGTCAGAAAGAAGGATGTGTTAAAAAACTTATATAGAGGACCACTTCATGACATAGAACTGAAGCTCTGATACTAGTGGAACGTGCTTCTGATCAAGAACGTAAAGCAGCAACAAACTGCAAAATGATCGTAGATAACTGAGGTAATTCTGTCTTTCGAAACTGATGGTAGTTAAAAGCAAGATTTAACATCACGATTAAAACAGATTCTCACCTTAAACAGACCCTCAAACTCTAACTGAACAGTCTCGGTATTTTCAGCACCCCGCCAGTGTTTAGGCATGTAATGGGTATGGCTCGTAATCTGTCGCATGATGCCGACTGGATCGAAGATCTGATAATCCTCCATAATCAACGACCTACTCACCATCAAGACTGTAGCAAAGAAGGATGTATACCAGATCAAATTGTGTTTTCCAATCTGTACAAACAGGGACATAAACACACAGTCATTTGGATGAAAGAACCACAGTAACCAAAAATAAACTCAAGAATCTTACAACCAGGTTCACAATATCAAGTTGAAATACGAAGTGCATCCTTGTTTGAAGGAGAAAAAAAACAAGTCGCCCCCAGCAGAATACAAATTCGGATGTGTGAAATCAAAATATGTTTGTTGCTTCCTATTACGGAAACAAAATTCAGATCAAGTAATTTAGCACCAGAATACTCACATGGCCTTCTAGAAGAGATTCATCGATCAAAGAGATCAAGAGAATAACAGCTGCAAATGCGCTTGCTATATACGAAACCAGTTTTGCAACCATGCTGGTAATAGGGGATGGGAATTGCTTCACATATTCCACAGCATGCCTATAGCTTGAATTCAAACGGTGCTTGAACATAGCAGGACCCTGCAAAACCAACCCCAAGCAATTCGTGCGAAATTGTCCCACTCACATGAAGTTGCGCAGCCACTCCTACAAGTAGCCGCTACAAGCGATGACTCCTTAAGCGAACCCAACACTATTGGGAAACCACAACGGAAGTCATATCCGGTACAAGCAACGTGGTCTAGGGTTTTATTGTCACCAGACTCTTTAAACTTGCCTCATGACATTCAAAGCTACAGGCCCCCTCGGTTTTTTCTTGTGTCCCCACGTTTGCATCTAAACAGGGACGCGGATTTCAATGGCACCCTGAAGTTGGGGCCAGGCGGGCAAGAAGAGATCATTTGCGTGATGGCCAGGTGTCCCACAGAGGTCACAGACGGTATCACAGCGGACCTTCCACCATGATGCCAATAACAAACAACATCAGCAACAAAGCTACAAACGCTGGGAACTCGATGACTGCACTCGACAGACACCTCGTTAATTCCGGAGAGACTGAAGAAACACAGTCATACACAAGTGTCCAAAATCAAATTATTTTTATTGAAATTCACAACTGGGTATGTCCATGAAAAGGGTGGTTGCATCTCGGCCACAATTATTCAGCAACCTAATATGCTCACTAAGGACCCTAAAACAAACTGCTAATGACACAGAAGCAGGTCTTGAAAGCGCTGAGGGAGGCCCCTCCGCCTTTCCTGACATTGTTGGACAAAGACAAGGATTCAGAATAGTTGTGACAATAAAAAATATTCTCAACATCACTAGCAAAAATAACTAAAATGAGTCATACGTCCTAAACCAACATTGCAATAAAAAACTTCATTGTTCAGTGTTTAGCATTCTCACATGTCCCTTAATTGCATGTACACCTAGAATCATCACCAAAAGTGGAAGTTCTTGGGTTTCTCTAGAACCACCTTCAACTCAGCAAACTTGGCATTCGAATCGACCTTCAGCTCTTGAATATCACGCCGTATGTCTCTTAGGAGCATTTCCTGGGCCTCCATAATCTTAATAAGACCTTCAATCTTGCATTCCAGGCCCCCAAATTTGCTTGTTCGTCCTTTCAATTTTGTTTTCTAGGCCTCCAATTTGTTTGTTGGTCATATACTGGTTAGCAGTTGTTGATAAAGCAGCCCCAGTGATGCAAATCGAAATAAACTTCAACCAACCCTTGTAATATGTCTATAAAAGTAAGAACAGAAAATCTTGTAAAACCAATCTCATCCCCTAAGAAAGGACAACCATACGCTTCTAAGGAATTTACCTTACAAACATTTCTATACTCATAATCTTCCTTTCACGTGAACAAAGTATTAGCAGAATCTAATGCATTATACATAAATTTCTCATAATTTCTATCCAAAAAAATACTACTACAATCCTAAAACACTTTCCATACTTACTTCCATTGTTACCACGTTGCCGGCAAAGTCTGTTGCAGCGGCACTAGAATCTACGTCACCAGTAGCAGCAGTGCAGTATGGGCGCAATTGAACATGAGGAAAAACCTGTCGCAATGTGCGTACCGCTTTCATGAATCTAACCATCACAAAAATTAGAAGAACAACTCAAAAATTAGAAGAGCAATTTGAAAATAAAACCATGAACACAAATACCGCCAAAAAAACTTCAAGAATCATGCACGTCAAAAATTAGAAGAGCAATTTAAAAATAAAACCATGAACACAAATACCGCCAAAAGAACTTCAAGAATCATGCACGTCAACGTTGTTGTAATGTAAATACGTACACTATATAGATGTGTACTTATTTAGTATTGCATTGTGATTCTTTGATTTGGAGGAAAGTAAAAGGGAATAGAAATAGATAAGTAAGGGAAATAGAAATAGATAAGTAAAAGAGAATAGAAATAGATTACTTTTTATTTTATTCATAGTTACTCTTTGTTTACATCTTTAGTCTTACTTCTAGTTTTATTCTTAGTTTTCTTTTGGACCAATGGGTGATTAGAAGTCCATGTGACGAGGATAAGAGGGGGACTTTGTCTCTCTTATATAAAAGGGGAAGGAGAAAAGTTTGAGGGGGAGAGTTTTTTTGTTGTGAGGAAGGAGGTTTTTTTGAAGCTCATGGTGTGTGAGTTGATTTTATGAGAATTTTTAAATAAAATAAAGGGAATTGTGTTTCATGGTGTTGTTTCTCTAGAGTGATCTCACTTGCTTAATTTGAAGTTAGCAATCAAAAGTTGTGCTAGTTTAAGTGGAGGGAGGTCTGTTGGCTCTTATAAAGAATGGCTGAGACTTCAACCGACTATAGAAGACGGACAGGTCTTTGTTTACAACGAAACTTTGAAGAAGTGTAATACTTATTGTTAGCTTTCTGTAAAGATCTCATTTGTTCAATTTGGCGTTCATATGAAGATTTGAAGACTTCTCAAGATTCAAGTGTGTTGTGGCTTGTGGTTCGTTGTCCTTTATGTGATTCCCAACCGGATTTAGAAGCTAGTCGCATTTGATTTTTTTTTGCATCGTAAAACTTGTTGCGGGCTTTGTGGGAATCTATTAAAGCTTCATTTCATGTTTGTGACAACGAAGTGGGATTGATGACCCACAAGGTTGTTTTCTATCATTCCCATTGGTGAGGCGCGATTGCTGGTCACCGTGGGTTTGAAAATTTAAGAGCCAATCTTTTGGACATCAGCTCGTGATCTGACGTCTCGTTTTACTCGTCCGAGGCATGTGGTTTCTTATCACCCTACCCTTACCCTTAACCCATTTAGAGCCGCAACAAGATAGGTCGACGGAAAAAAGTTTGAAGAAACTGAAGACCGAGACTCTTGAAGACCAGAAGATTTGACGGTTCGACAAACAAATCTAGTTGCAACCAAAAGCCCAGTGCTTTTCCAAGGCGGAACCCTCTCTACCTGACAACATCGTTAGTTAAAAAACTAGGGTTTACTAGTAGGTACTCCCGACGTTCGGCAGTGGCGCCGCCCAGGGAACAACGTGAAACGCGACACCCAAAACTCAGTAGGCATGAACCAAAATTTGAGCTCTGAAAAGTGAGCGAAGTACTACGATGTTGCCAAGTTATACATAAATTTCACATGTGTGTATTATTGATAGCTCTTTTGCACCATCCCTGGAATAGCTTCGTCTTGTGACATGGCCTTTTCTTGAATCCTTACAACCATCTCTAAAAAATTGCCAACTTTGAATATGTTGGTTGTACCACTAACGCAACATTGAACCTTAAAAGTGACATGATTTGCTTCCTTCTTCACGAGGAGGCAAGGATGGTGACAACACTCGTGACTAACTTGCATCTCTCTCACCTCATATTGGTTCACTCAATTACAATGCTCATCACAACTTGAATCTAGAGATTGATCTCAAGAACTGCAATCCTTGAACCCTCGACCTCAACCCAAATCCAAAGATTCAAAGTGCAATGTCTGTTTTGGAACTAATGTTTAAAATAATTAAATTGATTTAAGTTAAGTTAACCCACCGATGAATTCATTATGTACTTGGAACAACTTCCCAATCCCAAGGCCATATGGGTCCCACCACTTATGAACATTAGTTACCTCTATTGTGTGACAAATCGGGCCTAAAAAAGGCTATATTACGAGCATCGTAGACGTAATATGGAGATAAATTAGCACTAGAAAGGTTGGGTGACGGGAGATGTGTCGTATTATCGAGGTGAGATTGTATTGAGCAAGACAAATAGAATTGGGGACACTAAATGCAAAATTTAGTGTAGATAGAGAAAGAGTGCGTGGGGGGCCGGCCCGGGCCCAAGCTCAAAGCATAACCCTAGCCCTTCTACCTTAGGTGCATTCTTAACCATATTAACCCTTGCCAGACCTTTTATTACTCAAATCTCATAATGGAGAAGGTCGACCATATACTAGCAACGGCCACATACCTACCTTAACATACTAAGAATCTGTAGGAGCACACATGGTTGCCAAAAAGGGATGAATACTAGATGGATGGATGGATGAAGGTGCTAGAAAAGGTGGCTCTCCCGCCTTCAGTCCAGATGGAGGGAACATGACGCGTGTCATAATCTCAAATTTCCTAGATCTATCTGAGACTTGCTAGAATTTCGTACATAGGTACATCACACTTTGAACATCCTCGCTGCTTGAGCTCCCGCGCGCGGGAAAACTCATTTCCCTCCATTTCAAGCATATTGATGCCGAAATCTAGGATCTGGAGAGATGTACATGAACCTCCACGGTACATTTGTGGTTCTAGCCTCTACCTTTGGAGCCCTTTGTTCACATACACAGTGATTGTGTGTCTTCTTTGATGTGAGTAAGTTTCGAAACTTGGATGGGTGTGGAGATTTCTGTGAGGTATGCGATAAATAGGTCTCTTCCTTTGCCATAGACAAGTCCAAAGGCTTTAGAGTAGCCGCTCTTGTGGTGTGTGTAAAAGAGATTTGTTTATCGAAGTATTGTTTCGTTCGCTGTCACTGAGTTTTCTTTGGTGCTTAAGGTCTAGGCTCTGGCTCTAGCTCAAACTGTTTTCTCGTGTATACACGTGTTTTTCGATAGAGTGAGTAATCCAGGCTTTCAAGGGTTTGAAGGGTCTGTTTCTAGACAATTGCAGCAGAAAGCAAGTGGATCACTAGGAGAATTGATTCTCGCGAGTCAGATCTGAATTACAGGTTTTGAGTTGGTTGAAGGGGAGTGGGGATGGGAGGACTGAACCCCGTCAGATTCTACGGGAGTCATTTGCCTCGCCCGCGAATCTACTGTGACGTTAAATACAATGAAACGAGGGTGGACCCGCCGGCAGGCGTGAATGCAGCATTACTAGAGTGGGCAGGAACTGTTCCTTGGAAGCAGGGAGGAACTGCTGTCAAGCGTAAGCGGTTGCAAGGGAAAGTGGAAGGCCGAATGAACAAGCTGCGCAACATGGAGGAGAGTGATGATGAGGAGGAACCACCGTCGAAGAAACCTGCCAAAGTGAAACAACAACGGGCCAGCGCTTCTAGTACGAAGTCTAAAGCGCTGTCACCTGCCTCAGGCTCTCGGAAGGAGATGAACTTGACGCCTATTGAGAGGATGCTCTCTTCACCACAGGCGAAAGAAGGCAAAGCTCCGCCGAAGCGTAGAATTTTGACCCAGTTCAACGTTCAGAAGACCGACGACGATGATAAGCGCCCTACCGCCGAAGGGAAGAAGGATAAGAGTCCGACGAAATCCGCAAGGAAGCAGACAAGGATTGCGGAGAGTGACAGCGATAGCGATGATGGATTGGACGCCTTCTTGGAGAGATTGGAAGCTTCTAAAAAATCCGATCGCGGGGTTCGACGCAG
The DNA here is from genome assembly GCA_964035585.1 of Polytrichum formosum. NCBI lineage: Eukaryota > Viridiplantae > Streptophyta > Polytrichopsida > Polytrichales > Polytrichaceae > Polytrichum > Polytrichum formosum. The sequence goes on along the minus strand of OZ037935.1, from coordinate 22,757,134 downwards.
CACACGGTTACAACAAGGGAGCCCTCGGACGCCTTCGGCCGCCACAAAGAGCGGTTCACCGAAGAGTGATTCGCCTGGCAGCAAAGATACAAAAGCTTTTACGCCAAAGTCTTACATGACTCCAAAAGCTCGAGTTCATGACTCAGCATTAGAGTCCTACTCAGAATCGGAGTCCGACACGGAATCATCTCAGTCACAGTTCTTTTAGTTTGGAGAATTCTGCTACTTGTTATGGCCAGAGAAGAGATTTTTGTATGTCAGTCACAGCAGCAGCAAAGTTGTATTAGGTAGTGTGATTCGCTTCAGGTCTCCCACTGACTCCCCGGTTGGAAGCTTTGTAAGCTGAGTGGCCGTCTCACAAGCAGTGAAGTGATCCCAAGGCAGTCATGGCTTTCTAGCAGAGAGAACGGTTGTCACCAAAGGGGCTTATAATGAACTTGAAACACATTAGTGGAGGTGGTCCCTTTGGGGTCCACGAGGAGTACGACTGGAGGTGTTTAACCTCATCTACGATCCTGCAAGTAAGCTATTTCCCCTTCTCTTGAGCATTAGCGACGTTTAGTACAATATATGTAGTGGCAAGGTCATGTGATTCTAACTGGAATTTGGGTCAACGGATGCGTTAAGAAGGGTCATTCATCTTACTTTTGCCTTGTAATTTTTCACTTGGTCAATCACTTATGTACGTCTCGAGCATTTTTCTAGTCTGTCTTTTTGACACGCCACAACCGCAAGCTTATTGATATTGGCTCTCCTTATTCTTCTCAGCCAGGCTTTGCAACTCAGCGCCGCCTTTCTTGAGGAACAAGATTTGCGTGTACACAACAGCTTCAAGCAAATCTTCTCCAATTGCGAAGGGCGTGGTTTGGAACATATAGTGATGAAAGACAGTCGATTTAACAGGATTAGCTGGCAGGAAAGTTTCGTTTCACTTCGATACTGTAGGGTTTAGAAGAAATGCCGGTAGTTCGTTACAATGCAACATGGTGGACGCCGTGCATAACATACGCAAAATTGACATTTTGGAATTTCACAGTATTGTGAGTGACTCTGGCCTAAATAGTGTTTCGGATGCAATGCTGCTTGGAAAATGCTTTGTCATCCATGAGCTTGGTCATTGGTAAACAATGATTGACAATAACAGGTGCAAGAGGATGTTGATTACGAACTGAGTTGGTTTAGTTCGTCCCTACTTATTATGCAATGCTCATTTCTGGAAAAGGAACATTGCAATCAAATTCGCGAATTGATCAATGTACTATGATTTCAGCAATTACCTGTCACAGAAATTGCTGTGACAAGTAATTGTTGAAGTTCGATTATGATTGCCATCTAAAACCTGTGGTTGCACAAACAGTGCAATATCAATGCTGAGAAGTATATTGACAGCAATGGAACCTTGTTCACTCTGAGCTTCAAACAAATCGACCTATTACACTGAATGCAATCAATATTCGTCCAAATTGTCAAGCTGCTACATTCATATTTCTTGAAGACCATTATTGAAAGAGCAGCATGCTATCTTGAGTTGACTGTGTTCTTCCCCTTGTACTGCACAAGGCATATAGAATGACATGATAATGACATGACAAGTTCACAGTTCGGAGTGGTCCTGTCACACAAGCTCCTGCATGCTATAATACAAGTTGCAAACCTGCAGTTTTCATCAACAAAACGTGAGTCTGGTATGAGTTTTTAAGATAAAAATGAGCCTCTCTCATCTCCACACCACATGTTCTTCTCCTTGGGTCCAGTGGGGCCCTCCTGACCCATGACCTCATCAGGAAGCTTGTTGATGACATCCTCTACAGAGGTGCGTAGTTTTGAGGGCAGGAACTTCAACATCTTGTCGAGATACTTCTTTCTGTCATATTCAATTTTGGGACCCCATTCGCGCATGTATTGGAGCCATGCTGGTTCCTCGGGTGCATCTGGATCTCCCCTCACATGCATGTATTCAGCTGAAATGATCTGGTGGCATGTCCATATTCAAGCTTAGTAAATATGCAGGGTTCCCTAAACCCTAAACCCAATATGCAGGAGGAGAGGTAAGTCTCTATTCCCCAGCAGGGGACACTAAACCATGTATGTAAAAAAATATCTACACACTGCAAACCCCTCAAGGTTACTGTTGAATCACCATAAGGTACGTGGGCCTCAAATGGACAATTTTAGCTCTACACCCTTTTCTCCTAGGATATTAAACACATAATAGTATGAGGTAATTATCATGTTCCCCGGATATGTTGGCAACTGAACCTAGAACAGTTAACAGATTTTGAGCAGGTAGTTCAATCTCTTTTAAACACATCATGTCTTCTCGGTGTCTGTTCTTGGATCCCGACCCAACCACACACAACTCAAATATAGGTGTCCAATAGAGATAAATAACTGAATTAGACCCATCTGCCTTAATCTTTATGGCACCAGGTCCTATGTGGTTGTTCTGCAGTTCATTCTTCATGTTCTCCAACTTCTACCAATTAGATTTATACAATAAAACTTGTGTTGCATTAGCAAATCTATGATGAAGCGTCAGCAAAACCAGATTGAAAATCAGACCTCCCTTGATTTAGTTCTAGTTATCAGAAGTGCATGTTTGTTCATTCCTTAACTCAATACATAGGTCCTCCCAATTGTGTTCACTATAACTGTGAAGTAGTTAATCAAATTTGAAGACGTAGTCCAATCTCTTTCGGACATGTGTGTTCATGGTGTTTGTTCTATGATCCTCACCTAACCACACACTAATCAAATATAGGTGTCCGGTTAAGGAAAGTAACCGAATAACACCTGTATACCTTAACCCTATTTAGCAAATTGAAAGCCATCCTCTCACAAGCTTTGCTCACCTGGTACTTCTCCGCACAGTCGAGCAAGAGGGTGCTCATCGCCGTGTCGTTCTTCAACCCAATCCCACGTCTCTCATCTCCCTGAAGATGATCACCCGCATGAGCGTAACAAGGATGACCATTCTTCGCAACGTAGACGACCTGCTTGTTCCCAGAGACGTATTCCAGATCAAAGGGCCTAACCCAATTGCCCCCACTGTGCTGAGAAAAGTAAACGGCCTCTAACTCTCCCGTAAAATTGCTAATCCTAAGGGTATGGTGCTCCCAGTCACCCACATGCTCTCCGACGTGCCCAAGCGCAATCGTCAATTTCCCAACTTTCGCAACACTGGGCCCATTGAATGGGAAAAACTCCCACGTTTGGAGGTCTGTGAATGTGCCCCCGTATACAGGCTTCACATGGACATAAGCTTCCGCACTTTCCAGGTTCCCCTTTTTCACTTCATCTTTCGTTCCGTCACTCGGAAGATCGATCCAAAATGCGCTGTCATTCGTGCCCCCTTGAGGTAAATTTGATCCGTCACTTTTAATTGACCGCGGTGGCGGGTTGCTCTCGTCATTAGTGTACAGCATTGCGCCCGCTTCGAAAAACCACGACACGGAGCTTGGCAAAAAAATTTCGTTCGGGTGAAACACCAAAGTGGATCCATGGTACTGTTGTATCAATCGTACTTGCGCTAACGTGGGCATCGCGTCTAGTTTGAAGTTTACATTCTTAAGGCACGCTATCGGAAGCGTTGATGTCGTGTCCTCAACTTCCTCGGACCGCGCACAATAGAAGCTGCCCACATTCACACCTGTAGCAGAAATTCCTCTTACTGCAGGCCGAGTTCGCCAAATGCCGAAAGGGAAAACAAAAGCCTTGTCATCATCATCGCTACTGCTCGTGGTGGTGAAAATGTTTCCGTCGACAGCGCAAGCCTCCGTCAGATCTGTTCTGACACACGTCACTTCATCCACACCGGGTTTCTCTTCAGTGTTTGTGACTACGTATCCAAGGGTAGAGTATCCTTCGGGAGGTTGCGGCAACCAAATCCACCCGTTTCCAACTTGTTGGCCACCCCAAGTGCAGCTCTTCCAAACGAGCCGGAAATCCACAGGTTTCTTCAAGGCAGGGAGCAACGACGGAATTCTGAAAGAATGCTCTGATTTACTTGGAGATCGTGGTGAGTGCTCTTCTGCTTCATCTCCACTGACTGGACCACTAACAGCAGCACTTTCTGCTACACCTAGAGATAGTCCTGCAAACTTCTTGGGAGTTTCATCAAAAGCAAGAGTTTTGGGAGATGATGATGGTGGAGGGGGCGGGAAAATGTGTGCTGGGCAAGTTTCAGTCTCTGTTTTTGATTTACTTGGAGATGGTGATGAGTCCTCTAATGCTTCATCTCTACCTGCACCACTAACAGCAGCACCTTTTGCTGCACCTAGAGATAGTCCTGCAAACTGCTTGGGAGTTTCCTCAGAAGCAAGAGGTTTGGGGGATAATGATGCTGGAGGGGATGGAAAAATGTGTGCTGGGCAAGTTTCAATCTCTTTCTTTGATTTGCTTGGAGATGATGGTAAGTCCTCTTTTGCTTCGTCTCCACTAACAGCACCACTGACTGCTTCGTGTCCACTAACAGCAGCACCTTCTGCTGCACTTAGAGATAGTCCTGCAGACGTCTTGGGAGTCCCCTCAATAGGAAGAGTTTTGGGGGATGATGATTCTGGAGGGAGTGAGCTAAAGTCTGCTGAGCAAGTTTCAGTCTCTTTGATGGCAAGAACCCAGCCTACTCGAGGCAACGAATTGCGCTGGCCATAGTGGCAGAGGATGTGGTAGCCTGCGGGGACCTCAATCGGCTTATACAATGTCACGCCCTTGTTATCAGAGCCACCCTCGAGGGCGCTCCACACTTCCTCAAACGTCGACACTTGAATCAGATCGACTTCGCCAAGTGATATGTGTCCGGTTGCGAATCCCGTGCCTGCATCATCACGTTTTGTGTCGGTCCTACAGACGTTAGGGGTCGCAATCTCATTCCTCAACAAAGACTCCAAAATCTGATGGTAAATTATTTTTGAACAAAGTATTTGTTGTGATGATCGAATTGCAATACATACACATAGCCTAAGTGTTTTGAGCCATGAAAATCATCCATGATGCGGACAAAATCAATATGCATCGGTATGGTGCAAAAGGAAGGTAGGAGAATGAAGGTTGTTGTTCAGACGGATATCAGGCTGGCCTGCTCTAATAAGCTACTATGGTGGGAGTCTGCTGAGTAGGAGAGAACAGTTCAAAAATCACCTAGGATTCGAAATTGGTCACAAGGTTTAGTTTGGTCTCGTGACCAAATTCCTTCAAAGTATAATACTGACACACTCTCGTCAGTCAGTCGGTCGGTCAGACATTACTCACCCAGTATGCATCCTTGGTTTTGTCGAAACTCGTATTAAGCATGTAAGATTAGAATGGCCAAAGTCATCAAACACAATTTACGCAGAGGTCACTTAAAGGGCCAATTAAGAGGGAAGAATTTGCACCTGAAGGCAGTGGGGAACGGAGTGGGATGCCAGTGCTGTGGCAGATGGACTTAGTCCTGTCAAAATCCACTTTTGTCTCAACTTGGTCCATTATCTTCAGATCTTCTGCCGTTTCCACGATGTCGTCGCGATCAGCTGCAGCACCAGCCACACTGAGGGGTTATGTTCAACAAGACAACCAAACCACCTGTTATTCTCTGTGACTTCGCATCAGCTAAAAGCAGTTCTTGTATTTACTGATGTCTTCAGCCTCCACATGATGCACAACTATGAACAATACCATAACTTTGAACCTTTCCAACGTAATCCTCAAGCCAAAGATAGTCACAAATGCCAATTGGGAGGTCATTTCCAATTTCCAAACTCTACGACTCTCAATCACAAAGCTTCTAGACATCAGCTCACATTGCCCAAAAGCTCACCTACAAAAAAATTCACATAATAAGACAATTAAACCGCCTGACATTCTCTGTCTTTGCATCAGCTGAAAGCAGTTTTCATATTTACGTACGTCTGGGCCTCCGCATGATGCACAACAATCGACAACACCCTCACCTTGGAACCTTGTCAACTTAACCCTAAAGCTAAAGAAAGCCCCACATGGCAATTGGGAGATGCCAAGCTCCCAACTCTATGACTCTCAATCACATCTCCGCACATACCCCAAAAGCTCAAACTTACAATTTATTTGTATAACAAGGCAAACCAAACCATCCGGTATTCTCTGTGTCTTTGAAAACAGCTCAAAGAAGTTTTCCTAATATTTCACCTCTCACCCTCCACATGATGCACGATAATCAACACCTTAATAATGAACTTTGTCGACTGAACCTTAAAGTTGAAGGAAGTCGCAGATGGAAATTGGGAGGTGAGCTCCAAACTCTACGCTTCTCGATCACAAAGCTTCCAAACAGCAGCAGCTCACATTGACCAAAAGCTCAACATACACTTAATCCGTATAACAAGACAACCAAACCCCCTGGTGTATTCGCACCAGCTTAAAGAAATTTTGGTATCTACTTACATATAATCATCCACATGACACACCCTAACTTTGAGCCCCGAAAGAATTAACCCCAAAGCTGCAGAAAGTCACGCATAGCAATTGAAAAGTGCGAAGCTCCAAACCCGACGAATCTCGACCACAGAAGCTTCCAAATATCAAGCTCACATAGCCCAAAAGCTACTCAAACCAACACTTTAATCGTATAACAAGACAACCAAACCACCTGAGATTCTGTGACGTCTTCGCATCAGCTGAAAACAGTTTTCACATTTACTAACGTCTAAAGCCCATATGATGCACGACAACCAACAACACCCTAAATTTGAACCCTAAGTTTAAGGAAAGTCGCACATGGCAACAATCGGAAGTGCTAAGCTCCAAACTCTACGGATCTCGATTACAAAGGTTTTAAACATGAGCTCACATTGCCCAAAACCTCAAACCTACACTTTATTCTCTGTGTCTTTGCATCATTCAGCTGAAAGCAGTTTTCTGAACTACTTGCAACTAAGCCTCTACATGATGCACGACAACGAAACAACACACTAACTTTGAAACTCACCGACCTAAAGTTAAATAAAGTCACACATAGCAATCGGGAGGTGCCAAGCTCCAACTTCTTCGACTCTCGATCACAAAAGCTTCCGAACATCAGCTCACATAGCCCAAAAGCTACTCAAACCTACACTTTCTTCGTATAACAAGACAACCAAACCACCTGGAAACCTCTCTGTCTTCGCATCAGCTGAAAAACAGTTTTCGTATTTACTTCCATTCAAGCCTCCACATGATTCGCAACAATCAAACAACACACTAACTTTGAAATTCACCTAAACAAACTTAACCCTAAATTTAAACAAAGTCACACCCAGGAATTGGGAGGTGCCAAGCTCCAACTCTACTTACAACTCTCCAACACAGAAAGCTTCCAAACATCAGCTCAGCACACCCTTAGCCCAAAAGCTCCTCAAACTGGCTCCGCCCCTGGCTCAAAGTACCTGAAACAGACGACCCCATACAGGATCTGACCGAAGAGCACCCACACAGCTTGCTCACAAAAGATCTCCACACCGATCTGCTCACCACCATCCACAACCAAGTGAATCCGGCTGCCTCAAAACCGTACCTGAATCCCGCAGCTTCAACACTTGCGCCAACAATTCCTTCCAAATGCAGACCACATCATCCTGGTATGTACCTCCCTCCCCTCACATTGCTTCAAATCCACGATGCGGCGACTTGTTCCAAAGTGAACCGAGCCCACAGTGACCCCACATCCGCATGTTGGAAGTTTACCCACCACACGCACACGAGTGAGTGAGTGAGTGAGTGAGTGGAGTGCCAGTTGTTGTTATTGGTTCTAAGAGATTCAAAACCCGGGTCAGTTGTTGTTGTTGTTGTAACTTAGGAATTCAAATCCCGGATGCCAGTACATGTGCTGGTAGAATGTGATGAGTCTTTGAGTTTTCACTTACATGATGAGAAGATACGGAGATGGCTTGGGATTCAAGATGCCGAAGACTTTTTCCAAGGTGCAATCACTTAAAGTTATGTAAGTTTAAGCTCAGAATCTGCTTTGCCTTCTTTACCATTCGGAGGCTTCCAGCGCCGAGGCCGGCGAAGCGAGCAACGGTGGCAGCTTCGGTGTCTGCCACTTGGATCCCGCCACGTGTCCTGTCACCCAGTCTGCCTGGGCCATGTGTGGTCACTCTTCTTAAGTTAATTACACAAAGGGGTGTGTTATATTTGGGTAACATTTTAGAGTGGGAGTGTCTCATTATATGTCCGTCCACACATTTACTCTAGAAGACCTTCAAAAATTGTGGGTCCCCATTGAAATTAATATCTTACAATATACATGGCTTTATATAGAAATAATGTTCTCCCCCTTTAATATGGCACGTTAGGTCGTGCAAGAAAGTGTTGTATTATCTTAATGTATTATTCTGCATAATATGATATTTTGGTTTTATGTGTCGTATTATCGACGTTTTTCAAGAAAATGGCTTATTTCAATGTGAGATGTCATTTTGTATACACACTGGAGATACATAAGTATAAAAGAACATTTTTATTAAAGAAATATGCTCACAATGCCATACAATATGGAGTTTATATCTATATATACAGTCCCATGATGATGTCTTCACCATATCATACACTACGAAAGTGAGAATTTATTGTCTTCTGATGATGTTTGTTGATGTTGGAGATTGACGACTTGTAATTTATCTATAAAGATTGCATGTTCATCGCATCTGCAATTGAAAACTCGAAGAATGCTCCACTGCAAAATTTGATAGTAGTTGGGTATACTCACAGGTTTGAGGAAGCTTGACTATTGGTGTTAGTTGGTCATCCACACCATTCCCCTCCATAGGCTCTTCATTCAAATCTAAACCCAAATGGACTTCTCTACCCCATGCCAAATCCACCAACTCAACCATGTTGTATTTTTGCATCAACAATTTTCTACTCTACCAATGGCACATATTCTTCAATAAGCATTTCTTCACTTTTTAAGGTTCAAAGAGGAAACAAGATTTTCCAATTCATTTGTTGCTCCTTTCATTCTCGATTTCTCACATTCATTATATATGGCAAAATTGGCACTCCAATTTGCATGTAAAATTTGGGAATCCTCCAACTGTTTCCTATGATTTGGGGATTCATCTCTCTCCACACTTGAAAGCACCACATAATAGCATGCCTTAAATTAGGCATGATTTCCCTCAAGTCATGATGAGTACATGACACAACTAAAAGAGAATCCATTCCAAAAGCTTCTTCTTATACCGAACTTTGAATGAAACAATTATTCCCTTATCCAAGGGTTGCACCACACTTGTAACACTAGGTGGTAAGAAAACAATAGAAATATTGCTCAAATGCAAAGTTGAAAAACCAAATGATTCACCCCTACCAATATGCTTAAGGGAATGAGTAGCAACATCGTCCATAATTAAAAGTATCTTCCGCTTTTGAGATTTTAAAATATACATTCACTACTAGAAAAACAATGTCTAAATTAACAAAACATTAACAATTTTTTGTTAATTTGGATATTGCAACGTCTATTTTCACAAATTTTTGTTAACTGTACCCAAATCAACAAAAAATTGTCATTATTTTTGTTGATTTGGATAGTGCAATTACCACATCAACAACAATTTGTTAATTTTTTGGAATCTTTTAGAATCTTTTGAAAAAAATTACAATTATTAAAAATATTTATAAACTTTTTAAAATCTTCAATATACAATGTAGATTTAAGAATAGAATAAGTACACAATTCGGTGTTTATTAAAGTCAGCAGACTTCAGAGGCAATTCATACCTAGTAAAAGAACTTTTTGGGAAAAACTTCAAACTAGAAAATGTTGAAAAATCAAATCTTCTTTCACCTCCAAGAATCCGTTTTACATTTGAAAACTCCAATCAAAAGTTATGGAAAAAATCAGAGAGGATGTTTGTAAAAATGAACATTTATTTTTAAAAATTTCAAACATCCTCTCTGATTTTAGTCCATAACTTTTGATTGGAGTCTTGAAATGTAAAACGGATTATTGGAGGTGAAAGAAGACTTGATTTGTCAACTTTTTCTAGTTCGAAATTTTTCTAAATTTTTTTTTTACTAGGTCTGAATCGCCCCTAAAGTCTGCTGACTGTTAAAAAGAATTGGAAAAAACCCCAAAAGCTAGTTAAATAAATTTCCAAACCCCTACATGTCAAACATATTGAGCGGTTAGTGCCTTAGCAAAAGCTAAGGCCTCCGACCATGAGATCTACGATTCGAACCCGGAAGGCCTCGCTTCCCATGTGGCCGTTGTGATGTGGCACTAGGGCGTCCCCCCGTGTGGGAGTTGGGTTGTTGGACACGTGGTACTACCGTAGAGGTCACGTGACACCACTCTAGAGGTCAAAAAAATTCATTTTATGGAATATTTCAAAAAAAATGTCCAAAAAATCAACATTTTTTTGTTAGAAAATGAATACTATTTTATTAAAATTTGACACTTTTTGTTTAAAAAATCAACAGTTTTGTGTTCAAAAATATCCAAATTAACACATCCAAATCAACAAAAAAATCAACACTTTTGTGTTGAGTTTGTTAATTTGGTCACTGTTTTTTTCTACTAGTGATTGAGGCCATCATCCAACTCTCAAATACATATGATGTCATCCATGTCATTTGGTGTGCAAACCACCACACATAATCTGTTGGCAACCACCTTCCAACGCATCTTGGATGTAGAGATTTGTAAATAATCCTAGGTTTCAACTTGTCAGTGCATGTCGTGTTTACAACAAGAGCAAAAGTGAGACAGTCCTTCTGAATTTTTCACCCACGAACTTTTCTTTGCAATATGTCTTGTTGGTTGGGCTCGATAAATAAACCAGTCTCATCCATATTGTAAACATATTTCATTGCCATGAGCAATGCAAAGGAAGTCAATGCTTACAAAATTTTGTGCAAGTTGTTTTGTGTGCAAGCGTAGTTATCAACACTGAAATTGTTGAACTTATAACCAACATGAAAAGCATCTGCCACTCAAGACTGCCATCACCTCTGGAGCCAAGAAATTGAAGAGTGGCATGGGCAAATCTAGGAGTATAAGTCGGCGAGGATTGAAATTTCCAATCTAAAGACATGTGAGATTCAAGTGTGAGGACAATTTTTGAATCAAGAAGATAAATCAACAACTTCTAAATTCTACTTTGTAAATCCAACAATCCCTAAACCCTCAACCTCCACCCAAATCCAAAGGCTGAAACATGCAACGTCTATTTTGAACCAAGGTTTTAAACAGTTAACTTACGTTAACTTAAGTTAACCCATTGATGAATGCATCATTAACTCCTTGATCCCAAGGCAAACCATAATATGGGTCCCCACCACTACATGCATTAATTACCTCTATTATATGACAAATTGGGCCTATGAACATCATATAATCAAGGTGTCGTATCATCGAGGTTAGACTGTAATTGAAGGTGAGATTCTATCTAGAGTAAACAAACTTAATTCCGTTAACTTAAGCAATATTGCATAAGTGTGGTGCATGTGTGATATTGGGGTGATTTTTCACAGGTTTGGAATTAATATCACAACATTAACAGAAAAAATCACAATAAATATCCAAGCTTTGTGAAATTAATATAAATTTTCACATGCAAGATTCTCTCCCAACCCATATTCACAACATAGGTCGACCTAATTCTAATAACTAGGAGATGAACACTTGAGTACAATTAGTGCCCTTTTCAAGGCACCCAAATCTATGCCCTTTTAACTTACATCTTTCTCGCACCAAATGAGACGGCTACATGTGTCATTCTTCATGATTTTTTCAACCACGTTAGAAAATGACAACTACATGTGTGGAACTTCATGAATTAAAGGACTTTATGTATTAAGATTGGGGGGTATCAGAAATGGGTTTGTCTACTCTAGTCAAAGATTGTGAGGTGTTAATAGTTGATTTTTTTAGAGGAGTTGAAAGTTGGGCCACAATATGCCAAAGTTATTCCGGCCAGGGATGACTTTCCATGCCTCGATATATCAGCGGTTAGGCTTGACATATGGATCCAACTTGTGGGTTAAACCTCACACTAACCCGTTGTAAGGTAGATGTGATGTTTGTTGTTCGGATATATTTCTCTCTACACCCACTTCTCCTAAAGATTAGTGTGAGATGATTAACAAATCCATATTGTGCCCGTAGCCATTTGCCTCATACATTTCGGAGCTCGCGTGAATTGCTTTTGAATCATCAAAGTGAAGATCTTGTGCTCATCAAGTGGTCATATAGATCCCCCCCCCAATCATGTCAATTGTTGAGCCTAGAATGGTTAGCATATTTGAGTATGTAGTCCAATCTCCTTTATTATAGATGTTTTTTTGGTGTCCATTCTTAGATTCACACCTAACCACATACCACTAAAATTTAGGTGTTCAAACTGTTGTTATGTTCAATTTAGGCACGTCTACCTTAAGTTAAGGAAGACATGTGGGATACATGTTCACAACACCTATTATAGGGGAGGTGAAAACATTGATTCCTATGTAGAGCTTAGGTATTCTATTCTAATCCAATTGATCACTTAAATTGCAATCACATGTCTCTATTTATTTATTTATTTATTTATTTTTAGAATAATTTAGTATGAGTTGGCAATAAACATAGAGAAGCAAATTTTTATTGCACTCCCAATGATAGGTGTTGGGAAATGAAATTCATACATGTCTTGTCAAACATCATTCTTATACAAACACCTACACAATATGACTAAGCAACCGCCATTCATTCCCTTTTCTAATTATAGTACAACCTCTTTGAGCATTATAGCATCGTAGTTTTCATTCAACTTCGACCAATAGTCATTGTTGAATCCCCCCTTGAGCCCTGAGATTCTCTACTTATGCACTTCGTGATAATATTTAGCCTAACACCTCAACCTATCAAAAATATTTCCTAGAATATTTCGGGATATTTATAGAATATTCCCAACAAGAGGGAGCGTGCATAACTACATTTGTGTGCAAAATAGTTTAACGTGCTCTCATGGAAAAAAAAACACTTCTATTATTATTCTAACGGTTAATACAATGACTCACTGGTTAGGATAGCCAAAAGTCAATGCTCAACACCCGCTTAACACTATCTGTTTAAAGCACATTTATGTAACCACTTGAGATTATCACATACATGGTCTTTGAGATTTAAACATAATTATAAGTCTTATTGTTATGAAGAGAGACAGTGCTGGGATTGGTTGATATCATAGATACAATAGATTGGTGCAAAGTTGCAAGCATCATAAAATGAGTACGAGGTGGTAAAATTGGCAAAACGTCTCTTGAAATGTGAGCACTTCACAACATATGCACAATAACCATTCATGGTTTTTCACAATCACGCTTTTAGAGGTGATGGAGAATTTCAATGCCTATGCTTGGGGGACGAAATTGCTAATAAACATATTTCATTTTGAACAAGATCAAATCATTTCAAATTGAGAGTCCACATATGGACATTCACGCTTTGAAGGCCCTAATTCATATGCAAGGGTGTAATGGGCTTGGATGACACATGTCCAAACTAAGTTTGGTCTCGGGGCAATCACACCCCCTTACATTTCATAACCACGTGCGATAAAAGTTTGCTACCCTATATTATATGCCATAGATCATTTTAAAATCATGATTTTTTTTACATATACACAATCATTGATAATATCTTTTGTGTACTTTTTGAAATTTTTAGTCATCTTCATTTTTGTAGCAATTTCTTTAGTTCAATTATGCGTCATTCTAGTTAGAAATGGTATGTTTTATAAAAAAACAAATCATCAAATTTTGTTACCAATTTTTACTATGTAATAGATACCATGTATATCTACTCATGAAAAAATTTGATAAAATTTTGACTCATTTTGGTGATGCTTTATGTATATATATATATATAATTTTTATCACACGTGGTGTTCAATTTGACAATGGAGTGCACCCCCCGGGAGTTTGGTACATAGTTGTTGGCACAATCACAAGATGTGATGCAAAATGCAATAGATGCTCAAAATGTATGACAAGCATTCCAACATATGCATAAATGGCCAATGCTGCAAAGGATGGTGGAATCCGGACTTTGCGGAGGACAACCAATGGGCCTATCATAACAACGTACCGGGTTTTTTTTTGGTGGGGTGTTGCTTCTTGAAAATATTAAACTACACAAATTGGGGTTTTTTTGGTTTGGGTTTGTTGCCTTTTTAATTGGGCTTCTTCAAGTAATGACAAGATTGTGTTGCAAATAATGTATGCCTTTCTCTGGCAAGGCGAGGTTTAGGCTACATGATTTGAGTCAATGATGGTTAGTATAGTTAAGAGGTAGTTAAAGATGCTACCAAATTTTGTGCATGTCCTTGCTCCTTTTTGTGATGTGAATTGCCATTGCTAGATTTTTAGTGTTCATTGTGTGTTGTGGCGGGTGCACATGGAAGATGATGTGAGTGAAGAGGATATAGAAGGAGAGGATGAGTGTTTTGTTGTACCCTCAGTTTTGCCATTGTGACCAATGAGGACGCCATGGCAAGAGAAGGGTTTTTGGCTAGTCATCGATTCAATCGTTTGTTTTGCCTTGTAGTTTTGCACAACAAACACTTTGGAATTTATAGTTGTGATAGGAAACAAGTCACATAACTTATTCCTTCCAAAGTTCGGGAGCCAGTTTATCAAGAGCACATGTGGCTCTACACTATCCTCCCCGTTTGTAAAAGAAACTTTGAAAGATAGATTGAGAGACACCTTGAAGGATCTCAAGACATGTACTAGCAATGACCAATTCTCTAACAAAATATCATTGCATTATGAAGAGGTGTTAGAAACACTAAAGTGTATGGACGAACACATCGCAAAGAATGTCCTCACAAGAAGGCAAACATTATTGATAGATGTTTCCTCAATTAAACTTTTATAGATGTAGAGTTCATTAATCGTTCTTCTCCTTGTGTTCAAAATTCCTCACCTAAGAGTAGCAAAGGATTAATAAACACACCTATCACAAAATTGGAGATGATTGCGGCTCAATCAAAATCTTTTGTAGATATCACAAGTCATTTGACAAATGACTTGACGAAAGAAGAGTTCATGATTGCAAAAGTATAGGAAAGACACACTAAGCTTGAGCTAATCTAGCTAGGTTGGATATGGAGAAGGCTAGAGTATACTTTGGGAATGAGAAGGTGATATCTTCAAAGGTAAAGAACTTGGAGAAGGTTAGAGATTTAGGCAGTATGTCCGAGGATGCCTTCAAGTGCAAGGTTGCGGACCTGTTGTTTTTTGTGAGGCTTCAATGTATCTACACACGTGATTCATTCATCAAGGTGACTACTTGCAACCATGTGCGATGTATTTCCCAACCATGTGTTTTGATGTTTATGTTCTTTGGTTGCATCATTCAAGTTGACTACTTGCATCATGTGTGAAGTTCTACCCAAACATGTGTGTTGATTTTTTTGTTTGTTTTGCTTGCATTGTTGTAGTGCACGTTCACATTGCAACATATGTGTTGATTTTTTAGGTATGGAAGCTTACACAACATGGATGAGGACTTGCAAAACAAATGATGTACTCTTCGAACATAGCATAAACACTCTTGCAACATGATTGACATAAGAAGTGCAATCATGAACCATTTGTAAGACATTAATGTTGACATAGACACAAACTCACGCAAGGCAGTCAATTTGTTGGACTTGCATGCATGCATGCTAGCAAGAATCGACTAAAACATGATTCATGAACTTTATTAACGAACATGGTTTTTGTTTGTGTTGTCCTTACACATGAACGAAGGGTCACACCTATCACAATTATAGATATCACAAGCATTTGAACACTAAACCCTAGCTTATACCCGTAAACCCTACACATTATTCATAACTTGAACCAATCGTTCTTGGTCATGGATCCCCATCCCAACCATCGTCATCCTCATCACCATTGCACTCAAGCATGAGGTAAGTGAGGTCATGGTGTCTTCTATGCAAGTAGTTCGCAAGGTGGCACGCTGCCATAAAGAAAGGAACATACTTGCACCTTGTGGAGTCAAAGTGCTTCATAAGCCTTCTTCGTTTACAGTAATCTCTTGCTTAAGTACGCACCCATTTAAGTACGCATCCCGGTTAAGTGCGCAATTTTTTTGACAAAAGTTAGGGTTCATACTTTATTGTTTGAACATGTCATGCAGAGTCATTTGCTTTGAATGCATGGAATTTTTTATGCTTGACATTAAATGTCAGTTTGTTAACGTTTTGCTGAAACATCTCAAACGATCGTCGCAGTTCATCATACATATGTCCAGCTTCCGTTTGAACATCGGAGCAAAGCAATTGGTCGTCGATGTCAAGGACAATGTTGTGTAGAGCTTCAAAGCCTTTGAAGTTGGTAGCACTTTCAGGTTCAACAAATGTCTTGATAGGTTGGATTTTGTTGTAGTATGTGCTCTTGATTGTCCCAAACTTTCCAGATAGCGCCTTCACTAACTTCATACTCCCGCCCCAGCGCATGCTTGCTCGGTGCAATCGGCTTGCTCAACTTTGCAATGGTTTCACATCGTTGGGCTTCGGTCAAGGGTTGGTTGCCTCAAGTTTCATCCGTTTCCCATTGCGATTCATCAAATTAGAGGGTCTAGACAGCAGTATGAGTAAAGTACGCACCTACCAACTAAATGCGCACCAACGGCTCCGGTTCAAAGTGCATACTTAAGCGGGAGATTACCTTATGTTTAAGGCCACCTATGCCCCACTCTACCCTTATTCAAAAACAAGCATGCATTTTATTCAATGCATAAATAACGTCATTATCGGCATCCTCATGGACCTCATGGCATCTAGGCCCTCGTGACACTATTCAAAAAGTCGTATGTGTGGGTAAAGTACGCTTACTACACTAAATATGATATTTAGTATTGTATGGTATTTGATGTCACTATGGTGACTTTTTGGACGACACTTCTTATGAATAGGTTTACAAGTATTCTCATGGATGATAGATGAGTTCATCCATTGGCCAAAACCTTACCTTCTCTTGTCAGCAACTTGTATTGGAATATTGTCATGGTTGATTGAAATTTGGATGAAAAATCACTTGGTAAATGATAGTAATTGCAATACTGTAAATCTATTACCACCCCCCTTTTTTTTCTCCAAGGAATGACCACCAATGTTGGGTTGACATTTAGTGTTGGTGACACCATACCACGGTTTACACTTACTATTGAGCAAGACAATTAGAATTGGTGACACTAAATATCATATTTAGTGTAGTTATTATTCAACTGAAAAGAACGCAAACAAGTCACATCATGGAAGGACCCTAGATACCTAAAGTTCACATAAATTAACAAACCATGGTGATCAACAATGATAATGTTGTTGATGGAATTAATTTATTTGAATCCATTAAAAAAATTTAGAATGATTAGGATCTTTGTAAGGATGTATGATCTTGACAAGGGTTCCATCCACAAACCCAATACACACCTTCGAATGAAGGCAACTGCTTCCCGAGATCCTCTCTTTCATAGATGTCATGCCATTTGATCTCATGGGCTAACACTTCATTCACACACGGTGCAAGAAAGATTGCATTGTCATCAAGTCCTTAGCCCGATTCAATGGAAGTTATCTAACAATAATATGTTGTCATGTTGTAAAAGCATAAGAAACATATGCAACCTTTATTGGGGTGATAGTTTATATGGTCGCCCTCCTTGCACCCTAAAGATCACCCATGGTCTATGCATGTGCTACAATTGTAGGACAAACACCAATACACAAGTCCTCAAACTTGCATAAAGAAAATTTAGTTGGTTTCTTGAATTGTGCACGTGTCACCCCGTGATTGTCAACTAATCACTCACACCCTTTGTAGGGTTGACAGATGGTTGACCACATTGCTTTGACTCATTCGAAGAAATCGGACGAATTGCTAGCAACCAATGCCAACGAAAGGAAGACAACAATCTATTGATCCCACTCACCCAACATCTCTTCACCACCATTGGATGAGCTAGAAGATGTGTAGGTGAAAGAAGAGTGCAACGAACTCTCATCAATATTTGACAATGATGAATTCATATCGAAGGAGTGTTGGGGGGGGGGGAGGGGCGGGAGTTGTAAAAAGACACAAACAACCCCAAATGAACTAAAGAGTATAGAGGAAGACGACATACACGTTTATATGAGCTAGAAAGTCTAATTGAATGGGCTTGGCCACCAGAAGAAAATTGACTTTGGTGTTGCCAACAATGTGAATTATGGAGTTACTTCATTTTCAAGGTGGTCTACGTCTATATGTAATCCCAAAATGGACATTACGAGAATTAGAAGCCTTAAAAAGGACAAGCCAGTTGGCACCAATCTCTCCCTCAGGGAGATCACTCCCTTGTAAAGTTGAACAACCACGTGCGAACACTTTACATGTAAAAAATCCTACTTTTTACATAAAGCATCACCAAAATGGGTCAAAATTTTATCAATTTTTTTTTCATGAGTAGATATACACGGTACCTATTACATAGTAAAAATTCGTAACTAAATTTAATGATTTGTTTTTTTTTATAAACCATACCGTTTCTAACTAGAATGACGTAGAATTGAACTACAAAAATTACTACAAAAATTAAGATGACTAAAAAATTCAAAAAAATATACAAAAGATACTATCAATGGTTATGTATATGTAGAAAAAATATCATAAATTTTAAAATTATCTATGGCATGTAATATAGGGGTAGCAAACTTTGTTCGCACGTGGTGTTCAACTTGACAATGGAGTGATCTCCCCGAGATCTCTCCCACGGGAAAACCCTTGGGTTTCCATATGGTTGGTTGAAAATATATCGTTCAGCCAGATACCCTCACTATGATTGGGTGGATCATAGGTGGCATGGTGCACCATAATTCAAGTGCTAGGAAGATCACCCATCAGAAGTTTGGGCCACAATCGTACAATGTGACACATTGTTGGTGCATGCATGTATCAATAGCGCATAGAAGATAGCATTGTGAATGTCTCTAAACCCAAGGAGACATGTGGAACAACTCACACGAGTCAATCATGTGGAACAACTCTCCAACCACTTAGAACATTGGGAACTATGGTTGGGAACAAGGGCAAGGTCGTGGGAACCTGTGCATTTGGGGCTTGGGAACATATCTTGGGGCTTGGGAACTTTATTTGGGGCTTGGGAACATTATTGCTATGTTGGATTAACACATGCATACTTCATTGAACTCAAGATGGGAGACTTTTCCTGCACTCTTCTCTTCCTAACTTAAGGGGCCTATAAAAGCTTCAAATGGGGACCGAGTACGAATGAGGCCTCATTCTTGTTGCATGAAACCGTAATGAAGCCATATCGAGATCACTAACTTCAGTTAGCAACTTGGGGTCACGACTCTTGATTCGGTGTCCAGGGAGATTTTCGAGTATAATCAGTCGAGATCCTAGTGTTTCTAAGTCCAACTGGTTACATGTTGTGATCTTTCGGTTTTTCTTTATTAGTTTGAGGTATATCTCATAGATTCCTCTAAAATGATTGGTAATTTTTTTGAAGTTTTGAACTTCAACCAATTATTTTTTGAACTCCATTGGTTCATATGTAACATTGAATGATAAAAGAGCCCCCCTTATAATACCACATTGGGAAGCATAAAATCTTTGATTCCAGAGTCTAGATCAACACCTTCCTCAACTTCGATTTTAACAATTTCAAATTCTTTGACTGTGCTTCGCAATTGCTAACATGCTCAAGCTTCTAATGTTTGAATCCATTGGCTAGATGATTCCACAGAGTTGGAGGTGTCCACATTGGCGTCATCTACCTTAGCGGTCGGTTCTCCCCGCTCGTTTTCACCTCTATCTCATCATATGAAGCTTCACTTCAAGTTCACCTAGCTAGGTCCGAGATGACCCTAAATTTCGGGGTGATAGTGGAGAGGTACCACTTTCTGAATGGCAATTTCCGAATGGAGTGGTTGGCAATTCAATTCCTGCTGTGAAAACTTCTCTCTACTTGACCAAAAAAACTAGCTATGTAGGTAGAAAGCCAAGAGCCCACCCACCGCAAGGTAGGTAGTAAACCCCTGCACCAAAAGGATTCTTGAGCAAGGTAGGGCCAAGATTTGGGCGAACTAACCCATACACTCGTTCCTTGTTGGATGCCTAAACCCTTGCCTCCAAAGAACCAATGTACGGGTTGTTTCGCCCCAGCCGTAAGACCAACAAGCTCAAATTCACGTCGGATTGCCCGACGTTGGTTATTTATATTCACCTAGCTACAACATCTTACTAATTGTACCAAGTCCGCCTTATTGAAGGCCTCGTCCCTACTTATTTATTAAGATGAAGAGTTTGGAACTCCATCAAACCGTCGTAGATGCATAGAAATGTATGCATTTGAAGTGTTGTAAATACATGGGAGCCCCCCAAGTTAAATGCACGTGGCTTGAGAGTATCGTAGTTTACATTCCAAAATGTTGTGCCTCCGTCACATTAATCGCATCAATTATGAAGCATCATGTAATCTTCTTTGAAGTTTGCTACACGGGTTTGAATAGTCAGTCACCCTCACACACAGTCAAATGTTCTCTTGGGAAGAGATTGCATCCTTCCCTAGAAAAAACTTTGTGCTCCAATTATTTAGTGTAAGGTAGATGGGTCTAAAATGGTTACTTTTTTCCGGCAAGTCCGCTTCTCCTAGGATGTAATTGAAGCACGTGATCAGTACAACAATGTGGTTAGCAAATCCAAGCCAAATCATAGCCACTTTCCTCATGAAATTTGGAGCTCGGGTCCCAAGTCACTTGAGGTCAATCTGTGCAATCTTAGCCATTGAGAGTAATGGAGGGTTGGGCTTACCACTTCAAACGGGTCCCAAGTCCTTAGTCTCATGTATGACATGGATGCATATATAGCAACACTTTTTGGAGGTGAGGCTTGGGACTCGTGTTGAGAGTTGGGTCGAGCTTTTTGCTCGACCCAACTCTCAACACAAGTCATGTGTTTTTTTTTCATAAAATTACAAAGATTTGACTTGAATGATAATTAACCATATTTTATTGGTTTTTGGAGGCTCCAAAGTTGGGACTTTGCCTCCATGTCAGGACTTGCTAAGATGAGTGGGACTTGGGACTTGGGACCCCATGTGAACCGGCCCTTATTCATTATCAAAGTGAAGATTTTTGTGCTCATTAAATGGTCATACATGTCTTCCCCCCCCAAAAAAAGAAAAAGAAAAAGAAAAAAAAGAACAAAAGAAAAAAAAAATTGAGCTTAGAATGGTTACCACATTTTGAACATGTAGTATAGTCTCTTTTAACTTCTTTTTTTATTTTGTTTTGTTTTTGTTTTTGTGTTTGTTCTTGGAGCCACATTTAACCACATAGCACTCAAATATAGGTGTCCAATTAAGAACGGTAATCCAATTACACATGTCTACCTTAACATGACCCTAAGTTACATCACTTGGATGATATTGAATTTGGTGTTTATAACTACATGTGAGGTGGGTTTACATTACAGTTTGGGTTCAAGAAACTTGGGGTCCAAAACACTCCTCAACCCTTAAAGGCACAAGGTTTTGACATATGGTCATAAACACAATTTATACAAGCCTCACCAAGTTCATAAATCACATATTGTAAATGATGTTTGTAGTCTCACTTTATAAATTTTAAAGTATGTCAATGACAGAATAGATTATTATCATGTTGGACATTGATGATCACAATACAGTGCATAGATCTACATCCAAGGACATTCATGCCGAGTATTTGAACCTAACTCTTTAATAATATTTAACCGATTCAAATAGCGTACTTGAAGAATAAGGCTAAGATCATAATGAGATTTGGCAGGATAGTCATGCCACATTAGAGTGACTTCTATTTTCTCATATCTTGGACCCAAATCATAGTGAAAAATCCTTGGGTCCAAAAAAATTCTAAGCCTTAGTCTTCAAGTACATTTTTCTCTCCCTCATGCATTCAAGAAGCCCATGTACATAGTGTTGTAAGAAGTGCACCTTAAGTTACATTGTTTCTTTCAATGAGTGCGGATTGTCATTTGGAATCACAACGCAATATTACTTCTTGCAAAAATGTCACATTTTAGTATAAAATTTTATTATGTTCTATAAAGTGCACACTGTCAATTTGTGGGGTACTTGTCAAAGTGTATCCTCAATAAAATGTTAATGTAGTACCTTTTACAATCTAGGCACTTTGATTGTTAAAATTGAATCGATTTCATGCCAAAGCAATTTTACATGCCTCAACCAACCATTGCATGACACGTGGCAACCTCACTCTAGAGGAAAAGATACCACGGTACAACACTATGTAGCTCCAAATGACAAATTTGCAACTATTACATCAAAGATGTAGTAATATGTACAAAGCAACGGTGATTAAAGTAGACATGCCTCGATTGAAATGATTTGGTTTGTGGTTAGGTGTGGATCTAAAACGACACTAATAAGAAACACGTGTTTTACATGAGATTGGACTACATGCTCAAGATATGCTAACCATTCTAGGCTCAATAGCCAACATGATTGAGAGGACCTGTATGACCACTTGATGAGCATGAAATTCTTCATTTTAATAATGAACAAGTTATTCATTATGAAGTCCAAAAATCAGGAGGCAAATGGCTATGGGCACGATTTGGATTTGCTAATCATCTTGCACTACTACTTATGTGTTTCCATATCATACGAGAAGCAAATGTAGAGAGAGAAAAAGTACTCGATTCACACACGTCGTCTACCTTATGACATATTTGTCGTGCTTTTAATGGCTTCCCAATTTCGCAAAAGCCGCAAAATCCGCCATGACTCGGTGAGTCGGACAAATAAGCAAGTGATTGGTGTTCTAGTATCTTGTACGGGCCTTGGATAAATTGGAGGCTCCATGAGGCCAAATCCCAAGGAAACGCTAACTTATTTAGGGGAGGGGGCTACTAAGTTAGGCGGGGGACCCATAATACTCATTCCTTCTTAGAAACATCGAGACACGTACATTCGGTGGAAATAATCAAGGCCCAGGCGTAGATTTGGGATGGGTGGTGCAGTCGCTTCATACGGTTGATTGCTTGCCCTAGGGGCCTTCGCTTCAGCCATAGCTGCCGACCGACCTTCCGCCTTTTGATCGCAGATTGCAGGCAGTTGTCTGCCACCGTTGTGGATTGATATGCTCGAGAACGGAGCGGGGCGAGACGATCTGTCAGACAAGCCATCCGGCGCCAAATTCCTCACACTGCAGCGTCAGAAATCGTCGCGTGAGCGCAGTAGGATATCGTTTCGTCGCCATGGCATCGCAGGACGTGGAAACGTTCATGAGCATCACCGGATGTGATCGAGCCGTGGCGGAGCAGAGTCTCAGGGTAAGAGAGGGAGTGTCACGGGGAGGAATTCGCCAAGGCGAGGCGAGGAGCTAGGGGTTCAGATATGCGTTTGTACATGCGGTCTCGTCATTCCTAGGGTTTGTCTGTGGCATCAGTGATGCAGCCGTGTGGTTAATCTAGAGAGGAATTGGATGCGTGTGGGATGATGGCTGTCTTGAGAATTAGTGTGTTGTGCTCTGCATTTTGGCATACCGACGCTATAGCTCGGGTGGAGCTGAATTGTGCTCCTTATATTGGCCCTGAGCCCGTAGTATCTTTTACCTGAAATTTTATAGTTCACAGCTTATACAATTTGTAGATGTGGAAAAAAGCCTATTGTATTTACGAGGAAAAGACTCTGGTTATGGAGGAAAGGACTCCAATTCAACAAGACGAGGAGCTCTTCACGTGGCTTAGGGTTCAGGCATGCGTTTGTACATGCGGTCTCATCGCACCTAGGGTTTGTCTGTGGCATTAGTGGACCCGTGTGGTTAACCTGGAGAGGAATTGGATGCGTGTGGGATGATGGCCGTCTTGAGAATTTGTGTGTTGTGCTCTGCATTTTGGCACACGATGCTATGGCTTAGTGGAACTGAATTGTGCTCCAAATATTGGTCCTGAGCCCGTAGTATTGTTTACCCGAATTCTCTAGTGGACAGTCGATATAATTTCTAGATGTGGAAACAATCCCGTTGTGTTCACGAGGAAAGACGGACTCTAGTTATGGAGGAAATGACTCCAATTCAACAAGGCGAGGAGCTCTTAACGTGGCTTAGGGTTCAGGCATGCGTTTGTACATGAGGTTTCGTCATACCTAGGGTTTGTCTGTGGTATCAGTGCAGCAGTGTGGTTAAACTGGTGAGGAATTGGATGAGGGAGGGGTGCTGGCTGTCTTGAGAATTTGTGTGTTGTGCTGCACATTTTGGCACAAGATGCTTTCGCTCGGTGGAGCTGAATTGTGCTCCTGCCCTGAGCCCATAGTATCTATTACCTGGATTTTTCCAGTTTTACAGCTTTTTTTCTACAGATGTGGAAACAGTCCTGCTGTATTAATGAGGAAACAAGGGACTCTGGTTATGGAGGAAAGAAGTTTCCTTGCTGCTCCTGGCTTCCTCCAGAGAGATGAATTTGTGCATGTGGCAGAGTAGTAGACGTCCTTGTCGCAAATTAGGGTTAACTTCACGTATTCCTTTGACAGTCATGCTTCGTGTTTGATTTGTTGAGAAGTATTCACAATTGAGTGGTTGAGAAGTATTTGCAATTGAGTGCTCTCTTGTCAGTTGATTTTAATCACTCCATGGTGCTATGCCACTCTCTTTTTATCAAAAGATTTTACGGAGTTTTGTTCAGTAACATCTCTTTTGTGTATTTGGTAGTTATGTAGACAATATCCAGCTGCAAGTTCGGTGAAGTTTCATCTGGGACTTACTAAAGTGTATGATGTGTTTCTGTGGACCAGGCACATGGAGATATAAACAGAGCAGTTGATGCATTTCTCAATAATGAAGGAGTGCCTATATCGTATGAAACTT
This sequence comes from Polytrichum formosum, assembly GCA_964035585.1. Classification (NCBI taxonomy): domain Eukaryota; kingdom Viridiplantae; phylum Streptophyta; class Polytrichopsida; order Polytrichales; family Polytrichaceae; genus Polytrichum; species Polytrichum formosum. The sequence goes on along the minus strand of OZ037935.1, from coordinate 22,732,268 downwards.
TTGAACCCATTCCTTATAATAGGAGGTTGCTAAATTGTCAAAGTCGGAGGCTATTGTGCAATATTGCACCCATAAGCAGTTTAATGCAAGCATTGACAATAGTAACTGGAGAAGAAGCTCCTTTCCATAATTTGATCATGCCTTGAAAATTATATTGTGAGTACTAGATAATAATGGACTTCCGGCATGATTCAACCAGATTAGGTTTTCTTATTGTGGTCTTTCACAGTGTGCAATGTGGCACTTTGTTAATTGTTTGTCATAAATGCTGTGCAAATAATAAAGTCTGAATGGATGCTATTGGGGATTGATATGCTTGTGTAGGCCGCATGAGGTGGAAGATATGGAAGAGGATTTGCCATCTACTGCAACAACTTTTGTGCAGCCACCACCTCCATTTGGCATATTGTCACCTTTTCAGCGAATTTCAGCTCCCAATGAACCCAGAGCACCCTGGCCATTTGAAGGGAACAGGTTCTCTGAAACCTGGGGACTTGGGGACAGGACTAGGCCTCTGCAAAACACTGCCCCCCGAGTAGCTTCTCCACCTGATGTGAGGGATGTGCCCATAGAGTGGCATGATGAAGAAGAAGATGATAATTCAGGCTTACGCCACACTCATCCACGAGGACCAGTTATTGAAGAATTGACAGGTGGTGATGACTCTTATATGATGAATATCCCTGGCCATGTTGATCCTTCTGTTGAAGAGTTACCTAGTTCTAGTCCTCTCTTCAGGCCTGCTATGGATTTAACAAGACCTCGAGTCACTGAAAGACATGGGTATAATGTTACAGACGATGTGGGGCCTTTTAACCCACATGCACCTGCTATTGCTGAAGTCTCTGGAATCAATGATGATGATGACATTCAGGAGCAAATGCTCCAAGCTGCAATTGAAGCATCAAAACGAGAGGCTGAATTAGCTTCTCAAAGAGGGGGTCCTATTATCTCAGAGGTTAGTAAGAACATCCCCTTGTCTTAGTGTGACCCAATAGGAGCTCATGTACTTAATCTTATTGAACTCCTCTCTGTTTGTTCTCTATTCATATGGTTAGATTGTGCATGTCTACCTATCTCCCTGAGTCAGGCGTTTAGTCTTTCTGTGGGTTTTGATTTGATCTCTTGTGGATACCACTTAAGAACTGAAGGCTGGAGGTGAGGATCAGTGTCTTGGTTAGGTTTACAGGGGTTTGAGCCTGTCTGGATCTAGTGCAAGTTGGATAATTTTTGTCTTAACATGAAAGCTAACATCAAATATCATGGTTTCTTGTTGGTTATTTAGGTTATCATTTCATGGCTTTTAGAATACTTGAGATGCTTAATTTGCAGCATGCATGTTGCCATGCAGATAGATTCCCCCACCAGAGTTGGTTTGCGTGCCACTGGTGCAGCAGAGGATGATGACCTTGCACGGGCTGTCTCTCTCTCTTTAAAGGTAGTCCTCTTTCTCTGTGTTATGAATTTAGGGCCTGCACATTTCTGGAGCATTACCTATTTGGAAGGATGCCCTGTTTGTTCAGATGTATGCAGGTCTTAAGAGAATCAAACATGCTGTCCATTTTGATTTGCTCATCAATGTGGTTACAATTTTGACTTGATTAAATTGTTTGTTTAGATTATATAAGAATTTTGTTGTCTGTGAAGATGTAGTTTGTATGTTCATACCTTCTGAAATCTATCAGGTTATTGATATTCTTTTTATTTATCAGACTCTAGAGCAGGAGAAAGCATTGCGTGAACGTGGAGAGGGGTCAGGAGCTGCATTTATGGTGGAGGATGATGATGACAGTGATGAAGAGCGCTTAAGAAGACTGGCATTTTTGAGAGGGTTGTCATCTGTTCCTGTTCTCTAACATCCCAGATTCTAGGCCAGTTATTCATTTTTCTCATCTAGTGTAGCTGCATTGATATCTCCTGTACCTCTCTTTAGGTTTTGTGTGAAACAGTGGTATCACTTCTCATTCACTTAGATCTCTGATTGTGAAAACTGCAGTGAAATGGCATATTTATCGTCGTTCACTATTGTATACATCTTGATCACTCAAGAGCAATGAGGTTGTTTTCCAACAGTGTGTACTGATCATGTAGTGGGGACACTGATGATTGTTCAGCTCTTCCATTGACAGGAGTACTGAACTTGGAGGGAGAGGTTTAGGTGGACATTCATCAACTGGGTTTGGGCAGGAGGGACAGCCTAGGGGAACTGAAGGTAATTTAGCAGGTGACGCCGAGCAGTTTCATATAGAGGAGATTGAAGATACTGAGGATGATCAACCGTTGTTTCGACGACCCTCAAGTAGGCGCACCAATGTCAATGCCGCACCCTCAGGGTCAGCTGCCCTCCCTGCTCTGTCTGTGGTGGATGTTTTACCAGCCAGACCTCAGCCCTATGAAGAAGATCAAGCGGAGCAGATGCCTCCTGCTGAACAGCATGGTTTAGCTGCTGCAAATTCATCACAGCAAAATGGTGGTTTTCCCGAGGAGGTATGCACTGTATTGATTCTTGTGCATCCAGTGACTTTTGAGGTGAAAAATAGGAACTCAAATATACGTTGTTCCATTTCCAGAGGTAGAAACTCGAAAATGGAAATATATAAAGTGAATTTATTGTCTCTGTCTCAGACTTGGGGATAGAGGCATTGCAGGGACTCACCTTGAGTGGGTATAGGGAATAGGGAACAGATGGTAGGCTGGATGGATAAAGTTGGCACTGTTCCAAACTTGACCTGAATCTAGTGTAATTGGAGCACCGGAAATTGTTTGACCTTTAGTGACTTTGTGTTGAATGGAGAATAGAACAAGAGAGGCCAGGTCACATCTAGAAATACAAGGTCATTTCCTTCAATTGTATGAGTTTGCATGTCATGATTGAAAGCTACACTTTGTATTTAATGCTTTAGCTTGCTTTTTGGGTGCAGTGGGGAGGTATATCATCTGAGGAACATGATGAGGCTGTGATGCTGGAGGCAGCAATCTTTGGTGGACTTCCAGAAACAGATATTCCACACCCTTATCAACAACGCCACCCAGATTTGGATGCTCTTGGAGTTGCTGATAACATGTACCCTCGTCGGGTTCCACAGCAACCCTCTCCTGCTGTTGAAGCACAGCGTCGAATTCGTGAAGAGCAGGTTACCTCACTGTTTTGTTATATGATTTCTTTTGGGTTATGCTTTCTTGATTTTCCTGAAGCTGAGTAGGTGGCTACAACTGTTCATTGCAGGTTTCTAGGCTACTAATTGTCTCTTTTGTGAAGTTCAATGCATGAACTGGATGCTTTTGGCACCTTGTTAGTTGGAGACAGCCATGAAAGTGATGTGAACAATTGGTCATGTATGTGGTCATCTGTACTCTGTGGTAGGGTTCAGCTTTCTTTGATCAGAGATGATTCAATGTAATTGTGGCTGGTATGGCAGGATGCGGAGTTTCAACAATCACTGGCTGCAGACCATCAAAAAGCATTGAGGGCTGCTCAGGAAGCTGAGGAAAGGCGCAGGCAGGATGAAGCTGCTGCTGCTGCTGCTGAGGCCCAAGAAAGGCTTCGCCAAGAAGAAGAACTCAGGCTCCAGCATGCTCAAGAGGTCTGGATGTGATAACCATTTCCTTATTCTTGGTATAAAAGAAGTTGTGACAAAGATAGGCTTTTGCTAAACGAAGTTTATCAGTCATTTTTCTGGTGATGTCAGGAACTTAGGTTTTTTGATTATGCTTACAAATCATCACAGGAAGTTTTTGATCCCATTATGTTGGCAACAGTATTGGATGTATGTTTATTTTTGCTTCTCAAAATGTAGGCATGTTTTTTTTACTCATTCTGTCACTGAGGGATTTTTACATCTCAGATGAAAGTTTGTTTGGTAAATTACAGCTACATTACATCAGGGTTATGAATATTGTAGACTATATTTCTTCATGAGCTTTTATGAGCCATCTTCAGAAAGATCTTCATTAGATGAGCATTTTCTATTTTGAAAAAGGGACCGTCTTGTTCATCTTTACCCTGGGTCTTTGAAGGAGTTGGAGAGGCAACTTGCAGTCAAAAGAGCATCACTACCACCAGAGCCTGCTAGTGATGATGAGAATGCAGTGAAGCTTGTGGTTCGTATGCCTGATAGCTCCAGGCGTGGTCGTCGTTTTCTAAAGTCCGACAAGCTTCAGGTATCCTGTTCTTTGAAAAGTATCAGTTTGCCGCTTTTCCACTGCATTTGAGTTGCTCATCATGTGTGTTCCTGGCACTGGAATTCCTCTGTATGGAAGGTATACATGCCTCTTGTCACCACTCATATTAGAGTGACGAGTTTGGAACTCACATGATACTGTCAAGGTTCTGGATCTAGTACATCTGTTCTAGTTGGATTCGACTTTGATACATCTGCCCTTGAGCATAGTGTTCAAGATCCATGAATATGTTCCCCATAATTGATGAACTCAATTTGGTTCTTGTATGCAGGTGTTGTTTGATTTTCTTGATTGTAGTGAAGACATCAAACCAGGTTCCTACAGATTGGTACGATTTCCTCTTTCCACTTGCATGTTCAATTAGACTGACTTTTTCTGAAACATGTACTTGAAATCTCATGCATTGTGCAGTAGTATACATACAAGCTTGAGATAAAACACTGGAAGAAAATGGGTGGTTATGAAAGACCCACTTTGCTGATAGGGAAGGTTCACTGTAGCAAATACTTATTCTTATATTTGATAGCCCCAGCATTAGATCACTTGAGAGACTTTCAATTGTATGATACTACGTTGGCTGAGACTTCATGCCTTATAATGGATGCAGGCAACAGCATACCCTCGGCGCATGCTTACAGATAAACAACATGAGGAGACATTTCAAAGTCTTGGGTTATCTAGTAAACAAGAGCTCCTTAATTTGGATCTGATTTGATGAGGAGTTTCCAACCTTCTTGGCTCCTTTGAGGTAAAGGGCCTCCAGAATATTGATACTAGGGAACACATCCTCCAACATATACACAGATGTAGTACACAACAGATGGATTGAAGGGAATAATGTATTGGCCTGTTAATAGCAGTTCCTTCCTCAGTTGGTATGTTTGTTCCAGATAACCTTGTCATTTTTCGACTCTGAAATATCCTTAACGGGGTCAGTTTTTCAACTTGGACGTGGCTGGCCCATCTTGTTGGAGTTGTCTCATTACATAAGTGCCACTAGATGATTTCCCATAGGTGGTTGAAGAACCAACAGGTTCACGGAGGTGGCTATGGTTTCTCCCAATGTCGAATTGCTCAGTGTTGAAATTTGGGCCATGGTTATGCCAGTAGGTGCAGTCTGTAGAATTCATGGATTGAGGAACTGGCATGCTTCACTACTCATCTTGTATTAATGTAGTAAAAAGTTATGCGGTGCCCAGAATGCACCTCCCACCTCTTAGATAGGCCTTCGATCCTGTTTTGCAACACCAGCTTGTGTTGCAGGATTGCATATGAGAGAGTGCATATTCTTTGCTTTCCACATTTGTGCTAGTTACGTGCATTAGATGATCGAATGCAGCCAAGAATTGTGTTCAAGGGTATGTGGTTACAAGTGTTTTCTTAGGAAAATGTATTTACAGGACAGTGGTCCAAATAGCAAAGAGCTATTCAGACAAAATTGAGTGAATACTGAAAATGCAGCCTCACTGTAATTACAGGATACTTGTGTCTTCCAACACCTGCTGGTGAAAAATCTAAAACCCTACATCTTGCATTATTTGGACCATTTTCCAACAAAAGCAGGTGTTGGAAACTGTCTTGATCACAAGATTGCGGATCCCAAGGGCTTGTTTGTTGGGCTGATTTCGAGGAGTTTTAGGCACTTGATTGTTCTAGTACCCAGGAGCCAACAGAGATTTCCATGCAGCTTATGATTTCTGATGATTTGAAACATCAGTGACGATTGGTGCATTTGGATTGTATGTGTAATTCGTGTCACTAAATTCATGCGTTCCATTCCTTGCGGGCTCACTTGGCATCTCCACCACGCAGCTGTTTCCGGGAGCTGAGGCTATGTCTTGCAATCGAGGATCTCGAGATGCGGTGACATCTTCAATTCTCGGACCCTGGGGTGGAGGATCGTCGAGCCATTCAATCGGCACCTCGCGGACATTCCGAGGAACAGCTGCTTCGGGCCTTAAGATTGGTGTCTGAAAAGCTTCTCCTCTGCCTGCCTCAAATTCCGGGAAGAGTTGGAGCAGCAGCAGGGAGGGCAAGTTAGGTTGGGTCTGTGACCTGCACGGGACGGGATGGCGGTGAATCAGAAGTGTGATCCATATCGGTGTGTGTTTTTGTTTTGGTTGGATTGCTAATAACTCGGAAACCGAGATTGAGAACAATCTACCCCTACCTATTTGATTTTCAATAGCATAGCGTCCATGTTTTTGTCATTCATACATGGCACGAAGCCGCCTTGCATCGATGCCCGCATGTGCATTTGCATTTGCAACCACGAGTATTTGCCTTGCTAGTTGTGGAGATGCTCCTGTGGCCCTCATGAAGGCTTGCAAATCTTCTTCGTCTTGGTTGCTCATCTTTGTCTTCTGTGCACTTGAAGATTGCAAGGTTTTCTCACGGATACCGAGATTGAGAACAACCTACCTACTTACTTACCTATTTGATTTTTCCTAGCATAGCATGTTTTTGTGGCACATCGAATGCATCGATGTCTGTGTGTGTCTTCTCTTTCCCCCATGATCGTGTGTTATTTGCCACCGCCAGTGTGATTTGCTTTCCTAGTCGCCGCGGAGATGCTCCAATGGCCCTCGTGAAAACTTGCTCGTCATCTTGGTCACTCATCTTTGCCTTCCATGCACTTGAAGCTCCCCATTCTTCTCCCCTTTTAAGGACTACTTAACTTCACTCCTTGTGTGAGTACTTGAGCAAGCTTGAAGATGGCTTCTGACGTCAAGGGACGTACACGCTCGTATCACATCATGTATAAATTATAATCATTTGATGAAAAGCCTCAATTTCTTTTCAATCAATTAGAGTTATTTGTAAACTATCTCAAAGAGGGCTTGTATCACATCATGTATAGATTATAATCATTTAATGAAAAGCCTCAATTACTTTTCAATCAATTAGAGTTATTCATAAATTATCTCAAAGAGGGCTCGTATCACATCATGTATAGATTATAATCATTTAATGAAAAGCCTCAATTTCTTTTCAATCTATTAGAGTTATTCGTAAACTATCTCAAAGAGGGATGGAACTGTGCGTTCCATGGTTTTTAATCCGGCTATGTGCTGGTAATTTGTGATTCTAAAAATACAGAATAGAGTATTCCATGATTACTCCATGATTTTTGTGGATGAAATAGCCAAGGAATATCTGCAAAAATCATTCAAAATGGACAAGATTGCCAACTTTTGGATGAAAGTGTATAAATTTGATGAAAATTTGTACAACCATCCATATGTGGCTCTGTCATTCCAATAGCTGTAGCCAATGCTCCTCTCTTGAAAACTTGAAACTTAAATCATTGGTGGGTTTGATCCTTCTTTGAGAAAATTTTCTATTAAGAGCTCATTGGCTTGTTGTGTTTCGAAGCCTATTTTTTACAGGCGGGTGAAATTTATGAGACCTCCTCTTTCCACCTCTCAAACTTCAAGAAAATTTTAGGATCTAAAAATGGGGTATCTGCATGGAACCCATTGTCCTAAATCTTGGATTAGGCCTATGCAAGGCTAGCTTGGCCACCCATCCTAATAGGACACGCTAGAAAGCCGGTTTTTAATAGCTTGACATCACTCTTTATGTATGCTAATTTAAGCATCAAGAAGACATGGGTGACTTTGTGTTAATTCTTGTAAAGTCAAGGTTCGGGACTAAACCCATGGTTTCGTCTACTTTAATTCATGAAAAAACTCTAGGGGATTTTTAAATCGACCACATGTTGGTTAAAACAACCACAATCAATATGCAAGGTGTCAACTGGGCTCTTAACTTGTCATTCAAGTTGGCCAAGTTTATTAATTCTAACACATAGCTGATACCTTGCTCCTCTTCATGTACGATGAGAAATCAAATTTTGACAGATCATGTGACCACGCGACGCGTCTTTGTGATCGTTTTAACAAACTACATGGTCAATGTAACAATTCCCTAACTATGTTCTCTCAAAAGTATTAATTTGGTAGACAAGGTGTCTATATCAAATTGCAGTGTGAAGGGTAGTCATCAATCTCCCACATAGGACACCGGCTTGAGATGTGTATGAAAATGATAATCTTATTGCCATGAGATGATAAGGAAAGAAGGAAGAAAAACTTTATGATGGTTACAAATCAACCCAACAAACATGTATTACTCCTTGTAGTAAGAGCAAGCCCACTCTCCTTGCATCTGCATCCGCATCCGCATTTGCACTTTAACATCCGCAATGTAGATGTAGATGCAAGGATGCCGCCCACTCACTGACGTAAATATCAAACACGGATGAAATTTTATGCCAAAAGCCTTGAACTCCTTGCATATATGAGAGATGTGCAAGGAGGGTTATATATAATAAGACAAGAATTTTTATAACTTTCGACTTATTACTTTTCCCTAGTAGCAGCTAGTTATAAATGAACGGGACGAGTTTGAGAAATAAACGGTTGAGGTTTGGGACTTTAAAAAATTACCTATCATTTTAGAGGAAATTCAAAAGTTAGTATCAAAAACAATGCAAGTTGAGTGGCAATTTTGCCTGGGTCTGCATCTACATCTTGGACAGAGGTCACTTTTCATTCTCGGATGCAGATGCAGATCCAAGAACGACTGGGCTTGCTCTAAGGGAACAAAATTGCGAAGCAAACTTTGTTCATCCTTAATCTCATTATTTTATGTAGACATTGAGATTCAAGTAAAATTGGGCTTTTTGTATGCACGTCTCTAAAATCAAATTTCCTTAAAGTAAGATTAGGCAAAGAAATGCGATATATATGGGTGGGGGCTATTGACATATTAGATGGAAATAGAACCAAGGCAACCAAGTTTGATAGACACACTTGTATATGCAAGTATGGTTGTGTTGCTTATGGGCACTCCTCGTGTCCGTAAGAACAAGAATGCTCGTATAAATTTGACACAATTGAGAATATCGCCGTGGATGATGTTTAGACTTCCACAAATCTCAATGTGAAGTTATGCCAACCTCTAACAAGTATTCAATTTAGGTCTACTGCTTACAGTACCTAGTACAAGTGACAAAACTTGAACCAATGGCACCGGAACACATCCCATATATGAAGGAGGCACACAACTTGAATTATTTCATTCAATGCAGATGGATAAGGTTTCAAAAAAGTGTCAGTTGGCATAAAAATTTGAAGTACAACATCAACCCTTTTCGGACATCTTGCAGCCCAATGTGAACTCGTAGGGTGATGGTTTATTCTTGAAAGCTCAATCATCGCTATTTCAACATCAAGTTGGGCTTTAAATAACACGGCCTCTTGTCTTGATGTTCAAATAGGCGATGTAAGCAACGGGCCTCTATGAGAAGTGGTGTTTATTTTGAAGAGAATGGTAACCTTCTATGTTCACGTCGCATTTAAAATGGGTAATTATCCGTTCGTACACCAATCAAGTACCTAACAAGGTCTACACAATAGGTAAGCTATTCCAAATCCACTTACCTCCTTTGGGTTCCAATGGAAGATCCAAGAATCCCAATCTAGAATATGCTACACTAAATTGTCTAATTTGTGTGGGTTATCATTTGGAGTTACACCCTAAACTATGTGATTCAACCTCCGTAATGTCACTCATTCTCTAATATCCCGAAACCCTAGGGAACAAATGTTCGTAGTTCAAATCTCACTACCTACATTTCTCTTCCTTAAATCATGGTTTTGCCATTAATGCAAACCAACAAAGAAGTCAACCCACACCCTCGCATTGCACCACATGTCAATATGTGGAGTCTTCTTCTTCTTTTTCTTCTTCTTATGCCATTTGTCGAATTATTGGTGCATGGATTTGCCACATTGCCCAGGAAGGTCAAGTGGGAAAAAAGTTGGTTGAGCACAAGCAAGACTCAAATGGATGGGGAGGCAAACCGTTATCACATGAATCCTTCATGAAGGAGAATCAAGTGTAAGAAGCAGGTTTTGGCTTCTTTTTATGCCACGCGCCTTGTAGCATGGAATTTCCGAATCCATCTTGTGTTTCTTAAGTGAGCACTTAGAACTTAGGTTTCACATAGAACGCATATTCTGCTTTCTTCCTTGGAACTATCTCTGTGCTCATGGGTGGAGGGTTCCATTTGTGAGACAAGCTTGTTGACATGTTGTGCGAAATGATAGACAAGATTTGGTGTGGTTCAACTGCATGTGGTGAAGTGTGCTATCCTTAACAAGTGATGTATTTTAACTTCCAACTTCCAAGACGTTCATGCTATCGGAAAGTCAGATCCATCTTGTGCAACTTAAGTGAGCACTTAGAACTTAAGCTTCACAAAAACCACATTTGCCTAATTCCCTAGATCTATATTTGTTCTTGTGGGTGGAGGGTTCCATTTATGAGACAAGCTTGTTGACTTGTTATGCGAAATGGTAGACAAAATGTGTTGTGGTTTGAACCCTTTGTGGTGAAGTGTGCTCTCCTTAACAAATGATGCATCTTAATTTCCAAACTTCCAATTGCCTGCTATCGGAAATGACAACAAATATTCAAATAATGTAGGTAATTTCATAGAGAAAGAGCGGTCTTTGTGGTGGATTGTTCAGGGCATGAATCATCATTGATGCATGATATGTACATGTAACAGAAGCATTACAGGTGCACTTTGTAGTTGTAACAATCCTTGATACATCGAGAGATTCTCGGGGTGAGAGATTATCCATATCCCATGTATGAAATCATCAATTTCAACATTACAATGTCGCACTTTGTGTTATTCCATAATGTCACATGCTACACTAATTCTCTATTATCACGCATCCATGTTAACACTACAAAACTCCGTAATATCCCGTGCACTTTGGTTGCCACATGTGTGATACTATGGAGTTTAGAGTGTACATGTTGCTATAACTTCTTACCAACATTATCGTTTTTGTACCAACTAACTTATATCATATTCTTCAGTGTGCATACTAACTACTTACGTTATTTGGGTAAAAAACGATACTCTTAGTAAAACATTATAGCAATGTGTAACTCCAAATAGCACCCACACTAATTAAACAATTTAGTGTAGCTTTCGTCATCTACTCATTGCAAATTCGCCACGTGCATGTTTTGCCAAATTTGTCTACTTACCCATTCTTAATCATTTGGTCTATAAGCTCGGATTGGTTGATCCAAATACCTCAATACAAATTCTCATTGGAGTAATGATGACAAGGGCTTCCGACTAGCCATGTAAATTTTTAACCTTGTTCCTTCATCCAATATGGATGAGTTTACATGGATGAAGGAACAAGGGTAAAAAAAATCTCCTCTAATAGGTTTGTAATCCTTAAGCAAAACATCATAACCTTCCACCCTTCCCTCCTCCCCCCTCAAAATACATCAACGAGCAGGGCTAGGGATTTGTGGTGTCTACGTAAACTCATTCATTGTGAAGGTGAAAATGCACTGAATTACATTATAACCTATAGATGACTATTTACAAACAATATGGCTCCGGAAATGGGGTCAGAAACCGCAAATTAGTCTAGTGGTGCCAAATTGGAATGAATCGGCCCCTCAATCTTGTAGGGAACTTTTTAAATTGGATCCTTTCATCCGTGTTGGATGAGTTTACGCAAACACCACAAATCCCAAGTTGATGAGTAGAGGGAGAAAATATGCATCATGGGGGATGCACTCATTGTTAGAACTGGGAACCACGTACGTGCATGACCTTGAAATTAATACCCCTAATATACAAAAGCTTCCCCTTCTTAAAAATGATATACGTAGAATATGTAGCTAGGAAAACCCCTCAAATACATAAACAAGTGAGAAGTAAATAAATCATTTAGACCCCAATCATATGTATACGCCGGAGTTATCATATGAATAATATGGCTACAATATTCTTAGTAAGACACATTTATTTATCATGATGAAATCATTGAACACGCATTCATCCATTGGATGTAACTCATACAAATTTGTTCCTACAATATAAGTCATTATAGCCAATGTGATGATGGTTTCTAACTCTACCATCAAATGATTTGTCCAATCGTAAGTCCATATTGACCCATTTTTTTTTTTTTGATACCAACATAACCTTATTTCCATATTGGAAGGCCAGTTCTAGAGGTCAATTAGTTATCAATACTCAATCTACATGTTGCCAATTTTATGGCGCATCTTATAGACCCATCCCAAATACCAAGTCTTGATGATCGATGTTTTAGCCGACTTGCTTTTTTTTATCTATCTTTTCTTCCCTCCTTCAACTCCTGCTTGAGAGACAAAGGATACCACACAATCACGACTCAATTTCAACGAGTATTCATTATCCCTGGCTCCAGATAGTCGCACTTTAGGTTTGACATACAACATACCAAACTTGATTCCAGTGAACCTATCCTTGGACAATGTGGGATTACTGTTCAACTCACATATTGGATGAAACATTCATTTGGACCTCTTGCAAATTACCCATGTCATTATAATTGACTATGGGCTTAAAGGTAGAAATACAACTAGGAGAATATGAATAATACACCTAGTATATTTACAAAATTGGAATAAATAATACCCATACCTTGTGTATAGTTTGTAACCCCTAAGCACAATTAATACCCCTTTTGTGCACCCACGTGGGTCCATACTTTTAACAATGAGTGCACCCCCCAAGAGATGCACATACTATAGATGCACTATAGAAGCGAATGGGGTTGTATTCTACCAATTCCCTAGCATAAGGGGTTGTATTCTACCATCCCTAGCATAAGGGGTTGTTTACACCATGGACCATGAGGTCATCCCAAGGCCCTGTAAAATTTGTGATTGGTTGTTGAACTCGTCCCGGGACCACTTCTATTTACACCAAGGAAAAAGTGTAAGAGTAACCATGGAGTTCGAGGTCCCCAAAAGACATATTTTAAGGCCTACATTGTCCACTGACACAGTCCAACGGGTTTTGCAATGAGAGAGGCAAAAGAGGTGCTCTAGTAGAAAAAGACAAGGGCCCATGGCAAAGAAATGTTGTTATTATGATTTTTTTTTGGGAAGCAAAGATGAAGACAAGAGAAGACAAGAGAATGGTCAAACTTGGATTTTATTCCAAATTGCCCTTTTTTGGGCATATATTAAAAAAAATCAACACATTCACTTTTTGGTGCACAGTCATTCCTCTCGGTCCACATTCGGTTTACACCTAGTGAGGGGCCCAAAGGCTTTGTAATTTTTTTTTTAAGAAATCGGACCATGGAAGTTGGACCATCAGGTCGGACCATGGAAAAAGGCCATCTTCCATGGTTTGACGTTCATGGTCCATGGTGTAAATCGGTCTTGAGTACAATTAGAATAGAACTAACAAATTAATAGTTCTCTAGCATTAGTGCAATGAGAGTAGATTTAATAAATTGTTACACTAAATATTTGTATTGCTCAATACTAATTGTAAACTGCCCGTGTAGAGTCACCAACACTAAATGTGAACCCAACGTTATTTGTCATTCCTTGTAAATTTTCTGGGGGATTATAGATTTACAGTGTTGGCAATTACTGTCACTTACCAAGTGATTTTTCATCCAAATTTCAATCATCCATGACAATATTTCATCACAAGTTGCTGACAAGAGAAGGTAGGGTTTTGGCCAATGGACGAACTCATCCATCATCCATGACAGTATCTATTCATTCATTCATAAGAAGTGTCATCCGAAAAGTTAGCATAGTGACACTAAATATCATACTTAGTGTAGCATTTATCATAATCTTTTGGCATGTTAACCTCCCAAAAGGGAAGGAGACCGAAAGTGAAGCAAATCCATGGTTATAAAACATGAAAAGAGAAATCCCGAGTCAATAAGATCAAATACTAGGTGAGTGGGTGATCACTCGGGTCAAATCTCTAAAGTAGGCCAAGAACGGAACCATATACACCAACAAAAACTACATGAGATGAAATTAAACTAATAAAAAAAACAAAAAAACATAGTTTTATGACAAGACATCATATTCTTTTTCTTGTTCCTTTTTCTATTAATTCTTAAATAAAATCTCCATCACTCCCACCACTGTCTCTTGTCACTCACACTCCCCTGCATTATCTTCAGATAGATAGATAGAAACTCCAAACCTCTTTCCATCATCTTCATCTATGAGCAAGTACCGAATGCTATCTCTACAATACTTAATCGCACTAGGACCGGATACAAGTTTACGACAACTAATGATTTAAAAATAGATTGGTTTGTTCTTTTTTCCCACACGCTATAATAATCTAAAACATACACAAAACATACATGGTGAGAGATGTTGCTTGTGAACACGTTTTAAGAGGCGGGGTTTGCCCTTGTTGTGTGTTGCATCCAACTCACAAAAATATAATATAATAAACACAAATGATATAAAGGTGCGCTTACAAACACATGAAAGGAGAGGTTTCAGAGGTGTATGAAATACAACATGTAAAAACGTTCAGAGGTATTTTGGATTTTCGCAACAAAATGAAATATCAAAAAAAAACTAGCCAAAGGTGGGACCTTGACAATAACTACCAATATAAAAATGGCATTTGTTATCATGCACAACAAACCATTGTGTATCCATGCGAGTCTACCCATTTAAGATGTTGACTGAATTGATATATTTAACAAGGTATAGAGGAACACAAAAGTTTGAGTACGCACCAACGTCTTCAAAATAAAATAAAATAAAATAAAAAATATATATAATGGAACATTTGTGGAATATTAAGAAAATTTTATAAGATAGAGAAAATATGTATATACATAGAAAACAACAACATTGTCCCCAACATAAACATGCATCTTTTGGCACATCATCTTTTTCAACCTCTCCTCCTTGCACTCCTTTCTTTTCTCAACACCTTGTCATTTGGCTTGCATATTGGAAGGTAAAATGGTGTGTGTGTGTGTGTCTCTCTCTCTCATGACACTTATTAAGAATAATTCAGGTTATCATGTGGATAACAACTTGTAAGAGAGGGTACAATGATGGGACCTTTAGTCCCTAAGATGTGATGTTCTAGGTGTCGAGTGGACGGCCTTACCCTACTGCAGAGTTAGTACACAAAGCTATGGCGTGTAGACACTCAATGTGATAATTATCTTTGGTCCATGCACATAAGGCTTTGGAGCTTGCATACTTGCAAGTTACTATGACAAGAAACTAAGGATGAAAGATTCTTCCATAGATGCACATGTTCCCTATACACGGGTTTGATTCTATGGTTTTTGGGTTTTCTATATATGAAGTTACCTACTGTACATGTATAAGTATATTGACAAAATTGGATGGAATTTTTTTCAATAAGTAGTAGTATTATAAGAACAATAATTTGATAAGTATTCTACACCATGAACATCAATAACATCAATCATCAATATTTGAGGTTTGCTAACACATGTTTTACATTCCTCCTGAAACTTTTCAATGATGTGGAACTTGGGCACAATTGAGGACCTCTTCTATGGTGTGGATCACCTTGGAGACTGATGGTTCAAGCTGAATGGCAGACCTACTCTCAGGATGTTGCCTATCTTATGAGCTTCCTATTCTTGTGTTTACTTGTAGTTGTTGCTTCATAGGCGAATTTGATTGGAGGGGTGGTGCATATTGGCTTACATAGGATTTGCCCATATGTGTCCATATCCTTATTGTTTGAAATTTTCCTTGTCACTAGATCATTAAACATGATTTGATGTGTTTTGCTATTACTATAGTTTGACTTCCTCCCTGTGAGGTTTAATAGAGGATTGATGGTAGGGTACATCTTTTGTTTAAGCTCGGATTTAATTGCATGCTTTGCCATTGCAATGTGTCCATGCGTGTTACATGGACTACTATACACATGGAAGTGAGCTTTAATTGATTCAACATGGTAATTGAATATGTGGTTGCATTGAACACACCTCTAATTCATCTAGATTTGATCGCACTCTACTGGTACATGTGACATGATATGCGTACTTGTTGGGTTCAACGAGGTCATATGAGACATTTTGATTGAACTATCAAACCATGGAGTTTGATGTTCGCTTCATGTGATATGAGTATCTATATGAGAAAAATACTCCTATAAACATTACTAGTAAACATTCCAATATTTTATCCACTTTACGTGAATGTTGAAGTTGTTGAATCCACTATGTTATGAGGCTTTTCGATATTGTGAATGAGCATTGGTTTGTGTAATTGGTAGGCTAAGTCCCTGGGATATAACTTATGCAGACTCTATAATGCATGTGAATTTACACTAGATATTATCTTGACAAAAGTTGATCTTATCCTAGAACATACCTTAACACGACCCGTGATTGGGATGTATGTCGTCTTTTTAAAACTTGTCAAAACTTATTATAATGGAGACTTAAGTCTAAGACTATGGTCATGCCAAGACATGCCCACATGTCTCAACTAATTAAAAACAATATATCATTCCGTCATTATGAAGGTGTATACTAGCGTAAGTTCCTCCTAGTAACAATTATACACGTATTATAATGAAATAAGAGCAATAACCTACTATATGTATACAAGTTGTGGAGGGCTTACCTCACTTGCACCCATAAGAGCCAATACCATTGCAACGAGTTTAGTTCTGCATGCATGGCAAATACTCGTTGTGCCCAATTCTCATTCATGTCACACACTCACATCATATTATAGTTTTATTGTCATGGTTCAAATCCTATTTAATGATGATGTTTGTATTACAAAATGATAAGATTTGTATCATATCATGATGAGATTCCTTTATTTGATTGATAAATTTTAGCGTAATTTTGAATTTGGATACATTAGAATTTGTATATGATCTCATTGATATGAATATTTTTTCATTTCTATTAATGTTTATTTTTTACATTTTGATATATAATTTTTATTTTATTTTATTTTATTGTGAAATTTATTTTTATATGATAAAAATTATTACAAAAATATAGCAAAAAGTTTGTGTTGTTCTTGTATTAATTTAAACTTAAGTATAATAAATATAAATATTTAAATAAATAAATTAGTGTTATATATATATATATATATATATATATAGGATCAATATAGTTTTATCATATAAGAACAACACTACCCTGACCTCAACTCCAATCATGAACTACGTCAATATCTTAATATTATATGACAATATGGGTTGAAAAAAGGCAACACTCTTACTCCAACCTCAACCTTGACCTCAACACTCCAATATGTCAACATTCAATTAGAATTTAAGTTGAGGTTGGATGTAGCATGCAAAGAAACTTGCATGAAAAGACCAAAAAATCATAGGAAAGAATAGCAAGAAGTCATCTTGCTTGAAGGCTCTTGAGCTCAAGAGAACCACAAACAAAGAGATCATGAATCACCTCTCCTTAGAGCTTACACGTAGAAGCATTTTTGTATCCTAAGCTCACTGTCACGTTTTTCTTTTTTCACAACGATAATACACTCAAGAATGAACATAAAGCACTAGATTATGAACTTCCAACTTGTATATTCCAAAAGCTTTATAACTTAACCACAAGATTGTGATTGCCTATGAGCTTGAACCACCTGACCATAGGAGAGAGACAAAAGATCCTCTCTCCTTCCCTAAGTTCTTTTTTATGCCAAAGGCACTACTTTAATTTCTATGTCTCGTATGATAAAAAGTCTTCTATTCATAGCTCTATGTTTGGTTCTATTATGAATCTTTTATCTGTTGACTCAATTACAATCCACTAGTTGGAACTATCTAATTTGAACTTGATGCATGCATCTATTCTTCTAGTTGGAATCGTTTAGTTTCAAGTTGATTAATTCATCCATTTCTTCTTGTTGGAACTATGCAATTTCAATTATATTCATATATTCATTGAGAGTTGCCTAACTCCAACGAACAACATCCATCTGTTGGGAGTTATCTAACTCCAACAGAAAGATCTTCTAGAGGGAGGTGTCTAGCTCCCAATTGGAGTTGTCTAATTCCAATGCAAAGATTGTTGATTAGGAGCCGTCTAACTCCTATGCGCAATTCCTTGATGGGTTGTCTAGCCCTTGTGCACCATTCTTTCATGGGTTGTTTGACCCAATCTTTTATCCAATTATATCACACTTACTCTCCATGCCTCTTCAAGAGTTTGAGTATAATTCACTTAAATAAAAGCCATACTTTTAAGTTAGGCCAAACCATGCCTCTGCTCTTAAGAGAGAAGGAAAAGAAAAATTGCAAGATGAATGTGTAATAAAACATCTTTTTCTTCATCATCTTTAAACCCTAAATAAAATCTCCATTTCTTCCACCATCGTGTGTTCTCGCTCGCACTTCTCCAAATCGTCTCTCTATCTCCAAGCAAAAACCACATGCCATCTTTACAATACTCATTCACATGAGAACTGGATAGAAGTTTGTGACGTCGAATTGTTAATAAATAAAAATCGGTTTGCTATTTTTCATTTCCTTTCCTCCTTATCCAACACAATGAGACCCATTTGTGGAGAGGGAGGGAGAGAGAGAGAGAGATAGAGAGAGAGAGATGTTTCATGTGGATGCATTCAGAAGAGAGGTATGTATATGTCACGTTATATGACAATGGTTGTGTGTTGCATCCATTTATGTTTTCACGCAAATATAATAAAAGAAGACAAACTGAAACAAAATCACGGTTATCAAATATGAAAAGAGAGGCTCCGCACCAATCAAAGGCAACACGTAAATAAAATGATAGGTTTGTCAACACATTATAGCAAAAATGGTTGAGTTTAAAATCCAACAATGGGATCTTGTTGTCATTACAAATACAATGTTGGCATTGGTTATTATGCACAAGGTATCTTCAGAGGTCCATGGCCACACATCCCTTTTGAAAACATAGATTGAATTGTTGTGAAATTTTACAAGGTAAAGAGGACAACAAGAATATGGATATCCATCATGATCTCTAAAGAGATTTCATGAAATACTTGTGGAAGATTAAGAAACATTTATAGATAGTGGGGTTGAGGTTGGGTTGGGGTTGGAAATTCCTTATTTTAGTATAATGGCTTAGAAACATTTGAAACATTTTTAAGAATGATAATAATCATACGAGTTTAATATTATATTTAATAATAAAAATTTAATACTCCATAGTTACAAATGTATTTTTTTCAATGTTAATTTATTTACACATTAGTTTTTAATTTTTTCATAAATCATAAACTCTTTCATATGCTAATCATAAAATAAGTGCAAAGTGCTTCTTATTCTTGTATTATCTCAAACTTAAAACTATTTTAATATTATTAATATAATAATAAAAATCATGATTATGAAATACATATGAATTTTAAAATATTGTGGGTCATTATAAAATTATCATACAAGATATTTGCTACCCCGACCTCAATCCAACCTTAAGTTCTCAATATTAGATGACCATGTAGGTTGAACAAGGTCCACATTTCCACCCCAACCTCAATCCTCAACCTCAACAACTAAATATCATCATTTGCAGATATAAGCCAAATTCACTGTATTCGTTAATTTGAGACTTTCTCTTGTCTCAAATTAATATATGGACCACAACAACATGGTCTAATGTTTGGGTCGTCCTACCTAAACTATCTTGATATGAGTTCTTAATTGGGTTCTTGATATGAACACCTGCTTCAAAGTATTTGCATCTTACAACATTCTCCAATATCTGTGTGATTTTATCCATGTTCTTATATTTGTAACTGTCTCAAAATGCCGAAAAAGTCCCAAATTAACGAATATAGTGATCAATGTTTCATTATTTTGATCCTTGGGCCTATGCTATTCATGACACTATACAAAAAGTATAATATATATTGCATGAAAATATTAATTTATACATATTACATAATTAAATATCAAGTTATGTGTACATAACTTATAAAATATTTTAATAGGATAAAATATTGAAATAAAATAATTTAAATTGTAAGACTCAAATCATAACATCAATAAGCAATGTGCGTTCATTCATGTGGGCCTTGAGAATATAATCATGGGATGCACCAACCTAGTGCAAGGAGACTCAAATTAAGTGTGAATCTGCACTAGGTTGGGGCATCCCATGGTTATATTCTCAAGGCCCACGTGCATGAATACACATAACTTAATAATGTTATGATATGTACATACAATATGCATTATAGATATATCATACATCATTATTTTATTTTATTACTATTTTATGCGGACGACAATTTTTTCAACCCCCCTTTACCGTGGCATCTACTCCAAGACTTAGGATTAAGGCCAAGGTGTGGAAATATACGCTCTCATTAGCTCCTCATCCTCAATCCACTATCAACTTTTTCATCCTCTAACTTATTGAAGTCAAGGTTGAGGTTGTGTTACTCTAAGGGTTGGTTCAGACTACGGTGAAGAAGTGCACAGTTTAGTCAAGCATTTTAGCCCAAGACAAGGCTACTTGAGGCAACGGTTGGTATGGCGAACAAGATGGAAAACAACACTAATAATAATAATAAAAGCCTCGAAGTTGGAGTACTCCGGAGGCCAAGTTTCTTGTCCGAGGGTTTGAGGTTGCCCAAGAAACTTGACCTCCTGAGAACTCCCCTAGCAAAAAGTGTTGCCATGTTGACAACCATGTCGTTTTGTCACCCATGCTCGAAGTTCTCCATTCGAGAAGTCTTGGCTGTAATTTAAACCCCAGCCAGTGAAGAACCCATTTCGTAGCCAATCGTATTGCTCCATTCCCCTAAAATTCTTGACTTGTGCACTTCTTCATGGTAGCCTAAACCGGCCGTAAGTATAAGCGGGCCAAGGCTCCGAAAACACACACCAATATAAGTTGAGGTATACTTACATACATGAGATGAAGAGAGAAGGAGGGAGAGAGAGAGGGCGAGATGCATGACATGACATCATCTTCTTTCTTTCTTTCTTTCCCCCTCCCCTCCTTCAAACCCTAAACAAGATCTCCATTTCTCCCACCCACTGTCGCTCCTCACTCGCACTCCTCCGCTTCCGCATCATCATCATCGTCATCATTTCCGAGCAAGCACCACATGCCATCTCTGCAACTGCAACTCTCACTCAATCCCTTGTCAACTTGCACACTGTTGAAACGCAATCTTGCTGCTTTGATGCCAGCCAGGGGTGGCGTTGCTCCTTCGGTGTCAAAATATGGGGGAGCGACGGGGTTAACGGATGAGGAGGGGGTCTCGGATATTGTGAGGATGCGGTGAGGGTTAGGGTGTGGGAGGGAGGGAGGGAGGGAGAGAGACAGAAGGAAAAAGGAATCTTTGTGGCGGTGTGGGAAAGTGCGAGTGCAAATTTGAGTGTGACTGGATGTGGAGGTGAGAGGAGAGAAGAGGTTGGGAGGGTGGAGTGAAGCTGTGCGGAGGGGCGGAAGTTGCGGCATTCTTGGAATTGAGTGGAGGAGACGAGACGAGAAGAGGAAGAGAAGAGAAGACGAGGAGAGAGGACAAGAGGGGGGAAGCGTTTTGGTGGTGGCAACTGATGCCCGAAGTTGGTAGGAGGGTTTGTGAGAGGAGGGAGAATAGATGTGAGCGTTGTGGAGTTGGATGTGCCGCATTGTTAGGTCGTGTGTTTCCGGCGGTGGCGAACAGGTGGGGAAATTTTGGTTGTTGAGCACCGGGTCAAGTCCGAGGAAGCAGCAAACCTGTCGACAAGGGTAACGGAGAGTGGTGGCACCATGGTGGGTCTTCGGGGACCGTAGAGCTGCAGCCATTGCCGAGCCATTGTGGCGTTGCGGAGAGCTGCTGCTGCTGCTGCTGCAGGAGAAATGGTAGGGAGCGAGGAGAGCGGGGAGGCGCTGGCCGGGGTGGAGCAGCACCAGCACCGGGGATGTGCGTGCCATTACCCGACAGCCGGGGTGGAGTATTACGGCATAGAGGAGGAGGAGGAGGAGGAAGAAGAGGAAGAAGAAGAGGAAGAAGAGGACGAGGATCAGGATCAGGATCAGGAGGACAGCAGGGGCAGCAGCAATAGCACAAATAATGACAGTAATACTAGGAATGGCAGTAGCATAGTAGTGTCGCCTAAGCATATTTGTCGGAGCCTGCTGGCGCAGAGAGGAGGAAACGGAGGCGGGGGCGCGGTGGAGTTGGTGTTCTTAGAAACGATTGACGGGGAGGTAGAGGAAGTGGAGCGAGATGTGGCTCTCCTCTCTCCCCTTGTGCAACGCGAGGTTCTTCGTCACGGCCGTGGCGTTACGCGCAACCTCCCTGTCGTGCTCCCGAAGCAGGTATCATGAAGCTTTAGCTTAGGTTTTCCGCTCGATTTTGTAGTTTGCAATTCCATGATGTTTTCATACAATGCGATGCGGCCACAAGGAAGGAGAGGTGTTTTAAGCAAAGTTCTGTGTGTATGCTTCTTCCTGAGGGGAAGAGAGGTTTAGGAGGGAGTGAGGGTTTGGTTTACTCATGCGGTGCAATGGTGCAGGTCAGTCCAGGGGCGCTAAAGTTAATATTGGACTACTGCCGGTTTCATAGAGTGTCAGGGAGGTCAGACAAGGAGCGGAAGGTGTTTGATGAGAAATTCGTGCGGCTGGACACACGAAGGCTGTGCGAATTGACGTCTGCAGCAGACAGCTTGGATATGAAGCCGCTGGGGGACTTGACGAGCCGGGCGTTGGCGCGCATGATCGAAGGGAAGACCCCGGAGCAGATACGTGAAATCTTCCACCTGCCAGACGACTTGACGGAAGAGGAGAAGCTGGAACCTGTAAAAATTAGCACAGACGATCCTCGCATTAGGCTATTGAACCGGTTGTACGCCCGGAAGCGGAAGGAGCTCCAGGAGAAGAAGCTGCTCAAGAGCTGTGGCGCCATGGAGTCCAGCACGGAGAAGCAAATGAAGGACGAGCGATCGGTAGAGGAATTGGTTTCATTTATTGACGGCAACAACAACAATAATAATAATAGTAGGAATAAGAACAACCGGGTTGGCAGCAACAAGGGCAAAAGGAAAAAGAATAGGCGCAAAAAGGAGCCTGCTGACAACGTCATCAACAACACCAACGCCATCAACAACAACATCAGGCGCGGCGCAAGCAGCGCCGTGCAACATAGGATTCTTAGGGAGCAGTACAAGGAGCAGTACAAGGTGTTTGAGGAGGACGGCAACTTCGACGATGATGATGGGCTGGACCCTGCCCTTAAGGAGATCGTGGACAGAGAGGTTGAGGATTTTGCACGCAGGCTGAATTCAGACTGGTTGAAACGAACTCAGGAGATTCTCACACTGGCTTCCTCCAGTCAAGAGCAGAGACACAGGGAGGCCAGGTTGCAGACTGAGGATAGAAATCATATTGGCAATGGAAACTATGGCAAACCATTATTCAGTTTATCAAAGGATAATAGACACCTCCAACAGGAGAAACAGGACTCATGAGGCGTCTGTCGGCTAGTTTAGAAGAAAGAAGAAAGAAAGAAAGAAGAAGATGGAGCCATACCAACATTGCAACTCCAGGGCGTCCCTGCAAAACCTGCAGGCTGGCGTTTGGTTGAGGTGCATAATGGGCGGAATAGTGTGCGTAGAAAATTTGTTCAAAATTCATGGATGGTATCCTGGAGATTTGTAAAAATACATTGTTTGCTACCCTGCCCACCTGCGGAAACAATCTCAGATACTCACTGTGTGATTCTCGTTCCTGTAGTTCCCTTCCTTTTCACTGAACTTCCAGTGATTCAATTTTGCTCTTTAAATATCAAATTTGCTCAAGGGTGGAAGTGTTCAACTGCCTGCTTGATGCCTACTACTACCATTACAGCCTTATGTTGCAGCATTTTTCTGTAAGTGATTGGTGAGTCACCAGCGTCCAGTTGGTACTCCTCGATTGTATACTGCCATGTCAGGTTTTTAAGTTTTAATCTCTGCTCCCCCCTACCTTCGAACCGGCTGAGTTTCTTTTCTCATGCCCTTGTCTGGAGTTAAGGACCTTTTTTTGTATCCATAAACCGGTGGGATAACTTCCACAAATTGCTCACAATTTCATGCGGTCATAACATATACTGAAACATGTATTCTTACAAGCGCATGCTTGGCATCCATGAGGAGATACGTGGGAACACTATTGGTAGACAGGACTTTTAGGTATTTGCAGTACATCTTCCTACACTTCCCAGCCCTGATACATTATGTGTGAAGATCAACTCTGCTTTCTTGCCGAGTGATTTGAACAGGCGGTTGTGCACTTCAACTTACTTCAAAACTGTAGTATTGATACTTGAATAACAACGACGTACAACAGGTTCATGCCAGCACTTTGAGGATAACCTTCTTCATTGTTGGAAACTCAACATGATTGTCCTCAGGTATTAAGCAGTTCATAAGTTCTCAGTTAGTCATTGTTTTATTCAGTGACTTAGTACTTGCAAAGTGATGTACAGGTTTGTGTCATGTTTCCTGCAGGCAAGATGCATAAGTTTGGGCTAGTTCTGTATCTGCCAATGGTGGGAAGGTACTTCGATGCTGGCAAAAGTTGTGCTCTTTGAATTGTGTCCCTCTGCTCTGCATGTAGCTTTTTGAAGATTCATGCATACACACTTAGGAAAGGGTATTACTGAAGGTTAAATAAGTTCAGAGCTATGGTTAGCTTGGTACTGGCCTTCTTTCATCTCCAATTGAATTGCACACTTGAGTAGGAGCAGAAAACCTGTGCAAAGGCTCGTAGTGCACAGGTCTATAATGTGCAAAATAGACAGTATGGTGACTAGTATACCTCTACCATCATGAATGTGGTATCATTGTTGTAAGCTGTATTCCTCATCACTCATAGGGATGGTAGAATCATTGCACCTGACAGCATTTCTGGATTTATATGTGCAGTCAAGAATATTGCAGCAGCGGGCAAAACGTTGCAGTCTGAGCACTCAGGTTTGGCAAAAGGTCAAGGTCTTAAGGTATGTGGGTCTTATGTGGTCACTCTTCTAAACGGATACTTATATTTGAGTGGTATTTCGCATGACTTGAAGTTAAGAATGGACAGCACAAAGACCCCTGTCATGACAAGATTGGACTATTTGCTCAAGCTATAGGCACCATTCTAGGTTCAATTGTTAACAGAATTGGGAGGGCCTATGTGATCACTGAAACAAGAAAAAGAATGCTAACTGGATGAGACAATCCTTGAGCCGACCCAACTGGCAAACTTGTCTGTGGACTTGGAAGTGCTCACATTAAGGTCCCATACCTTGGGCATCAAAGTAGACGAGGGAATGGAAATCCCTCTTCAGACCTGCGTCAGATGACAGCTATTTGATATTGAACCAAATTGCTAGATAGTTGCATGAGATATTGGTGTTACAAGGCGGTGTCGCTTGATTGACATCCATTTCAGCAACATCAGATTTGATTAGTTTACGAAAACTGAAACGTTGTAGAACTTGCTCATTACTAAGGTTATCTAATTGTTAGTCACTCAAAACTTGTCTCTACCTTCTAGGAATTACATTTCTCTATGTGCATGAAGTGCCCGAGTGTTCCCAAAGTATGTCTGCTTCCCACTCTCATTGGAAACCTGATTATCTGAATTTTTTATAACGGAGTAGGAATCATCTACTTGTCAGGTCAGCACAAGTATTCTAAAATTGCCTTCAAATTATCCAGATAAGAGTCTCGCAGAAATGCTTAGTTAGGCCTACACTTGTCTATCTCCATGAAGCAGGCTGTAACTTAGTAGAATTTGGGCTCAAGAATTGAACTCTGGACTCTGCAAGATAAAATGTCTGTTGGCTACACTTAATTGTCTAATGAGTGTGGGTTACTATTCGGGGTTATGTGTTGCTATAATGTTTTACCGACATTATTGTTTTTTTACCAACTAAGTTATATCATATTCTTCGGTGTGCATACGGACTACTTATGTTAGTTGGGTAAAAATGATTCTCTTAGTATAATGTTATAGCAATGCGTAACTCCAAATGGTGACCCACACTAATTAGACAATTTAGTGTGCAACTATGTTGTTCCAACTCTAATTTTGCCTTGGTAGCAATCTGATACCAATCATATGATTTAGAGTGGCCCACACTAGTGGGTGGTAACTAGATAGGGAGGCGACAAGTCATGTAGACCACTCCATTTAACATGGAACACCAAATTTAATGCCACACTACATCAAATGTTTAGTTTTAGTGTTAAAAATGGTTGTATAATTTGGATTGATCATGTAAGGTATGTAGGCATTATGTGGTCACTCGTCTTTATTTGATTGAGTGATATATGGCAAGGCCTATAGTCAACTATGAACACCAAAAAGACATGTGTCATGATGAAACTGAACTATGTGCTCAAAATCTATGCACCATTTTAAGTTCCACAATGTATGCGATTGGGAGAGCCTATGTGATCGTCCAAAGAGTAGAAAATCTTCACGTTGGTCACTCATAACTTTTGCATCTCTGCTTCGATTTTGAAATTTGAATTGACACACTTTGCGATTCATTGCAATTACTAACCAGAGGAGATGATCCCCAGTCAATTTCCAAGCCAATCCAACAGCCAACTCTGGATTTGGAAGTGCATTTTGTGGAAATATGCACTGCTATAGGAGATGCTTTTCTGATCTATCCTCATGCTCAAAAGGCAGTTGACAGAGAATGTTAGGGTCTGATTCTTCCACTCAAGTCCTTCCTTCATTTCACATCAGATTGAGCTATGGAAATCTGAACAGAAGAATGTGTAAATTCCCATTATCCACGCAGACCTTGATTTAGGACAACATCCAAGGATAGATTCCCTGTTGAGTCAATGATAGCTAGGAAACCGTTGCAGATGTCATTCATAATAATTTACTTGATTTGATGGAGAACATGGGCTCAACGTCGTAGGATGTGATTGAGAGCACGATCATGTTACCTGTTTGTTTGCAGGAAGCACATGATGGATTTGATTGCACTTCCTTGCCAAGTGAGATCATGTGCAGGGAAGGACATCACAGCTATCTGAACAGAGAATTCAAGGCAGAATGAGACTCTTTGGAAGTCCCAAAATCATCCATGGCGACATTCTGGGTATATCAAAATTCTATGTGCATCATCGTTCTCTTGAAAATGGTAGCGTGAAAAGCTCAAATTCACATTGGTAATAATATTTAATTAATTAATTAATTAATTAATTATATTTATTTTGGGTATCATTAATTTTATGGACATGAGGTTTGTCCAGAGCTCGGAGACCATGTTTGTATAGACACAAATATGTTTGTAAACTTACCAATCATCTTGGTGGTCGCAAACCATGCAAAATGAGTTTCTACACCTAATCCTAAATATGCCTACATTTAAGGAGAAATTGCAAGTTTGCGAAAAATGTTTAGTATCACATAGTCCAATTTTTCTATAAAAAAATTGCACATGCTGTGTCACTGTGTTACTTCGTTTGTGTCACATGGTATGTTGTAGTGTTTGGAGAGATTGATCTTGTAATTTTAGTCTTCGATATCAAAACCCATCTTTGTTTTATGGAGGGCTTTGGCGAGGGTGGAATGTACTTGAAGACTCAAATTATCGGGAATCCGTTGCTATCCAAAACTTATGAGAACCACTAATCTTTTGGAATGTCAAATAAGTCTTTACCATCAAAAGTGAACCCTACACAACCACAACATTGATCCCCATAGAAATGATGATATTTGCAAATACCAAAAATCACAAAGCATGCCTATAAACACTTCATTTTAAAATAACATAGTTCCCTTCAATAAATAAATAAATTTAATTTTTTTTGT
This sequence comes from Polytrichum formosum, assembly GCA_964035585.1. NCBI lineage: Eukaryota > Viridiplantae > Streptophyta > Polytrichopsida > Polytrichales > Polytrichaceae > Polytrichum > Polytrichum formosum. Next base: position 22,704,435 of record OZ037935.1, on the reverse strand, counting down.
AACAGCTTCGATATAGTAATTTCATTTGAGTTATTGACACAGACATCTCAAAGACTATCTATCTCATGTTTGTTGCCCTTAATCTAGTCATTTTTTCTACACAGTGAATCATGGTTGAATGACATAAGACCAAGTTGAATGGAAAGAGGGTGTCATGAATTATGTCACGGTATGCGGTGTCGGTGACCACACCGCATCCGGGGGGATTTCATTCATTTAGATTTGGATGGATGAAACCCTCGGAGTTGGGAAGATGCTCCTAGGTGAGGAGCCTCCTCTTTGGCTTGGCATTCTTGCCAAGTCAAGCCTTGTGAGTGAGTGTGTAGAGAGAGCTTGTGTGAGGTGAATATTGCATGTTTTGGTAATAAAATTTTGAGTTCTTCTCCCCTTACTTACACTCTTGAATTCTCCCGTGGTGGAGTGAGAGATAACTTAACTTGTTATATGCATTTGAAGAGAGAACTAGAGCTCTTAGTAGTCTTTTGACTCTCTTCCTTCTCACTGAAGGAAAAGAGTCAAGGTGTGTTGTGTATGTGTGCCTTTGCTATGTTTTAGTGTTATTTGTTAGTGGTGGTTGGTACTCAAGCTGTAGTGACACATGATCGTTATTTACACAACAATTACCTTCGGGGAGATCACTCCATTGTCAAGTTGAACACCACGTGCGAACAAAGTTTGCTACCCTTATATTACATGCCATAGATAATTTTAAAATTTATGATATTTTTCCTGCATATATATAACCATTGATAGTATCTTTTGTATATTTTTTTGAAATTTTTAGTCATCTTCATTTTTATAGTAATTTTTTTAGCTCAATTCTGCGTTATTCTAGTTAGAAACGGTATGTTTTATAAAAAAAACAAATCATCAAATTTAGTTACCATTTTTTACTATATAATAGATACCGTGTATATCTACTCATGAAAAAAAATTGATAAAATTTTGACCCATTTTGGTGATGCTTTATATAAAAAGTAAGATTTTTTAGATGTAAAATGTTCGCACGTGGTTGTTCAACTTTACAAGGGAGTGATCTCCCTGAGCAATTACCACATTCTATTTACAATGTTGGAAATGATGTCAAGTGTAATTTTTAAAGGCCATGAAAACAATGAAGGTGACACGAATTCAAAAGATTACCTTAGTCGACATGAAACTCCAATGTTAGATGCTTAGAAGTTACAAAGCCCAAAAGCCCAAATTTCCAAAGAAGGCAAATAACAAGGAAATAATTTAGATTATGTTAGGGTTTTGCCCATGTGTGCGGTGGCCCTTAAACACTCCTGGCCCCCTCCGAGCTCAAGGTTTGGGTCCCCATCCATATAAGGAGCTCGCGTGATGTTTCCCATGCCCCATATAGCATGCTATATGCATAGAATTTGTTCCATGTATACCGTATCTACACATGATGTACAATGCACATACATTATATAATTTGTTATGCACATATATGGAATAGGATGATCTTCAACATGAGGCAAGTAGCACTTGTCCCACAAACCTGCTCAATAAACCCGTCCTAGGTTCCCATAGGAGCTTGAGGCAATGATCAAGGTGAAGTGTCCCTCATTCACGCTAGCCTCAGAGGATGGCATTGGCTCACATACATAGAGTACATATATACATCACAAACGGTTTTGGTGCATTTACATTTGAAGAGTCTAATCCAACAGAGAAATTTGCCCTCCAATATGCATGCAACACAATTGAGTTCGGATGTGAGGGACAACCATTGAGCTAATTGGAGTAGTCTATGGTTGGGGGTATTTTACCCTATAAGATGTAAACAACACACTTTTGATCTACAACTAGATATTGTTTCTAACCTTAGATTTGAGATCCAATTGCTCAACTCATCGGAATCCTCTATGACCGGCAATGTTTCAAACTCCAAAATGCAAGCATAACTTTACTAAGCATTATGCGTTCGTTTCGTGGGCCCTGAGAATATAGCACTAGGGATGCATAAACCTTGTGCAAGGAGACTTAGATTTAGACTAAGCTCCTGGCATCCCATGATAATATCCCAAGGCCCATGTTTGACATGTACGATTGAACTAATGATCTAGTCATTTACTTTCAACTCAGTGACATACCATCAAGGTCTTGGTCAAATACTGATTTAGTTGTTTTTAATTTTTAATTTTTATTTAGGTCATTTGATGTACAATATGGGTTAAATACATGTTCATCCTCACGTGGTTGCTTTAATTTTCAGAGTGTGACTTCCCCATGTTTTATGAGCAATAGTTTGGCTTGTTCATCCATGGTTGGTTCCTCCAAATAGTTCATAAGGCAACCCGTGTTTGGATAATTTGTTAGGCGTCAACTAAGGTTTCATAACACATCATGCTACATAAACGATGGTTGTTAAAATTTATCAATTTGAAGATGTCAAAATTAGTATCACATACATCCAATGCACTTCATTTGCATTGCTGCATTTGTCATGACATTGGTAACCCTTATGCTCTCTCACCCTTTTTGAATAATAAGGGTCCATGTTTTATGGGGACCTTGTTGCAACACTAACACTTAGGTTGTTGTTTTTGAAGATTCGCAGCAACATGCTCACTCCCACCCCTTGGCGATATTATTCTCATGCCTAGGATGAGGGAAAATGAGGCTTAGCAATATTATGGTTCATGACCTTTTGGACTTACCATTGTTTTTAGGTTCATTATGCATGTCCTACATTTTGCATCATTTCTTGCATGAATTCTTTATCTTCATATACATATATTTCTGAGGATGTTACTCAAAGTTGGCAAATTTGCAAGCCACAACAACATTTGTCAATAAAGTATAACAATCATGGGTTTGGTTTTTGAGTTTGTGTTTTTTGTGCAGATTTGGCTTAATGCTCAATTCAAAAATTGTGTGGCTAGAGTAGCATATGAGGAAGGTTTAGTGGATACACTAATTCAATACCCCGTGCCTAAGTTTTTGTATGAGGAAGTGCAAATACTTCAGAGCACTTATGGGGATGATTCGGGTGTCAAAGCATTGTATATGCAAATACTTGAAATGCCATCTCTAGAAATTAATGTTTTGTTCTTTCCATGCCTAAATCATTGCCTATTGGACCTTCGAGGAGGACTATTACGTTGGGCTCCCTTTAAAAAGAGTTGAGTGTGGAATCAAAATGTCGAGTTTCTAGTACACTAACTAGCAATGGAGCCACTCATATTATTAGGGGGTTTAACCTCGTTTGTGGAACATAACATTACCCAATTGTTGAGTTGTGTTCATGGACCTAATAGTAGATTTGAGAATAAAGACTCTGGATGCCGGAATCCCAATGCTTTAGACTGAATATGAAGTTAGGGCAGTTGAGCACAACTCATTAGTTGAGTAATGTTATGAATGCTTTGGATCCACCATACCTATACCTAGGGATACTTCTTTCACGTATCGGAGTAGACCTTACTCTATCTGGGTTGGAACACATCCCAATTTGGGCATTGGGTTATTTGCCAACACGGATATCATGAGGATATCATTGTGCCTGATGGAGAAATTTTGGATTTGTTTATGTATTTTGGTCCCCTTTGCTCATACACTCTAACCTCCCTAACATCATGCCCGTGGCAACCAAAGTGCACATGATATGAAAGAGGTTAGTAATGCTAGCATGGATGTGTGATAATAGAGAATTAGTGTAGCATGTGACATTATGGAATAACACAAAATCAACATTGCAAGGATCGACAATAATGACAACGTGATGCATGCGAGTGTGCGGTTTGAATTCTTTGACACATTATTGTAATGTCAAAATCCATGATATATGAGAGGAGAAATGTGACAACAAGGAGGGAGATTTGAATTGAGCACATCCGTTCCCTAGGGTTTCATGATATAAGAGAAGGAGTGACATTATGGAGGGTGATATTACGGAGGTTAGGGTGTATCAAGATTGGCATACACTATTGAAGTTATTCCATAGATTCTTGTTTACGGATTTCAATACAATCATCCATATGTCCACACCTCTTCGGGTATCGTGCACAATGTTCTCTTTTGTGATAGTGAACCAGATGTGCATGGGAATGCTATGAATTTTCATTGGGAACTCATTGGGAACAAAGATAGAACCAAAATGTTGAATGGGTTGACTGTCATGATGGTCTTTAAGGTTATATGATCTATTTTAGTGATTGAATTTGGTTGGAGTATGTTATATGTTGGGCATGATGCTATTGTGGACTCTCCAAGCATATCAATTTCAAGTGATCCGTCCATGTCCACATCTACAAACATTTGGCTGCTCCCATTGCTTAGGTGCTTTCCCTACATGTAAAATGAAGTTTATTTTGTACAATAGTTGAATTGGGAGCGACAATTCATTAATGGTATATTTGGTACTTTCATGTAGGGAATGCCCAATATGGGGGCTCCGATGCATTCCCCATCTTTGGATGATGTTAGCAAGTCTCCCGCATTTGATGATTTGTCCCCTACCCAAACATCCACAACTACAATTGGGAGTTCCATCTCCGTAGGAAGAGGTCATTCCACCCACATTGTCATATTTTCTTGTGCACCATATATGTGATTCAGGTTAACAAGAGTATGCATGCAATCTCACTATATGAAAGGTTTACGCTTGATCGTTCCAACTCATATTTGTGTTGTTGATGATACAAACAACACATTTTATAAGTATTATTGAGATGTCCAAAGTAATGGGTCTAGTTGTGGATGATGTAGTGACAACCAATATAGATTGTTCATTGCCGAAGACATGAGAGGGTGCATGGTATATAAAACATTAGGTGGGCTTTGATTATGGAGTGATTCATACTTGCATGTGTGACAAGTGTTTGTATTATGAACAAAATGAGTATTCCTTCATTGTCCTAAGTGTGGCATGTTGAGATACCATGACAATACGATTGAGAAATGCATACCATGTAAGGTAAGTTGTTAATTGAAGTTTAGGGTTTTTAAAACTTGGATTTTGAGGCTTTCCAATGCAACTTGTATAGATCACGTATAGTGTAACTTTTGTAGGTAGATGTTTATTTTGACATTCTATGTGTGTTTCATAAATTATTTTTCTCTCCTCTTTTGCCCTGATTACAAGCTTGGTTCACTAAACTTGGATTATCTAGGCTCTTGCGATTGCATACCAACAACCGATCACTAGCAGGTATCATGAGAGGATTGTGTTAATGAGTTGGTGTGAAAAATCACTAAATGGCTATATTTGAAACATGATCCTAGGCATGTCCGATTGGGGTTTTCGTCTGATGGTGTAAATTCATTTGGGTCTCAATGAAGTAATCACTCTACCGGGGGAACCCCGGCACATGTCGCAATAAACCTTATTTGGTCACCAATCTTAAGTCCTCTAATCCTTTGCATGCATTTGATAAGAAACAACCTTTTTCCCCAAATAAACCTTGATTTATTTTTTTAAGGATTTTGCAAGACCATTTATTGGTCAAAAAATGACAATCATTGCACAAGAATAGAAAAGGAAATGGAAATAATAACACATAACTAAAAATGTGCACATAACATATTTATTCCAAACCATCAATGGCTCTATCATGAAGTCCTGCTCCTTTCTTTTCCATTCTTTCTAAACTACCATTCTCATAAGAGGTTATGTGGAGGTCAGAGAATTGGACCACCCTACCAACTTGTTGAAATAAACTACAATATCTTGCCGATTCATAGCTCTTTACATATATGGGTATATGCGCGGGTACCAAGCGCACAAAGGGCGCAAGCCACACATACTCATCGTCAAAAGTCTTGCAGGCATTGGGATTTAAAGAGCCTTTTGAGATAGTTTCCTTGATGTCCAAGTACATTCGACTGTAAAACAATGTTGAGATAATTTTAGAAAATGAATTTTTGAGTCTTCCTTTACATTGTGGACAACCAGATTTGGCCAAGCAATAAGCTTTAAGTACTAAAACATCGAGCAAACATCTATGACCTCATGGTGCTTTTGACAATGAATAAGCATAACACATGTGGCCCTGTTGTGGGCACTTCTAACTACACACACGATTTCATCACTGTATCGAATTGGGACTTGTCTCATGCGGTTCGCAATACCAAATCATATAAATTATCATTTTTAAGTTTCAGAAGATTATTTCTCTTTAAATGATCATGTATTTGCTCCATTTGTTTTAATTATTGAGCTTAGAATGATGTCTACATTTTGAAGACATAATCCAATCTGATCGTCACACATGTCTTTCCGGTGCCCTTTCTTAACTACAAACCTTGCTATGTGACATTCAGGACTTCATGGATGTCCAATTAATTAGAGTGAACACATAAGGCCCACATACCTTAGTCAAAAAGTCGTAAGGTGGAGACTCATTCTGTCAATCATGTCGTGAGGAGACGGGCTCAACTTGGATTCTCTCGGACTCTGTGAAGGTCTCGCTGTCCAATTCCACATATACTACTTTACACATCTAGGATACACAAACAGATGAAATTGTCTGACCTAGCTTCGGGCCGAAGTCGTGGAGACAAGTCTGCTCAACTGCGCTAGTTTGCTACTCAACGATTCAAGCCTCAAATGTTGTAATTGGTCGCACATGATGAGGAGAGAATTTATCCCGAGATCAGAAGCTCGTTCACTGCATCGAGGTGTGTGTGTGGCCTTTTTTGTGGGCACTTCCTGCGCCTCCGCAGACACATTTGACTCAGATTCATCACAAAGATTGTCAGTTCAAGTTTCATGAATTGTGGTCATTGGAGTTGAGATGCGACGATTATAAGAGGACAGAGTGAAAACTTGTGTTCTCTATGTGTGAGCTCATAGGCCCTCGTTCCCAATCGTGATGATGTTCATTATCAAACCTCGAACTATGTATATATCTTGAGCACATCGCCCAATCTCATTGTGACATGTGTCTTTTTGGTGTCCATTTCTCATTGCAAGCCTTGCCATATACATGTACCACCCAAATATAGGCGTCCGGTTAAAGAAGAGCGACCACATAAGGGCCACATACCTTAGTATATAGTTTCCGACAGGAATGTTTCAACCACATCCGTGAGAATGACAATATGTATAAGAAGACTTCATTGCTGCGTAATCATGTTATAATCTGCAAGGTGGGTAGCAGCATTAGAAATAGCTGCTGATTGGAATTTGAAAGCTTCTTGTGTGTGTCAGTATAGCGTTGGTGTGAAGAGCTCAGAATATTGCAGATGGTACTAATGATTTCTGCCAAGCAGGAAGCGAACTAGTTCGAATTTATTAAAGTCTCTCATTGAATTCCTGTCTGCATGTGTGTGTGTGTGTGTCAGAGTGGAACATAAAGATGAAGTTGTTGATCTGCTTTGGCCCTTTGTTCAAGAGGAATGAAGACAAAAAGAGACTCCAGCAGACACGAGCACTCTATGCCATCAGCTTCAAGTCGAAGGCCGCCCATGTCGGAGATGGGGTCGAGGAAGATGCAGCAGCAGATGAGAGTATTCGCAAGAAACACGCTGTTCGCAAGAAGTCGGGAAGCCTTGACCCTGCCATAGTCATGCAGCTCGAGTCGCAATTAGGAGACGGTTAATTAATGGGGTTTATTATTGCTATCTCAACGTTCTTCAGCCACGCTCAGTGTTGGGTTTCTATTCCTAGTAAAACATGGTTCCTCCCTCGTTGCAGACTGCAGATTCGGATTGATTGTCGCCTAGCATCTACCCTTGCTGATTCTAGCATCTACCAACAGTTTCCTGAACTTATTCTCCGAGAAGCAAACATGATGATCTCGCTGGAGAATGTTATGATCACCAACAATCCATATGGAGGTTGTCTTTGTGGTATCCTTGCCATTCACCCCTTCCAAAATGTATGATAGGTTTGTCCCCATTGTTCTAGAAACAAGTAGGACATACTTGTGATTAATTTCACATGTTCACTAGCGTCTTGAAAAATTATTGTCTTCCACAAATGCAAAATTTTGCATCAGCAAGTAGGTGTATATGTATATAGAACCGCCGCCGCCACCACCACCACGAGCTCTGTTGTATATAGATATGTGTGTGTGCAAGAATGAAACCTGAGGTGGTCAGGACCTTTGGTGACTTCAAGTAGGTAGTAATGTTTCAATGCATCCCCAAGTAAGTTAGGTATGACTTCTCCACATGTCAAGTTTTTTGGGCTCGCATTTGTTCGTGTTGTGTGAACTGCAGTCTGACATTGTTTTTAACTCGATGGTCTAGCACTTCAAGTTTATACGCTTTGAAGGCAGCAGACAAAGTGGTCAGATGATACTTTGAACTAGAGCTGCACATATGGCATAGAATTAGGGTTTATCTACTTACGGACACATTTCTTTGTGGATTAGTGCCACAACAATCCAAAATATAAATAGATCAACTCATGCTCATTGAAGCTCATGATCATCCCTCTTTCAGTTTCGAAGTAGTTGAAATTGCAAGAATAGTGATTGTGTAAGAGCATCTCCACTATCGCCTCCATGCCACCCTCCAACACTACTTTAGAGGGAGTGGAGGCACACTGACCACCACCACATCTCCCTCTAAACTGGCCAGACTTAGATTTAGAGGGGCCAAAACAAATGTTGATGTTTGAATATAGAGGACCTCTTCCTTGGTCAAACTTCTTTCCATGCTAGAATTAGTGCTCTCTTTGTAATACTTCACGTGTTGTAACGACCTTGACATGGTTGCTTTATTGATATCAACACACATGCGTTATTCACTTACACATTATGGGATTATAATATTACACATATAAATTGGCATTTGTTATTGTAGCAGTGGTGGTGCCTTTGCCACTATAATTAAAGGTCCGTCCACCTAGAACTCCACAAGCTCTTTCACTGCCACTTTGGAGGATTTGGAGATGCCCTAAGTTTCATACACGACATTCAAGTTACTCGTAGGTCCCCAATAGTATTGAAATGTGCATTTCATTCAAACGAGCTAAGTCAATACTGAGAAGCATGAGCCACATGTGATATGTACATATGTGTGAGCACAATAGAGTTATCCTTTCACTCAATGGGACTTATGCCAGGAAATAGTCCCCTATGATTTTCCATTGGTTGTTTTGCATGCATTATGAATAATTTATTTCCACTTGTGATGCATGCTCAAAGGTAGTGTTTGGATTTGAATAAAGAGCATCCTATTTGGGTAAATAAGGGGCCAAACTCAATTTAGCACTTCTTGACCAATATCCGGGGAGATTTTTGGGCATAATCGGTTGTGATCTTTCGGTCTTTCTTTATTACTTTGAGGTATACTCCATAGATTTCTCTAAAATTATCGGTAGATTTCTTGAAAGTCTTGAACATCAACTACATATTCTCAAAATCCACTAGTTCATGTATAACTAAGCAGTCGGTTCTCCCCATTCATGTCCTTGGCATGCCAAAAATAAGTTTGACCCTCAATGCATCAATTTAGGATGTTCTTCGTTCAAATCTCCGCACTACCCCCAAACATGAACCAAAAACTTACCAAACATGGAACATATTGTATGCGAAACAACTGATATCCAATGTGATACTTGTGATATTGTGTCGCAATGGATCTTTTTCACATATTCATCCAACGCCAATATGTTGGTAAGTTAAGTAGGCACATGACTTCATTACACATTAGGTGTCCACATATTTGTATTTTGAGTCCTTTGTAAAAGGCCGGTATCACAAAGGCATGTAACCGAAGGAAGACGTGCCTAAATCCAACACAACAATGATCTGGACACCTATATTTGAGTTGGTATGTGGTTAGATGTGGATCTAAGAACTGGTGAGAAATAATATGTGTTTAAAAGATATTGGACTACATGCTCAAAATATGCTAAGCATTCTAGGTTCAGTGGTCAACATGATTGGGAGGGACTATATGACCACTTAATGAGCACAAGAATCTTCACTTTGATAGTGAATAAGACATTCATACAAGTTGTGAAAATTATGAGATAAATGACTATGGGCATGATTTGGACATGCTAATCGTCTTGTAGTAATTGCGTGTTTCGTATCTTACGAGAAGTGGGTGCATGGAGAAAAATATTCATCTAAGGCAAGTCTATGGTCTACCGTATGTAGAGGGAGATGTGGGATGTCGTGTGACTCAACCTAGGATGTTGCGGGTGGGTTTGTAAGAGTAAACCCTTTTAAACAAAGTATTTTCTAGAGTTTTTCTATGTGTGTCTATTGTGGGCATTTCCAACTTCACAAACCTATTTAGCAGGTGGATGAGTGAATTGATGAATTTGTTATCCTAGCATTTATGAATGAGGGAAAACACTACACTAAATAGGATATTTAGTGTTTGATTATATTTAATGTTGTTACCACCCTACCTTGCTCAACACTAATTTTCAATTTTTTGACAATTAGTGTTAGAAGATGAGCTAGAAGATATGTTAGAATTCTCCTTTTATCATTGTTATTTTTTTCATATCCTTACTAACATTAAATTCAAACATGTAACTTCCACATATTATCATAGTTGGCATTTAGTGTTTGAGTTTACATTTATTGTTACTTACTTTCATAGGGTTATTGATATTTAGTGTATGGGTTCGTATTTAGTGTATCAAACACTAAATATCCTATTTAGTGTAGTGTACAATTTGCAATCAGAATTTGGATACTCCTAGGGTTTTCAATCAGAATACATATTTTATTGTTCATAAAGTGCTCTTGTCCCAGGGGGGTCACCTTGCACATCTTTAAAAACTAGATGAGTTAAGAGATAAGGTCCCATTGATTCACCAAACTTAAAATCTAGAAAAAATGTTAGGTCTACCATAGCACATTGTTTTAAAGATTAGGATAATTATAATTAAGGTAGGGCTATTAAAATAGGGATCATATTACTTATAATGCAGAAATAGGTTAGCCTATTGATCAATGCATGCTAGAATTATTTTAATATAATATAGGTCTATGGTGGCAACCCTTGGCTGAATTATTGAGGGGTGACTATCGGATTGTTGGATTCCCTAGGCTCTCAAAGTCTTGCACTAGGGTTTGAGATTATCATTTGTTCTTGTGCTCACCATTCTTCCTACTTTAGTTGTTATCAAATTTTCTCGCTACCCATTCGATGTTGGAGTAGATTGAAAGGTTTGGCAAGTTAGCAAGGTGTAGAGAGGGTGTCCATGCATATGTTACATAGTGTGTTCAACACTTACCTTGCATTTTTTGGTTCATAAGTTGGTGACGATCATGATTCTTGGTTGTTCATGAGCATTAGGGTCCGAAGGCTTGAGGTTTCTAAGGTTTAAGGTGCTCTTCTTATTTTGAGGCAGGGAGCAAAGGGGCTAGCAAGGTTGGTAAGGTAGGGTTTTAAGTGAAGCAAGGTTGAGGAAGTGAAGGCTTCATGATGCTCACAATGTCTAGGAAGATTGAGGACGCAAGTTCAAATGCTAACGATTACATTTTGGCATCCTCACCAAGTTAGTTTTTCTCTTAACCTCCTTATGCACTTCTTGTGTTTAGGATCTAGGGTTCTCTATTTAGGTTCAATTGATCAAAAGTGCATGGTAGATATCCATTGTGTAGGTTGAAGATTTCAAGAATTGCCCCTTTTGTAGTTGTTTTGATTTCGCCCCTAGTATTTGTGAGTATGTTCTTCCGTTGAAACTATATACACTCTCTAATATAGGTGCCAAACCCAAAATTTTGGGTGCCATGAATGGTTTTGAAATTGTATCAATGTCACTATTTCAAAGTATACTTAAAGATGTGAGAGAGTGGATTTTCCATTCACTCTTGGGATCAACAAAAGAGATGTAGAATTCAGGTGAAGATGGAGAGCCTCAATACTATCATGCCCGATGTTTATGTGATCCTTTTAGGAGGGGGAAACAATGAGGGTACCAAACATCCACAATTGGAGGCATTGATTGTTTAGGATAGCATGGACACTATTGATCTAAAATAGAGTTCATAGAGTTGTTAGACAATGATAGTGGCAGTGTACATAGTCCACCACCTGCTAGCTCTTGGGTCAGTGGGTATGTTGATGTCATTGACTTAGAGTAGTTTGAGATAAAAAACATATTGTTATCAAAAGAGGCACTTGAAAGGAATAGATAGGTTGATTACAAATGAAAGGGGGAACTAAAGGGCATTTGACTTGAAGACCATATATGGTCTCTCAAGTCTTGGGATCAAGAGGGTGTCACAATTCTAAAACTATATAACCATGAGTGTTGTAAGGATATTGGAGGTAGTATTGGCAATCATTCCAAGCCTAATATCCACAACCTCCTTGCCAACTTCAAAAAGTCACACATCATGAGCAACCTCCACATTCGTAGTTGGTGTAGGCAGAAGGATATTAGTTTCTGCAAACATCCCCAATTTGTTGCCGGTAATGGGGAGAACTATATTTTTAACTATTGTTGATCACCAATAAGTCATTTTTGCTGAAATGGAGGTTTTATTTGCCACTAATGCTCTTATGGATGCCGCCTTGAAACCCTTTGTGTTAGTTGGGGATCTCGAATCCCTAGATGTGAAAAGTCTTTGGTATAAAGTCCATTGCATTGTTGCTCATATTGCTTTCAATTGTTCGCACTGAAAAAGAACTTAGAAGATAACTTCAAGGATCATCTTGAGGGAACAAAGCATGCACAGGTAGTTGATGGTTCAAGGAAGGAGAAAGCAGGTGCCTCTACCCTCAATGCATAAAGATTAGTGCGTCCGACCAAGTCGTCAAATTTTGTTAACCAAAACTAGTTTGATCTTCAATCTTGGTTTTGGCAAGCTAGCAACCTTGTCCAAGAAGGTGAGAGTGTTCCATTGATTGGGGTTCTACATTGTCTTTAATGTGTTGGGGTATCTTGAAATTTTTGTTATAGTGGGATAACTTGCTCCCTTCACAGGCTACAAAATTATCCACACCATGGTTTGCACCATAGCACCATTTAGTGTGCAATTTTCTAAAATAAGCTTCTAAAGTGAATTGAATCATTTTAGGTTATTTTAAGAGGATTTTGCTTCTACATGTAGGATTAATCACAAAATGTTACCATCCTAAAGCAAACCCTAATGAAATAGTGCAATCATAAAGTGATATGCATATAAATATTCCAGCATAAAAAGTGGAAAATCAATTCGTATATAATAGAAACTCAATGAAACTTGTATATAAATTCAACAATGATCTAGGTCCAAAGCCAAAATGATGTGAGGTTAACCATTTAATCTAAAATTTACAAATACAAAACAAAAATTGGATTTTCAAATTCAAAGGCAAAGAGATGTTTCCACATAAAACAAATTTGAAAAATAGATTCTTAATAAGACATGTATGAATGTGAGAAAGATCTAGACCTGAAGGAAAAGTAAGGTGAGATAAAACCAAAAGAGATGATATGAAACTTGGAACATATTTGGAAATAGATTTGCAAACAAACTTGAAACTTGGAAAGTGAATGAAACTTATGAATCTAGCAAGAATCTAGATCCACAGCAAACGTAAGATGAAATCATGCATTCAATTTGAATTTTGTAGTTACCAAAAGTGAATCTTCACACTAAAGGGTAAGGTGATGATCTGAAACTTGGAATAAATTTGTAAAAACATTTGAGAAAGATTGGAACAAATTTGAAAACTTTGAAACTTATGAATCCAACAAAGAATCCAAACCAAAAGCAAACGTAAGATGAGATTATGCTTTCAATTTGGATTTTGAATTTTTCAAAAGGAGAGTGAATCTTCACATTCAAAGGTAAAGTGATGATTTGAAACTTGGGACAAATATATAAATAGATTTGAGAAAGATTGGAACATAGTTGAAAATTGATTTGAAACAAGTTTGCAAAATGAAACTTTTGAAACTTATGATTCCAACAAAGATCTAGATGCAAAGCAAAAGTATAAGATTATGTATTTAATTCGAATTTTGCGGTTACCAAAAGGGAAGTGGATCTTCACATTCAAAGGTAAAGAGCTTATTGCATCATAAAGCATATTGAAAAATAGATTCTTGATGAAACTTATGAGTCCAACAAAGATCTAGATGCAAAGCAAAAGTAACTTGGTGAGAGTATGAGGTGAGAGATCAAACCAAAAGAGATGATTCGACATAAAACAAATTTTGATGCATGTTATTTAAATGGGAACTTTGTTATGTTCAAGGGTGCAAGCACGGTAAAGTGGACAGCTCTTGATCCTTGCTCAGGTTTAAGTGAAGGTGATCCAAAACTATATACTAACTTTGAATTTTATGAAATAGAAATTCATAAACATTTAGAAAACATATGAATCTACAAAGCCAAGCAATTTATGTTCACAAAAAACAATTTCAAACAACGTATATGTATTTTAGAAGACGGTGCAAGTGGTGGGTGTCATTGAAAGATAATTGTCAAAAACTTGTTTAAAATACAATTAAATTACATTAAATTGATTAATTTTTGAAAAAAAATTATGATGACCTCAAGTTTATAATGAATTCAAGGAATATGAAAAGAAATTCCAAGTTCAAAATATTTAAGGTCATGAAATTTACGTTCAAAACTATATTTAGTCAGTTGCTTTTACGCATCACTTTTGATTATAGGTTTTGAAGATCTCATATTGATATTCTATATTTGAGTACCTAACTTAACAATAGAGGTCATCATGAAAAATAATCTATTTTAAACAACATTTTGCTACTACTTATAGGCGTTTGACCAAGAAAATCATGGCTTTCATATACCGTAACACCATAGCAGGTTCGCCACCTGGCGAACGAATATTTAATTTTTTTGAAAAAATAAGGTTCGCCTCTCAAAAACTGAATTTCTCAATTTTCGTTTTTTAGCAAAAAATAAGTAAAAATGACCCTAAATAGCTTAGAAATAGCAAAATATTTCAAAAAATAATTTATTCTATTTTCGTTTTTTTGTCTTCAGAATTTTCTAATTTTTACGTTTTTTATTTTTAGAATTATTTTAGGACGAACCTGCTATGGTACTACGGTACCGGAGCACTTTTTTGGTCCACTTTACTATGCTTGCACCCTCAATGAAACTAAGGTTAGATCCAACAAAGATCTAGATACAAAACAAAAGTAAGGTGATATAAAACCAAAAGAGATGATCCGAAACTTGGAGCAAATTTGAAAATAGATTTGAAAACATATTTGAAACTTGGAAACTCAATGAAACTTATGAATCCAACAAACATCTAGATGCAAAGCACATGTAAGATGAGATTATGCCAAAGTGAGGTGAGATCAAGCCAAAAGAGATGATTCAACATGAAACATATTTGACGTGCTTCACTTAAATGAGAACTTTGTTTTGTTCAAATGTGTTGATGCAACTAAAATAAAGTGATGATATACTCAAAACAAAGTGTTGATCCACTCAAAACACCTCATTGAGGGACATCACAAGTTCAATTGCTATCAAATAAAGGGCTAATGCATTTACAAGCATATTTGCATAATCCCTTGCTTCCAAAGTGCACTTAATGTAGTTTGGAGCTACATTAAACATCATATTTCATGTGGCCTTAAAGAGAGACTACAAGAAATAGACTACAAGAATCATATACTTAAAACCCATCGCTACAACAAGAGTCAAAGAGAGGAGAGCTCTAAAACCCTAAAACGTTAAATACATTGAGTTAATATCCTAGGAGCTAACTAAATCTCCATGAGAGAGGGAGAGAAAAACCATAGAGGAAGGGTCAAGGCATTTGTTGTCATGATAGGGAGGGAACAGTAAGGGGAAGGAGGCTTAAATGGCTAAGCATTCCCTACCAATAAAAATATCCCGAACAAGCAGTGGAGTCAAGTGGCCTCCCATGATGCACCCACTTGGTCTACTCTAGGCACTCATTTTTAGAAGCACTAAACTTTGTATTATTGACACCCTTTAAATTAGGCTAGGATGGTTTAAAACACCAAAGTCAAGTATTTTCAGTCACCTTGAGACAAGGAGTTGGCATTGTGAGGGTCATATTAAAGTGGTTGCTCTCATCCTACGAGATGAATGAGCTCTCACCAATGATTTCACTTGAGTGCCACAAATCCCTAGCCAAGGTTACTAGCACTTGAGTTCATCTCCTTGATTTGAAATACATGCAAGTCTTCAAGTGGGTCATTACACCACTTAAACAACTCCAAAGGCTCCTTTTGACAGGCAGTGGATATCTACCATTATCATGGGCTTCAAAGTGAAAATTATACTAACTAGAGTTGGGCCACATCAATGCTTAGCACCTTATATCTCCAGGGGGCATTTCAATGTGTGTGACTTTATACTTTGGTAGCCCTGAATTCTTCGGTAGCATCACCTTAAACCAAGAGGTTAAGGTATTTGGCATACATGTGGTAGCCATATGAACCGAAAAACAATTTTCATGTAGATAAACAAAACAAAACAAAACCAAGTGTACTGCAATTTTTTTTCTCCCAATATTGAAATAAATACAAATTTTTGAAGTGAAAATTGTGTTGTCACCCAAATCCATTAGGGGGGCCTGATGTTCACATGGTGAACATTCTCATAATCAATATATGTTTATTATGCAAGATTTCAAGGTGTTTTTTTAGTTGGGGTGTTGGTTTTAGCACCCTCTACCTTACATCTTTTGTAAAAATCAACTTCAATATGAATCAACTAGATTCTAGATGTTCATAACTTGTGACAAGGTTGCATACAATTAGGGTCCAAATTCTTATCCCTTGATCCACCACATTTACAACTTGAGATGGTGCTTCAACTTTGTGTGGCAGGTCCTTCACGATTGTTTTTGAATTGGATAACATGCCAAGTTGTGAAGGAATTCATTTTTTAAATGTGACGACCAAAGTTATTTATAGTTGAGGAAATTGTGAAACTAAATCAATCTTTGGCATGTTCTTGTGGCTATCGTTGCAACACACAAAATATCATCTTGATACTATGCATCTTGATATGTGACCATTAACCAATTGTTGACTGGTTGATGATTTATTGATATATATATTCTATTCAAGTCAATGAGCCATTTTTTTTAGAATCTAAAATATTATTGTATGAGTTCATATTTGTTGAAGGTGGAGCATTAGATTGCTCGTAGTCAATACAAAAATTTGTAATACTAGAAGGAATAAGGTTGTTGTAGGAGGTAGAGCATTAGATTACTCGTAGTCATTAGAAATGAAATGGAATAGGCATGAGAAACAATAAGGTTAGAATAAGGTGTGAGGCCAAACCCACCACCCTTAAGCGTCCTAGTCCGGGTGATGGTTTTGAGAATCACATGTGTGATACCAAAGCTCGTGGTAACATGAAATGTGCTTCCATCTCAACAAGCTCCCAACTCACTTGAAATCATGATGCTTTATTAATGCTAGTCTCTTGAATAGGTAGAGCATTGGCCTTCAAGTCTCTACAAGTATCTTCAAGTCCCTACAAGTCTCTATGAATTCTACTAATTCCACTAACCTTCTACTAATTCCCACACAACTCTAACTCTAACACTCAATTCTATGAGAGGAACAACAAGAGGGAGAGAGAGAGAAGGAGAGGGGAAGGGAGAGGGTAAGGAGGCCTTATATGAACCTCTCCCCTTTACCCACACTCCCCTCTCAATACAACATGCTCATGTGCCCACACACACGTGTGCACCCACACGTGCAAGATGAAAGAGCGCGAAGGAAGAGAGAGTGAATAGGAACACAAGTGAGTGAAGAAGGTGAGAGAGAGGAATATATAGGGGGAGGGAAGGGGTGAGCACCCCTCAAAGCTCAAGATAAACCCCTCGATCCTCTCCTACTTTGTAGGCTCTCATCCTATCATTTAAGCCTTCAACTCTTAAACCAACAACATAGATCCTAATTCAAACGGGGGAGGGAAGGGGTGAGCACCCCTCAAAGCTCAAGATAAGCCCCTCGATCCTCTCCTACTTTGTAGGCTCTCATCCTTGTGGGAGTCCAAAAATCCACGGAAGTACGGATTGGCTTCCGAACCGGGTTAATATCCGGATAATACCCTGAGATTGTTATTAAAGTAGGGTTTCCTAGGGTAGGTTAGTTGTTTTAGAAAATAAGGTTCTAGGCATCCGCCTTACGCGTTAAAATGGTTAAAACGGATACTTTGGCCGGACCGGAAATTAGCCTGAGAAGACCGTTTGGGAACGGTCCGGTCCGGAGCGTCCGGACCGTTAAACGGTTACAACGGAATCCGAACGGTTACAAGGAGACGGTTGAGGAACCAGACCCGTTGGGAGAGAGGGAAAGTACTTAAACAAGTTTTTCTCCTTCTCCGGGCCATTTGCGCGAGCGGCATTGTTGAGAGAACGAGTGGTGAGTTGCTTTTTCGAGTCACCAGCAGTTGGATTGCTGGGATTCTGTAGTGATTAGCGGGCAGAGTTCCGGAGGGAAGGATCCGGGTATTGTTGAGAGCTTTGTGCCGCGAAGTAAAATGCCGGAAGCAAGAGAGGGAGATGAGAGGGAGCAGGTCCCCATTCCAGTGAAACCCGTGTCACCAGCCGTCCCAACGAGAGAATCGGAGTTAAATGAGCTGGTAGAGGATCTTAGCCGGATGGGTTGTGAGGGATTGCTCTCCAAGCCCTGGAATCTCAGGGCGGAGGCCACTTTGCGGGAATTCTTGTTCGAGAGGGGCAACCAATGGTTTAGGACAGTTCGGCAGGATCCGGAAAAGTGGACATCAGAGGTATGGGCTGCAGTTTACGGATTTCCACGAGGAAAGGGTGAGGGCTGGGCTAGCCGCAGGGATAATTTTTATTTAGGGAAATTCCGAACGGAGCCGGACCCAAAAGACGGATTCCATCCTGGGAATTGCCGGAATCACCGAGAGCGGAGAGTCATAGAATTCATCCTGCCCATCCTTAGTCCGGAAAAGCCTAAACGTCTTAGCATCACCATGGCCAATACCCTGTTTGGAGCAATGTCAGGGGTCCGAGCTGTAAATTGGGGTCGCTTAATTCAGGAATACGTAGAGAAGTCCATCCCCCACATTGGCCGGAAACCCTCCTATCTCTCTCCCTACATCCTCCATCTCTACCAGCACCAGGGCTGCATCAATGAAGCGGAAGAGGATATGCTGACGATTGCAGAGGACGAGGTGGCGTACAGGATCGATCCGGAAGCAGGGGTTGCAGAAGCCGGAACGGAAGATTCCAGTGACACAGCGGTTCCGGAACCGCCTTCCGCTCCGTCCCCTCCAAAAGTCCGGAAGCCAGTCTCACTACCACCACAACAGGAAGCCGGTACCAGCCGGGAAGTGCCCTGGAGAGACATCGACCTCTCCACGTTTGAGTTTCCGGAATCCCCCTTCAAGCGCGTCCGGGGAGAGTTGACGGCACTCCAGGAACAATATTTCCGGATGGAGCACATCATTCGAGGAGTGAACCGGGCCTTGGACCACTATGGACCCGGAAATATCCTCCGGGAATTGGCCAAGCGGACGGACCGGAAACAGGTGGAGACCCTGGAGACGGAAAAGGCACAGCTCACAGCACAGGTGGCTGCTATGACCCGGGAGCTCACCCAGAAGAGCGAGGAGATCCGGAAGCACCAGGCAGAGCAAGCAGTAGTCCTGAGCCGGGTCCGGGAGTTGGTGGGTCATCCGGGAGAGGTCGTCAACAAGGCGCACCTCTATGACCAATTGATGGAGTCAGCGGATCCGTCTTCTGCCCGTCAAACACTGCAGATCCTAGTAAAGTACTCCCGCTCGATGAAGGACCTGCTCAAGGAAATCCAGAAGCTCCTGCCCTCAGGTGGGACCCCCAGGTGGGTACTTTATCCGGGCCCACCCGGATCGCCAACGGGCACCTTGTACGAAGTGGTAGGGGAGGTGGAGTTAGTTCAGGCCTCTCCAGCATGCACAGGACCCAGTCAGCCAGCCGGAACTCCCCAGCCACCGGAATCCGGAAGATTTCCGGATCGGGAGAAGACCCCTGTTCCGCAACGGACACATTCCTCCCAGGTTCGACGGAAGAGCACAGAACGGTCGGCTAGGTCAGGACGAGGGCAATCACCAAATCCGGATCGGGGCAGGACATCAGCTCGGTCCAGAACACCGGAGAGGGCCAGGACTCCAGCACGGATGAGGACGCCGGATCGGACGAAGTCTCCGGATCAGGGTAAGGCACCCATGTCGCCGGCCGCTCCATCACCTGCTCCGGAGTGCATGATCGTGGAGCAGTGGGCGCCTGCACCCTCACGAGCAGTGTCCGCCAGAGGTCCACGAGCGACTTCAGCTTCCACCGGCCGAAACAGGGAGGGAACCACCGGAGGCGATCCCTCAGCCGTCCAGCGCCCTCGGAAGACGAAGAAGGCTTCCAGACCAGCGCGATCCGGATCGGGTGACGGATCGGAGGAGGATCCGTCCACTGCAGGAGACTCTGAGGAGGAGATCGCCCCTTCCCCAAACATGCGAAGGGTATTTACGAGGCTGCAAGAGCGTCGACTTTTGACCCCCGGGGGAGGTTCCTCCGCCATCAGCGGACCCGCGAGTCACACCAAGGACGAGACGGCTTCGAAGAAGCATCGCACCAGCTAGGGTAGGCTTAGGCAGACAGCTGTAGTTAGATCAGAATTAGGAAAAGCAGGAATAGGCAGATTTTGACTTTTGGCGAACTTGTAATTCAAAATTCTGTCAGCGCAAAAAGCGGATCGAGATCCGGAATTTCCGCAAAGGGCGAAGTTCCGGATTTCTCGCAGTTAGGAGTTTTCTGAGGGCGGCCAACTTCGCCGCCACCTTCAGTTAGGGATTATAGCCTCTACTTAAGGCTGAATAAGGGACAGGAGAAGGGTTCCCTTCTCCATTGTTGTATTGTGTTGCTTCCCACTCAATAAAGCTCTAGTTCTCAATCTATTCTGACTTGTTTTGTGCACGGACTGTTAGGAGAATGTTGCAGATCTAGAGGGAATGAATGAGTAGGAAGTACGGATAGAACAAAGGAGAGGAAACCCGGATCGGATCCGACTGCAGTACTATGGCTCCTTTCTGAGTGTAGTGGGAAGGAAACCTCATTATTCCGGATGTCTGGGTAACGCCCATGTGAGATAGCCGTTGTTAGGACTGGGTAAGATCAGGGAGGTGCCGGACTTACGCCATCCGATCTTCTGAAGAGGTCTCACTGTCCTTGGGCGGGACAATCCGGAAAGTGGTACGGATCGCCCAGTTATCTCAGACTCAGTAGAGCCTAAGTTCGCTGTAGCCGGATCGGTCTGTCGGAAGGAGGAGAGAAACCGGAACGGTTAGGATTCCGGTCCGGAGGATCTCTCCGGCGTGTAGTGGGAAGGAAACCTCATTATTCCGGATGCCTGGGTAACGTCCATGTGAGATAGCCGTCGTTAGGACTGGGTAGGATCCGGAGGTGCCGGACTTACGCCATCCGATCTTCTGAAGAGGTCTCACTGTCCTTGGGCGGGGCAATCCGGAAAGTGGCACGGATCGCCCAGTTATCCCGGATTGACAGATCTCCGGCCGAAGCTTGACCTTTCTGTCGTTGTAGTTCCGGTTCACCATCCGGGTTCTCTGTGTGACCTGCCAGGAAAGATTAGGCCGATCCGGACTGGTTGTGAGAGAATCCGGATTATGACCATACAGGGACGTCTTCGCCGGATGAACCCAATCATCATTGGAGGTAGGATATAGGTAGGTAGATATTGAGGAGAGAGTTATGTAGGAGTAAGACTTATTGGTAGAGGTTCAATCCGGAAGGCAAGTCCCGGGATAAGGACTTCCAAAGGGCCATCCGGATCCGGAAAGCAGATCCGGCCGGTGGTCGACTTTTGAGCAGGAAAAGAGGGTCCTTGACATCTTGCACTTCACAGAATCCCTGGACGATACTCGGATCATCCGGACAGACCGGATTAGGCACTGAAAAGCGCCTATCCGGAACTTTTGGTGTCCGTGTGCTCCCACAATCCTATCCTTTAAGCCTTCAACTCTTAAACCAACAACATAGATCCTAATTCAAACGGGGGGGGGAGAGAGAGAGAGAGAGAGAGAGAAGATATATGAGAGAAGGAGAGAAAGAGGATAGGAGAGAAGGGGAGGAGAGGGCATCCAACCACAACCCTTTAAACTTTCTCCTACTTAGTAGGACCTTATCCTATCCACTAACTCCTCACCCTCTAAACCAACAAGAGCATGTTCTAATTCAAACATTTAAACCCAAGGCCCTTCCCCTTGCCTCATCAAACACTACTCCTCTAATCAAAACACTCCCTAATGCCACTAATCCTCTACTTAACCACACAAAATGGCTTAAGGCCTAAACCTAAATCCACACTAAGCCTCACTCTTTTTATACTTTTGATTGTTTCAATAACACTCCAATTGCAATTCTAAGTAGATCCTAAACATAAAACAAATATGAGCAACCATTTTGGGCTCATATAAGGCTACAACACTAGTCCAAGAGGGATAAGAGTTATCCCATATTGTTTGTATGAACCAAGGAAAAGAAGAACAACAATAAAAGGCAAAGCAAGGAGAGCATCTCACTCCAAGCATTGTTCATATGCCTTTGTGTATGTGTATATGCTTGTGCAATCTTATCTCTAGTCCTATTGATATCCAATAATATTATGTCCAAAAGTAGAGGTCTACAAAAAGAAACCAAGTTTTTATACATGAATGCATCTTAATTGTTTTTACATGAATGCATCAGAGAACTTAGTTTGAGATAAATATTGCAAGAAGTTCAAACTTCTTTATTTTTGGAAGAATATGATTTTATTTTCAAATTTTGTTTGAAAAATTAATATTTTTCTCAACCCGTCATTTGAAAGGTAGTTTTTGATGTTGTCCATCACATTGAAAGACAAAAAGAAAAGAAACTATCACATGAAATAAGGATAGACCCTTCAAAATAAACCAATGGTTAGAACGGAATCACACATGTATAGCCAAAAACCAACACATTTATATTGCACTATTTTTTTGTAATAACTACAATTGCAGGATCCATTAGATCAATCAAACTATTCAACTACAACATTCTACAAGTTGTATGGACGTCAACTGGGGAAGTATGTCCAACACATCTAGTGATTTGATTGGGCAAATCAAGATTGGGGGCACGAGAACTCCTTTTCTTTCCTCACTAGATGTGTTGAACACTAGATGTGTCCTCACTTTTCGGCATTGAAACAGGAGTCTCAGGGCCACTTCACACACGAGAATGAGAGCCCGTGACCATTACACTTCAAGCACTCTCATTGGTGGAAAAGGCGGGGCCGGTCCACGTTCGCTTCACACCACGTTTGAGGAACCAACGGAGTATGTGAATGCAAGATGGATGTAAAGTCTACATGGATTCCTACATGGTATCGAATGGATCATGTTTCTTGGTCACTCGGACTATTTTCAAAAACCACTCTTGGAGGTAGGCCTAACACAAAACCGGGAGACCATGGCACTCCAAATGTTCATAACCGTTAATTTATTCTATTTGATCATGTGTGAGGACCCGCATGAATAAAAATTCATTGAAATAGTATTTGGTTGAGGGCCCAGTCACATATGACTTCACACTACACTTGAGGGTCCATGACCACACTACATGATTTTGAAGGTGTCTTGGGCCGGCCTTTGCACACTTTCATTTGGGCTCTCACAATTTCATGGTCACGGCTCTTGGCTCGTGTGTGAAGTGGCCCTCGTTGTCCAGACTAGTTGAGAACAATAGGTTCACTACACCGATTATCGTATTTACTCTGAGACCAACAATTACTCTGAGTTTTTACTGCACAGTATCAGAGTAATTCTAGAAACAGGGGTGAAATTAGTCTGAGTTTCACCCCTTCTTTGTTCAGCACGTCCAGAAGAGGGTTTGGGGTTCCCTTGGTTTTGCGATCTGGTTTCTTCGATCTGATTGTTCTCGATCTGGTTTCTTCGTTTCTTCGTCCCCCGATGCTCAAAACAAGATTCTTGTGTGTGTATGTGGGTGTGGGTGTGTGTGTGTGTGACTCTGATCTAATGGAGCCTTCCTTTGGCGCCTCCTGGTTTATAAGAGTTGTTTTTGTGTAACTCTGATCTGATGGAGCCTTCTTTTGGCTGTTGTGCAAGAAACATTGAATCCTTGTAGCCATTTTGGTTCATTCAATTCCTTTTTTTTCGAAGCTCACATGTGGCATTGCTGAGACGATTCATCCTACCTCGCCAAAGAAATTTTAGCAGAGGCTCTATATATATTGGACGAGACTTGATCACATAAAGGATCAGAGGTGAGGTTTTAGTGTAATTGGTGAAGATAGATTGCCATTGTTGGAGCTAATGGTAACAAGAAGAAATTAAGGAAAATGTTGTGTCGGTTGTTACTGAAGGCTCAATATACCATTGGGGTTTAACCCTGGAGCATGTTTTGGGCCTCTCACACATTCTGGTTTCTTCGTTTCTTCACCTGCACTCCAATTGTTAGGTCTGACCTAATTTCCTCGCTCTTCGAGCTAGAATCGTGCTCGACGTAGTTTTTGTGTGTTGGAGTGTCGGGTCCCTATTCCTGTGAACTCCAGTTCTTAGGCTCTTGTCGAACTTCCTCACTCTGGGAGTCAGAATCTACACCATAATCATGGTCTGTGCAGTTTTTGTGTGGGCTGGAGCGTTGGTTCCCATTCCCTTGCACTCCAATTATTGGTGTCCTCTCATTTCCTCTATCTTCGAGCCAGAATCTGCACTAGAATTGTGTTGGAAAAAATTACTACGTACCTTTGTAATTCGGAGTAATACACATAACAATCTATTACTGTAGGCCACACTATATCTACATTATCACAATTACTACAAGTTATCTAAATTACTCCGACTCGGGCTTTCTTCTAATCCCATAATTAGTCCGAGTCGGAGTAATTTAGATAATAGGTGTAGTAGTTGCAGGAGGTGGCACTAAATCCATACATTGAACTGACATGGGTTTTTCTTTACTATGTTTAATTTGGGCACACCACTTTGCAATCCCAAGAATTCTTTGCATCTTCACCTGACTCAATATCATAATTCATTCCTTTATCCTCTAGGATGGGGTCTTATTTCCCCCTTCAAGTCTTTTGCCTCTTTTTTGGACTTGG
Source organism: Polytrichum formosum (assembly GCA_964035585.1). NCBI lineage: Eukaryota > Viridiplantae > Streptophyta > Polytrichopsida > Polytrichales > Polytrichaceae > Polytrichum > Polytrichum formosum. Next base: position 22,679,432 of record OZ037935.1, on the reverse strand, counting down.
TAGTTTCTTTTGGCCTAGGCAACAATGGATCTCAATTGGCATCACAACCGTTCCCAAGGGACAACACTAAGGGATTAATATGAACTCAAGAATGACTAGGTTTGATTCTATGCCATGTTGTAATGTCCACATTGCAAATTGGGCAAGTTTTGTGATGCTTCAAGCAGTCATAGCAAAAACATCATGGCCACACCCTTGCAATGAAAGTAGTTATCCCAAGTCAGAAAACCACATATCAACCACACTTTAAAAGCATGCAAGCACTAAACAATATCAGACACGAAACTTGAATTTGAATGCACTTGACTAAAAAGAAATATAGAATGTGCCACTAGGATCACTATTGTTAGGGTTGCAAAGCAAATCTCGCAAGATCGTTTTGAATCAACATGTTTTGGAGTAGAGGCACTTGAAGGAAAGGTTCGTGGATGGAGTCTCAATATCATGTACGGGCTCTCTAGAGCTACCACAAGATTCATTTGAGAACAATTCTTCGTATCCGAGGTCAAGGCCAAGGTACATTTGAACCTGTCAAGTCTATAACACATGCAAATAATAAACAAAATGAAATTAGATATACATTAGAAAGGTGGATAAAAAGGACTTTCAAAGGAACAAAGTCATGGCTTGGAACTTTAGGAACAAAACCATGGCTTGATAAAGACCTAGTTCGGGAACAAAGCCCTAACTTTATGTAGACCTACGTCCTTCATAAAGTCCGGATTTCATGGACACCTAGTTCCAAAACCAAAGTCTTTACTTCATTACCACCTACTTCCAGCCAAATCCAAGGTTTAATCAAATTTATTCCAAGGATACCCTAATACTTCATGAACATCTGTCTAAATTATGAACACTACATGCAAGACAACATTACAAACTCTAGGATTGCCCACTATCCACTAGGACTTGACATGGTATGCTTAATGTAGAGTTGTCTAGGGCGGAATAGTATATGAAATTCACATGACTATACATATTTTGGGCCATGGATAAGGCTTATACCATGTACACTTCCAAAGGACCTGAGCTCGTATTTAACCTTTTGCAGTGACCTAAATTGCACCCTTAATTTGTTAAAGCAACAAGTCGGCCATGGATTGTCTACGGACTTCATCACCAATAGCAATTGCAAACAAGAAATATCATAGCCAATGCCAAAAACTATTGGTCACAGTGTGCATAATCCTCATTGACTAAAAACTGATGCCATGAGAGTTATGCATACTATCCACGATGAAGACCATAAACGAATGAACTCCATGGATGCAAACCTTGAAATCCACATGCATGCAATGAAATAATCAAAGATATAATTGCATGGACTAGTTAAAGTCAATTTTACCTTAGAAAGATGAAAGGGGGGCATGGGCCTTCTGGATGTTTGCCTTCCCTTACCCTAGGTTTTGGCTGCATAGTTGATTCATCTATTGATGGTCGAAAGCCTCACGCAACACACCACTTGTCAGTAAACTCTCATGTGTAATCACGGGCATTGTGTGGGCACAACACTTTCTCGAAGCCTTAGCATGCCCAACAACATGCATGGATGATATGTATGGCAACACATAGCTGTCAAATAGTTCTTACAACTATACAACAAACTGTATGTAGTTTACGCACTCAATATGGCTAAGCTTTTCGAGTGCCACCTTAGGATCTGACATTGGCCAAGGCCATAAAATATCCCCTCCACCTTCACCCATCCTCATCAATTGATTTCCACAGCCAATTGTTACTTCTCCAAATTGGAAACACTATTGAAGAGAATCTTTGTACTCATAACTAAAGGCTCTTACAGGTTGTCATTGGATTTGCACTTTATTCACATGCTTCACAAACTCCTCAATTTTCTTTTCACACTTTATTCACATGCTTTATTCACATGCTTTATTCACATGTTTTTCAATTTTCTTTTCAATTTTCTTGACCATCATTCAATGTAAGCTCACAACTTGAATATATTTCCTCATGACCAAAAAAACATGGTATTGATTTCTTGAATTTTGTCATGGACCTATTGAGCATCATGCTCACCACTTCCAACTGATGGAATGGAAGACAATAGTTTCTTCTCAATATCTAACAATCGTTTGTGAATAAGAAATGTAGCTATCAGAACCTCAACTTCCCCCTCCGCAGAGTTTACATCATGTCGACATTGAACATGGAGTGTCACCCTATCCGACAACTCCATCCCGCGTCTCCTAGTAGATACTTCCCCTTTGACTTTAATTGCAGAAGCCATATCAAGATCTTGTTTTGAGTTGTCGAAGAAGCTTTTGTCTCTGAATCAACAACATTTTCCATATTGACCAAATTACCTATTGTCCAGTTTGGCAGAGCAATCCCTTTTACATACTGGACTTTCTTTTGAACTTAGAGACAGGATTTTTCCAGGCCTTGAATTCCACCCCTGTAACAACCTCGGAGTTTACACTCACAGACAGACAGACAGACAGACAGACAGACAGAGAGAGAGATGTCTAAACCTAAGAACCCTATCAATGAGGAGGAGGACATACGCTTGGACAACGGGTGGACTATATTATCAATCTCTTGAATCGCCTTGAGTTTTTTTCCCTGTGTTCTCTACCTTCACCATACGTGTAATCTCCCTCTTACATTTTGAGTGGGCAACATGTTCAGCCCAACTGATTTTCTTATTTGTAGACTCAACAAGCAACGCTCTAGCAAACTGTAAGATGAAACTCTTTGTTTGTGACCTCATCTGTTATATAAACTCAACAATACAAATCCTCAATTCTGGAGCAAGCTGCAGGACCAAGATGTTCCTTATACTTTCCATCCATTTCTGTCAATGTTTTGGTCCAAACACATTGCAAATATCATTTGTAGAAGAGTGAGCAGCTCCCAAACAAGACACCATCCACAAACCACTGTATATCGTATACAATGTCCATTGAAAGCTGACCTCAAGAATATTGAGCTTGCATGCTTGCTCAACAATATTATGTTGAGTCACTTTAACCAGCACAAATATCGGAAACGAAACCTAATGTGTTCCAGACATGCCTTACTCCAACATAGCATACGTGATGTCAATCACTACAGTTGCAATTAAATCATGCAATTGTATGAATTTGGGGTGAAGGTTGCAGGAGTTGTGGCTTGTAGACTATGCAAAGTGATTGAGGAAATTGTATGCAGGTTTTGGTTTGAACATGATCGCATGACACGATCATGTATTTGGATTTGTATACAAACATAAATTTTACACCATGCAACCCTTGTATGGCAATTCTGAGTTGTATTTATAGACACATCGAAATGAGGCTTGTATTTTGCATGTATCAATATGTCTCCTTTTTGCATGTATTGTGAATGTATTGTGCATGAATATGCATTTTGTGGTTGGCAATGGTTAGACTTTGTGTGATGATCTGCCAGTTTTCAACATCAACACAAAGTTCAGTAGAAATGTTACAGTTTTTATTTTTTATTTTTTTATTTTATTTTATTTTATTTTGAGACAGAAGGCTGATAGGCCAACGCCAAAGCACAAGAGGAGGCAGTTAACCACCTGGCAAGTGTTACAATTTTCAACTAATGGTATACTTCCTACCTTTTGTATTTAGTGAGGGGTGCTTTCATTGTAAAACTCAATTCACTTATGCATGTTGTAAGGGTCCCATGGTAACACTCGCAATAGAAAATTAGGTTAAGATAGGGTGGGTGAAATGTTGTGGAAGGAAAATAATGCCCCCCCCTTCCCCCCAACAAATACCTCTTGCACATATATGATGCCCTTATTTACAAGGAGGCACTCCCTCTAGATACAAAATAAGAGTAGCACAAAGTGGGTATCCGGCCATGTTTACAAAGTAGAAGCCATTGTTTCTTAAAAAAACAACCCAGATTCATAATCGACTAAAAAACAACCAAGCAAATTCAATCGAATTTATGGGTCCTCTTATTTCTTCAAATTGGTCGACCAAAAGTCAATCGGGAAAACTAATGTGACCCGATTTGGTTGGTCAAACTCTTAACATGTAAAGGAACATCTCAATCTTGAATCCTGCCCCCAAAAGATGTGACAACATATCACATCACAACTATATATGAAAAATGACGGCCAATTGTTGAGAGAACAATGTTGACAATTGAGTTTTTGTTTCCCTTGGGCAAGTACAATTGCATTAGATTCATAGTTGGCTCAAAATGAAGTGCAAGGTACTCTCAAGTCTTTTTACCAACTTGATCATCGTATTGATGATGGGTATTATAACACCAAGGTGAGTGCACTCTCTTAATATCATGAATTGACATTTTGTCTACACTCTAATGTACTTAATAAACTTTCACAAGTATTTTTACTCTTTGACTTCCTAGATTCTACAATCTAATTTCTTGATTATCTTTCATCCAAACCCAATTTGTAATTGACATAAATGGAGGTTCTACTTCTTCCGATTCCTTGATGATTGACAAATATCCATTTTGTATTAGCCTAGGGCTGGTCTTCTCTCCAAATGCAACTACACCGAGCACAGGGTTTTATCACATGGTTTTTATCATTTGTGTCACTTAGAGCACATTGGTTGTTTGCAATAAGTAAAGGTGAACCGGGCTAAATCACATATGTGTTTGGTTGGGCCCTGCCCCTCTCATGCCTCCTTCACTACTCAATCTTCATGCCTGCACCTGCGTGGGAGCTCCTCTTCATTGGGAACCAATGTGACAATACCTAGTCACTTAAGCCATTAAGCTCCTTTGGCATGTGAAAGAACTCCATCAATTAACTTGGGAATAATGAAAGTGATGTCAACTTGAATACTTGTAATTTTGACCAGGTATTATCACATTGGTTCCAAACGAGAAGGAGTTCCCATGCAGGTGCAGGTAGGAAGACCGGGCAGTGGAGGAGGCATGGGAGGGGCGGGGCCCAGCTGAACACATATGTGATTTAGCCTGGGGCACTAAAGGTGGTCATATAAAACAAACTAGAAAAGTGCCAAAGTTCATATACAACCCCAAATGGGACCAACCTATAGTCTACATCAAGAGCACTCCTCAAACGGCGCAAGGCCCTAAAATGTGTTGTTTGCATTCTTTGATGCCTTGAACCCAATCCTACAACACATACAATAAAGAGTATGGCACCTACTCTAATAAGTTACAATAAACAAATAGCATGGACAAGCTTCACACATTGACAACACAACTGCATCAACAAATATAATACCAACATTTGCAAAACAAATGTCACATGAACACTTCCATGTACTAATCTCTCCCATCCCACTAGACTCTCCCCTTTGTTTTCCTCTTAGGGGTGACTTATCAAACATTATCAAACAATGCGCGGCCAAAGGTATTGTGTGCTTTATTCAACTGAAATTTCTTGGAGGTGATATATTATCTAAAGTAGAGACGATTGAAAATTATAATAAATGAATTGTTATCCATAATATGGCCAATTCTATTGTTTTAGATCTAATTTATGCTTCATAATAAACAATGTACTATGCACCTTGTAGTACACCATGTATGGATGGATGAAAAATGGATACTATGTGAATACATGTTATGCACCCATTACTCCATGATGGTTCGTTGTCGTTTGGGTAGGGTTATACTTGTGATGATTGAGTGCAATTGGTGCTCTTTTTAATTTATCCCTTACACAGAGTTATTTTTATTATAACAAAAGAATGGTATAAAGTATTGCTATCATCCTTTGTTTTTTCAATATTGGTATGGTATTCTAAAACACTAATTAGGAAAATTAAGTAATGCAATTGTCTATTTAGTGTCTCCTCTACATCAAAATGACCCCTAGAAAATACCCCTCGGTCACACGGGGCATAGAAGCCCACTAATGAGTCACCCCCCCCCCCTAGTGGTCTCCCTTTGCACAACCTACACTCTTCGTCAACTGAGACATTGTTACAATCAACAATCGACAACACATAAAACTCAACAACATCTTAGAAAACTGAACACACTCATGCTCACTTGCTCACATAATCACGTAGCAATGCAAGGAAGTATATGCATGCAAACAACTTGACATGACAACGAAGGGCATTCCCAACATGCAGCCACTGCCAATGTTCCCATAAGGTCACACTAACAACCCTACATGTTGCATTCTTGGATGGCCTCACATTTTACGTCCTTCACCTCCCCCCTTTGTAGGAGTGTTGATCTTCCTAATTTTGAAGTAATAGAAAATATCTCTTACATTTTTGAAGTAAAAGTCATAAATGACCTACAATGAAAAAAAATTCATGTATGTACCATTCCAAGTAAAATTTGTAAATCATACACATCGATGCCCTAGAATCGGCCACAAGTGTCCTACCATATATTGTCCTACCTGAGTGGTTTTCAATCCAAAAATCAAATATGTAATTTATTTCTAAAAATGGTTTTGACAAACTTGAAATTCAACATTTTCCCATGATTTTGCTTGTTGAAATTTATTTCCCTAAAAATATGTGTTCCGTAAATTTTGACATTGTATAATATAATATAATTTCCAACGAAGTCGCCTAGGTAAGTTGGTACCATTCAATAGGTGTCCACCTACAACACTATGTTAAATCCTCAAACATATCTCAAGTTTAAGAAGAGTGGCTACATAAGACCCACATCCTACCTTCTATTGTTGATCTACGATATTAGCCAATCCCCCCGTTTGTGCTTTGGAGTTGTTTTGGTGAACCAAAGGTGCAACCTTTTTGAGCAAGGAATGTCTTTCCTTCCATTGGCAAACAAGCTTTGTCCGGGCCCAAGCCCACATGAAGCCCACCCTTTCCCCGAGTCTTCTTCTTCTCCTTCTAGACCACCGGCCAAAAGCACATCCCAAAGCCCGAGTCACTTAGGGTTCGCCGCCCATGTGGCGGTGGGAAGTGAGCAATACGACACTTAGGAAAATAAAAGGAGTCCACTTGTTTGACTCACGACAGCAACCCTGATTCTGTGTATTTTAAAGCACTTGTTTCGGGCGGACTTCTAAAAAAATCCCAACCTAGTAAAGTTGCCCCCGGAGAAATATAATTGGAACATCTCAAGTGTCGAGCATGGTTGTGATGCCGTCGTGTTTTGTGAAAATGAGTGAAAACCCCATTGAGTCAAAATGCTTTGACCTCTATGAGAAATTTGTTATTCTATCCAAATCAATACCTTCAAATTGCTTTATGTTTTATATGATATTCTTTAGTAGAACATTGTAACATTATTCAATTGCATGGTTGAGTTCTATTCTTATATTTAGCAGTTGATATGGCCTCCACTTTTTCACCCCAAAAGGGAAGAAATATAGATTATAGGAAGAAATCGGTGTCGGTATGAATAGTATGAATATTGTGAATTAATATTGGTATTTTTAGTGAATAGTGTTGTGATGAGTAGTATTTTTAGTGAATAGTACCTGGATGAACAATGTTTTTTGTGAATAGTGCCGGGATGAACAATGTGTCCTGTGAATAAGTCCACCCAAATGTGAATAGTGTCATCCTGAATGTAGGAACAATAACCAAATATCTTAACTTTGTTTGGGGACCCACAAAATATACAATCTAACCTCCCTAATATCATGCATGAGGCAACCCAAATGCACACGATATTGAGGAGGTATGTAGTGGTAACATGGATGCGTGATAATAGAGAATTAGTGTAGCATGTGACGTTATGGAATAACACAAAGTCAACACTACAGTAATGATAATAATGACAATGATGACAACATGATGTGTGCAAGCGCGTGGATTGAATAATTTGGTGGTTTATTTTAAGGTCAAAATATGTGATATATGGGAGGGAAATGTGACAACAAGGAGGGAGATTTAAACTAAGCACATCCATTCCATAGGGTTTTGGGATATAAGAGAGGGGATGACATTATGGAGGTTAGGGTGTAATTGGAATATTACAAGGTCAGTTGGACCTGACCCACATGGCTGCATAATGTTATGATGATAACTTTTAATTTGTCAATAGCAAACATGTCATTCATTGTCATTTTTTGGGTTTCATAAAGATTTGAATAGAAAATTTAAAGGTGCCCATGATGATGGTAACCAACACTATGTATTAGTGTCATACATATAGAACCCTTAAATGTGTGAGTGTGGTGCATAGTGTTGGTTTTATACTAAGTGTTGATTCTAGGTATATGTACCTTAACGCTAAAATGTTCAAGAGGCCTAGTCTGAACCTTTCCATGTCATATAGAGGAGTTTAAGATTACGTAATGATATTCTTAGCCAAAATATCATAAGTGCTCCTATATGAAATCAACCCATTTATCATCTACATAGTTCCTATCAAAACATAAATATATATAGAATGAATCACATAAAGATTTTAGTTTATATTAACAAAGAGACTTAAGTATGTACCTTGTAAATCTAATCACCGTCGTCACATACGACTTCACTTTCATTTAATTCTTTGATTGGTTATGCTAAACATGGATTCAATACCACATAAAATATTATTACAATACTTGTTGGGGATTCGTTTAAGTCGTCACGTATCATGTATAAACATACCCCACATCCTTAAAGGGTTATGTCTTTGTAGATCAAAATGCGAGGTCGTTGTGGGCTATAAGAGTGAATTATACACACATAAAGGTCCCATGTCACCCTTGGCTCTTGCACCTTAAGCATCCAAGAGGCCCAAACTACCGTAGCTCTCTAGCAGCTTGGGCACCTTTCTGCCTAATAATTAATTAAAGTGCAAATGCAAGTTAGGCAGCCTAGAAAATAATATTCTAAAATTGGGTAGATTCAAAAAGTAATTTAAATAAGTTTCATGCACAAAAATGTGTAGTCAAACTTCCATGTTTAGCAAATTGATTCAAAATGGCCTCATCTAGAATTAAGTTAAGTCTTCGAGTATGGATTTTTGAATGTTTGAATTCCTTAATTTTATTGAAGATTTAAGTTCAAATACACAACATGAACGCCCTTGGATTAAAATGCATATGTTGTATTTTCATCATCAGTGGAAAGTATAAGTATATATTTTTTATTTCTTCCTTGACATAAGACAATGTGATAAATAAGGTTTCAAACCCCAACTTTTCCTTTAGATTATTATAAGACTTGGTTAGGCTCATAAAAATCGTGTACATATGTCGTACATTGAGCTCCTACATCCTTTAAGGGTTAACAATTAAATTTCAATCTGAATGGCTTTAGTTAAGATAAATTACATTTAGTGAACCCCATAACATTACACAACTCCTTGGTTGTGTTCTATGAGACCATGTATCACATGAGCATAATTATCCTTATGTATGGGATTCCTTGTTCATGGGGAGCACAAGGGGAGCACTCAAGTCGTGTATTGTTGCAAGCAACTGCAAATGATCAAAGTGCTATGAACAAAACCTCTTTCTTTGAACAAAGACCACCATGTATCGGCTTAGTGATGTTATGTTGGTGTAGCGTTCAAACTTGTTTGTGTAGGTGATGACTCCTAAGTTCAAGAATCGATGGGAGCAAAGCAGCACTACAATGGCTATCCCAATTAGTGCGTGTTACTATTCAGAGTTACGCAGTGCAGTAACGTCTCACTCATGGGTTTAATTTTTACTAACAAAAGTTCAATAGGTTGTTTGGACATTATAGAACATAAACGACTTTGCAATCCATCTATGATCCAGAAATAACTTGTTGGAAAGGGTGATCTTTTGGAATAATTTTATAGGTTAATATTGTCGTAGGTAGTAACATAAGAATACGTAGAAGGTTTCATCCCACAAAACACATCCCATTTTTCCAAACATTGTGCCACATGTGAGCTACATGTGCTTCACATCTTTCGGGCCCAATTCATGGACCAAATTGAACTACACCATGTATGGTATTTAGTGTCACGTACTATTTGGAATTATGTAAGGCTATAACATCTTACTATACATTTCATTTTCTACCAACAAAGATGAAACTATGTTGTACAAACAATTTGTCACATAAATGACTTCACTTGGTAAAAACATACATTCTTAGCAAAAAGTTTGTAGCACTGCGTAACTCTGAATAGTAAATGACATTAAATGCCATAAATGGTGTAGTCCTCATTAACCCTTGAAGCATAGTGGGGTCTAAATATGCGATCATATACACAATTTATACGGGCCTCACCAAGTTCAAAAATAGGATTTGATATGCTTTTATGGGTATAAAACCTTGTTTCATATATTGTCTTATGTCCAAGAGAAAATAAAAATACACTCATACTTGACAATGATGATCAAAATACAACACGTATATATGCATCCTAGGGCACCCAAGTTGCGTATTTGAACTTAAATCTTCAATAGCATCAAGGTATTCAACTAATTCAGAAAGTGCTTGTAGTTTAGTTTTTGGTTACAAACAACTAGGAAAACACTTAGGGAAGACTTAAAAGGTGACTTGTAGATCATCTAGGTGTCTCATTTAAGTTTTATTAGGAATAACACAGGGTTGTTGCACTTTATTCTGGGTTAGGTCTGACAATTGGATTATGAGTGAGGAATAAAAGTTTAAAAATCTCTCCATGTCATTACATGCAATTGTGGCGGTCACTCACCTTTCTCTAATTACCCAGACAACAGTCTAGCAGTGAGTTCATTTTAATTGGACCAAGTGCAATGCACAAGCATAGGCACAACCATAGTCAATTGTCTTGCATAGAGTATCCCATTTTAGTCTCTTTACCAAAGCTAAGGGCACTTTGGTGTAGTCAATAGTCTTGTATTGATTAATCCTCTTTAGTGTAACTTGAAAGGTCCGTGCAGTCATCCTTCCAGGATTGCCAGTCTTCCTTAATTAAAATGATGTTAAATGGTATTGTCTAACCATTGTCTTTTACACTAGTCATGTCACCCCGAAAGCACCATGCCTAAAGGCACTTTGATTTACTAGCTACGCCTATCATAGATTAGAGGCCTTTGCCTAGGTTGAGGCTTACATGATTATAGCCTCCTCCAATTCCTGAGCTCCTTAGTTGTACTCGGAAGATTATGGTCTCTCTTGACCCTTCAATACTCTCTTCATGCTATTGACCTTTTGCCTCCACCTTCTCATGAGCAACAGTGCTAGAGTGTGAGCGGGGAGCAACGAGCATTGAGCGTTGAGCAGTGAGCAACTAGTTTTGAGCACTTAGTGCAATGATTTATATTAAAAATAGAAACATTAAAGTAATAAAGAATATCCTCAAGCCTAAATATAGTAATGTCAAATATTACAAAATCGCAAAAATTACAAAATCTTATTCAAAATAATAAAATTTTCAATCAATTGTTGTATAAATCAAAATGATTGAAAAACCAACATCTCCCACAACAAGAAGATTTCACCACGAGAGATTTGATAAACAAATGAAATTCATCCATATCATTCATTCACCATTCATCCAAAAAGAACTTTCTTTGGACATTGCTAAAGATGTCTTGAAAAAATGAATGATTTTTTTTTGCTTATTTAAAAAAATCATTTACAAAAAATATTTGCTTTATTGACTGCAAAAACTTTGTTAACTATCCCAGAGGTTGGTTTAATGTGTTTTGGAACCAAAGAATACCTTGAAGGTTCATTTGGAGATATGTAACAAACAATTTTACAATGTTGTTTGGATGTGGTTAAGTGTTCCTTAGAACTGAGGAGCTCTCTCAAGATTCATTTGTAGCATAGTAACATTTCATCCTACAATATTGTGACGCTAAATTCAGCCTTTTCTTATATCTTTATTTCATATTTAGAATTTTACAAATGATTTAAGTGGTCCTTGAAGTGCCATAAACAATTTCCACCATAAAGCAATTAGAATTTAAGGTATGTGGCATCTACTCCAATTGAAAATTCTATATCCACCTCTGCACATAAATGGTTTCACTATCTACTACAAAACAAATACAAAAATGTTATAGATTGCTACCTACAAGAAGTAACTTCACTTCATCAAAACTCAGACTTGGTGCATGTATATATTTGTCGTTCTCTAAGTTTGCCTTGCAAATAAACCTAAAGACATAATATAAATGCTTGCAGTTTACCCAAGATTTCCTACTACCAAGTGCAGCTGTACTCATGGTGATAAAGTCTTCGCAAGTACAAGCAGGAAAATCCGAAATTGTGATTCGATAGACCTTTTGGTTGGGAAAGATACCAGAGATCAAAGTTATCACTCTACCATAGCCAGGGTATGGAATAACGACAACAAAATCAATGATTGCGTTCAAGTTCCGTGTTGTCTCCCATTTGTTGCGGTGGTCAACTGTGGGCGCATTAGGATTACGCCGAATGGTTCTTCCCAATCGCTTTGTGGGGTGCATATCACCGTCAGATGGTTGCACATCACTATCTAGTTGCTTTGAGTGTAGGAAGGACACATTTTTTCCTGTATCGTCTTCATTGAAGAGGTGGAGTGTTGGTTCGCCTACATCTTCAGTTTGCAAATGAAATCCTGCTTCCTGTAGAAAAAGAATCTCTGATTTTGTGAGATGTGTCCCACATGCAATAGGCCAGACATTTGGAAGAGGAGGCCAATCATGAACCCACTTAACCTTAGAACCTCCAACACAACGCAATAGGTCATCTGCACAAAACCAGAAATCAAAGTTGATAATGGCCTTGGTTCCATATTCTGTCATGCAGCCGTTGTAGGTAGGTGCTACCGTTCCACTCTTGCTTGACTTGTTTATCTTGGCCCCGCATCTCTTCTTCATCCCGATTTGAACTCCGTGACAAGTCTTCCCTTCTTTTTTACACCTAGCAATGTGCCATAGGGAAGGGTTGCAGTTTGTTTCAAGTATTTTGGTAGCGTGTCGACATACTGTGTTTGGTTCTCTTTCTTGTGTTGACACTGGCGTTGGCGTTGGTATTGTTGTCGATGCATCTCCTTCTGTGCGTGCTTTGATTGACCGAGTCTGAACTCTAGGTGCAGAAAAATTCACTGTATTGTGGCGATGAGAGTTGCCGTCTGATCCAGGAGGCAAATTCAGTTTGCGCTTTGAGGAGCCAAATATTTCTTCACCTTCCAAGTGGGGAACCCGCGTGGCTAATAGGTGAGCATCTGGTAGTTTGGCGACAACCTCAGCAAATTTTGTTGGATTTCTCGTTCGTCTTGCAGCTCGAAGGCGAAGTTCATCCAAGTGGGGACCAGTGCCAGATGCATACCCTTGGAGGTATGCCCAATAATTAGTCGATTATTGAATAGCCCGCATCATGTCATCGGTTGTGGCGACGTACAAGCAGGTTCCCCTCTTCCCAGACATTTGCAACCACTTGTTGTGAACTGTCTCTGCCAAATTGCATGAAGGCATCTCGGCTAGCTCTTCTAAATTGAGGTTCTGCAACAATAAGAATGATTTTGAATGATAAAGTAAGGTTTCATTGGTTTCCAAAATCATGTTTCCATAATAAGACTAGTGGATGTTGAACCCAAACTTGTGTAAATATTATAGATGTGAAGGAAAACAATTAAACAAAACCACATACGTTAGGGACACTAAAGCAACTTGTCCATGAATAACAGTTGAGCAATAAAGAAGGAAAATTCAAATTGAAGGAGGTGTATAACTTACCAATTCTAAAAATCCACCCCACTGCCGGTATCGAAAGTGCCAAAAACCCAGCCAGTCATCTAGTTCTCGCAAAGAATCCTCTGATGCAGCTCTTGAAGAAAGCCACCAACCCTTGATTCCAAGGTATCTCTCTTTTGCTTCTGCCATTGATTTTGCATCCTTGTATTGTTTGCAAAGCCTCTTGTGAGTTTCTTGGAACTCTAGTCGAATGAGCTTCTCTGTATGTCTATTTAGCAAAGTTGTCCAATGAAGTAGACAAGAGCGCTCTCGATCTTGCATTGGCTCTTGCTTGTTGCCACTTCCATACACCATACGAACAACATGCCAGTTGGCCATTGCATTGTCAGCCATGAAACCCTTGAAGTTTGGAGATGAAATCCCATGGCGCGCCATGACGGAATTGAGGGACCTCCACATTTGTTGTTGTAACTGAGCATCCTTACTCATCATGTCGCAAACACAAATAGTTTGGACTCGACAAAACTCAGGGTCATAGACATGGGCAGCCATTGACGTCCATCCTTTCACCCTCTTAACATGATCGAACATGCACCAAGAGTTCTGCAAGTCTCCACCATATTGCATTCGCCTTACCAAATCCACCCCGCTTCCCGGTCCTTCCTCAAACATCTTGAAAAGGTAAACTTTATCCTTACCTTGGCCTAGGAACACACTATCTTGAATAAAGGAATATGTACTTTTCATTTTCAATGAGATAATGTTGTCAATGGGTCCCCCGTTTGTATTGTGACGGAAACTAGAGATGGTATTTCGAATAGTCGGTGAACTGAGTATCCGGAATTTGTCCATGACAGCCTCAAGGGCCTCTCTGCAGAAGGGCTTTCGGTCGCTGTGTAGTCCTTCCTCTCCAAACAATTCAGATGCAAGAAATTCCTTGCTAGTAGCAAGCCGAATGGCGGAATTTGTTGCAGTTGGTGTTTTTGATATCTCTTGACTAATCAAAGATGTTGTTCGATGAACAGAATCACGACTAATCCCTTTACCCACTAGATGATCGTGAATACCAACATGGATACAAGCTCTTGGAAGACCTATTGAGTTTAAGACCCTATACAAGCGGCAAGGGCATGGAGCTATGCAGGATGGGACTTCTTTACAGATCCGACATACGATATTAGACTTTACAGGATATTGTTGTCCCACATCAAAGACAACATGTGACGATCCCTTCCATTCTGTCTCATTTTTGTTGCCACTTCACCGTAGTCTAGGGCAAGTTGTGTTCTCGCAAACCAAATGGCCCACACACAATGAATAGCGGAACTTTAGGCCGAAATCATTTGCAATGTTTGTAGTGTGTGTGTGTGTTCAATTGTGGCTATCGAACGTACGATCCATGCCTTCTAGCTGTCGACCTACAGAATATGATGAAATTGAGTTGGCTCCACTTCTAGAAAGGGATGCCGAAGAAGGAAGAGGAGGTAACTCAAAAAACACATCTCCATTAAATGATTGAGGAAGATGACGGACTGCCTCACAACGGATTGTATTGAGGTTTATAAATTTTAATTCATTCCGTGCACGTGGACGACTTTGCATATCTCTAAGGCATTCCAAAATGCTCACAAATTTAGATGTTTTTTGATGAACATAAGGATTCAACGTGCTATGATGATCTATGTGATGTACATTTAGAAAAGTGTCTTCACATTTCTCATGTATAGAAGATAGATTGCGATTCGCATCATTGACAACAACTACATCATCATCGGAAGATTCAGTAAGATCAATATGAATTTGACTTGGAGACTCTACCTTTACACGAGTTCTCCAAGGCATCTGAACAATGGAGGTTGCAGACCCAGATGTGAGAATTTCTGTTGATATCGACCTAGTAACATTTGGAGTACCAAAAACATGGTATTTGCCTAGAGGAAGCCTCCAACCGCATCCTGAGTCAGTCTCGATCTTTAGCAACATGACTATAGATACGACTTGAACTCTTTCTGAATAAAAAAACTCCTCCTCCACCCATAAGGACGACAAATCTAAGTTGAATCTTACACTAAGAATCAATATAGATACCCATGCCATATCATCATCACTGCAGGGAAAAGAAATTGGAATTCTAGAGGCGTCACCGCGAACAAATGTCATATCCATACTTACATGTGCGTACAACCTACAAAGTCATGTTCAATGTCATTGTATGAGAGGGTTATATAAGTTTGTTGTGATAGAAAGGAAATGACTATAAAATAGTAACAATCAAATATTTTCGTTGCGTGATGTTAGGTAGTAGTGATTTAAAATTTGAATTGATACATCTGACATACAAAGATTTCATGTGATTTCAGTGACTATTATAGAATGTTTCGAATTATGAATTATTGGAAGCGCCTCCTTTATAAATGAACGTTTACATCCAGATATGTAGATATCATTTATAGACGAGAAGCCGTATGCCTCCTTTACAAATGACCATTTATATGTATGTAAATAGATATTATTCATTTTTAAGAAGCCATAAATAATCGGATGATGATACATTCATTACACTACAGAAACGTTATATATTGCATAGTTGTGACCAAATAGTAGAATTATTTTTCATGTAGTATTTTCAGTTGCAGGGATGTCAAAGGGTTTTCATAGAAATAGACGCAAGGTTGGTCTTCTTTTTTCTAGTAAGAAACAATTAGAAAAATTAAGGATGGTTAGACGCTTGCAGAAGGCCAATGGTGATGAGATTAGTAGTATTATTTGGACCTTGTCCTATGAGGATCATGAAGTTGGACATTTTCAATGTGGGGAGAACTCAATACAAAACAATGAAGCAGTGGATATTGCCGAGGTCGATTGTAAGGATGAAATTGAAGAAGACGGAGGCGAATCTAGTCCAGCTACGAATGTCATATCTCCTACAAACACAGAAGTGGTAAGTTCATGTATTTGTTGCCAAAATCACAACCATTAGATTGGAAGGATTTAAATTTATGTGTACATGTTTTTTCTTCTTCTTAGAGGTGAATTTGACACCAAATTCCATGTCGTGGAGCTCGAGAAGACGATTCCAACGGTATATTGCACGCAAAAACGGAGAAGTTTTGAATGTTTTACGGCCCAAAAACGAAAAGAGCATCTTGGAATCTTGAGAGAAATCTTCAAAATCATAAGATTTTTGGGCGAAATCTTGCCCGAATATTTTAAGAGGACTTTGCCGATTTTTGTAAAATCACCATTGAGTCCAAAAAATTCGAAAAAAATTGAGGTGATTTGTGAGGTTAGAATGTATGCTTGGACAAAAAAATGGCTTTATAATATATAAAATGATAGGATATATCTAAAAGATTCTTTTGGCCCAAATCTACCATTTTTTTTTTTTTTTTTAGAGACCGAAGCCAACTTCACATGGTATGCTAGGGTTTGCTTTTGCATAGTCTTCTCCTTTTGCATCATTGCATTTAGGTACGCATTGTTCATTGTTGCTTCAATAATGAACTTGAGGAGCGCTGTAATGCGGAAGGATGGACATGAGCGTGGTGATGATGGGAAGGGAAGATAGCAGCGTGGCGGTGGTGGGGAAGGTGGACAGAAGCGTGACGATGGTGGGGAGGGTGTCCCCGAATGCATCGAGGGCGCACATGATTTGGATATTGGAACCGCCGAAACTAACAATGAGGTTTGTTGCTGCTTTGTGTTGAAGAGCATGGCCTCGTTGACGAGGCCTCAAATGTTAGTTGTTTCTGGTTTCATTGGAATAACAAAAGTTTAAGGGCACATTTTTTCATTTTTTGGGGATTTCATGCTTACACTCTGAAACTTGGGCTCGTTGACGAAGTGTCAATTTTGGGTCATTTTCTGTCTCATTAAAATGGTATAAGTTCAAAATGCATCTTATCTCATTTTATTTTTGTTGCTGCTTTGTGTTGAAAAGCATGACCTCGTTGACGAGGCCTCAAATTTCAGTTCTTTGGGGTGTCATTGGGATAACAAAAGGTAGATTTTTTTAATTTTTTTTTGGATTTCATGTTTATACTCTGAAACTTGGGCTCGTTGACGAGGTGTCCATTTTGGGTCATTTTATGTCTCATTGGAATGGTATAAGTTCAATATGCATCTTATCTCATTTTTTCTTTCTTGCTGGTTTGTGCTAGTTTTGCTAGTTTTTGCTGGTTTATGTTGGTTTATACTGGTTTTGCTGGTTTACGTTACATTTGCTGGTTTTTATTGGTTTTTGTTGGTTTTTGCTGGTTTTGTTGGTTTTTGCTAGTTCATGTTGGTTTTCCTGGTTTTTGTTGGAGAACATGGCCTCGTTGATGAGGCCTCATATTTCAATTGTTATCTGTCTTATTCATATGCTACAAATTTCACTTTTTGTTTTATTGACTACACTTTGTTTTTCATGTACTGTTCATTATAGACTTCTACCACCATTCAAAGTCAAAGTGATAATTCCACTTTTGAAGGGAAAACAATAGAAGAGGTGGAGTACGATGTACGAATTGGTCAAAAATTCAATTCCAATGCCATCATCAACAACATGCTTTTCAATGGTAGAGGGCCTTCATCTCGATTTCATATTCCTTTATGCATGATGATTGGCCTTCTCTTGGTGCGTCCACTTCTTCAAAGTCAAGTGAAACGATTGGAGGCAGACTTTGCTCGTGGATATCGACCAGGTGCTCGTGTATTTTATGTATCAACAACAAATGACAAAGGAGTTTGCAAGTTGATGACTCCCGAGTTTGTGGAGACATGGGATGAATACTGAATACAAAAAACGATCAATTTGAATGTTGGTTGAAGTCTCAGCCTTTCATTTCACATTTGTCTAACCACATGTTCTTCGTATGGGATGGTAGCCATAGATTGGCAGCTTGGTATGCCTACATTCATAAGATGCATCGTTATGATCGCAAGTGGTATTTCCATGTTGATTGTATGTTTTTGGTATCAGAAGGTCGTACATGCATGCTATTTGAGGCTATGAACGACATAAATTGGTAAGTTTCAAAATCTGGTCCACATTATTTTTCATTCTTCACCAATTTTTTTATTTTGATTTGTTGTTGTTTTCTATGTTTATCAATTTATTTATCTTGTATTTTATTTTCATTGGTTTTATAGGTCTACTGAGCATTGTCATGTTAAGAACAACTTAGCTCAGCAATTACATAGGATGAGTACCTATAACAACTTAAAATTAGAAGAGTTCAAGGATCTTCTAAACGATGATGATTACAAGAAATGCGAAAATAAAAAACTACCATGTACTTGGTATCCATTGACGTCAAAAGTCTTCATACAATTCCTTCACCGGGTAAGTCATGTGTTTGCAAAAAAATTCATTTCATTGTTGTCATTTTTATAATTCATTTTACATTGATTTACTAATTTTATTTTCGTGTGCAGCAAGAGATTGCTACTATTTCAGATGCAGCAGTACGAGCGTATTATGAAAAAACAGAACCAAAAGACCGCACTCCAAAGGGAGTTTATAATGTCATGAGCCATGCAAGCTGCCACTGCAGCTACCAAAGCTTTTCAAACAAAGTTTGATAAGCAATCAGCTGTTGCAAATCCAAAAAATGGCGTTGGATTTCTAGAAGAGGTATGTAATTCTATTTACTTGCAAATGAATAATTTCCATGTTTATTTTTTGTTTTGGTTTTGGTTTTGTTTTGGTTTTGGTTTTGTCTTTAGTTTTGACTATAATGTAGGCTTCATAAAATTATGCGTTCTATAAATAGGCGCCTAAAACGCATAAAATAATTTGAGCAGCGTGCATAAATTAAGAATTTTTTTTCAAAGATGCCCAGAGGTTGTGTAGTCCGACATGCAATTTAGGGTTTAGGGTTGGTCATCTACGTTGATCACAACCTTCTATCCCGCCATATAGATGGAAGCGTGTCAACACAATAAAACATGCCACACACAACGCCATACGAAACACACTCCAATTGTCCAATTCCTAGCATTTTCCAGTCATTTCTTAAAAAATGGTTATTTTATGCGCCTCGGATGCACGGCGCGCATAAATTAAGCTAATTTATTTAATTTATGCGAACGCCTAATTTTATGAGGCCTGCTATAATGTCCACTTTCAAATTTTCAGATTAACTTGCATTACAGCGCCAATAAAAAACCCGAGATGTCATTGGAGAAACTTCAAAGGATATCTACATGTGTGGTCCAACCAAACCACAAGGTTCGTTTTCTTCGGTGGTGGAATTCCAGTGAAACCTCTAGAGAAGGCTTTCGATTTCCACCCCCCGGTTTCAACACATTGACCTTAGAGACATGGCTCTCTAAAGCTGTTTTTTGGGCTGAGGTATATTATCAACATTTTTTTCATCAACATAATTAATACTTACATTTTGCAATACCTTTCCATTTGTATATTATATGCCTTCAAACTCCAAAAAATGCAATCGGAAATTAGAAAAAATTGAAATTGCCATTGTGGACGACATGTATATGACTGTGGAGAATAATATTGTAATCAAATTTTATTGTGATTTTTTTTGCTACTTCTATGTGTATTGTATGGGTGTTTGTTTTATGATATACTTTGCCTTTTAAAAAATCATTCTAATATATCTCGGGTTCTTTGAAGTTGGAAGAAGCAGCCAAAGCAGAATTCATGAGCATCATCAAGTCTGAGAATATTGAGGTCCATTGGAGTGCTAACGATGAGTTAGACACAATTGGAAATTATGTGGAGACTTGGCGCATTGTGTTATGGGATCATTTTTTTGGTGGTTGTTCAAAAACAATTCTTTATATTCTAGGTCTAAAGCTTTCAAAGACCAAGAGGGTACAAATGTTGCAACAAAGAGGCTACTTTACAGGTATATCTTTTTGTTCAATTATATTTATTTATTTACATTTGACTTGCTTTACAAATCCATAGAATAATTGAATCTGCATATTTGTCATTGCAATAATCAAACCTATTCTATATGATTGCAGATATTTCAAACGAGAGTTGATTCCAAAAGGTGGAATTGAAAGGAAATTTATGCCCAAGCTTTTCATGGGTTGGCTTGACACGTCTTTGAAGGGATGTATGTTCACCTTCACTCAACAACGGGGGTTTTCTACCCAAGAACTCCAAGCTTGTCCTTGGTACCTAGAGTGTCCAAGGAGTTTTGCCCCGGCACTTGAGGAACGTGAGAAAGAGGCTGCTAAAGACTATCCTAAAACAACCACACAAGAGCAGTTTTTAGAGGAAGAGGTGGAAATTGAAGAGGTTGTACCAGTGAAGAAGGGGAGGAAGCCAAGGGAGAAAAACATTATAAAGAAGATGGCGACAGATACTACCACAAAAGATGACACGCCCTCTTCGTCCATGCCAACATCTATTATTGCACCTCCTCCTTCACTTGTGTCTCCCACTCCTTTTGAATTGATTGATACAGCTCGCTCTCATTGTCCTCCAACTCTTCTATCTATTCTTCCAAATGCATTTGCTTCATTAGAGTATATTGCTAGGTCAACAATTCAGTCCAATAGACATGGAATTGAGCCTCAAGCTCTAATTCTATCATCATCAATTTCTACAATGCTTAGTGTCAAATAGAAGACTAGGAAAAATGCACAAGCATGGGATGAAATGCTTAATTTTACAAAAAAAAAGTAAAATTTATCATCTATAGTCTTGTTCTAATGTTTTTCTTTCATTTCACATTAAGTTATAAAGTTACATGGCATTGCAAGTTATTCTTAAATCTAAAAATGTGTATTTTCTATTGTCAAGGTTGGAGGGAAGCGGTACGAACTCTTGGAGGCAACGTGAACTCCGGTCCATGTTTTGACTTGATTGTTGCTGATATCCCACACGGACTACCAGTCCCCAATGTCTCGGAATCACTTTCTCATGTTCTTGATTGGAACTTATTGAATGAAGAAGAGATGATTGAACCCATCTTTGAGTTTGCTTTAGAGTATGTTCATGATGATGGAGCAATTTTGTTGTTCCACCCAAAAAACGGAAAGGTGAAGGAATTTACACTTGAGCGTGCTGATACATATGGCTTTCGTCTACTGGATTCCTAGATGGGTGTAAATGAGTTGAAGCTTTCTAGTTACAAGAAATCTAAACATTGGGTAAGTTCACGGGGGGTGCACCTACACTTGCTTTATGTATACACGTGCGAGAACCCCCTATTTAATGGGGGGGTATTTACCTTCCTTCGTTGAATATTTTCCACCCTATAAGTAGCTAAATTTCTACTGGATGGTATTTTCTAACACCCTATCATTATATATAAATTATAGAGTCACATAATAATAATCACCCTATCTTATTTATAAGTAGTAGAAATTTTGTGTGAACAATCTGCACATACATTACCCATATAGTGCACTATGCAATGACAAATGCCAATTTGGGATGGATTTCAAGGAATATAGATGCAATTGTCTTAAGTGTTCATATAGAGGCCACAAAATATTAGTGTTGAGCAAGTGTTAGCAATTCCAGAGACAGGTCGACTCACCGACACCACCAAAAAAGGCCGGAATTAGTCCTTTGGTCACCCTTTTCCAACAACAACAACAAGAGCAAGCACATGAGCACATGAGCGAGCACATGAGCACATGAGCAAGCACAAGAGTGAACACAATGAGCACAAGAACAAGCACAACAAGCACAAGAGCGAGCACATGAGTGAGCACAGTGAGCAAGAAACCCTGAACCTAAGTAGAGCAGCTGACTAGAGAGAAAACAAAAACCTAAGGATGGTACTTCCATCCAAAGGTGACCGTTTCAACAAATCCATACACATGTTCACATACATTTTGCCTATTTCTCATCCAATGCCACTAATGGCATATGTTTTATGTTGCACCTATAAATTTTTAAAAACTATATTTTATTTTATTTATGCTACTTTACATCTAAATAATAATAAATACCACAACTTAAAACACACTGTACATTATATATAATTCCCAAATTCAAATTTAGAGGATGCTATTGTATATCTAAAAAAAATGTAAAAATTATGTGTCTTGAATAAAATCCACCCTACATTTTCTCGCACGTGGTTTTCTACATTTTCGCCACTGCACCCCCCGTGGGTAAGTTCTATTGAGTTTTTTCATTTGTGAATTTTGATGCATTCCAAAAAAAAATTATAAATAAGAACTATAGCAAGTTTTTTCTATCTACCAAATTATGTTTTTGGTATATTGATATTTGAATCCACTCGTACCAACATTTTGCTTCTCAAATACTAATTGACATACTTGTTTATCCTTGACAGTCACAACGCTTTCAAAATTTTCTTTTTGTATGAAGAAAATCGGAGGAAATATCTGTAGTGGCTAAGTTTTCTATTTACGTAAACCAGCAACTTAGCAATGCAGACATCAACCTTAAAGAAATAGACCTACTCCACAATTTCACCTCTCTACAAACTCAGCTAATGAATGGGGTTCTTCCATGGAGAGGTGCCCATGAGAAAGATCCATTATTTGTGCAACTATTGATTGAGGCATTTTCAAAACCTGGCGATGTGGTACTAGATTATTTTGCATCTACATGTAATTTTCATTAGTTCTCATTACCTAGTCCATTTTTTTTCATACATTGTATGTAATATATTTGCTTGAACTAATTGTGTTGCATTCAATGAATAGGGGCCTCTATCCATGCAACCCGCAACATTGGACGTCATTTGTTGGCCTTGGAGAGTGATAGTGAGATTTTCAAAGCCCTTCTTGAACCTTTGAATACTCCTCTGACTTCTATTGCCAACCCCCAAACCAAGCGTCCTCTACTAGTAGAGGACAATGGTTCTGATGATGAGGACATTGTGAGGCCTTCCACAAGGCCTCGAAAGAGACGTTGTTGTAAGTAAGTTGGTTGTTGTTTTTATTCATGTCTTTGTTTTATTTTATTGTGTAAGACTTGAAAATTTATTCCAAGTTTCTAACTGTTTATTCAATGTATCTTGTAGAGGGAACTCTCTCCAACATTTTGTGCTTTCGCCTTCTCTTAGTCCCAAGAGTTTGCCATGTTATATCGGAACTCAAGCGAAAGTTATGGCAGAGGCTTCATCACCCATTCTTGTTACCAAACGACGTTCATACAATGTTGTTGTCAAGAAGCTTTTAGACCTAGAAGCCAATGTGGAGACACTAGGGCTTATGCACGGGGGGGTCACTCCATTGTCAAGTTGAACACCACGTGCGGCCGAAAAAAATCTACTTTTGGTAAGTTGCATCACCAAAATGGGTCAAAATTTTATCAATTTTTTTTCATGGGTAGATATACACGGTATCTATTACATAGTAAAAAATGGTAACCAAATTTGATGATATGTTTTTTTAATAAAACATACCGTTTCTAACTAGAATGACGCAGAATTGAACTAAAATAATTGCTACAAAAAATGAAGATGACTAAAAATTTCAAAAAACTATACAAAAGATACTATCAATGATTATGTATATGTAGAAAAAATTTCATAATTTTTAAATTTATCTATTCCATGTAATATAGGGGTAGCAAACTTCGGCCGCACGTGGTGTTCAACTTTACATGGAGTGAACCCCCCGTGGGCTTATGCACAGTGATAGTAGTGAAGTTAGTGATCATTCTTCTAGCATGTGTGGTATTGGATCAAATTGAACTTTTTGTAAACATTCTTATTGTTTGTTGATTTTTTAATGTTATGTAGTGAGACTACAAGGGCCACTACATTCTTGCATCTCAATTTATTCTTGAGTTATTGTGTAGTTTTGTGATCTTTGAGGTGGAGGTAAATATATTTTTCATTTTAAAGGATATCCACTTTAGAAGACATCTTCATTTTAGAGATTAAATTTTATTAATTTTTCTAGATTGAATCAATTTTGTTTGATTAACAACATGTCATTTCTTTTACATGGAAACATGTAACTAAAACTCGTAAATGATGAGGTTTTTAAGAGGGGTTGTCTGTTTGTCCACCTAGACTCAACTAATAATGAGAAAATTGTTGACTTTGTGTTAGCATAAAAATAAATTTGATGAATCTCAGTATTGCTTAAAAGTAATTATAAATTTTAATTGGAAATGGTGTATTCACTCAAATTGTTTCGTAACACCATGTACAGATCCTTAGTTTCCAAAAAAACACCTTAAACCTTGGATCTAAAGTACTTGGTAATTGATCCTAAATAATTGATTTTTTTAGTTTCATTCAACAATCATCCAAATTCATTTTCATCCAAAAAATAACTACAAAAAATTCATCCAACTCCATTCATCTCCATTCATCATCTTTGAGAGCATTTATAGCCATAAGTTTTTCTTTTCAACCACTCACATATGAAACTTATAGTAAAAATATATTTTTTTTCACACATTTTTGTAATATTTCTCAATGCTCAACGCTCAACGCTCATTGCTCCTGCTCATACTTTAGCAACCCTATCTTATGAGAAGCATGAGTGTATCCGATCATTCCATAGCCTGCACGTCTCTATAAAATATATTGCATTGGAAGCAAGGAGGTGTCAAATACATCCATCAATAATTCTTACTACTACTCTCTCCCCTTCTAATTATGCAATGCACTATGAAGAAGAGCATGGACTTCATTATCTTAGAAATGCACAATTTGAACTCCTCTCGGATACCTTACTGTCTTCATGATCCATTATTTTCATGCACCGGCCTAATTGATTCTGTCAACAATGAAAATTATGTAATCCTTATAGACCACGTAATATTCTCTTTTAACCCTTGCACTGATTTCTTAGTACTTACATACTCATGGCGAATTTACGCTCAACCACTCTTTTGTCCATAAACTCGATAGTATATTCTGATATGTCCTCATCATAACCATTCAAGTTTATTGGATTACCATTGCTTCAAAGTTTCATGTTCTTCCTAGACTATTGACTCATCATTTCTTTCAATCCCATAGTCTACCACAACCCTTTGGCATCATACATCAACCTTCTCCTCTCTTTGGAGGATAGGTAATTCACTCACACTTGTTGGGAGTGCTTCCGTATGCATATATGCGCTGAGGGATGCAATTCCCTCATGAAACAAGAACCTCGGAGTGAACCACCTTTCACTCTGCACTTGTAGCGCATGTATAAAGGTGTCGATGGAAAACTAGCACATGAACCTTAGGGAGAGGCCAACTCCATTGGAACACCAAATACTCGTAGCAACAGTGGAGTGACACTATAGCACCTAAACCACAAAAATACAGAGTTCATTGTGGACACCTAAACCTGATGTTATGCCTCCTTTACTGTCATAAACTGGGACGCTAAAGGGGCCGCATTCCTCCCTGATCATGGAAAGTGAACACGTGGGGAGTGTTACAAGCCTCTGTGATTACTCTGTAACTTTGACAATAATAAATTCTAAGCAGAAATAGTGGTCCGAAATAGAGTCTAATCACAGTTGCAATGGAAACCCTAAACTATTGGATGATGGTGGAGAGATACCCAAATCTTAAGGAAGAGGTTGGCAGTTCGATTCCCAACTATGAAATCTCCTCTCTACTTGACTGAAACTTGCCAGGTGGTTAATTGCCTCCTGTGCTTTGACGTTGCCTTGTCGGCCTTCTATCTTAAAAAAAATTTAAAATTTAAAATTAAAACACACACACACACTTGCAATGGAAAGGAATGCTTTGAAATTGGCAAGTTATGCTTTATCATGTAGTTGCAACCGTTAAGTAAAGACCTGCCCTCCCCCCAAACCAAGCCTGCATGCTTCATCTGAACTATCCCTTCTTGAAGAACCTGTTGTGAAATCAGAGCAAGCATGTGATCTCCATTAATCACAGTCTGCATGGTAAACCCTCTGAATGTATAAGGTAGAAATACCATAAAGCGTTAACCACCCAATCGCGGTGCACTAGACCGCCTCATAATGGAAAGTGCCATGTCTTAAATGGCGCGGCAACTTCAATGCAGTGTAGCCAATGGGAGGCAAGATCTAACGTACTCATGATTAACGGGTTTAGGTATAATCTGTATCGAAATGAGGAGAGCCTAGTGAACCGGAAGTGGGTTGGACAAACTTTCCACTTTGAAAATTTGTGGAACTTTTTGTACAAGGCAGAAATTACGAAACAACTTGCATTCTTCATGAATCCTTCTCGTCTATCTTGGAAAATTATCTCATGATTGTCAGACCAGATCTTCAATGCGAATCGCCTTATTTTAACGGTTTATGGTATTTCTACCTTAAGGGCACTGTGTAATCAACATTTTGCACCAAAACTTCGGTTGAAATTAGACAAGCAATGCGCCCATGCCACTGGAAACGAGCGTCAGAATGTCTACAAAAGCCTCGTTATAGCATAAGATATGTGGGTGTTATTTGGTTCATTTTTTATGTTCTCCAACTTCTACCAATTAGATTTTCACAACAAACCTTGTGTTGCATTAGCAAATCTACGATGAATCCAGATTGAAAATCGGACCTCTCCTGATTAAGTTATGGTTATCGGAAGTGCATGTTTGTTGATTTCTTTAACTGGATACATATAGTGACTCACAAAAGTACTTGGCCGCTGCCTGTGATCGTGAAAATTGGACAAAAGCTCTTAGACTAGTGAGAAATAATAAGCAAGATTTGTCATAGATACCATACAAGTTGTCAAGAACATGTTATCAAAAATTTGTGAAAAAAAATCGAAATGGTAAAAAGAAATTGAAAGAAGTATGCAAAAAGCATGGCCAAGAACTTATGTTGATTAAGTAGGAAATCATGATAACACAAAGAAAACTCAAAATGAAAAGCTAGTAAGTAGCAAATGCTACATATGTACAACAACTACATGTCTACCAACGTGTATATCCACCCTTAGCTGCAAGAAGATCAACCACCCTTGTTGGCATTGTGCGGATTAGCTTCTGCACAAATTCTACTTCAATGTTTTACCAAACAACCTGGATCTTCTCCGACAAGTCATCTCTACTTTTGGGTGAATTACCAAACAATCGTAAGCGTCTATCTACTTCATTCCACAAGTGTTTGATAGGATTTAGGTCAAGAGATTGTGGTGGCCACTCCATCACGAGAAATCATGTTGACCTAGCCATCGTTGTAGAAGACCATATGTATGCTTCGGGTCGTTATCATGCTGAAAAATCATTTCTGCCTCATCAAGACCCTGTCTCTCAATAGTACCTAACAATTGCAAATGTAAAATGTCAAGATAAACTTGCGAATTCATTTTGCCATCAATACGGTGAAGGTTTCCTACACCTGCCCAACTCATGCATCCCCATACCATGACGCTACCTCCACCATGTTTAACCGTATGTTGCACATGACAATCGCGAAGAGGCTTTGTAGGATTTTTCCAACACCATTGACAGCCATCTGAACCAAAAATTGAACTTGGACTCATTTGACCAAATGACATGACTCCAGTTTTCTACATCACAATCCTGTGAAACCTTCGCCTATTGTAAACGCTTCTACCTATGCCTCTTTGTCAACAATGGTTTCTCCCTCTTCACTCTAGCACCAAGCCCTTGCCTCCGAAAACTTCTACGGACAATCTCATCAGACAAACAAAGACCTTGAGCTCTCAAACTACGACCTACAGCTGCCGCAGTCCCTGATTTCGGTTAATTGAGAGTCCTCACAACAAGCCTCTCATCCCGAATGCTCAAAAGACGTGGTCTCCCAGATCTTGGA
Source organism: Polytrichum formosum (assembly GCA_964035585.1). NCBI lineage: Eukaryota > Viridiplantae > Streptophyta > Polytrichopsida > Polytrichales > Polytrichaceae > Polytrichum > Polytrichum formosum. Next base: position 22,651,245 of record OZ037935.1, on the reverse strand, counting down.
CGATCAGACACCTCCCCATTTTCTCTGAACCGAACTAGAATGTGGCCAACTGTGCTACAAGGAATGTGAAGATGGCCGGCTATGAAATGTTGTGAAAATCCTTGCTCACTCAATGCTATGACTTGGGAATGCTCATGAAAACTTGTTTTCTTCATTGTGACCGCTAGAAATGTGAAGAATATCAACTTAAGACTATTGGAAGGGTCCTTGACCTGTGGTATACAAATTATGTGATTGTTTGGAAAGTTGGAGACGGTCCAAGTTCACTTTCCACTAGTCTTTGATGTCCTAAGGGACCAAAGAAATTTGAATGATTGAAAAATCTACATGGTGTTCTTCATGGGAATGAGTGGATAGTATTTTATGGTCTACCATATATTGCGTTAAATCCATTACGAAGAGGTGGGTCTGATGCAAAACTAGGGCAAAATGATTACATATGTCACAAGTCACAATGACATCTCAATGGGAGATCAAACTACTTTGTATAAGCTTAGGTACTAAAAATCACCTTATTTTCAAATCAGACAAGAGGTCCTTACTAATGTTGGTGAATGCATGGGGTATCAATAATCAACATTAATACCGGTACAAAGAACCCACACATGGGTTTGAAAATTGTAATAGTAGTCAAGTATTGTTGTTTGGTGGGTAGGGGGCGGGTATGTCAGGGTGAGAGAATATTTGTTTATCCAAGTTTTTTTGGGTCAATACTACTCTAAACCATATTGAGACTAGTGTAACTTTGCCTAGGTTTGAAGATTCTTGCATGGTATATATACCTAAATGATTATGAAACAATAATGTTCTCCAGTACCCATACCTTATTTCTATCAAAAAAATGTGACATCCTCATTATAGATACCCGATGGCATAAAACTAAAAGCTAAAATGATACTAGTTCAACATTGGTCATGGCCGCACCACCAATTAGGGGATACTTGACTTTAAGCATTAGCTAAGGATACACGACCTGCCTTGTTTTTGGGCTATATAGCTAACGATCTATGAGAGGAGGAGTTAAGTTAGACTAGAGTGCATTGTCCATGGCATTTAGTATCACTTTTTGAAGTTACATGATGTTATAAAACACTACATATGTACATACATGCATGCATGCAGAATTTTTATGTATGTATGTATGTATGTATATACAATCATACAAGAGGTTATCATGTTAATGGGATCATGTAGATCTTATGGTATGTTAATATGTTAAATTTGGATATTTTTGAATGTCATGGATGTAACATGTTATTGATGATATGGATGTTAAAATTTCAAATAAAATCGTTAACAATTTGAGGGTTTTCAGAACTGTGCACTTTCTGATAGGAAATTGAGTTTCATTGCAATGGCAAAAGCACTTCCTCGGTGTCCGGTGTGGGGCAGGGCTTTGGAACTTCACATCACCTCACCCACTTCTCCTTTTGAAAACTATTGAGTTATCAGTGCACTAAATATTGTATTAAGTGTCGACAATCTTAATTATCTTGCTCAACACTAAATGCAAACCGAACATTATTTGTCATTCCTTATTTAAAAAGAATTGGGCATTTATATAGTTATGATGTTGCAAATACTAAGTAATTTTTCATCCAAAGTTCAATCATCCGTAACAATATTTCATGACAAAAATGTTAGGATACAAAATACACCAAAAGTTGATAATTTAAAAGTAATTAGGATGACAATATTTGTAAAAAAATTCACAAAGTGGTTAAACATTGAAAGTCAAGAGGTGTAGGATTGATTGTAGTTGCAAGTAGTTGCAAGTAGGATCATTGTAGAAAATTTCAGCCTTAGCTATCCTCATTCTTGCACCATAGTTGCAACATTCTTCGCCATAGCCAGCTTATGTACCTTTCCATTCTAAATATTTAAAGAAAAAATGCTTGTCTTTCTTGTGAAAAGAAAATAAACATGTGGATGAGGGCATTATGTTGAGAATTTGGGACACATTTTCTACGAGGGCATTACGTGGTGCCATAATGCCCTTTGCTTAAACTTCAGCCTATTTCGGGAATAATTGTACAAATAAGAACAAAGGAAAAAACAATAGTTTTTTACATATTGAATATGGATCTAATTTCATACAAGCTCCAAATTTTGTGAGGAAAATGGTTGTGGCTTCGACTTGGATTTGCTCTTCATCTCCCACCAATTACGTGTTTCATATCCTAGGAGAAGGAGGTGCAAGGCTAAAAACATCAAGTTTAGGCACGGTTACCTTACTACATGGTGAGCCTCCATCTCCCACCCCATCCTAAGTGGCTTAGGAATTGTGCGAGTTGAGGAAAGTGATCCATTATAAACCACCCCATAATATAGGTTTATGGTTGAGTCATCCCATATTAGTTTCTTGAAACCAACTCAAAGTCTCTAATGTTAGTTATGTGAGCAAATGTGCTAAAAAGAAAATGAAAGCCCCGATCTACTAGGGATATGTATGTTGCCACAAATCAATTGACAACAATGTTGTGTTTGCATAGCTCTACATATAAACTAAAATCAATTACATGCATTCAGATATAATCTGCATTGCATTGCATGATACAAATACATCTCATACTTCAAATATATATAATTACAAAATTCATTTAGTTAATGACTAATGTAAATTCAATACATGTTAGTTATAAACTATCAATGTTTAAAACCATTTTTGTGGAATGTTTAGGAACAGATGGTAATTTATTTATATTCTATTTTACTTGGTTGTAGTGGTATTGATGTACCCACCCCATGTATTTGGGCTTACTTCGAATACATCATATATCATATATTTGGTGATGTAGACTTGGCCAATAAATTCCACGTAAGTTGGACTTGAAAATGTAAGTAGAACCTTGATCTATAAATGGGATCTATGAATGTGATCGAAATTGGAGTTATATCTCTACCGTCGCTACATTTTGAGCCCGAGCTGTTCAGAATCCGCTCACGGGCGACCATTTGGCGTTTGGGATAGGTATAATCCATCGCACGGGAGGCCGCGGGGGCGCAAGGGTTTGGTTGCAGCAGGATGAGGTTTCGGATTTTGAGGTCGTAGGGGAAGGAAGGAAGGCAGCGGCGGTGTGGTGAGGAAAGTTGAGTGGAGTTGATTTGGGGGTGTGGTATGGTGTGTTGTGACGCGATCGCGAAGGGAGGGAGGGAGGAGTGAAGGTGGCGGTAGGGTTGAGTGGATCGAGAGAGAGAGAGAGAGAGAGAGAGAGAGAGAGTGGCGAGTGACGAGGTTGCGATGACTCTCTTCTGTCATTCTGCGGATAGCGTGGCGATGCGAATGTTGATTTGATCGGAGGAGGCTGCCCCCGGTCCCGTCCCGTCCTCCATCATGGTACGTTGTGGCGCTTGCCCTTTGCCCTTGCGTTAGGGTTTCTTGCTCCTCCTGTTTCTTGCTCCCGGTGGAGCTCAGGGCCGGTGCGCTGAGGTGCTCACGCAGGGGGTCTGTGAACAGAAGTTCTGTGAGTGCAATATAGGGTAAGGAAAGAGACATAATGTCCCGGGATCTTGCGCACCTCTAGAAGCCAGGGGTGTGTACCGAAAGGTTCGGTAGGGATTGCCAGGATGCGAGGCTGGCCGTGCTCCAATGATTCGTGAGTAGTATTGTTTTCAGAAATGTAAGCACGCTCACCCCATTTGTGCCCTGCTGCCATAGCTATTTATGGCTGCCGTGGTGCACTTCTTGTACGGATTTATTTTTCTTCTCCAAGAAACGCGATTGAGGAGAATGTGTGACATCGAATGACCTCATCGGGAGAGGTGGTACAGTTCATGAGCCCAGGCATTATGTACTCTTTCTATGGCATCTTCCCATTCAAAATTGAGGATCTCAGTATATTAGGGCATGGCGAACAATCGTGACACAATATAATTAGTGGGAAATGGTTACGAGTGTATGTTAGGGCATGGATCTTGTCACACCAACATAGACTACTCGTTTCGGTGCATGTGGAGCTGAGGATCTGGAAAATTAGAGTTGCAGAGGTAGCATGCATGACGGTAGAATATGAGTGTGGGGTGAGATTTCTGAATTTTGAAAATGTAGGAGAATTGATAACCTTCCAGTGACCTTTTATTTCGAATTTTATTTTCGAATTTTATTTCGGATTTATGATGTGTTGGCATAGGTGATCAACTTCAGGGTGCCTGTTAAGTGACCCTCACCCGCTATGCATCATACCTTCCGTCGCTTTATGTTGAATCAAGGCATATGGATATCGAGGTTTGTGATGAGATGCACACCAATATCCACCTATTTGCTAGATACTGGACATAGGTGATGAACTTGAGAGTCCCTTTTTATCGACCCTCACACCAGCTATGCATCGTACCTTGGTTGCTTAATGTTGATTCAGTGCATAGATGTTTTGAGTCAATACATATGGATGTAGAGGTTTGTGATGACATGACCCAAATGGGGTCAAAGAGGCTCACCCTCTGTAGCTCCCATTTAATCCATATTTGAGGAAGCCCTACTTTGTTCGCTTCCTTACATCAGCTCCCACCATCTTATGCGCATCAAGGAAACTAGCCTTACAAGCTCTTCAATAATCTTGGAAGCAGACGAGTACTGCAGCGAAATGTTGTCAAGATGTACAACCTCGAAGTGCTTAGTTGCCCATAAAGCTGCACTCCTACCATTTTCATTCTTTAAATCAATGTTGAATTAGACGTCGGGCAAATTTTGGATCACCCCTGTGAAGACATCAAGCCGTGAATGGTCTGTAACAACACTGATTCAACATTACATGCTGACCACTTGCATTTGTAATGATACCCCTGATGGATGCGTAGTCTAGACGAATGTCGCACTAGCTGCAAGGAGCAAATATGGTAAATTTTAATCCTTTTGGAGGTAGGGAAGAGATTCTCAGAGTATTGAAACTTGGGACAGGTGTAGACATCTAACAATGTGTATGCTTTGTGTGCAGTTTCTTGGATACATTTATTGCTTCAACAAATTACCAGATTTTGTGCCACCCAGGCTTCTCCCATTTGTCTGGCACTTTTCCACCATCTGTGGCTGAGCTATTCTTATACAGAATGAACACCTGAAGGATCCGTATCAATGGCTTGGTGTGTAATTCCTCACTTATGCAATGTGGACGAAAAATTGATTGCCTGCAATTATCTATACCATCGTATGGAAGTAATTCAATAAATCTGTTTCTTTGTTCAATTGCTTTTGATGACTTTTTGCTCCATGGATGGACGGATGGAATATCAGAAAAAACAAAATGCTTTTTGGCAGAGATTCAACATTCAAGTTTTGTTTAGTTCATCTGAACATCAATAAGCCCATTGCATTATGTTTGGAGGAACTTTAGGTCTCTTTTTAGACATGCATTTTCTTAGTTGTGGCAAAGTCTAGGGTCTTGGGTGGGGGAGCTCTTGGGTTAATTCTGATGTAGGTGCTTATCTGTGAGGGTGCCCTTGTCTTGTTTCACATGTCGCTAATAAGAGAGCACTTGGGGCCAAGACTAACTAAGTTTATATGTTTGCATCTATTATTGGCTATTTTAATGACAATTTGTATGTAACGTATTTCCACTTATGTTTTCATTGTGAGTTGTGGAGATTTTAGGTGGTTGTCAATATGACTTTATGTTCCATGAATGTTTGCAGATGGAGTGACCACTTTTATATGCTTGGAACTATGTAGATTATCCCTTCTTTGGACATTTGTTGGTGATCGAGACAATTTGATTTTCCAGCAAATATTTCATCATGGCGGAGCTTTTACAATTGTTTTTTGAGCAACTATCAAAACTTTGGGATTTTATTGGCACTTGCTTTATGGTGTTCTGGACATATTGGCAAAGAGGGACCATTTACAAATATGACATTGGAGGTTTATTGCAATGGCAGAAGGAAGAAATAAGTAGGCTTGAAGAGATTTCAAATGGAAATGAAGTATTGAATAAGAGGCAATGTAAACATCTTCTCATGAAGCTTAACAAAGTCGTAGAATGTGTTGGTAAGATGATCATGTCTAGTAGTGAGGTCCAAGAGTTTGGTGTTCCACTTGAGGAGCTATGTTGCATTACACAAAAATTGGGAGTTGTGATGAATGAATGCGGAAATCAAAATCGAAGTCAAGCAATTGCATTCCAAATAAATAACAAGGAGGCTTTCCGAGAACTTGTGTCGGATTTGAGGTGTTGTTGGGATGTGGTATGTAAGATGCATTCAACAAGCCATCCAAGGTCGCATTTTGACATGTTTACCATTGATCTAGACATGCCCACCTTGAAAGAAATTGAGGACGACGAAAAAGTTCTTCAAGAAAGTCTCAAAGATGGTAGCAACTATGAATGGAGAGAACATTTACGGCAAAGATTGGGGGACTTGCAACTAGAAGGCGGAGAACTCGATGGTGTGGAGGTTCCAATTGTCATCGATTCATTGAAACCGAAACTTCTTAAACAAATTGGGAAAGGAGCATTTGGTGCTGTGTATGAATCAATATGGTTGGGATTTAAATGTGCAACAAAGATTTTGCCAACTTTAGATGGAATCCAAAATCTCCGCAAAGAGGTTGGTATTTTGGCAGGCTTGAGCCATCCGAATCTTATCAAATTCATTTATTGTGGAGTTGGCTGGAGCATAGAGGAGTTATGTTCTTGGACTCTCAAAGTTTTACGGAAATGCAAAGGAGGAGATGGCAAAACTGTTGAGAATTTGTATTTGGTGATGGAGTTCATGGACATGAGCTTGAGTGGCATGTTGAAGAAGCAATCTAAACCGTTACCATATCTTCTTGCAATTGATATCATGCATCAAATTGCAAGTGGCGTGTGTTATCTTCATGACATGCATGTTGCCCATCTTGATTTGAAGCCGGACAATGTGCTCATGAAACCCAATTCCATCACAAGAGGAAAATTGAATTTTAGGCGATATTCTGTCAAGTTGGCTGACTATGGAACTTCCAACATTGAGGTTCCAAGCAAGGTTTCCAAGAATGAAAATTGCGATCGTGTTGGTACAACTAAGTATATGGCACCGGAGATAATTCAACAAAACCTTGAATCTCATACAAGTCTATTTCAAGCCGATGTATGGTCCTTTCCTATGACATGTTCAGAGATTTTGTCACAAATTGCTCCATTCGGGAGCAATTTTGTGCAAACGAAAGACATTTTGAAAAAAATAAAGGAATTTGAGAGGCCAAAATTGCCAATGAATTGTGAAGAGCTTACGAGGTTGATCGAGGAATGTTGGGTGGAGGATCCTTTACAAAGGCCGACATTTTTGGAAATTTGTGAGAAATTGATCGATTTGAAGAAAATGTTCTTGAGAGGAACATATTCGGCAAGCCTACGTCCCAAGTTTGAAAAGGATGGAGCCTTGCTCCAAAAGAAGTCAAGAATTGAGAAGGCAAAGGAGGTCAAGGATAAACATGTTATAGAGGTACGAACCATTTTGGTGTTAAAATACTTAAGCAACTATTCATATATATATATATATATATATATGTATGTAGCTTGTCATTTCCATTGATTAGATTAAATATAGGTCTTTGAGGGTGTAATTTTGAATGAGAATTATGTTCTTATTGCATGTGTTGTTTATGTAGGTGAATGAAGCAACAATGCAAATGAACAACATGGTGGTTGGAGTTGAACGAAACCTTACAAAAGTCAAAAATCACCTCAAAAAAGTGAGGATTTTGGGTGTCATTGGCATGGGTGGAATTGGGAAAACTACATTGGCAAATGTCATATTCCATGAATTGAAGTCCACATACAATGCGTCATATTTTGCCAAGGACTTGAAGAATGAAAGTGATTCGCTTGGAATTTTATCTGATATGTTAACAAACTTTGGAGAAGATCCTAAAAGCTTGCCCACAAATTTGGTGGATGCACAAAACATGTTAAAGCAATTTATGGTTGGTAAGAAGGTTCTCATAATATTGGATGATATAAGGGATCAAGATCAAATAGATGATCTTCTCCATCCGGATATTTTGAGGGACAACGCAAGCATCACATTGATTATAACAACCCGCCATTGGTACAAGATTAAAGATCTTGTCGGGGAGAATGGCAAAGTAGAGGTTGACACATTGGATGAAAATGCAGCCAAGGAGCTTTTCAGCCTTCATTCATGTGGGCCCGGAGGTTCTTTACCAATTGAATTTCGTGACATAGGAGGAAGAATAGTGGATGCTTGCAATGGCTTGCCTTTAAGCCTAGGAGTATTGGGTGCATTTTTGCGGGATAAAAGGAGGTTGCGAAGTTGGGAGCGAGCATTACGAAGAATGAAAAGGGGAAGATGTTTGGATGGTAACAAAGAATTTGAAGACACGAAGCTTTGGAGCACATTGAAGATAAGCTTTGATGGATTGGGAATGGGTGAAAGAAATATGTTTTTGGACATAGCGTGCTTCTTTTGCAAGGACGTGTGGCCTGAAGGCATGTTAATACGTAGAGCCTTGCACGTGTGGACTATGAATGATATCCCCCCAATAAAATCATTCAACATGTTGATAGAGCGGTCATTGGTAAATGTTGACATATATGGACACATAGAAATGCACGACCAACTTCGTGACATGGGACGAATGATCGTGGAAAGGGATGAAGAATACTCGGGCACTCGAGTTTGGGGCGTTGACTTCATTCCTTCGACTGAATCTACAAGCAAGGTGCGAATTGTAAGACAAAGTTTGTTCCATGTTGTCTTTGTAAAGTCTACAAACAAAACGAGTAATTTGATTTGGATTTTATTGGACCATTAGTTTCATGTTTATGACGGACAAGATGTTTATAATCAATTTAGATTTTTGTACAATCTTTGCAATGATTCACTTTATTCCATCTTTCTGCAAAATAATATATGATTCTATTGATACTCTATTTGTTTTGATATAGTTTGTACATCTTGCAAAGCAGGGCACCAAGAAAGTTGAAGGTATATTGTACAAAAGATCGCAGTGCCATTTACAAGGTCGGAATTATTGTCTAGACTTGGATCTAAGCAATCTTCGACTATTGACAATTCATGATCATACTGACAATAAATCAACCGACTTCCAACTATTCAAAGTTCCTCTTTCACACGAGCAAGAACATTTATGTCAATTGCATGCCATATTTCTAAATGGTAACTTTCAACAATTGCCTAAGCAAGTGTGGGAAATGCATTCATTGAAAAGCTTTGATATAGAAGGATTGAACATGCTGGAAGCATTGCATGAGGGACTTGGAAACCTCGAGTCTTTGATGGCCCTTAATTTGTCGCAATGTTCGAGATTAACAACATTACCTGAGGGACTTGGAAACCTCACTTCTTTGACGGAACTTAATTTGTGCGGTTGTTCAAGATTGACAAGATTACCCGAGGGACTTGGAAACCTCACTTCTTTGACGGAGCTTAATTTGCGCAGTTGTTCAAGATTGACAACGTTACCCGAGGGACTTGGAATCCTCACTTCTTTGACGAAGCTTAATTTGCGCAAGTGTTCAAGCTTGACAACCTTACCCGAGGGACTTGGAAACCTCACTTCTTTGACGGAGCTTAATTTGCGCAGTTGTTCAAGATTGACAACGTTACCCGAGGGACTTGGAATCCTCACTTCTTTGACGAAACTTAATTTGCGCGAGTGTTCAAGCTTGACAACCTTACCCGAGGGACTTGGAAACCTCACTTCTTTGACAGAGCTTAATTTGCGAAGTTCAAGATTGACAACGTTACCCGAGGGACTTGGAATCCTCACTTCTTTGACGAAACTTAATTTGCGCGAGTGTTCAAGCTTGACAACCTTACCCGAGGGACTTGGAAACCTCACTTCTTTGACGGAGCTTAATTTGTGCGGTTGTTCAAGATTGACAAGATTACCCGAGGGACTTGGAAACCTCACTTCTTTGACGGAGCTTAATTTGCGCAGTTGTTCAAGATTGACAATGTTACCCGAGGGACTTGGAATCCTCACTTCTTTGACGAAACTTAATTTGCACGAGTGTTCAAGCTTGACAACCTTACCCGAGGGACTTGGAAACCTCACTTCTTTGACGGAGCTTAATTTGTACGGTTGTTCAAGCTTGACAACCTTACCCGAGGGACTTGGAAACCTCACTTCTTTGACGAAGCTTCATTTGTCACGATGTTGGAGATTGACAAGATTACCCAAGGGACTTGAAAACCTCACTTCTTTGACAAAGCTTAATTTGTACGATTGTTCAAGCTTGACAACCTTACCCAAGGGACTTGGAAACCTCACGTCTTTGACGGAGCTTAATTTGTCACAATGTTGGAGATTGACAAGATTACCCGAGGGACTTGGAAACCTCACTTCTTTGACGCAACTTCTTTTGTCGCACTATTGGAATTTAACAACCTTACCAGAGGGACTTGGAAACCTCATTTCTTTGAGGGAGCTTGATTTGTGGAAATTTTCAAGCTTGGTAGCATTGCCCGATGGATTTGGAAACCTCACTTCTTTGACGAAGCTTAATTTGTGCGAGTGTTCAAGCTTGACAACCTTACCCGAGGGACTTGGAAACCTTACTTCTTTGAGGGAGCTTAATTTGTACGATTGTTCAAGCTTGACAACTTTACCCGAGGGACTTGGAAACCTCACTTTTTTGAGGGAGCTTGATTTGTACGATTGTTCAAGCTTGACAACCTTACCCAAGGGACTTGGAAACCTCACTTCTTTGACAAAGCTTAATTTGTGCGAGTGTTCAAGGTTGACAACCTTACCCGAGGGACTTGGAAACCTCACTTCTTTGACGGAGCTTAATTTGTGCGGTTGTTCAAGATTGACAAGATTACCCGAGGGACTTGGAAACCTCACTTCTTTGATGGAGCTTAATTTGCGCGGTTGTTCAAGATTGACAACGTTACCCGAGGGACTTGGAATCCTCACTTCTTTGATGAAGCTTCATTTGCGGGAGTGTTCAAGCTTGACAACCTTACCCGAGGAACTTGGAAACCTCACCTCTTTGACAGCGCTTAATTTGTCGCAATGTCGGAGATTGACAAGATTATCCGAGGGGCTTGGAAACCTCACTTCTTTGACGGAGCTTCATTTGTGGGAATGTTCAAACTTGACAACGTTACCCAAGGGACTAGGAAACCTCACTTCTTTGACAGAGCTTAATTTGTACGGTTGTTCAAGCTTGACAACTTTACCCGAGGGTCTTGGAAACCTCACTTCTTTGACAGAGCTTAATTTGTACGGTTGTTCAAGCTTGACAACTTTACCCGAGGGTCTTGGAAACCTCACTTCTTTGACGGAGCTAAATTTGTACGGTTGTTCAAGCTTGACAACCTTACCCGAGGGACTTGGAAACCTCACCTCTTTGACGGCGCTTAATTTGTCGCAATGTCGGAGATTGACAAGATTATCCGAGGGACTTGGAAACCTCACTTCTTTGATGGAGCTTCATTTGTGGGGATGTTCAAGCTTGACAACGTTACCCGAGGGACTTGGAAACCTCACTTCTTTGACCGAGCTTCATTTGCTCGAGTGTTCAAGCTTGACAACCTTACCCCAAGGGACTAGGAAATCTTACTTCTTTGACGAATCTTGATATGTGGGATTGTTCAAGCTTGACAACATGACTTGAGTGAATTAAAAATCTCACTTCTTTGCTAGAGCTTAATTGGTCAAAATGTTCAAGCTTGACAACAATATCGGAAGGATTTGGAAATTTAATTTCCTATTGAAACAAAAATCACGTCTTTGTTTAATACTTCCTTCACTTCCTTGATGTCTTTACTTCCTTAAGTCCTTGACATGCTTTGATTTGAATGAATGTTTGAGGGTGACAACACTACACGGGAGACTCAAAAACCTTACTCCCTTGACATACCTTTGGTTGTATGGATGTTCGAGCTTGACAACATTACTTGAGGGACTTGAAAATCGTACTTCCTTGAGAAACATATGGTTGAGACTTGGAAACCTTACTGCTTGGACATAGCTTAGTTTGTAGAGGTGTTGGAGCTTCACCATGTTACCTAAGGGACTTGGAAACCTCACTTCCGTGTCCTTACTTTTATGTGTCGAAAGAATAGAGCTTGTCAAATTTACTTGAAGGATTTGGACACCTCATTTTATGGAGAGAGGTTCATTTCAATAGGTGGTCAAGTTTGACAACATTACATGGGTGACTTGGGGACCTTTTTTTTTGGAGAAACAAAGTCACATCTTTCTTTAATATGAGAGTTTGGATGTTAGATGACCTAAGGTCCTTGGTGACCTACAAGGATGAAGGCCATGTATTTTGGAGCCCACATGTTGTTGAGGTCATAAAGGTGCTTTTATTTTTCCATATCCATGTGACAACTCTTGACATTCTAGATATTGTGGGACGCATACGACACAAGTAAGTTAAGATAACTAAGTAGCATATCCATGTGTATTGGTTGTTGGTTTGTTGGTTTGTTGGTTTGTTGTTTTTTTAATTCCTCTTCTTGCCCTTGAGCTATAACAAAAATACATTTTGTATTGTTGCTACACTTAGCATGGGTTTGCTTCACATTTGTTTTCACATATGTAGATTGGAGATCTTTTGATAGGTTGCAATAATCCTACTTCTTACAGTTGGTTCTTTTTCCTATTGGATTATATCTCAAATTTTTTAACCATGAAAGTACGATAATCTACTTATATCACATTTATCTTGTGTTTTTCTAGTAGAATCATTGTTGGCATAGTTCATTCTTTCATTGGAACTACAGAAGATCAAGCTCAGTTGCTAGCAACCCCTTATATTTATATATGTTTACTCTCTTGAAACTTGGACAATAACAAATTCTATGTACATTTCGAAGGTGTAGTCGCACCATACGAATGCTCCTTCAAAAACTAACATTTTTTTCACATAGTTCCAATTTCGTGGAATGCAAAAGTGCAAGCGATTCATGCCCCATATGCTAGAAGTTTGTAATTTTCTTAATGAGCACTTTGAATCTTCACTTTGATAATGAATGAGATCTTCATTTGATCTCTGGAAATTACAAGGCAAATGATTTCGGGCACGATTAGAATTTACGAATCATCTTGCACTAATTGCATGTTGCATATCCTACAAGAAGTGGGTGTAGAGAGAAAATCAACCATCTTAGTTACATTCAATACCTTGGTGGTAGAGTTCTGTTCATGGTGGATGTTCATCTAACCACAAGATTGTGGCATGTGATCTATGTCAATCTATCAAAGACACCCATTATATTACTTTGTGTTTCTACATAGGTTCTCTACAAAATCTTGTTGATTTAGGTATATGGAAGCAAATGCAACAAACTTTGTTCTTGAAAAGATTCATGTGAGTGGAAGAAATGGAAGTCATCGTTCAACGTGATCATCCTACATGTGAGTTTACTATGTGAAACGATTATGTCACCGAGCCAATGAACCTTGTTTTTGGGAAGATTCATGTGAGTTTGATGGAAGGAATGGAAGTCATAGTTGAACATCATCATCCTACATCTGTGTGACTCTACAATGCTAATGGTTGTGTCACAGAGCTAGTGACACAAACATTTTGCTCAAATTATAATTGCACAATGAAGTATAGAAGAGGGGCTAGTTGAATGCGGAAAGGGTGATGAAAAGAGATGGAAAGGAACATGGTGGGAATTTAACTTCAAATTTCCAAAGACTTGTGTTTGGGCAAGGCCAAATGCATGTCTATCATCTAGTAGGCTCAAAGGAGTTGAAGGTTCGGACAATAAGTAGGCTACATTAAGGGTGTCAATTTCCAATGAAGATTCTCTCAAATTGATGGTGCCTTCAGTGAAATTGCTTCAAAGTCACCCAACAACTCACGAGTCTTTGTAACATTGGAGTTTCTTGAATTCCCTCATGCACCTTCTATAGTGGTTAATTTGCAAATGGCACAACATTCACCCAATTATCATAGGAATTTCCAAAATGGTTTACGGACTTCTAGACCTTCACAATGAACAATAGCAACGAGTTTATGAATGAAGAGTAGCTTCAAATTCAAAAACTATCTATGTAAGTGCATTTAGAAAATTTCACAAATAACTCTCATTCCTTCAATGTACACCATCCAATACCCAGTACACAACAACAAGGATGAGTTGATGTGCAATAGCCAAAAGTCGATTTAGTTCCAATAACTTTGTAGATAGCACATTGTTGTAGGATTGAGTGTGGCATCTTTCCAACATCCATGATTTGTTGTGATTTATTGTAATTTATCCTTCACGAACCTCATACCAAGGAGAGATATCAAGGACAATTTGAACTCCATCTGTGGCAGAAGCATAATAATAACCTCTACAAGCAACTTCGATCCAAACTCATCCCTCAAAGAACTGAAATTCTCTATACTTTAGCTTAGTCGCGTTTACACATAGGCTTTCACATCACATGTGCATTATCTCAAGGGTGGTGTTCTAATTCAATCAACTCGATTCTTAGTGTACACGGGCCTTACACTCCTTGAGCATCATTTCCTTGCATTAATTCACATATGCACTTTCAAGGTTTATTTTATTATTTCATCAATAAAATAAACCATAAATCATCAAATATCATACTATGAAAAATGGACCTCTTCCAAAGAGGTAAACAATTTAAAAAGCTTCCCTAGTATTTGAATCTAACATGGAATGCTTACATGTTGAAATGCGTTAAGCATGTAGATTTTACATGTTTACAAAACCTTGGTTTTCAAAACTATTGAAATTTAGATTCGAAGATCAAGTGAAGCTTAGTATTGGAATCCATCACAGCTATGCAAAATCCCTAAACCTTGGAATCTCCAACAAGGAAATCATCAATGCGGAAGCTTTTATATGCAAATTTGTTTTGATAAGGTACAAACGTAATTTTCAAATGTTATGATGGAAAGCAATTCCAAATAATCTACTCATAATGTCATATTCACTTAACATTCACATGACAATGTTTGATTACTTATTTGGCCTCTTCATTGCATGTTGGAGTTTCAACAAACATATTTATGAAGTCCTCTCTTCTTCTTTTTTGATAACATGCTCACACGCGGTGCAAGGTACGAACAAACACATTATCTTCTCCAAGTCAAATGTCAAGTTGGATTCTATCCCAAGCTACTTCTTGCACGTTCGAACACCGTACCTAGTCGTCATGGTCAACATCTCATGCCGAAGAATTAATTAAAGTGGAGAAAGTGGGTCCGGTATGGTAAAAATAAATTGATAAAAAATTCAACAATTTCAAAAAATATTTGTAAAAGATTCGGCGCTTTAATACAAGGCTAGTTCAGAACAATGAAAGATTTCTTAATTTTTTCACCCTTTTGTGGCGGCCTTGGTGTGTTTAACCTAATTGAATGCCTTAATCTCAATTAGTGGTCCTTTGTATGTGTTACTTTTGGATCCTAAAACACCACTGCAACCTCTGGGTTTGCCATGATTTTGGCCATAAGCTCTTCAAGGGTTAATTCAATTTGCTCTGCAAACAACAGAAAATTCGGGCTCATAATGTCCGGTTTTAAAAAATATATATTTTTGCACGAACTAGTTATGATGCTACGGTATGCAATATTTTGGGATTTTACTACATGAAGTTGGCTCAATTTTGTAATATTCACTTTTTTTTTCAACTCTCTTCTCCAATAATTTCCAAGTTTTTTCAACTTCTATTTTTTTTATTTAATTTTTGCCGACCCTAACGGCTGGGTACAGTATGTTATCGAGCAAAATACATAACAACTTCTTAATATTCCAAGGTTCAAACTAGGGTGCAAGCACAATCAAGTACACAACTCCATTACCTTGCAAAGGTTTAAGTGAAAGTGATTTATAACTATATACCCACTTTGAATTTTGTAAAGAAAAAAATCAAAAACATTTGAAAACACATTGATCTACAAAGCCAAACAATTTATTTTGATAAAAAAAAATTCAAGAAAAGTCAACATATTCTAGAAGACTGTGCAAGTAGGTACACTGAACATGTAATTACCCCACAAAGCACATCCCATTTTCCAAACATTGTGCCACATGTAAGCTACATGTGCTTCACATCTTTTGGGCCCAATTCACGGACCAAATTGAACTACACCATTTATGGTATTTAGTGTCACTTACTATTTGGAATTATGTAAGGCCATAACATCTTACTATAAATCTCATTTTCTACCAACAAATATGAAATGTGTTGTACAAACAATTTGTGACATGAACGACTTCACTTGGTAAAAACATACATTCTTAGGGAAAAAGTTATAGCACTGTGTAACTCCGAATAGTAAATGACACTAAATGCCATAAATGGTGTAGCCCTCATTAACCCTTGAAGCACGGTGGGGTCTAAGTATGCGATCATATACACAATTTATATAGGCCACACCAAGCTCAAAAATAGGATTTGATATACTTTAATGGGTACAAAACCTTGTTTCATATGTTGTCTTATGTCCAAGAGAAACTAAAAATACACTCATACTTGACAATGATGATCAAAATACAACACGTGTATATGCATTCTAGGGCACCCAAGTTGCATATTTGAACTTAAATCTTCAATAGCATCAAGGTATTCAACCAATTCAAAAAGTGCTCTTAAGTAATATGTTATTTTTGGATAGAGTCACTTTTGACACATTTAACAAACTACATATGTAGTTTGGGATGCCATGGACATGAACGATCATTCTAAGTTTCAATGTGAAAACTTTGTTCTCAAGTTTTGCGATTGGATTTTTTTTAATAAAAAATAGAGTTAAAAATCCAACAACCCAAAAGTTATGTTGTCAGAATTGCATCCATACATGTGCACAATGGCTCATTGACATCATGCTCCCATAACCGAGAGCTCCTTACAACACAAGCCTCAATATTTGTCACTACTCAATGGCATTTCTAGGACCTAACATCTAACATATGTGGCGGGTATTTCCAACTCCTATTACATTTACGGTAGATGGTGCTACATTCGTCATATTAAGCACCGAGCATAATAGGCGTGATTATTAGATTGACAAGTTTTAATGGCCATCATTAGCAATTGACATGGGATTCCAATGCACCAAAGTATATTGTACTTGGATTTGTAAGCAAAAGTTACGTGCCCGGCTTAAAGTTATATTGGTAGCTGATCCAAATCAACATGCAAGCATGATGGACATCCTCATGATCAAAATGTACTTATTATGCAAGATTTGAGGGTGTTGGTTTTTAGCATATCTACCTTATGATTGTTGCATCAACTCGAAAAGTTGTCTCATCTAACTAACAATTGCACGTTGTGAATAGTGTGATCTGAAGTTTCAAGAACAAAGTAGAAATGCAAAAGACATAAGAGTCCAAAGGGAAGATTTACTATTGTCTCCAAATGATCATATAGGCCTTCCCAATTGTGTTCATTGTTAATCATGGAGAGGTGTATATAGTTTGAGCACATAGTCCAATCTTATCGTAACACGTGTTTTTATGATGTTTGTTCTTAATTAGAAGCAAGATTGCCATCGATAACATTATTAAGACCATAGAATTTGTTCTCTTTCCATTTAAGGATGCCTAGTTCAAGGAAGGTAGTGACTGGGATGGTACTAAGCACATTTTAATAAAGACTTGGTTGGTGTTGGAACATATAAAGTAAGTAACATGTCAAGATGAAGGGAAGACCAAATACGGAAGCAATGTTTTATCTAACACATGGTGAGAGTTGACCAGTAGTATTGGGAAAGGGAGGAGACATGCTCTTAGGCTCAATTTGAGGCTAATCAAATATTTGAATCCCTCCACATTATTGTATAAATTTAGCCACAGCCCACATAAACACCTTGAAGCAAAGTAATTATATATACCACTCACCTATAGGCATCCGATCAAGAAGAGTAACCACACAAGGCCTACGTACATTAATTATGTGACACCCGTTGATTAAGAGTCATGTCTCTACTAACGCACACAATCATCACCTCTCAGCTCTCCCATAGTTTTTGCAAAGCTTTGCAAAGTTTCCCCAAATAATGTATATTCTAAACTACAATCACTATGTTGTATGTTGCACAATTCAATAAATAGTGCATGGTAGAATGAATGCCAACAATGCGGTTGAAATGCATAGTGGGTTCGCCGTGTGTAAGCATTGCAAATGCAATATGTAAAAAGCATACGGGGCTTAATGTGGACCAATATGTCATGAGAGATCAAATGGCATAAAGTGGCCGATAGAGGTACATGTAGAAAATGAATGTCACAAGGGAAAATAAATAAATAAAGTTATCGTTTCTTCATGTAATTATTACTGGAGTGATATAAAAACCATAGTATCTATGTTCCTCATGAAGCAAGAACCTCAGAGTGAACCACCTTTCACTCTGCACTTGTAGCACATATATAAAGGTGTCAATGGCCTTAGAAAGAGGCCATTTCCATTGGAACACCAAATACTCGTAACAACAGTGGAGTGACACTATAGCATATCGTCACAGGTTTGCAGCACCTAAACCACAAAAATACGGAGTTCATTGTGGACACCTAAACCTGATGTTCACGGCTCCTTTACTGTCATAAACTGGGACACTAAAGGGGTTGCATTCCTCCCTGATCCTGGAAAGTGAACAGGCCGGGAGTGTTACATACCTCTGTGATTACTCTGTAACTTTGACAATAATAAATTCTAAGTGGAAATAGTGGTCTGAAAAAGAGTTCTAATCACAGTTGCAATGGAAAGGAATGCCTTATGGTCCGAGACGACCCTAAACTATTGGATGATGGTGGAGAGATGCCCAAATCTTAAGGAAGAGGTTGGCGGTTCGATTCCCGACTATGAAATCTCCTCTCTACTTGACAGAAACTTGCCAGGTGATTAACTGCCTCATGTGCTTTGCTGTTGACCTGTCGGTCTTCTGTCTCAAGAAAGAAAAAAAGAAAAAGGAATGCCTTGAAATTGGCAAGTTACGCTTTATTGTAAAGACCTGCCCTCCCCCCAAACCAAGCTGCACCCTTCATCTGGACTGTTGAAATCCCTTCTTGAAGAACCTGTTGTGAAATCAGAGTGAGCATGTGATGAATCTCGTCATCTCCAATTAATCACAGTCTGCATGGTAAACCCTCTGAATGTATAAGGGCACTGTGTAATCAACATTTCACACCGAAGCTTCGTTTGAAATTAGACAAGCAATGTGCCCATGCACTGGAAATGAGCGTCAGAATGTCTACAAAAACCTTGTTATAGTATAAGGTATGTGGGTGTTATTTGGTACATTTTTCATGTTCACCAACTTCCACCGATTATGATTTACACAACAAACTTTATGTTGCATTAGCAAATTTGCGATGAAACTTCTGCAAAAATCGGATATGTCCTGATTTAGTGATGGTTATCAGAAGTGCATGTTTGTTTATTTCTTAACTAGATACATAAGTCCTCCCAATTGTATTCACTAATGAGATTAGTTATTAGTATTTGAAGACGCAGTCCAATCTCTTTTAAACATGTGTCTTATGATGTTTGCTCTTTGATCCTCACCAAACCACATACCAATCAAACATAGGGGTCCAATTAAGAAAAACGTGCCACTTAAGACCCATCTACCATATGTCATACTTTGTGATCAACAACTTGGTGAATTGAAGTACAACTATGGAGAGCAGCATCCAAGGTCGATCATTGTTTTGCATCCGTTTGACGAGTAACTTATGCAAGCATTCATCTTCGGAAACCAACACCAAAGTTTGTCTTGCAATGGTTGATGTTTTATCATGTCAGACTATCTACCGGAATGGGCAAAATACTACCAGCGTGTAGAACCATCCCTTACAATAATAATATGCATACATAACCAAGTAAACCTCACAACGAACTTACAAACCCCACACAAACTACAACACGTCCTAAAGAACATAATTAACACACACATAGACACATATCCCATTAAACCCACCCCCACACATTACCACGTTAAATTCTCCAACGCATGGAAAAATGCCCCCAAAATAGACACCCCCATTCCAATAAACACCCCTACAACACCTCTACCAGCCAAATACAACCATATCCATCCCCTTAAATTCCACCCACAACAATGCATTTACATGGATGGTTCAATTATCCCACCCACCAAAAACTATGAAGGCCAAATAGAGGGTAACACAACCGGATCAGGAGTCTATAGCCCCAACAACAACACCCAAAAATCAGAGAGACTCCCAGGCTACCAAAACATCCTAAGAGCAGAGCTTAACGTAATACTCATCGCTATCAAAACCATACAAACCACCCAACTAGACATGCACATATTTACAGATAGTCTGAACAACATATTCTTAATCAACAATCGCGTACAACACCCGACATCACAACACCACCACCATGATAAACTATTAATAGCAACAATTGTACATCAAATATACTAGACCGCACACACAATCCACATACATAAAGTATGCGCACACTCGGGCATTATTGGAAACGAAATAGCTAACACACTAGCCAACGAAGGAACACTTAAAGAAAAACCAACCACCACGCCACACATACACACATCTCACCCTACTCCCTACAAGCTAGCAAGCTGCCCAATGGCCACACATGATGGAGCCATCCACAACCTCCATACATTCATAATGAAAAAACATAGAAATCGTGAATTTGAAAAAGCCAAAAAAAAATTCCCATACATGGACAAATGGTTATTAAACACTCAAATAAACCAGAAACTCTCCAACCACTTTTGGAAAAATGAAAATGTGACAGATGCCCAAATCACCCAAACTTTAAAATTTAGACACGCATAATACATGGGTAATATCAAGAAAAATATCTTCTGGCCCCTCACACATCAAAACCCCAATTGCACACTATGCCATAACAACAATAGAGACACACGGCCCCACCTCCTATCAACATGCGAAAACCCAAACTAAAAAGGCCTAAGAATTGCACGACACAACAAAGCGGTACACCTCATTACCCAGACACTACAAGCCAACATGAGCACTTGGTTCTTCACATTGACCAATGCAGGCAATCTTAACAACAAACCACTTGAACAAACAATCCTAGACTAGCTTCTCAAATGCACATGTTCACAAACAACATGCCAATGCCAAGCCAAATTAAGACCGGACACCTTATGCATAATTAGAGCCCCGAACCATACACAAACACCAATATCACCCTCTTCCACACTCACAATCCAACTCATTGAATTCACATACTACCACAATAGATTCCCCCACCAAGCCCTCACACACAAGCATACCAAATACGGCCCATTAATTAATAACATACAAAATAATGGATGGAAAACCAATCCCCTTAGTACCATCACAACCGGAGTAAGAGGGGCTCTACACGAACATTCCATTAACAAACTTACCAATCTAAAATTCCCAAAACCAACCATAAAAATTCTCATGAAAAATATATACCAAAATGCCATCAAATATCTCACATACCTTGTACTAAACAAAAGAAAATTCAAAAATAAACAAGCACCCGTTCCCCCCCCCCCTTCCCCCCAGTGAACTGGGATAACTTGTACACCATCCGAGCCCACCTCTCAAAGAGGCATAACACCTTATGTTGCATCACGGACAACCGTGATCAACATTAGGCTAACATTCATGCCGGTACCTAGCTAAGGACGTTATTTTTGCTATTCTTTTCTTTTCAAACTATCTACAAATTGCAAGTGCAAAATAATTGGTATACTAAAATATTGTTTTGCATTTGTTTAGGAGTAGCAATAGCGGGGAATTAGTTCTCTTGCAAAGAAGAAGCCAATTTTTTTTCAAGAAGAATGCCAAAAAAATGAAACTTAAATTCTTTCATGAATATGGAAATTGTTACAAATTTCAAAATCAATAAAGTTAGGGTGAAATATAGCCGATATATAGGTTAACCCATGACCACCCATCTACATTCTAATGCTTGGTTACGATAATTGTCAAAACTCTTATGATGGTAATCGATCACAAGACACCAACACATAAACCTTAACTTTTTTTCGCCTAAAAAGTATAGATCTCATCCATGCTGGCATTACATGACCCTAGTGAGCCGTTAACTGGACTTGGTCGACTATGGATGCCTCGTCCTTAAGGTTAGTCAAGAGAGGGTTTGTATGGTAATAAACTTGACAGCTGGGGATTCGTGGCACTTACTAAGGAACATCCATCCAAGATATCGTGGATGAAGTGGCTCCAATAAAATAAGCCCCCCTATGGGGTTGAGGGCTGATTCATTCGAATATGACATCACTAGACTAATTCAGGGCCTTTGACTCTATTTCCGGAATCAAATTGCCTTAAAATAGGCATTTAGATTATTCTTGCGTTTTTTTCATCCGCATGGATGATTTTACTTGAGTGCCACAAATCCCGGCCAAACTTGACCACCTAATACCAAATGCCGCCAGGTATGTACGTACATGTAGTATTAACAATTCCGGTGTCAAAGCGATGCCTTTATTGAACATTGAAGCCTATCAATTGACCCGCGGTGGCCACGCTGGATTGTTCGACGATCCCTCAAGCCTACTTAGAAAAAGAGAAAGAAATGCTTAAGTGTCATATGTAGTAATGTCATGTTCCGATATTGGATTCTTATGATATGTCTTGCTTGATTCTTACTCAATTGAAGTAAACAAGAAGCCTATGTCATAGCCTTCCTTAAGATCTTCCCAACAAGCTATCATCCACAATGACTTTGTAATTAATCCAACAATGTGGCAACATGTGGTGACTTGGATGGCTAGGTACAAAAATAAAATGTGCATTAGGTTTAGAGTAGACAGACCCAATTTTGATACTCTTCCCAATTTTAATTTTATAGAGTCTCTTAAAGTCGTGAAGTTCCACACATATATCCATCATTTTTTAATGTGATGGAATAAGTCATGAAGAATCAGACATGTATAGTAGAGGTGCCCTTCCCGATCAAGACCCCATTAGCAATTTATAGGGTAACGGGATTTTGATTAGGCTAGGATTGAATTCCAATCAAGTCGTAACCAATAGTGTCATGACACATGTCATGGTTTTAAGTGCTAAAGCAAGGGGGAATGAGCAATTAAAACGAGCAGTTATGGCAAACTCTAGACGTTGGTACTATGTTGAGACCAAATTATGGCTTCAAAAATTCACGATAATCTCAATTTAAGGGACAAAATTACCAACAAAAAATTTGCAGTCCTCCATATTTCTATCTTCTTGCACATGATAAACTTGCACCGCATCTCTTAAGGGCCATGCTGGATTGTTCGATGATCCCCTCCCCCCTCCTCCATAAACACGTGGCCAATTCGTCTTAAGTGACTTAAACTAGACTAATTTGGGGTCTTTAAAGCTAAATTCGATGTTGCAACTCAACTAGTAACCTCCAGGTTGCAAATCCATTCATGATTTCACCTATATTGGATGAATGGAAGATAAGTCCCTCTCTCCCTTTCTAGCACCTTTGTATTCATCTCACGTATACAATCAAGGTTGTACTGTAGTAGGTTAGTTGTAAGGGCCGGGATTCGTGGCACTCAAGTAAAATCATCCATGCAGATGAAAAAAACGCAGGAATAATCTAACTGACTATTTTTAGGTAATTTGATTCCGGAAATAGAGTCAAAGGCCCTGAATTAGTCTAGTGATGTCACATTCGAATGAATCGGCCCTCAACCCCATAGGGGGGCTTTTTTTTATTGGAGCCACTTCATCCACGATATCTTGGATGGATGTTCCTTAGTGAGTGCCACGAATCCCCAGCCAGTTGTAAGTAGAGAATACTTGAATTATGACAATGCTCCCAAGAGCCTCAAGCTGCATGGTGTCTACGTAAACTCATTCGTGGGGAAGGCGGAAACACGATGAACTATTCTATGACTTGGATTCTTGCTTTATAGATGGGGAGACTCATAAATAGTATAAGAATCCCGAATTAGTTTGGTGGGATCCAATTGGAAATGATGAAGCGGGAGTTTTTGCTAAGCCCCTTCATTCATAACGATTGAATTTATACAGACACCACAAAGCTCTAAGCGTTTCAAAACCCCTTTATGTACAAGCAAATTTAAACATGAAGTTGCAACTATAAGTAGTTCAAAACTCATTGAAGATTCATGGCCTTATCTTTACTTAAAATGTACATAACGGTAGAGTGGTCACTAATCTTGATGGAACTGCAAACCCCACCTTGACAATGAATAACCTATTTAGCATTTGAGTCCCAGTACACATTTGAATTAGGGTGGGTTTACATTAAGATAATTATCCAAGAAACTTGGGGTTCACAATATTCCTTAATACTCCATAATTGACCCACGGGGTGGACTCTTCATACCATGTACAAACTAACGTGAGTCTAGAAAGGGGTAAATTTCAGGCATTAGTGTCCACAATACACATAAGGGAGAGGTATTGTTTTCTCTAGTGTGTACATATAGAAAAGGCTATTATTTTTTCAATTGAAAGGTAGATGTACAAAAGAGGGCCCCAAGGTTTAGAGGGAAAAACAACAATAGATGTGCTAGTTTCATCCAATTTATGTTTATATTCATTGTCGTCGTATGGTAATAGTCCCCGATGACTTGTATATATAATAAAGACTCCCGAGGGGTGGACTCTTCATTGAATAGCTAAATGACATGCGTGGGTGACTATGAATAAAACCCCCTATATACAATAAGTTTATAGAGAGAGAAAATCATGTATACATACTAACTGTGGGCTAGAGAATGGACTCATGAATTTATACAAAGATTTTCAGTTTAATGTGATAAATGCCTCCACTACATACATAGGTTTTTAAATCATGAAATGAATAGGCCTCTATTACATATCCAAGTCATCGGGAACTATTACGATATGACAACAATGGATGAAAACGTAAATTGGATGAAGCTAGCACATTTATTGTCAATTTTTTCCTCAAAACTTAGGGCCCCCTTTTGTGAATCTACATGTACATCAAACTTCTTACCAATAATTTTTTTGAATGTACACACTAGAGAAAAACTTCCCTAATGTATACTATGAACAATAATGCCTCGAATAATACTCCTTATTATACTCATGTTAGTTCGTACGTGGTATGAAGAGTCACCCCAAGTAAAGACCTATTTGCTTCATGATTTACATTTTGTGTTTGAATACATGAGTTCATTTTCTAGCCTATTGTTAGTCTATATACATTTTGTTTGTTATAAAATTCTCATAGTCACTCACACACATCATTTAGGTTTCCAATGAAGAGATCCGCTCCCCGTGTTACTTGAGGACTCAAGATTGAAGTTTGGTTTCTTGTCTTGGGTGCAATATTTTCTTGGGGGACCAACAAGATTAAGGTTAGTCAAGAGAGGGTTTGTATGGTAATAAACTTGACGGCTGGGGATTTGTGGCACTCACTAAGGAACATCCATCCTAGATATCGTGGATGAAGTGGCTCCAATAAAGAAAGCCCCCCTATGGGGTTGAGGGCCGACTCATTCGAATGTGACATCACTAGACTAATTCGGTGCCTTTGACTCTATTCCCGGAATCAAATTGCCTTAAAATAGTCATTTAGATGATTCTTGCGTTTTTTTCATCCGCATGGATGATTTTACTTGAGTGCCACGAATCCCTGGCCTGTCGGGGGTCACTCATACAAATAGTCACATATCTCGTTTAAGAACACGCTCGGTCCTCTTAAAGGGTGAACTTACTCAAATTTAGCCTCACTATTAGGTCAACGAGTGTCCCCGAGAGATTGACTGCTTCCCTAACATGAGATACATAGTTGGTATCTTTTCAATTTTCAATCCGCAATGTTGAAAAGGTCTCGGGCCCAACAATCATATACAATCAAACCTCTATAAATGTTACAGGTCGGGAGTAGCAAAAAAAAACATATATAGAATTATAACAAGTAACACTTATAGAATTCATACTGATGATTAATAACATTTATAGAAATAACACTTAAAAATTCCGAAAATGAAGAACATAACGTTTTATAAAAATAAAAAATGAAATTACAAATGATAATACATAATTTACTAAATTCATAAAATAACTAACACCATATTTTACTCTCTTTTTCAAAGTTTATACTAAAATGCATTTAAAAATGAATTTTTGATACAATTGAGGTTAATAACAACTATAAGATTGGAACATAGCATAAACTCAATTTAAAAATCATTTTAGTAAAAACTTTGCAAAAGGAATAAAATACGACTTTAGTTATTTTATAAAATACTTGTACATAAGCGCAGACAAGTGAAATAAATGTAGTGGATAGAAAGCTTACATCAATCAATATTGTAACATAAATAAATTTTGGAAAGAAGAAATTGTAATATTCCATGAAAAGAAGCTTAGATTATAAAGGATTTTTTTTAATATTGAAAAAAATTCAAATACAAGTTGAAATAGACACAACAATGGCCCATATTAGTACTTGGAGGTCTTTTATGATGTCCACTACAACCCCATGCCATCAATTCCATGAAGGATTGTCAAATGCCATTCTAATGTAATTTATCTATTTTTTGACAATTTGAATTTTATTGGAAGCATACAAATGCTGATTTCCATTGATAAAGGACACATGCATGTTTAACATGATGTTTGACACTACCATAGAGGCAGCATGCCAGAAGTTTGGCTTCATTCCAAGTCTTGTATGTTTTGAAGGCTTTCTAGACAATTTCAAACAATACTGAGTATTTGAAAGAGCCAATCTTGACATTTTATATCTTTCACACCCTAATGAAAATCCACTTCAAACTTTTTGGCACTATGTAGTACAACTTTCATTTGAATGCACTTGGATCTTGCCCACTCATGCTTATGGTATGATTTTTCAAATGGAAGTGAGCAAAAGTTGTACTCAGTTTTGTTTGTCATTGTAGGTAACGAACTAGAGTGCATTGTCCATGGCATTTGGTATCACTTTTTGAAGTTACATGATGGTATGAAACACTGTATACGTACATGCATGCATGCATAATTTGTATGCATGTATGTATATACAAATCATACAAGAGAGTATCATGGTAATGGGATCATGTAGAACTTATGGTATGTTAATATGTTAAATTTGGATATTTTTTGAATGTTATGGATGTAACATGTTATTGATGATATGGATGTTAAAATTTCAAATAAAATCGTTAACAATTTGAGGGTTTTCAGAACTGTGCACTTTCTGATAGGAAATTGAGTGTCATTGCAATAGCAAAAGCACTCCCTCGGTTTCCGGTGTGGGGCAGGGCTTTGGAACTTCACATCAGCTCACTCACCCGCTTCTCCTTTTAAAAACTATCGAGTTATCAGTGCACTAAATATTGTATTAAGTGCCATTAAAACCCTCATGAAAAACATACGCCATAATGTCATCAAATATCTCACCTACCTCGTCTTAAACAAAAGAAAACTTGACAATAAATAAATACATGTACCCCCACCCCAATAAGCTGGGATTACTAATATATCTTTAGAGCCCACCTCCCAAAGGAGGTATAACACCTTATGTTGCATCACAATTCTTGTGATCAACATTAGCCCAACGGGCTCACATTCATGTCAGTACCTAGGTATGGGCGTCATTTTTATTTGTATTAAGTGTCACCAATCTTAATTGTTTTGCTCAACGCTAAATGTAAATTGTTCGTGTAGTGACACAAATACTAAATGCAAACCGAACATTATTGTCATTCCTTATTAAAAAAGAATCGGGCATTTATATAGTTATGATGTTGCAAATACTAAGTAATTCTTCATCCAAAGTTCAATCATCCGTAACAATATTTCATTACAAAAATGTTAAGATACAAAATACACCAAAAGTTGAAAATTTAAAAGTAATTTAGGATGACCATATTTGTTAAAAAAAACTCACAAAGTGGTTAAATTTGAAAGTCAAGAGGCGTAGGATTGATTGTTGTTGCAAGTAGGATCATTGTACAAAATTTCAGCCTTAGCTATCCTCATTCTTGCACTATAGTTGCAACATTCTTCACCATAGCCAGCTTATGTACCTTTCCATCTTAAATTTTTATAAGAAAGAATGCTTATCTTTCTCATGAAAAGAAAATAAACATGTGGATGAGGGCATTATGCTAAGAATTTGGGACACATTTTCTACGAGTGCATTACATGGTGCCATAATGCCCTTTGCTTAAGCTTTAGCCTATTTTGGGAATAATTGGACAAATAAGAAAAAGGAAAAAAAACATAAGTTTTTTACGTATTGAATATGAATCTAATTTCATACAAGCTCCAAATTTTGTGAGGAAAATGGTTGTGGCTTCAACTTGGATTTGCTCTTCATCTCACACCAATTACGTGTTTCATATCCTAGGAGAAGGAGGTGCAAGGCTAAAAACATCAAGTTTAGGCACGGTTACCTTACTACATGGTGAGCCTCCATCTCCCACCCCATGCTAAGTGGCTTAGAAATTGTGTGAGTTGAGGAAAGTGATCCATTATAAACCACCCCATAATATAGGTTTATGGTTGAGTCATCCCATATTAGTTTCTTGAAACCAACTCAAAGTCTCTAATGTTAGTTATGTGAGCAAATGTGCTAAAAAAAAAATGAAAGCCCTGATCTACTAGGGATATGTATGTTGCCACAAATCAATTGACAACAATGTCGTGTTTGCATAGCTCTACATATAAACTAAAATCAAGTTACATGCATTCAAATATAATCTGCACTGCATTGCATACAAATACATCTCATACTTCAAATATATATAATTACAAAATGCATTTAGTTAATCACTAATATAAATTCAATACATGTTAGTTATAAACTATCAATGTTTTAAAACCATTTTTGTGGAATGTTCAGGAGTAGATGGTGATTTATTTATATCCTATTTTACTTGGTTGTAGTGGTATTGATGTACCCACCCCATGTATTCGGGCTTACTTCGAATACATCGTATATCGTATATTTAGTGATGTAGACTTGGCCAATAAATTCCACGTGAGTTGGAGGTTAAAATGTTCGTAGAACCTCGATCTATGAATGGGATCTATGAATGTGATCGAAATTGGAGTTATATCTCTGCCGTCGCTACATTTTGAGCCCGAGCTGTTCAGAATGCGCTGACGGGCGACCATTTGGCGTTCGGATAGGTCTAATCGATCGCACGGGGAGGCTGCGGGGGCGCAAGGGTTTGGTTGCAGCAGGACGAGGTTTCGGATTTTGAGGTCGTAGGGGAAGGAAGGAAGGCAGCGGCGGTGTGGTGAGGAAGGTTGAGTGGAGTTGATTTGGGGGTGTGGTATGGTGTGTTGTGGGGGTGTGACGCGATCGCGAAGGGAGGGAGGGAGGAGTGAAGGTGGCGGTAGGGTTGAGTGGATCTGTGGATCGAGTGAAAGAGAGAGAAAGAGGGAGAGAGAGAGTGTGAAAGTGGCGAGTGACGAGGTTGCGACGACTCTCTTCTGTCATTCTGCGGATAGCGTGGCGATGCGAATGTTGATTTGATTGCCCCGGTCCCGTCCCGTCCTCCCTCATCGTACGTTGTGGCGCTTGCCCTTTGCCCTTGCGTTAGGGTTTCTTGGTCCTCCTGTTTCTTGCTCCCGGTGGAGCTCAGGGCCGGTGCGCTGAGTTCACGCAGGAGTTTTTACTAAGCCCCTTCATTCATAACGATTGAATGTATACAGACACCACAAAGCTCTAAGCGTTCTAAAACCCCCTTATGTACAAGCAAACATGAACATGAAGTTGCAACTATAAGTAGTTCAAAACTCATTGAAGATTCATGGCCTTATCTTACTTAAAATGTACATAATGGTAGAGTGGTCACTAATCTCGATGGAACTTCGATCTTCACCAGGTGCTCACGCAGGGGGTCTATGAACAGAAGTTCTGTGAGGGCAATATAGGGTAAGGAAAGAGACATAATGTGCCCGGATCTTGCGCACCTCTAGAAGCCAGGGGTGTGTTCTGAAAGGTTCGGTAGGGATTGCCAGGATGCGAGGCTAGCCGTGCTCGAATGTTTCGTGAGTAGTATTGTTTTGAGAAATGTAAGCACGCTCACCGCATTTGTGCCCAGCTCCCATAGCTATTATGGCTGCCGTGGTGCACTTCTTGTACGGATTTATTTTTCTTCTCCAAGAAACGCGGTTGAGAATGTGTGACATCGAATAACCTCATCGGGAGATGTGGTACAGTTCATGAGCCCAGGCATTATCTACTCTTTCTATGGCATCTTCCCATTCAAAATTTAGGAGCTCAGTATGTTAGGGCATGGCGAACAATCGTGACACAATATAGTGGGAAATGGTTATGAGTGTATGTTAGGGCATGGATCTTGTCACACCGACATAGACTACTCGTTTCGGTGCATGTGGAGCTGAGGATCTGGAAAATTAGAGTTGGAGAGGTATCATGCATCACGGTAGAATGTGAGTGTGGGGTGAGATTTTTGAATTTTGAGAATTGATAACCTTCCAGTGACCTTTTATTTCGAATTTTATTTTCGAATTTTATTTCTTACCATGAATTTTGTACCAAAGACCATACCTCCCTCAATTCCTTAAAATGCTGTCCAAGCACTCGGATTTATGATGTGTTGGTCACTCGGATTTATGATGTGTTGGCATAGGTGATGAACTTCAGGGTGCCTGTTTAGTGACCCTCACACCCGCTATGCATCATACCTTTGTTGCTTTATGTTGAATCAAGGCATATGGATGTCGAGGTTTATGATGAGATGCACACCAATATCCACCTATTTGCTAGATACTGGACATAGGTGATGAACTTGAGAGTCCTTTTTTATCGATCCTCACACCAACTATGCATTGTACCTTGGTTGCTTAATGTTGATTCAATGCATAGATGTTTTGAGTCAATAAATATGGATGTAGAGGTTTGTGATGACATGACCCAAATGGGGTCAGAGAGGCTCACCCTCTGTAGCTCCCACTTAATTTATATTTGAGCAAGCCCTACTTCTGTTCGCTTCCTTACATCAGCTCCCACCATCTCATGCGCATCAAGGAAACTAGCCTTACAAGCTCTTCAATAATCTTGGAAGCAGACAAGTACTGCAGCGAAATGTTGTCAAGATGTACAACCTCGAAGTGCTTAGTTGCCCATAAAGTTGCACTCCTACCATTTTCATTCTTTAAATCAATGTTGAATCAACATAAAACATTTGAACTGATGTTGAATTAGCTGTTGGGCAAATTTTGGATCACCCCTGTGAAGACATCGAGCCGTGAATGGTCTGTAACAACACTGATTCAACATTACATGCTGACCACTTGCATTTGTAATGATACCCTTGACGGATGCGTAGTCTGGACTCTAGACGAATTTCGCACTAGTTGCGAGGAGCAAATATTGTAAATTTTAATCCTTTCGGAGGTAGGGAAGAGATTCTCAGATTATTCAAACCTGGGACAGGTGTAGACATCTAACAATGTGTATACTTTGTGTGCAGTGTG
Organism: Polytrichum formosum; assembly: GCA_964035585.1. Classification (NCBI taxonomy): domain Eukaryota; kingdom Viridiplantae; phylum Streptophyta; class Polytrichopsida; order Polytrichales; family Polytrichaceae; genus Polytrichum; species Polytrichum formosum. Next base: position 22,619,874 of record OZ037935.1, on the reverse strand, counting down.
GAGTGTCTTGGATACATTTATTGCTTCCACCAGATTTTGTGCCACCCAGGCTTCTCCCACTTGTCTGGCGCTTTTCCACCATCTGTGGTTGAGTTATTCTTATACAGAATGAACACCTGAAGGATCCGTATCAATGGCTTGGTGTGTAATTCCTCACTTATGCAATGCAGACGAAAAATTGATTGCCTGCAATTATCTATACCATCATGTAGAAGTAATTCAATAAATATGTTTCTCTGTTCAATTGCTTTTGATGAAATGTTGGCTCTATGACAGATGGAATATTAGAAAAAACAAAATGCCTTTTGGCAGAGATTCAACATTCAAGTTTAGTTTAGTTTGTCTGAACATCAATAAGCCCATTGCATTCTGTTTGGAGGGACATTAGCTCTCTTTTTAGACATGCATTTTCTAAGTTGTGGCAAAGTCTAGAGTTTTGGGTGGGGGAGGTGTTGGGTTAATTATGATGAAGGCCCTTATTTGTGATCTGCAAGAATGTCAGTGGGTTGAGTTTAAAGTTGATCATGATGACGACTTGAGGGATAGTTCAAGAACTAATTGGGATTGAAGATGAGTTGGTTATTGCATCTTCTGAATAGCACATCACTTATATTCCATAGTATCATGGCAGTTTGAAGTTTCAACACTTTGCATTTCAAATTTGTGCCATACCAACATTTGAAGATCCTTAATTCCTCATTTGACATGGAATCTTGTTGGCCTCGTAACTTGCACTTCAATGACAATCTTGATTGGAGTAGGGGGCTAGTACTATGTGTTGATTAGAATTGGTAATCTTTAATGGCCTTTTTAAATCAAGTAATGTACATATTTATGAGAAAATAATGATCAAATTTCTTACTACAAATGTATCGATAATGTGAACTTGATCTTTTCGCTTTTTATAATTTTTGAAGAACTTTTTTGGTGGCAATTTACTCCAGTTTGCATGAGCATGAATGCAATATATGCAACTAAAAACCTTATCAACTTGATCGTGCATCTTTATTTAATCCAGAGAGAGTTGTAATCTTCAAATTTTGAAGACATTCTAGGTCATTTTATACCTCTCATCTTCACTGCATCCTAAGTCAATCTCCATTGAACTAAACACAAAAATGACAATATTGGGTTGATAACCAAGACAAAAATAAGAGTAATTATTAAGTAAAATCATAAATTTGCACATTGAGAATTGTAACTTGCAAGAGGTTGCTTTAAGTTTTTGAAAGGGAGATTGAATGGAGTGTTGCTTCTTAGGACTTGACGACTTGCATTTGGGTGACCATCCACTTTTAGCACCTAGTGGCTTATAAGTCAATGTGGAGGAGCCTATGGGTTACATTGAGTTGATAACTTTGTCTTAGTTTTCATTAATTGTAAATATTATAAAGTAGAATTTTTATTCTTGTATTTAACCTAGAACTCCAATTCTTATCTCGGGGGAGCAGGGTATAGTTATTTATGCTATGCACTTACTCATGTTATGAATGAAGCATTGAAGTCTATGAAATATACTACACTCATGTATTATGAAGTGTATTGAATCTGTATCTAGGAAGGTTATTAAATGTTACATTTTTAGGGATTGGGGAGTATGTTGGGAAAATCTTGAATTAAGCATAATAGCCCCTATCTTGATACTCAAAAAATGCTTGTGCATACGAAATAAAAGCGAGGGTGCCTTTGTCGTGTTTCACATGTTGGTAATAAGAGAGCACCTAGGGCGAAGAGTAACTAAGTTTATATGTTTGCATCTATTATTGGCTACTTTAATGACAATTTGTATGTACTTATTTCTATTTATATTTTCATTGTGAGTTGTGGAGATTTTAGGTGGTTGTCAATATGACTTTATGTTCCATGGATGTTTGCAGGTGGAGTGATCACTTTTATATGCTTGGAACTACGTAGTTTATCCCTACTTTGGACATTTATCGAGACAATTTGGTTTTCTAACAAATATTTCATCATGATGGAGCTGTTATAATTGTTTTTTGAGCAACTATCAAGAGTTTGGGATTTTATTGGCACTTGCTTTATGATGTTTTGGACATATCAGCAAAGAGGAATCATCTACAAATATGACATTGGAGGTTTATTCCAATGGCAGAAGGAAGAAATGAGTAGGCTTGAAGAGATTTCAAATGGAAATGAAGTATTGAATAAGAAGCAATGTAAACATCTTCTCACCAAGCTTAACAAAGTCATAGAATGTGTTGGTAAGATGATCACGTTGAGTAGTGAGGTCCAAGAGTTTGGTGTTGCACTTGAGGAGCTATGTTGCATTACACAAAAATTGGGAGTTGTGATGAGTGAATGCGGAAATCAAAATCGGAGTCAAGCAATTGCATTCCAAATAAATAACAAGGAGGCTTTTCGAGAACTTTTGTCCGATTTGAGGTGTTGTTGGGATGTGATATATGAGATGCATTCAACAAGCCATGCAGGGTCGCATTCTGACATGTTTACCATTGATCTAGACATGCCCACCTTGAAAGAAATTGAGGATGATGAAAAAATTCTTCAAGAAAGTCTCAAAGATGGTAGCAACAATGCATGGAGAGGACATTTACGGCAAAGATTAGGGGACTTGGAACTAGAAGGCGGAGAACTCGATGGTGTGGAGGTTCCAATTGTCATCGATTCATTGAAACCAAAACTTCTCAAACGAATTGGGAAAGGAGCATTTGGTGCTGTGTATGAATCAATATGGTTGGGATTTAAATGTGCAACAAAGATTTTGCCAGCTTCAGATGGAATCCAAAATCTCCGCAAAGAGGTTGGTATTCTAGCAGGCTTGAGCCATCCAAATCTTATCAAATTCATTTATTGTGGAGTTGGTTGGAGCATAGACGAGTTGTGTTCTTGGACTCTCAAAGTTTTACGGAAATGTAAAGGAGGAAATGGCAAAACTGTTGAGAATTTGTATTTGGTGATGGAGTTCATGGACATGAGCTTGAGTGGCATGTTGAAGAAGCAATCTAAACCGTTACCATATCTTCTTGCAATTGATATCATGCATCAAATTGCAAGTGGCGTGTGTTATCTTCATGACATGCATGTTGCCCATCTTGATTTGAAGCCGGACAATGTGCTCATGAAACCCAATTCCATTACAAGAGGAAAATTGAATTCTAGGCAATATTCGGTCAAGTTGGCTGACTATGGTACTTCCAACATTGAGGTTCCAAGCAAAGTTTCCAAGAACCAAAAATGCGATCGTGTTGGTACAACTAAGTATATGGCACCGGAGATAATTCAACAAAACCTTGAATCTCATGCAAGTCTATTTCAAGCCGATGTATGGTCCTTTGCTATGACATGTTCAGAGATCTTGTCACAAACTACTCCATTTGGGAGCAATTTTGTGCAAACCAAAGACATTTTGGAAAAAATAAAGGAATTTGAGAGGCCAGAATTGCCAATGAATTGTGAAGAGCTTATGAGGTTGATTGAGGAATGTTGGGTGGAGGATCCTTTACAAAGGCCGACATTTTTGGAAATTTGTGAGAAATTGATCAATTTGAAGAAAATGTTCTTGAGAGGAACATATTCGGCAAGCCTACGTCCCAAGTTTGATAAGGATGGAGCCTCGCTCCAATTGAAGTCAAGAATTGAGAAGGCAAAGGAGGTCAAGGAGAAACATGTTATAGAGGTACGAACCATTTTGGTGTTAAAATACTTAAGCAACTATTCATATATATATGTATGTATGTATGTATGTATGTAGCTTGTCATTTCTATTGATTAGATAAAATATAGGTCTTTGAGGGTGTAATTTTGAATGAGAATTATGTTCTTATTGCATGCGTTGTTTATGTAGGTGAAAGAAGCAACAATGCAAGTGAACAACATGGTGGTTGGTGTTGAACGAAACCTTACAAAAGTTAAAAATCGCCTCAAGGAAGTGAGGATTTTGGGTGTCATTGGCATGGGTGGAATTGGGAAAACTACATTGGCAAATGTCATATTTCATGAATTAAAGTCCACATACAATGCATCATATTTTGCCAAGGACTTGAAGAATGAAAGTGATTCCCTTGGAATTTTACGTGACATGTTGAGAGACTTTGGAGAAGATCCTAAAAGCTTGCCGACAAATTTGGTGGATGCACAAAACATATTGAAGCAATTTATGGTTGGTAAGAAGGTTCTCATAATATTGGATGATATAAGGGATCAAGATCAAGTAGATGATCTTCTCCATCCGAATATTTTGAGGGACAACGCAGGCATCACATTGATTATAACAACCCGCCATTGGGACAAGATTAAAGATCTTGTGGGAGAGAATGGCAAAATAGAGGTTGACACATTGGATGAAAATGAAGCAAATGAGCTTTTTATCCTTCATTCATGTGGGCCCGTAGGTTTTTTACCAGTTGAATTTCGTGATATAGGAGGAAGAATAGTGGAAGCTTGCAATGGCTTGCCTTTAAGCCTAGGAGTATTGGGTGCATTTTTGCGGGACAAAAGGAGGTTGCGAAGTTGGGAGCGAGCATTACGAAGAATGAAAAGGGGAAGATGTTTGGATGGTAATGAAGAATTTGAAGACATGAAGCTTTGGACCACATTGAAGATAAGCTTTGATGGATTGGGAATGAGTGAAAGAAATATGTTTTTGGACATAGCATGCTTCTTTTGCAAGGACATGTGGCCTGAAGGCATGTCAATACGTAGAGCCTTGCACGTGTGGACCATGAATGATATCCCCCCAATAAAATCATTCAATATGTTGATAGAGCGGTCATTGGTAAATGTTGACAGATATGGACACATAGAAATGCACGACCAACTTCGTGACATGGGACGAATGATTGTGGAAAGGGATGAAGAATACTTGGGCACTCGAGTTTGGGGCGTTGACTTCATTCCTTCGACTCAATCTACAAGCAAGGTGCGAATTGTAATGAACGATTTGTATGACAAAGTTTGTTCCATGTTGTCTTTGTAAAGTCTATACAAACAAAACGTGTGATTTGATTTGGATTTTATTGGACCATTAGTTTCATGTTTATGACGGACAAGATGTTTATAATCAATTTAGATTCTTGTATAGTCTTTGCAATGATTCTCTTTATTCCATCTTTTTGCAAAATAATATATGATTCTATTGATACTCTATTTGTGTTGATATAATTTTTACATCTTGCAAAGCAGGGCACCAAGAAAGTTGAAGGTATATTGTACAAAAGATCGCAGTGCCATTCACAAGGTCGGAATTATTGTTTAGACTTGGATCTGAGCAATCTTCGACTATTGACAATTCATGATCATAGGAACAATAAATCAACCGACTTCCAATTATTCAAAATTCCTCTTTCACACGATCAAGAACATTTAAGTCAATTGCAGGCCATATTTCTAAATGGTAACTTTCAACAATTGCCTAAGCAACTGTGGGAAATGCATTCATTGAAAAGCTTTGATATAGAAGGATTGAAAATGCTCAAAGCATTACCTGAGGGACTTGGAAACCTCACTTTTTTGACGGAGCTTAATTTGCGCGGTTGTTCAAGCTTGACAACATTACCCAAGGGACTTGGAAACCTCATTTATTTGACGGAGCTTAATTTGTGCAATTGTTCAAGCTTGACAACATTACCCGAGGGACTTGGAAACCTCATTTCTTTGACGGAGCTGAATTTGTGCAATTGTTCAAGCTTGACAACCTTACCCGAGGGACTTGGAAGCCTCGCTTCTTTGACGGAGCTTAAATTGGAGGGATGCTCAAGGTTGACAACATTACCCGAGGGACTTGGAAACCTCACTTCTTTGATGGAGCTTCATTTGTCGCAATGTTGGAATCTGACAACCTTACCTGAGGGATTTGGAAACCTCACTTCTTTGACAAAGCTTCATTTGTCGCAATGTTGGAATTTGACAACATTACCCGAAGGACTTGGAAACCTCACTTCTTTGACGGAGCTTAATTTGCGGGGATGTTCAAGCTTGACAACATTACCAGACGGACTTGGAAACCTCACTTCTTTAAGGGAGCTTAATTTGCGCAATTGTTTAAGCTTGACAACATTACCCGAGGGACTTGGATACCTCATTTCTTTGACGGAGCTAAAATTGGAGGGATGTTCAAGGTTGACAACCTTACCTGAGGGACTTGGAAACCTCACTTCTTTGACTGAGCTTAAATTGGAGGGATGCTCAAGGTTGACAACCTTATCCGAAGGACTTGGAAACCTCATTTCTTTGACGGACCTTAAATTGGAGGCATGCTCAAGGTTGACAACATTACCTGAGGGACTTGGAAACCTCACTTCTTTGATGGAGCTTCATTTGTATAATTGTTTAAGTTTGACAACATTACCCGAGGGATTTGGAAACCTTATTTCTTTGACAAAGTTCGATTTGCTCAATTGTTCAAGCTTGACAACATTACCACATGGATTTGGCAACCTGACTTCTTTGAGGAAGCTTGATTTGTTAGGTTGTTCAAGCTTGACAAAGTTGCCGGAGGGACTTGGGAACCTCACTTCTTTGACGGAGCTTCATTTGTCGCAATGTTGGAATTTGACAACTTTACCCGGAGGACTTGGAAACCTCACTTCTTTGACGGAGTTTCATTTGTCGCAATGTTGGAATTTGACAAAATTACCCGAGGGACTTGGAAACCTCACTTCTTTGACGGAGCTTAAGTTACCGGGATGTTCAAGCTTGACAAGCTTACCAGAGGGAATTGGAAACCTCGCTTCTTTGACGGAGCTTAATTTGCGCAATTGTTCAAGCTTGACAACATTACCAGAGGGACTTGGAAACCTCACTTCTTTGACGCAACTTAAATTGGAGGGATGCTCAAGGTTAACAACCTTACCCAAGGGACTTGGAAACCTCACTTCTTTGAAGGGGTTTAAATTGGAGGGATGCTCAAGGTTCACAACCTTGTCCGAGGGACTTGGAAACCTCACTTCTTCGAGGGAACTTCATTTCTCGCAATGTTCGAATTTGACAACCTTACCCGAGGGACTTGGAACCTCACTTCTTTGACAAAGCTTACTTTGTCGCAATGTTGGAATTTGACAAGCTTATCCGAGGGGCTTGGAAACCTCATTTCTTTGACGGAGTTTCATTGGCATGATTGTTCAAGTTTGGCAGCATTATCCAAGTGATTTCAAAACCTCACTTCTTTGATGGAGTTTAAGTTGCGGGGCTGCTCAAACTTGACAACATTACTTGAGGGACTTGGAAACTTCACTTCTTTGACAAACCTTAAATTGGAGGGATGCTCAAGGTTGACAACAATACCCGAGGGATTTGGAAACCTCACTTCTTTGATGGAGCTTAAGTTGCAGGGATGTTCAAGCTTAACAAGATTACACGATGGACCTGGAAACCTCACTTCGTTGACGGAACTTAAATTGCAGGGATGCTTAAGGTTGACAAACTTACATGAAGGACCTGGAAACCTCACTTCGTTGACGGAGCTTAAATTGCAAGGATGCTTAAGGTTGACAAACTTACATGAAGGACCTCGAAACCTCACTTCGTTGATGGAGCTTAAATTGCAGGGATGCTCAAGGTTGACAACCTTACTTGAAGGACTTGGAAACTTCAACTCTTTGACGGAGCTTAAATTGGAAGGCTGCTCAAGGTTGACAACATTACCCAATGGACTTGAAACCTCATTTCTTTGACGGAGCTGTAGTTGTAGGGATGTTCAAGCTTGATAAGATTACCCGAGGGACCTCAAAACCTGACTTCATTGACGGAGCTTAAATTGGAGGGATGTTCAAGGTTGACAACCTTATCGGAGGGACTTGAAAGCCTCAATTCTTTGCGGCATCTTAAATTGTAGGGATGCTCAAGCTTGACAAGCTTATCCAAGGGACTTGGAAACCTCACTTCTTTGACCAAGCTTAAATTGGAGGGATGGTCAAGGTTGACAAGCTTACTTGAGGGGCTTGGAAACCTCAGTTCTTCGACATAGCTTAAATTGCACGATTCTTCAAGGTTGACAATCTTACCCGAGGGACTTGGAAACCTCACTTCTTTGACGGAGCTTAAATTGGAGGGATGTTCAAAGTGGACAACATTACCTAAGGGACTTGAAAAACTCACTTCTTTGACGGAGCTTAAATTGGAGGTATGCTCAAAGTGGAGAACATTACCCGAGGGATTTGGAAACAACACTTCTTTGACGGAGTTTAAATTGAAGGGATGAACAAGGTTCACAACCTTATCCGAGAGATTTGGAAACTTACCCAAGGGACATTACCGAAGGGACTTGGGAACCTCACTTCTTTGATGAAGCTTAAATTGGAAGGATGCGCAAGGTGGACAACATCACCCGAGGGACTTGAAAATCTCACTTCTTTGATGGAGCTAAAATTGGAGGGATGCTCAAGGTTGACAAGATTACTTGAGGGACTTGGAAACCTCATTTCTTTGACGGAGCTTAAATTGGAGGGATGCTCAAGGTTGACAAACTTACTCGAGGGACTTGACAACCTCATTTCTTTGATGGAGCTTAAATTGGAGGGATGCTCAAGGTTGACAAGCTTACTCGAGGGACTTGACAACCTCATTTCTTTGACAGAGCTTAAATTGGAGGGATGCTCAAGGTGGACAACATTATCCAAGGGACTTGGAAATCTCACTTCTTTGACGGAGCTAAAATTCGAAGGATGCTCAAGGTTGAAAACCTTACCTGTGGGACTTGGAAACCTCACTTCTTTGATAGGGCTTAAATTGGAGGGATGCTGAAGGTTGACAACCTTATCCAAGGGACTTGGAAACCTCACTTCTTTGACAAAGCTTAAATTGGAGGAATGCTCAAGGTTGACAATATTACCCGAGGGACTTGGAAACCTCACTTCTTTGACTGAGCTCAAATTGGAGGGATGGTCGAGGTTGGCAAGCTTACCCGAGGGACATGGAAACCTCATTTCTTTGATGGAGGTTAAATTGGAGGGATGCTTAAGCTTGACAACCTTACCCAAGGGACTTGAAAACCTTACTTCTTTGATGGAGCTTCATTTGCGTGATTGTTCAAGCTTGACAACTTTATCCGAGGGACTTGGAAATGTCACTTTTTTCTGGGAACTTCATTTGCGTGATTGTTCAAGCTTGACAACATTATCCAAGGGACTTGGAAACTTCTCTTCTTTGACGGAGCTTCATTTGCGCAATTGTTCAAGCTTGATAACATTATCCGAGGGACTTGGGAATCCTCACTTCTTTGACGAATCTTGATATGTGGGTTTGTTCATGCTTGACAACGTGATTTGAATGACTTGCAAATCTTACTTCTCTACTAGAATTTGATTGGTCAAAATATTCAAGCTTGACAACAATATTGGAAGGATTTGGAAATCTAATTTGCTATTGAAACAAAAATCACGTCTTTGTTTAATACTTCCTTCACTTCTTTGATGTCCTTGTAGAGTTCAACTACCTTCACTTGTTCCTAGGGTTGACCGTATCGTAGTGACCTAAAGCGTCGTCCGGATTAAGATAACTAAACTACTTAATCTCCTTGTTGTTTGTTGGTTTATATCTTTGTTGTTTTCTTTGTTGTGTAGGTAGGTGTCTTCATTCTTTTTCTAAAAGCTCCTCTACCTTGTATCCATCATTATTGACTTTTAAGTATAACTTAAAAGTCCTCTTTTGTTGTAATGAACTTCTTTTCTTGATGATATCTCTTCAAGTAGTTTTGTTCGAACAAGTGTTGTTTCTAATCTATCAACTTATTTGTTTGTAACTTTCTTCTTGTGTTGAACTTCTTCATGTGCCGCCCTTCTAAGTATCTTAAGTAACCAAGTTGCCAAATAACAAGTTTCCTCTCGGTGACAACTATCTAAGTATCCAAGTAATTATGTGACCAAGTAACTAAGTAGCTTTTCTCCTTGGTGGCAACTAGCTAAGCATCCAAGTAACAAGTTAACTCTTCTTCTAATTAGTAAGTGACAAGTAACAAGTCTCCTCTTCTCTTCTGAATATCTCAAGTTGCACGCTCGGGGAGTTCACTGCGATAATATTAGAAAACAACGTGCGGGAAAATATAGGGTAATTTATATTCACAAAAGGAAAAACTTAGAATTTTCTTAGAAATAATATAGGTGAGTATGTATGATAAAATTTGTATTATAAATAATATAGGCTTGATACAAATAACGCATATTTTTAAAATATTTGTAAAAATATACCGTAGGATTTAAGGATCCTAGGTTTTTTTGAAATAGGGTGTCCTTTGTGTTCAAAGGTGGGAAGTTTTTGGATGAAAAACTATGTCGATTCAGTTGAAAAAATGGGATGAAAGATTGATGAGGGCTGTCGTACGAATTTTTTGATTTTTGAAGTCTAAATGTCTTTCAAGTGTGAATGGCCACTTCATGAACTAGAAAAGATGAAACTTTGTGGTGAGAAATGGCTATTGTCTTGTGGTATGTGAAACTAAGCCATGTGAAGTCTATGGTCTGGTTTGAAGAGGCAAAGACGGTTATAACTAATTTTTGTGGAAGAAGAGAAGGGAAGAGAGAGGCCATTCATTATGTATGACTCGTAGGTGAGAGGCCGAGAGCTGAAGAGAGTTTTTGTTGAACCTTCTGATTTTTATGTGAATTTTTGTGCGAATATACCTTTGAATATAATAGTTTTGTTATAGCACATGTGTGGGATGCACATATGCTCAAGACTATTGTCTGTTGTGGTTATTGTTGTCGCGGTTGTTGTTGTGATAATTATTGTAGTTTCAGGGAGATTTTATTGGAATTGTACTTAAACCATTGTTTGATTTCGGAACAAAGTGCGAGGACCAGATTGCTTATGCCTTAATCAGTTTTGGTTCTCGAGTATTAAGTGTATGTTGTAATCTGGAGTTATTTGATGACCGCGTCAGCCTTCATATTCCGTATCAGTTGCTGCTTACTTTCACAGCAAGTCGATTGTCTGAGATGGCACCTACTGGTATTGATGAGTCTATTGTCTCAGTTCGGCATCTGTGTGAGGTAATTTCGTAGGGATTGATTATCTAAACGAATTACCTGGTTATATAACGGGCAGGAAATCCCGGGGAAATTATCTGTTTCAGTAAAAAGTCGCAGTCTACTGTAATGCGAATTTGTACGTCTGTCAAGATGAATTCTTATCATTTTGGGGATATGAGCAACCTGTAAGCAATTACTGTCTTCAATTATTTGAAGTCTTTCATGCCCGTATAAAAGTTAATCCTTGTTCGGATCCAACTTAGCCTGATATTAAAGATTGTGTGGCTAATTTGCTGAGTACGTCGATAGTCTGTGATTATGAAGAACCCCGTAATTTTAGGGCAAGGGTACTGATATTTCTTTCGAGAGAATTATGAACCCTGAGTGAAGTACATGCAGCAAATTAATTTAATTAAAGTTCAGAACTAGTTCTCTTAAATTAAAAGTCTCATTTTAGGCCATGGTCTCAAGAGTCTCATCTTAGAGCCTAATTGAATATATTTGTGTTGTAATCTCATACTGCATGGTTTAATCGTCTGAGAGTGTATTCAGTCGAGACTATGGTCTGATCCATATTGAATTACCGTTAATACTGCAAATTAAGTGATCCGAGAATGTGCAAGGTCCTTATTACTGTGCGTGGCCGATGGGATTAATCTAATAATTTTAGCGTAGATAATTACTAAATATGATTTCTTCAGGGAGTGGTTGTTGTGGGACGTGCAATCTCGTAATCAAAGTTGAATGATAAGATTGAATTGTTTAACGTATCACCCACATATTTGCTGGTATGACATAATACAGAGGCTATCGTCCTTTCATAGATGCACTTACACATTTCTAAACTGCCTTTAAGATTAATTGCGCCCTGAGTCAATTGACTTTAATAAGATTTCATTCTCCAAATCAGTTTAAGCAAAGAGAGTATTGTCGTTGTAATATGTGGAAGTCTTAATGAATTGTGGAACCGGATTCCCGACCACAATTAAATTGAGTAAGGTACAAGACTATTGTCTTCCATGTGTAAATGGAGAAACTGTTCCGATCTTTCGATGGAAGTCAAAGTGACATCGTGTTAAGACCATTGTCTACGGAAGATTACCCAGAGGCGGAGGAGACAAGAACGTGCTGACTGTTATATCGGTAACCCTTGTCGTGAATTGCAACCTTAAGGTTATTAAGGCTAATTTGGAATTTTAACAATTTCAATAATGGAATCGTTTAACCTTCATTGCAATAATTAAATGGAATTGTGAATTGAATACTTTGGCATCTAATGATATTGAATAGGAATCTTAACTAAATGGAATGAGTTCATGAGTGATGTGAGAATATGTTAACGTGCATACGTGGTTTTGGACTCATTGCCTTGAGGAAAGAGGTTGAGATTGAGTTTGGCCGATACCAGGTAAAAGACAATTGTCGGACTGCCTAATTAAACTCGAATCTAACCAAAGAAGACTGTTTATCCTGAAAGGATTACCGCACTGACTTTTCAAGTTACATTAAATGAAATTAATGAAGGAAAGACAATTGACTATTCCGAGGTGCCCTTGGCCTCGGTAAAGAGACAAAAATGGGTCACTATTGCAAGATTATTGACTATGGCTGTGCCTATGCTTGTGCACCGCACTTGGTCCTATTAAAATGAACTCACTGCCAGTCTATTGCCTGGGAAAGTAGTGTGAGGTGTGAGACTGTCACATTTGCATGTACTGACATGGAGTGGTTTTTAGAAGTTTTTATCCCTTACCCATGAGCCAATTGTCAGTCCTTATCCTAATTGAAGTGAATTAACCTTGTGTTTTCCCTAATAAGTCTTATCTAAGACACCTAGATGTTACATGAATCACCTTTTGAGTCTTCCCTGATTGTTTCCCTGGGTTTGTTTGTTAACCAGAAAACTAACTACAAGGGCAGATGACGGATTAGGGTTTAGGAAAAATTGGGGGAGAACGTTGCTGGAGGATTAGGTTTTGAGAGTTTTTTTTCACCATTCTGAGAGGTGGGGTTTGCGGTTAAGTGTTGGCGAGAGTTTTTTCTTCAACGCTGTTGATTTTATGAGAGGTGGGGTTTGCAGGCGGCCTGTGCATGTCATTCTCTCTTTGCTTTGAGTGGAGGTCGAATTTTCATAACGACCACACAAGTCCAGCTTTGGAACTCGTGCTTGCATGTAAGTCCCATGTCACTCCCAAGTCATGAGTCCAGACCGTCGGTTGCCATCCGTTTAGGGTTCCCAAAGCTTTCTTCACGGCTGATCAGCAGAGCTTTCTTCTCACATTATTTTTTAGAGGGATTTGGAGTTGATCTACATGGCTGTATGATATTTTTGGAGAATTTTGTTAGAGTTATCCGTCAACTCAGAATGTCGTGCCTGCCATGGTGCATGATCGATCTCCGTGAACATCTGGTTGCTTAATGCCCTTACAGACATAGGGAATAAACCTAAACCCTAAACGATGCCCATCTGGTTGCTTAAAGCCCATCTGGTTGCTTTTTCTTCTTCTCACTATGGCAAATACAGGCCTTTTTGACTGGGGTTTTCGACTAAAAATGGTATAGAACTAGGTACTTGACTAGGACTACTGTAATGGCAAAGTGAGTCAAATGCTTGTCAGGTCGGACCAGTCGCTTGCAACAAGTTGACTATGGTTTATTCTAAGGGCATTTCGTTCCCTATGCACGTTCCCAATGACCTTTTGGGACCTCGATTGGCACCGCACTTGGGACCTCGTGTGTCTTGACTACATATAGTCAAGTATTGTTAACTACCAGTAGTAAACATGTAGTGCCCACTCTAGTAAAGATAGTTACAATATCTTGACTATACCTAGTAAAAACTTAGTCATGTCAATAATTATGTCGCTTCACTAAGTCTAGTCATAATGATTTGTGTATAATCCAAAAAAAACATAGTCATCTTTGCTACAACGTGTTACTATATTTAGTCACAATGGTGTGACTAGGATTAATCAAGGGATTGTTCATGGTGGACAATCCAGGGTTAACCTTGACTAAAACTAGTCACACAATTGGCATTCAGTTGGCCTCAATGATTGTCTTCTTCACTACTTGCAATCGTTTTAGTAATTGTTGTCAATTGGAAACTACTACACATAGTCAACTCTCCCCATTCACTTTAGTCTTGCATTCCAGATTCGTGACTGACTCTAGTCAGCCCATGTGAATTGTTCTGGTCTTCATTTTTAATATTGCTATCACAAGTAGTCAAATTAATACGACTAGTGATAGAGATAGATGCATATCCATGTATGTGCAATATGTACTACTTGTGGTAACAAGCTCAGCTGCACATCCATTCAACCATTCCATAGAAACGAATACTGGTGGCAATCTGTACACTGGTTAAAAAAGTAGTTTATATTGAAAATAAACATTGCCCTAAAGCATGGAAATGGGCAGGCTGGAGACTTTAGGTTTGCACTACTGAACAGGGATTGAGTAAAGGGGAAGAGGAAAACGCACCTGGATAGGAGTTTGATCCAACAGGTCCGTCGGAGATGGTGCTCTCCGTGACCTCGTGATCCTCGAAACCTCCACCCCCTGTTGTGATACGCCCAAACGACCAGCTCCTTTATTTTCGGGCTGCCTGACTTTCTCCGCCTTCGGTACTCCGACCTCAGATGCAAGCGCATGTAACCCTAACTCCTCAATCTTCTTCTTGTTCCTCTCTATCCTCTTCAAGCGAGCAGCCTCGTATGCTGTTAGAGGAACCTGCGGTCGACTGTTAACTTAGCAGTCGACTACAATGGTCGACTGCTAATGTAGCAGTCGACTAAGTGGTCGACTGCTATATAGGCAGTCGACCACTTAATCGACTGCTAACTTAGCAGTCGACTACAATGGTCGACTGCTAATGTAGCAGTCGACTAAGTGGTCGACTGCTATATAGGCAGTCGACCACTTAATCGACTGCTAACTTAGCAGTCGACCATTGTAGTCGACTGCTAATGTAGCAGTCGACTAAGTGGTCGACTGCTAACTTAGCAGTCGACTACAATGGTCGACTGCAAATATAGCAGTCGACCATGGTAGTCGACTGCCAATGTAGCAGTCGACTACCACCGTAAACTGCTATATAGGCAGTCGATTACCATGGTCGACTGCCATATAGGCAGTCGATTACCTTGGTCGACTGCCAATGTAGCAGTCGACTACCACCGTCGACTGCCTGTATAGCAGTCGACCATGGTAGTCGACTGCCAATGTAGCAGTCGACTATCTTCGTCGACGGCCAACATAGCAGTCGACCATGGTAGTCGACTGCTACATTGGCAGTCGACCATGGTTGGTAGTCGACTGCTATGTTGCCGTCGACGAAGATAGTCGACTGCAGTTGTAGCAGTCGACCATTGCCGTCGACTGATACTATTAACAGACAAATGCAGTCAACATCATATGTTTGTT
This sequence comes from Polytrichum formosum, assembly GCA_964035585.1. Lineage (NCBI taxonomy): Eukaryota > Viridiplantae > Streptophyta > Polytrichopsida > Polytrichales > Polytrichaceae > Polytrichum > Polytrichum formosum. The sequence continues at coordinate 22,604,503 of OZ037935.1, read as the reverse complement.
GGGTTAAATTTTAATGCTTTGGGTATAGTGGAATATGGATGGATGGAAGTAGTTTAGGAAAAATGTGATTAAAGCCAACAATGATATGTAGAAGAAAAAAAACCGCGTTGTATTAAAACAAGTATATCGTAAAGATATAAAAAATATACAAGGTTGTCCATATCAATGATACACGCATACTACCTTAACCCCTACGATGTTGCCTAAAGAACTAAACAGACTAAACACTATCCTTAACCTCAGTTCTCCAGCAGTCTTTCGGCTCATCCCATCCCACAAACGGCATCTGCATCCGTAGTTTGGCGATGGTCAATGAAATGCGGTTGGACACGTTCTCGCATGTCAATGCACTCAAAATGACATCCCAAATTTTCCTTCCTTCATTGGCAAAGAGAATTCGGTCATCACCATCGTTGCAAAGTTGTCGAGCAATCATGCCGACCGCATAACACTCAGCCTCCGCGGTGTAATATACATCGAGATCATGGTGTCTCCTGTTTTGGATGTAAAACAGTTCCGGCGCCACCCAAAACTTCTCCTTCCTCAATTTTTCCTTCGCTTCTACGGTTTCCGCATGCCATAGCGATAGGACATCCTCACCCGAATGCGTTGCACATCCCCAATCGTACACCCCAATCTTGAGGCTCCCGTCCGATTCCCAATGCAACATAATGTTGTCAATGGATAGATCGTTGTGTTGCACATTTGCAGCGTGCAAAGCCTCCATGATCTATAACAATGCCCAAGCCAACTTTACCCTCTTCGCCCGGAACTTTTGGACTTGGTCATAGAGTTGCCATTCGGTTGCGTCCATTGTCAAAATGTTGGCATTTGGGCGGTGGGCTCTATCCCGAATGAACATCTCTCGTAGAGTGCCCCCGTTCCACCATAGTGTATAGCCCGCATTGGACACACTGTTGATTAACCAAAACTTGATGAAACCTGGATGCGTGCTCTTTAAAACGCATGCCTCCGCACTTACTTGGATACGAGCTTTTTGCCTATCCAACGTCTTTGGGGTCTTTTCAGCCCACGTAATCTCCGGTGGGAGACGATCGTCGCCCTCGATCCTCACCTTCCTCACCTCCCCGTAACCCCCCACCTTCTTTATGCTCTTCAAACTCACGACATTTGCCGTATCGGGAATCCACAATAGTTGGCATGGGCCCGACACCCTTAGCCACTTCTCCAATTTCTCCGCCTTCCAAGGAATTATTTTGGAGGCCGTCTTGGACAATCCTTTGGCCACGGGATCCCACCACAAAAATATTTCCCGGATTCTTACAGCTCGAGGGCTCAACACCTCGCCTGTTTCGCCCTCCGGGAACATGTTCTCAACCAATTGCTTGAGGTTGAAAATACCATTTTGGGCCTTATTCTTCACCCATGAATCGAACCCCGCAAGATTCCTATCACCGCTAAACTCGGGGCCATCCACTTCCTGTCGAATAGCAACCTCCATGTCCCTTTTAATTATCTCAACCCTTTTGTGTTTCGGCTGCTCCAAAAAACGGAATTTGATGCCGGCCTCCCCATTCCTCAAATACCAGTCAACTATGGTTTGGTGGATCTTTGCCGTTATCGCATCCGAGAATTTTACCCTTGGTTTCCCGCTCCTACTCGACGACCCTGAGGCCGCGGAAGCCCCTCCTTGGCTGCTCGTAGGGGCACCGGCATTTGGGCGGACGGGAACGGTAGTATCTGAACGGGGGGTAATATTGGCTCCCGTTCCAGAAGCACTTCCTGATCCCACATCGGAATGCCGTTGCCGCTTAGGGGGCCGTTTGTGCACCCTGCCGGGTGCATCCGGCTCGTCCTCCGGCATCCTCCAACTTCGATCCTCCATCGTGTTTAAAAACACGCTATTATTGTATTCACAAACACAACTCAAATGTGTTCACAAACACGGCCGTATTCAAACCGCTCCACCGCAAAAAATCGGATCCAAAATTGGCAAGAGTTTGCACCCTAAACCAATCTTCCAACCGCCCCCTAGGCCCTCTCAAAACATTAGGCAAAGGATGCTAGGCATGCTTAGTCCCAATGTCCCGCTAGAGGAGGGGTGGTTGAAAAATGATGTCAATGAGGCCTCCCCACTTATATATATAGGTTGGGTGGGCCTCACACCGACGGTACGACCGGACGCCGCGCCCCTGGATCCTGACCGTTGGACCGTGCATCATCCAACGGCCAGGATGGATGCGACGATTGGTCGACTGCTATACGGCAGTCGACCATCCAGTCGACTGCCATATAGCAGTCGACTCTGGATATGGCAGTCGACAATTAGCAGTCGACCGCGGCGTCGACTGCTATGTGGTAGTCGACGTGTGGGCCGACTGCATTTAGCAGTCGACTGCGGGGGTCGACTGCCATGTCGACTGCTAGTTTGCAGTCGACCCTGGAAGTCGACTGCCACGTCGACTGCCAAGCAGCAGTCGACCCCCGATGTCGACTGCGAGTGGCAGTCGACCCTGGAATTCGACTGCCACGTCGACTGCCAAGCAGCAGTCGACCCCCGATGTCGACTGCGAGTGGCAGTCGACGTGGCGGTCGACCGCCATGTCGACTGCTAGTTTGCAGTCGACCCTGGAATTCGACTGCCACGTCGACTGCCAAGCAGCAGTCGACCCCCTATGTCGACTGCGAATGGCAGTCGACGTGGCAGTCGACCGCCATGTCGACTGCTAGTTTGCAGTCGACCCTGGAATTCGACTGCCACGTCGACTGCCAAGCAGCAGTCGACCCCCGAAGTCCGCTGCGAATGGCAGACATTGGACCTCCCCCCCTCCAAACATAAACAATTGCTTTTGCAATGGATCCTATAGCAGATTACTCTAAACACTTTTAATATCATAGCATCTTTTATATTTAGTGCACGTTCAAGCGTCGGGACTATAAAGGGTTCACCGCTCATTAGCATTCATCATTCCCCCTCGCTCTAGTTGGCCTTGATTGCCTTTTGGCATTCGTTGCAAGTGGAGAGAGGTAGTAGGTTATATTGGGATGGGCACGCGAAACGAATGGAAGCCTTGGTTTGTGCCCAAGGAGTGGACTCCAACGTCCAAGAAGGTCGAATGCAAATTTTACGCGTTGGAATTAGTTTATAGGAAGGACCGCATGGTTGCCCATTTGGGATACCAAAAAAATTGACGGCAAAATGCGGGGGGTGGCATTGTGTCAACGTCAAGGGCCGATTGTAAAGTCTTTATTTTCGAGGTGCGGCGGATCGTGGCCGCCAATTCCGGATGACTTTGTGGACGAGTGCGTTGAGGACGGGGGAGAAGCTGTGGTCGGGTCCCAACAACAAGCGTCATGCGGTGCATTGTCGAACGCGAACGGAAGCCAAACCGCTCCACCATCGCCCGCACCGTCAGTGGTAAGGGAGTTGGTGTCCGGGACGACTCCCGAACCCCACCGACGTTCCCAACGGCAAATGGGACTAAAAGAAGGGTTGCAAAATTCAACAAAACGAGACTTGGATACAAAATGGTCGCAAGCCTTTTATGAGGCTAATATCCCCATTAGTATTGTCCGCCATCCCGCGTTCATCCAGGCCGTTAAGGCAACCGCCGAGGCTAGAATTATGTACAAACCCCCAACATACCATGCAATGCGCAAGAGTTTACTTGACGATGCACGGTTCAATACACAAAAAATCGTGGAGTTGAAGACAACATCATCCATCCACAAATATGGGTGCACTATTTGTATTAGCATCTGATCATTTCCCTATATTTGTTAAGGGAGCTAGTCGGAACAGGATATCAAATCTCTTTCTCAATCTTAAGTGGAGCCTTGTTCTTTGCTTACAGGTACATAGCGAGCGGGAGATGAAATGTGTCATGGGTTTGCCAAATGTTCAGCTCATAGGCATCAACAATCGCAGTTTAGGTACATCGATCTGACTTTCATGTATAAATTTTTGTATGAAATTCTAGTGAATATATATATATATATATATATAATTTTCTGTAACTGCACAATAATTTGGCATATACATTAACAGTATGATATTGGTGGAATAGAAGGTGGTTTGTGAGTCTTTCTTAAATAGTTGAACATATATATTAAGAACTGATTTTCAGCTGTCATTTACCGCTTCATGACCCAAAGTTCAACTCTTGAAGGCGTGTGATAGTAAGAGCTGGAGAGTTGCATGCATGAAATTTATGTAGCAATAAATTATCTGCTTGGAGTAATTTGACATGTGAGATGTAGCCTCCATTTCTTGATTCACCACATTCTCTATCTTCAATGTCTTGAGGTTTTGAGGCTGGAGAGTCTTGCAGGAATATTGGTTGGTGGAGCATGTTTTTGTTGGGAAGAGTGGAGCCAGCCCGGAAATTATGATGTTAAAGACTTATCTGGACAAATTAAAAATTCTTAACTGTCTGTATTCTTTGTTACTAGTTAATTATGGTTGTTCTGTGGATGCCTATGTTGCGGATTATGTTGGAGAATCTTATATCATGCTCCTATGACTAGCTTGTGTTATTGACTGTGAACTTACTATCAGAATGTCCTCCTCAACACCAACTGTATCTCAATGGTGTGCGATCTCGCCTCATAATAGAATGTCTAATGAATATACAGAGCCCCTCCTTGAATTCTAAATTTAGATCGACTTATAATGGATGGTTGTGATTGTAGATGACTTTTGAATTGAGATTTTGATCCTCTACAACATGATCATGTGGTTCTAAGGCTCTCAAGAGAGAGAGAGACGACTGAATTGGAGTGTGACAGATGGACAAGAATTCAAGAGATGAACTCTTGCACCTACAACTCTGGGACCTAGAGGAGAAGGAGGCAAATGGACTGCACCTCTCATCATATCCCTGTCCATGTAAGAAGTGCATGGGTGGGACGGTTCTATCAAGAGAAACCATTCGCAAGCATTTGAGGCATTACAAACGCGACCCACAGTTCCAAACATCAATACTGGTATTTGTTGGTATTTCTAAAACTTGACTGAAATAATGTGCGTTGTTGACTAGCCATAGTCACATATGTTAATGTTGTGACTACGGGTAGTCATAGTGGTAGATATGTGGGAGTACAAGCCGCGAAAGCCATTGAAACCATATTGCCTTGACCATTGCGGGATAGCACAACTTTCCCTGAATATGTCAAACCTCCATTTACCCCGACACCCTGAATTATAACAGTCTACGAATACATGTAGTAAACTTGTGAATAGAAAGTGTCCAGAGCAGGGGCCAGTAATCCCAATGACCTCTGGGATTACGATGGGTAATTTTGTTCATCTTGTCAACTGTATGTCTCAAGGCATCAGTGCTCTGCAGTTCTTCCTCGTGAATAATTTTTTTACTCATGATTGTCCTCCTTGGAAGTCTCATGGCGGCCTCTCGAACAAGCAGATTTGCATGACGAAGCGAGCCTGTGTGTGAATGAAAGTGGGTCCTGATCACTCAAGAGTTGTTAAGCATGATCAATCATAGTCAATTGAAACTTGTCCCTGATTATCTTTTATGAGTGATAACGATCAAAGTTGTTGCTATGTGGTATGTAGAGGATCAGTGCCCGGACTCAAATTTTGGTCAAGAATTAGGAGGTTGACACCAATTCTAATTAGCCCACTTCCCACCCATTTCACCTAGTATATTAAATACATGATTATTTTGAGATGCTTAGCAAATTATCTCTTTGAGTATGAAGTCTTCCCAATCACCCCGAACTCCTGAATTGGAGCAGTCTACAAATACATCTTGTAAACTTGTGAATGCCATAGTCATAAACTATAAAAATACTTGACTACATATAGTAAACAAGTGTATATCCCATATTCATGTTAGTAATTGACTACATGAAGTAAATGTGCGTACACGTAAATTGAATTGAAATGTGTGGTCTTTTGTGACAGAGTAGTTGTTAATAGGTCTAGCTTATGGTAGAAGTCGGTACTAACCTCACCGATTCTGTGGGACTATCTTGGGACGTGCATATGCAGTCTGGTCTTAGTGCCCAATCAAGTATAGTACTAGACTTTGAAGAGGTTCCTCCAAGCGCTTCGGATGCCAAACCCTCAGAAGGCAGCGACATATATCAGGATGCGAATGATGAAGGCGATTTTGAAGTGCAGCGGATGATAACAGAGTGTTTTGGCCGGTTTGAGAACGACATTGGTGATAGCCAGGAGGATGAAGTACTTGAAGATGAACGGGAGTTTATGGCCGATGAAGGAATGGATCTACAGGAAGAATCTTCCATACCACTGTACGAGGGAAGCAAAACAAGCCGAGTAGTTGCAGTCATTCTCCTTATGAATTGCTTTGCAGTATTCGGAGTATCCAATGCATGCGCTACAGAATTGCTGAAGTTGCTTTCGGAGCTACTTCCTGCGGCGAACACTCTCCCGAAGTCTTACTATGAAGCTCGCAAGTATCTAAGACAACTTGGATTATCATTTGTCTCTATACATGCCTGTGTGAATGGGTGTTGTTTATTCCGAAAGGAGCTGGAAGGCGCAATGAATTGTCCAAAGTGTGGACAATTGAGGTACAAATCGGAGTCAAGCAGGACACCAATGAAAGTTTTGCGCCATTTTCCACTTATACCACGGCTGCGAAGGATGTATCGGTGTACATCTCTAGCAAAATTAAATAAGTGGCATACCGAACGGAAGGATCGTGGTGGCAATGTGGAGTGTGTTCCGGACTCGAAGGCATGGAAACACATTGACTCCGTATATCCAGGGTTTGCGTTGGAAGAAAGGAACATACGACTAGGACTTGCTCTAGACGGTGTGAATCCGTTCTCAAACCAATCCCTAAGTCACTCCACTTGGCCAGTCGTGCTACTGAACTACAATCTGCCACCATGGTTGGTGACAAAGCGGTTTTTCTTAATGTTGGCCCTTCTCATTCCTGGGAAAGAGAGCATGACATCTGAAAACGTGGACGTGTACCTTGCTCCTTTGATTGAGGAATTGAAGCAACTTTGGGAAGGCATTGAGGCAGTAGACGCATCTGCGGAGAGGGTGAATAGGAAGTTCACGTTGAAGGCCATCCTCATGTGGTGCATCCATGACTTCCCGGCATATGGATTAGTGTCGGGGCAAGTTACAAAGGGGTACAAAGGGTGCACCGAATGCGGTCCTAGTGTAACAACCCGACGATCAGCTGCGTTAACGAAAAATGTATATTTAGGACATCGTCGGTTCTTGAACCGAACCCATCCATATCGAAGATTGCAGAGAGTTTTTGATGGATCACAAGAGACCCGTCCACCACCAAGACAGCTAAGTGGCCGTGACGTAGTCCGTTATGCGATGAGGAGAGGAAACTGGTTGGCTGACTCCCCACAAAACAGACCAGGAGGGGTTAACGATCCAGTACATGACACAGGCGTGAAGAGATTGTCTGCATTATTTGCACTTCCATATTGGCAGGTGAGTGTATAGATTTAAACTCTTTGTCAAACCCTGTGGACTTAATATAAGACTAGCAATAGTCAAAGGATAACTGAGAGCTTTGGAGATTGGTTTGGAGGACTACCGGCAGTCAAATTATAGTGACATCCATGCAAAGTTGACTACACTCAAATATGATTGACTACAGATAGTCAATGCCAATATAATAGTGTATAGGATATGATGACCAACAGTACAGATATAATTCCACTAATGTGAGCCATTGTGTGTATGCAGTCTCTTGCGATAAGGCATGTGCTTGATGCAATGCACTGTGAAAAGAACTTATGTGAGAACATCATGAAGACAATTTGGGGTTTAAAGGATAACCTCAAAGTACGGATGGATCTAGCGGAAGCAAACATAAGGCCTGAATTGCACGCAATTTCTGGTGGTGCTGAGGGAACGTTGTTGATACCAAGAGCTCCGTATATTCTATCAAGAGCAGAGAAGGTTGTGTTTACAAATATCATCCATGGATTGAAGACTCCTAGCAATTACGTGGGCCAATTGTCTCAAAGAATCACGGGTGATGGAGAGTTAAGAGGAATGAAGAGTCACGACTACCACATTCTAATGCAACAAATCTTGCCATTGTGCTTACGAACGCTCTTACCAAAGGATATCCGAACTGCCATTATTCGGATATGCCGAGTCTTTGCCCGTTTGTGCGTGAAGTCGGTGGACCCTTCAAGCATGATTGATTTGTTCAATGAGACAGCCGTGACTATGTGTATGTTGGAAAGGGTCTTCCCACCAGCATTCTTCGATGTCATGTCCCACTTGCCTATTCATTTGGTACAACAGTTAGACATTTGCGGACCAGTGCACACCCGGTGGATGTACCCAATGGAACGGTACCTGAAAACTCTGAAAGGATATGTGCGTCTTCGAAGCAATCCTGAAGGCTCTATGGCACAAGGCTACATCATGGATGAAGCAGTGGGGTTTTGTACTGAATATATGCAACATTGTTGTGAAAGTGAGCGTCGTGTGTGGGACGACAAAGAAGAACCTGCAATGAATAGCGAGGTCATGGAAGGAAATGGGCGGCATAGGTTGTTGCCAGACGAACTACGGTTTTGGATACATGAATTTGTGCTGAACAATGCGGAGCCGTTACAAGTTTACAGAGAGTAAATCCACGTACTTTGTGTTGTTGCTCTTGTGACTACATTGTTAACTAGTAATGATAGTCATAAGCATCCATAATGTGACTAAATGCAGTACTAGATATGCTTCATATGACTAAATGCAGTACTAGGTATGCTTCATATGACTAAATGGAGTCATCATAGCTATTTGGATGACTATTTTTAGTCATTGCATCATTAAGCTGTAATTACAGTGTCGTGGGAATTGAAGTAATTAACGACTATAAAATGTGAGTGTCTGGTGCAGACGGCACGCTACAGAAATGACCCGAAGGAAGAGGTCAAGGGAAGACATGCGACGTCAACAGCGGGGTAGGAGATTGGAGTACCCAAGCAACATGGAAGAGGAGGCCTTCACAACCTGGTTTCCTGTTGTAGTGCAAGATGAGATCAACCAAGGGACTGATGTATCCATGGACGTTCAAGCATTGCTAATGCCGCCCTCAAGGAACGCCAAGTCCTACAAGTCAATGTATGCATATGGCAACCACATAAGGGTTCGTAGCATAGAATCAAACATGAATACATGTGATAGTGGTGTGGCTGCGACCTTTTTGCAAGCATGTCGTGCGAGCAGCAGTTCTAAAAATGTACGGACAACAAATTTAGAATACATAGGATGGGTGGAAGAAATAATAGGGGTAGACTATGGAGAGTTTGAGTTGATAGTTTTGTATTGCACATGGGTGAGAGCCAACCTCCGGGGCGTCGGAGCAACAATGAAACGTGACGACTACGGCTTTACATTGATCAAATTCGATCGTGTCATACCGTATTCAGCAGACTCATTTGCATTTCCCCTCCATGTGCAACAAGTCTTTTTTGTGGACGATGTGGAGAATCCCGAATGGAAAGTTGTGCTCAGGAAAGAAGCTCGAGGTGCAAGAGTGGCGTCTACATCTGAGAGAAGACCCGAAACACTTAGTTTACATGTAGGCAGAGATGAAGACTACCGTGGATTGAGATTTACTATTTTAAACGAAGATGTGGAACCTGGCGCACCGGTGCTAGAAGGCTGCGCAGTACTTGAAGCTGAGGACGTTCATGCAGCACTACAAGAAAGAGAGGAAGAGCCAGATAACAATGAAGAGAGATTATAGTCTGGCCTTTTGAGACGTCGCCTGATGTAGTCAAATTGGACTAAAACTAGTCAAATTGGTCACCATGGTCGTACCCAATGAGTAAAATTTTGTTCCCGAAGTTCGCCCCCTCGAGGTCCTCTTATTTTTTACTACAACTTGACTGGGAATCTTCTTGGAATCTATTTTTACTAGTTGTAGTCATCATGTGACTAGTTAGTCGAGTTCGGTCAACTTGCTCTAGTAAAAAAAACCTGTATTTGGCATAGTGCAACAACCTCGCACCACCCTCTCCTCCCCACCTACCCGCAACAGCCCTTCCGCCATGCCTAGCTTGGACAGGTGCTGAGGAGCTCCGGAGCTGTCATGCAGCGTGTGGGAGGAAGAATGACGGAGAGAGGGTTCGGGATGGGGGGGTAGGTGGGGTTGGACGGACGGATGGACAGACGGCTAATGGAAGGACGACTAATGGACAGACGGAAGGTCGGGTCGGGCAGGAAGGCCAGGTCGGGCAGGCAGGACGGGTCGGGAAGGCAGGACGGGTCGGGGAAGGAGGACGGGTCGGGGGAGGGAGGACAGGACGGGCTGCCCGAGCCTGAACGCTGCCCGCGGGAGGCGTCCTAGAAACGCTCGTAGCACTAAATTACGGAGATCCCGAAACAACTTGCATTCTTCATGAATCCTTCTCATCTATCTTGGAAAATTATATCATGATTGTCAAACCAGATCTTCAATGCGAATCACCTTATTTTAACAGTTTATGGTATTTCTACCTTAAACCTGATGTTCACGGCTCTTTTACTATCATAAACTGGGACGCTAAAGGGGCTGCATTCCTCCCTGATCATGGAAAGTGAACATGCCGGGAGTATTACAAACCTCTGTGATTACTCTGTAACTTTGACAATAATAAATTCTAAGTGGAAATGGTGGTCTCAAAATAGACTCTAATCACAGTTGCAATGGAAAGGAATGCCTTGAAATTGGCAAGTTACGCTTTATCATGTAGTTGCAACCGTTAAGTAAAGACCCATCCTCCCCCCAACCGAGCCCGCATGCTTCATCTGGACTATCCTTTCTTGAAGAACCTGTTGTGAAATCAGAGGAAGCATGTGATGAATCTCGTCATCTCCAATTAATCACAGTCTGCATGGTAAACCCTCTGAATGTATAAGGGCACTGTGTAATCAACATTTTGCACCAAAACTTTGTTTGAAATTAGACAAGCAATGCGCCCATGCACTGGAAACGAGCGTCGGAATGTCTACAAAAGCCTCGTTATAGCATAGGGTATGTGGGTGTTATTTGGTACATTTTTCATGTTCACCAACTTCTACCGATCATGATTTACACAACAAACCTTATGTTGCATTAGCAAATCTGCGATGGAACTTATGCAAAAACCGCATTGAAAATTAGTCCTCTCCTGACTTAGTTATGGTTATCGGAAGTGCATGTTTGTTGATTTCTTAACTGGGATACATAGGTCCTCCCAGTTGTATTCACTAATGAGTGTAGATTAGTTATTCATATTTGAAGACGCAGTCCAATCTCTTTTAAACATGTGTCTTATGATGTTTGCTCTTTGATCCTCACCAAACCATATACCAATCAAATATAGGGGTCTAATTAAGAAAAACGAGCCAGTTAAGAACCATCTACCACCTTATGTCATACCTTGTGATCGACAGCTTGGTGAATTGAAGTAGAATTGCGGAGAGTGGCGTCCAAGGTCGATCGTTGTTTTGCATCCGTTTCGCAAGTAACTTATGTGAGCATTCATCTTTGAATCCAACACCAAAGTTTGTTTTGTAGTGGATGATGTTTTATCATGTCAAACTATTGTGAGCCCAATATGGTGCCCACATGAGGTTCTTATCTCAAAAATTCATTAAATCTTAACGTGGACATGATTCAATTACTCAAAAATATAAACAGAGTGAGGCTTCCACATTTAGATTAGAGTTAAGGTCGAAGACCGTAGTGGGTGTTGTGTTGGAATTGGGCTCAAAGGACTAGTTGGATTGTTAGTGGATGGTTAAGTTAGGGTTTGAGTTAACTAGGCTAGAGTTTTAGGTGGCAAATTAGTTAGAATCATGGCCTTTGTTGGTGTTAATTGTCCAGTTTAGGATGGAGGTGGGGTAGTTTAAGGTAGGGTGAGCCTTTTCAAGTGGATAGGACCTCAGGCATTTCGGGCCCAGAGGAGGGAACCAGGGGGGGCTCTCTCTCTTGTCGGAGGAAGCTAGGCTTCGGAAGGTTTTGAGAAGTCGAAGGCAGGCTTCGGAGGGTTTCCGATGCTGGATGTTGGTTCAGAGGTAGATTTCAGGGATTGAAACTAGATTCAGGCTTGGGGCAATGTGAAGTTTTTTTAGAAGCTGGATGCAGGCCTCGGAGGAATGCAGGCTCGGAGGCTGGGCGTAGACTTCGATGGGGGAAATTCAAAATTTGAAGTTAGATTCAGACTTAGGTGAAATGTGAAGGTTTAGAGGCTGGATGCCGACTTCAGAGGCATGATTTAAGGTTCTGAAGCAAGATCAAGTTTGGAAACAAGGTTTAAACTTCGGAGGCTGGATGCAGACCTCGGAGGCAGAGTTCAGGAATTGAAGCTAGATTCAGGCTCAGGTGAGAGGCGAAGGTGTTGGAAGCTGGATACAGGTTTCTGAGGCAGATTGAAGGTTATGAAGCAAGAGTTGAGGTGCCGAGGCTAGACTCAGACTTGAAGGTGAAATGCGAGGGTTTTGGAAGCTGGATGCAAGTTCGGATGTAGATTTCAAGGATTGAAGTTAGATTCAGGCTTGGGGGCAATGTGAAGGTTTTCGAAGCTGGAGGCAGGCTTCGGAGGGTTGCAGGCTTCGGAGGTTGGGTGCAAACTTCAGAGGTGGATTTCAGGAATTGAAGTTGGGATCCAGGCTGGATGTGAAGCCAAGGAGCCTCGGCAGCTGTAGAGAGCTATGTAGTTTCTGGTCCAAATTTGATTAGTTTCTTGGAGTCAAGGTTACTAGTGAGGTGGCTAGGTAGGGGTTGGAAGTAAGGAGTAGTACAGTTAGGTTAAATCTCAATTAACCTTGGATGTAAGGGGAAGGTCCTCTAAGAAGCCACGAATTAGAGTAGGTAAACGGAATGGCACACACACTGTGAAGGGGATTAGAATAGTCTTGAATAGGATATTAGTGCATTTGTGTGTAAAAACATCATAGGTGCATAAGTATTTTTCAATGCTCATGCCCTATGGGGTTTAATAAAAGAGTGTGTTTGGCATTTAAAATTCATTGGAGCATGAGTATGGAGTTCCCGAGTCCAAGAGTCAACAAAGACATGTGAGCCATAGACTCTCACTCGGACTACTGACGCAAAAGGGTGGGGGTTTGTGGCTGACAACTATCTACCAGAATGGCCAAAATACTACCAACGCGTAGAACCATCCCTTACATCAATAATATGCATACATAACCAAGTAAAACTCACAACGAACTTACAAACCCCACACAAACTACAACACGTCCTAAAGGACACAATTAACACACACACATAGACACATATCCCATTAATCCCACCCCCACACATTACCAAGTTAAATTCTCCAACGCATGGAAAAATGCCACCAAAACAAAGACCCCCATTCCAATAAACACCCCTACCAGCCAAATACAACCACAACAACGCATTTACACAAATGGTTCAATTATCCCACCCACCAAAAACTTTGAAGGCCAAATAGAGGGTAACACAACTGGATCAAGAGTCTATAGCCCCAACAACAACACCCACAAATCATAGAGACTCCCAGGCTACCAAAACATCCTAAGAGCACAACTTAACGCAATACTCATCGCTATCAAAACCATACAAACCACCCAACTAGCCATGCACATATTTATAGATAGCCTAAACAACATATTCTTAATCAACAATCACATACAACACCCGACATCACAGCACCACCACCCTAACAAATTATTAATAGCAACAATTATACACCAGATATACTAGACCCACACATAATCCACATACATAAAGTATGTGCACACTCAAGCATTACTTGAAATGAAATAGCTGACACACTAGCCAACGAAGGAACACTTAAAGAAAAACCCACCACCACACCACACATACATACAGCTCACCCTACTCCCTACACAACTCACCCTACTCCCAACGGCCACACATGACGGAGCCATCCGCAACCTCCATGCATTCATAATGAAAGGACATAGAAATCACGAATTTGAAATGACCAAAAACAAACTCCCATATGTGGACAAATGGTTATCAAACACTCAAATAAACCAGAAACTCTCTAACCGCTTTTGGAGAAATGAAAATGTGACAAATGCCCAAATCACCCAAACTTTAAAATTCAGATACGCACAATACATGGTTAATCATGTGAGCCCAATTATGTGCCCACAAATGAATTTAGCTTTAGAAATACCAAAAACTTAGAATTTGCATTTGATTGAGTTAGTGAGAAGGACAAAAAAGGAGTAGAAGTTTCAAAGTTGAGATTGAATTGAATTAAGTGTTCCAAGTCTTGAAGTCTAGGAATTATTAAAGGAGAAAACCAAATAAAATGAAAATAAGTGAGTTAGTTTTGGTTGAAGTAGTAGTTGTGCTCAAGTCTAAAGGCTAGAAGCCAAGAAAATTGTTTGTTTTAGGAGGGGGCCGGGTTTAAGTGGATAATCTCTTTGTTCAGTGGAGGAGAAGGGCTGAGAGCTGCCGGCTCTCTCTCTCTTGGCTCTCTCTCTCTGGGAGGAGGCAGGGGAGTTGTGGCTACGCGGGCGAGAGGGCACGGCAGGCAACGATAACCGATATTCACGAAACAGATCTAGGCCTAATTCAATGGAATTGAAGGAAGCAAGGTGATTTTCAGGACTAAGCTAAAGTCAAGGCAGCCAAGGCGTCCTCGGCGAGCTCAAGGGAGACAAGGAGCACAAAGCACCTAGCAATCTGTGAGTTGATCGGGGAGGTCACAAGGCAAGGGAGCAACAACCCTGGATCGACTGAGCCATGCGAAGCAAACGGGCAACTCGGATGTTGCGATCAGTGCACGGGAAGTTTTTGAGCATAGTCGGTCAAAATCCTAGTGATTCTAATCCAACCGGTTACATGTTGACATTTTCCTGTTTTGCTTTATTCATTTGAGGCTGTGATAGCTCTGTGAACTGCTAGCGGCGGAGAAGCGGAGGCAAGCTCATGACTGTCGTGGGTGCGAGGATGCATGCACTGGGCTGAGTGGGGAGTGTCAAACAATCTCGCGAGAAAGGCGACGCAGGAAGGCTTGGATTTCCAACATTTCGGTGGCCACTCCTGGAAGCGACTACTCTGCACTGTGGTATGCCAAATTCGTGCCTGGGATGTCTGTGCAGTGAGGTTGTGACAATTGCGTGAGTAAGCAGGGGCAAGATACTCGAGGAAGTGACTTGGCTGGTGAAGGTTCAGCTCCAGCAGGACATCAACCTTTCGGTGAGAGAGGGAAGTTGTTGTGGCTTCACTCCTGAAGCAGCAGGGGGATGGGCACAAAAAAATCATTAGCGATCGTGCTTCATCGTCTCTGACCCTGCTGGGCCACAAGGTTGAGGACTGGTGCAGGTGACTGGTCACGGGAAGGAGTGCTGATGGAAGGTGTCTGGGCTTGAGCTGAGGGCCAACCCTCAACTGTAAAACAACCCAGCAGCTGCAATTGGCTCAGCTGCTTGGCAGCAGGGGGCTATCGAGCAAGAAGAGAATTGACTGGGGTCGGGTGCAGGTCAGCTGCAACGGAGTGTGAAAAGCATTGCTGCTGCCCTGCCCTTCCAGGAATGGAGAAGGACTAGTTCAAGATAGTTAGTTGCTAGCTAGGATAAGCCATGTCTGCAGCAGCATGGGATAGTGCTAGGAGTGCTAGACTACTGTGAAGGAAGGGAGTTAGCACAAGGAAGAAATAATTAGGTAGTACGTTGAGTTAACCTTGCAATGGCCTTGGACAAGTTGTAATTAATGCGAGTGTTGGTGAACACTCGCGTGGTATTAATGCGATGGTGTCAAGCACACCCCCATGCTCAATTGTATGAAATTCGATATGTGTGTAAGTGAGAATTGTGGAAGGACGATCCCCCTACCTGGACTAAGACGCACTCAAGGGTGTGGAGGATTCGCCTCACAAATCACATGAAAAAGTTTTCTCGCCCCTCACACATCAAAACCCCAACTGCACATTGTGCCATAACAACGACAGAGACACATGGACCCACCTCCTATCAACATGCGAAAACCCAAACTTAAAAGGCCTAAGAATTGCACGACACAACAATGCAGTACACCTCATTACCTAGACACTACAAGCCAACAAGAACATCTGGTTCTTCACACTGACCAATGCAAGCAATTTTAACAACAAACCACCCGAACAAACAACTCAAGACTGGCTTCTCAAATGCACATGTTCACAAACAACATGCCAATGTGAAGCCAAATTAAGACCATACATCTTATGCATAATCGGAGCCCCAAACCACACACAAACACCGATATCACCCTCTCCCACACTCACAATCCAACTCATTGAATTCACATACTGCCACGACATATTCCCCAACCAAGCCCTCACACACAAGCATACCAAATATGACCCACTAATTAACAACATACAAAATAATGGATGGAAAACCAATCCCCTCATTACCATCACAGGCTCACAGCCGGAGTAAGAGGGGTTATACACGAACATTCCATTAACAAGCTTACCAATCTAAAAATCCCAAACCAACCATTAAAACCCTCGTGAAAAATATACACCAGAACACCATCAAATATCTCACATACATTGTACTAAAAAAAAACTCCAAAATAAACAACCACCCGTCCCCCCCTCAATGAGCTGGGATAACTTGTACACCATCCGAGCCCACCTCCCAAAGAGGCATAACACCTTATGTTGCATCATGGACCACCGTGATCAGCATTAGGCTAACGGCCTCACATTCATGCCGGTACCTAGCTACGGGTGTTATTTTTTCTTTTCTTTTCTTTTTCACACTATCTACAAATTGCAAGTGCGAAAGAATCATTATACTAAAATATTGTTTTGCATCTGTTTAGGAGGAGCTATAGTGGGGAATTAGTTCTCTTGCGAAGACAAACAAACTCTAAGAAGATTGCCAAAAAAATTAAACTTGAATTCTTTCATGAATATAGAAATTGTTACAAATTTCAAAATCAGTAAAGTTAAGGTGAAACACAACCAATCTATAGGTTAACCCAATACCGCTCATCTACATTCTAATGCTTGGTTCCGATAATTGTCAAAACTCTTATGATGGTAATCAATCACAAAACACCAACACATAAACCTTAACTTTGTTCACCTAAAAAATACAGATCATCTCATCCATGTCAGCTTTACATGACCATAGTGAGCGGTTAAATGGATATGGTTGACTATGGACGCCTCGTCCTTAAGGTTAGTCAAGAGAGGGTTTGTATGGTATTAAACTTGACAATCTAATACCAAATACCGTATGTACATACGTACATGTAGTATTAACAATTCCGGTGTCAAATCAATGCCTTTATTGAACATTGAAGCCTATCAATTGACCCGCGGTGGCCACGCTGGATTGTTCGACGATCCCTCAAGCCTACTTAGAAAAAGAGAAAGAAATGCTTAAGTGTCATATGTAGTAATGTCATGTTCCGATACTGCTTGATTCTTACTCAATAAAAGTAAACAAGAAGCCTCTGTCATAGCCTTCCTTAAGATCTTTCCAACATGCTATCATCCACAATGACTTCGTTTCAATCCAACAATGTGGAAACATGTGGTCACTCGGATGGCTAGGTACAAAAATCAAATGTGCATTAGGTTTAGAGTAGACATGCCCAATTTTGATGCCCTCCCCAATCTTAATACATAGAGTTCCTAAAGTTGTGAAGTTTCACACATATAGTCGTCATTTTCTAATGTGATGGAATCGGTCATGAAGAATCACACATGTATAGTAGAGGTGCCTATTCCTAATAATGACCCCATTGGCAATTTATACGGTAACGAAATTTTGATTAGGCTAGGACTGAATTCCGATCCTGCTGGGATTGAATTCCAATCAAGTCGTAACCAATAGTATCATGACACATGTCATGGTTTTAAGTGCTAAAGCCAGGGGGAATGAGCAATTAAAATGAGCAGTTATGGCAAACTCTAGATGTTGGTACCATGTTGAGATCAAATTATAGCTTCAAAAATTCACAATAATTCAATTTAAGGAATAAAATTACCAAAAAAATTGCATTCCTCCTAATTTCTATTCCTACACATGAAAATTTTGCATTGCCTTATACTTCTCCATATTTGGCGCATAATCTTTTAGGTGATCGGTTACATGCGCCTCTACTCTAGCCACTCATCTGGCGTGAGAAAGAAGTAAGTTAAAAGGGCAAGGATTTGGTTTCCTTGAAAAGAGCATTAATTGTACTCAAGATTTCGTCCCTTAGGTATCGGAAATAGGTCAACCTATGTTGTGAATATGGGTTGGAAGAGAATATGACCTCTGAAAATTTACAATATTTTCAATTTGTGTTAAATGTTTTGATATCAATTTCCATACATTTGAAAAATCGCCCCAATATCACACATGTATCACACTTATGCGAAATCACTTGAGTTAATGGAAATGGGTTCTCTAGTACCTAAGAACGCAAATAAAGGACGTGTGAGAATTTATGATTCACAATAGTGTCAATGAACAAGAGATCCTTGGAAGCCCTAGATTCGCATTATTAAAATGCAGTCCTCCCATTTATTTGGGTGGTCATATATTCGGTGTTGGCGTTGGTGTTGATGTTGGGTTGAGTTGCCTTGGTCATAATTTGTTTGATGTCAACACATGCATTCCTATTATTTGAGTTGTAGTACATTTGGTGGGAACCACTATACTTTGTTGACAAAGGTTGCACACATTTCAAGTTAAAAGGTACCTAATATCTCAATTAGTGCACGTTGCAATTGTCCATGGCAAATCGGATGGACCAAAATAAGTCACAAACCTACAATTTGAGTTGAAATCATCTAAACCATTATACTATCTCCCTTTCTATTGGAGAGAGGGAAATATTGCATTCCAAGTGTATTTCTCATCCATCCAACATAAAATCTTGAACCACCCCCCCCCTCTCCCCCATAAACAGGTGGCCAATTCACCTTAAGTGACTCAAACTACACTAATATGGGATCTTTAAAGCTAAATTTGATGTTGCAACTCAAATTAATAACCTCCAGGTTGCAAATCAATTCATGATTTCACCTATGTTGGATGAATGGAAGATACTTTTGTATGCAACAAGTCCCTCTCTCTCCCTTTCTAGCGTCTTTCTACTCATCTCACATATACAATCAAGGTTGTAGTAGGTTATGGAGGACGTTAAATACCCCCCCCACGAACTTTTCGGGGTGTCAGATCCGGGCTGGGGCAACCGCCTATCCAAAAAATCCAAATTTTATGGACCCGACCAAAAACTGTTGCCCGTCCGCCCGACTTCGAAAAAACCATTGCCCTTGCATTCTTGAAGGCCACTTGCTCACAAATCCCATATTGAGTGAGTAAATAAGCAATTGACTGGGGTTTCATTGTCAAAGTGAAACCGTCAATAAGACATGTAATTAACTTGGAGGTCAAAAATATTACAAAATCCTCACTAGCATTGAGGTTATAATTTTTGTGACTTACAATTTGAAATTGTCTTTGTCATTCTAAAATGACACTTAAATTTATTTTTATTTTTATTTTTAGCATGTTAAATATTTTAGTATTTTAGTATTTTATAATATTTTAGTTAATACCTTCTACTTTCACAAAGTTTTCATATGCATGTAAACTAATTAAGTGTGATTGAATGTAACTAAGTCTAATTAATTCTGATTAATCTTAATTAAGCCCAATTATTAGAAAGTATGCTTACCAAATTAATTAAGCCTAATTAATTATAAATTATATTTACTGGAGTTAATTCCAATAAATCATAGATTAATTCTAGTAATTTTCTGGACAGGCGGTTGCCCCAGCCCGGATCTGACACCCCGAAAAGTTCGTGGGGGGTATTTAACGTCCTCCGTAGGTTACTTGAATTATCACAATAAGCCTCAAGCTTCATGGTGTCTACGCAAACTCATTCATGGGGAAGGTGGAAACGCAATGAACTATTGGATTCTTTCTTTATTGACATGAAGACTCATAAATAGTATAAGAATTCCAAATTAGTTTGATGGGACCCAACTGGAAATGATCAAGCAGGAGTTTTTACTAAGCCTCTTCGTTCATAGCAATTGAATTTATGCAAACACCACAAAGCTCTAAGCGTTTCAGAACTCCTTTGTGAACAAGCAAACGTAAACATGAAGTTGCAACTATAAGTAGTTAAAATCTTGTTGAAGATTGATGGCCTTATCTTACTTTAAATGTACATAACGGTAGAGTGGTCACTAATCTTGATGGAACTTCAAACTCCACCTTGACAATGAATAACCTTTTTAGAATTTGAGTCCCACTACACAATTGAATTAGGGTGGGTTTACAATAGGCCAATTGTCCAAGAAACTTGGGGTCCAAAATATTCCTTAATTCTTCTTACTTGACCTGGGGGGTGGACTCTTCATACCATGTACAAACTAACGTGAGTCTAGAAAGGGGTAAATTTCAGGCATCAGTGTCCACAATACACATAAGGGAGGGTATTGTTTTCTCTAATGTGTACATATAGAAAAGGCTATTAATTTTTCAATGGTAAAGGTAGATGTACACAAGAGGGCCCCAAGGTTTAGAGGGAAAAAATAATAATAGACGTGTTAGTTTCATCCAATTTATGTTTCCATTCATTGTTGTCATATGGTAATAGTCCCCGATGATTTGTATATGTAATAAAGACTCCCGGGGGTGGACTCTTCATTGAATAGCTAAATGACATGTATGGGTGACTATGAAATAAAACCCCTACATATGATAAGTTTATGTAAAGAGAAAATAATGTATACATACTAACTGTGAGCTAGAGAATGGACTTGTGAGCCCAATATGGTGCCCACATGTGTTCTTAATCGCAAGGGGTTAACAAAACTTGGGCTTTCATTTGTGTTCAAATATTCAAAAACATAAAAACAAGTTGTGTTCTTAGTTATTAGTTGAATTAAGTTGAAGCTAGGGTGTTAGTACTTGACTGCTAGTAGGAATTATTAGAGTTATTTAGAGGTTGGTTAATGGGGTTCCTAGGCTTAAAGACTTAAGCTTAGTAAACAGGGTTCTATTAACCTATATAGATAGTCACTAGATTTTGGCACATCCGCCTATGGATGCAAGTTATGTATAAGAGACTGGATTAAGGTCTAGACCGACCCGGGTTCGAATCCAGTTGGTTCTATTAACTGGTGCTATCCCAAGATGAGCTAATGGTAAAAACATGAATAATTTGTAGGCGGATACGGAGAAGAAGTTACTACATATATGTAAGTAAAACCTTTTCAATTACTTTTCATATTTTAGAGGCATTTTACTTATATTCATCTAACCGCTCACGGTTTATGAAGGTTCGCGGGTTAATTAGAAAGGAAGTCAGTGGGTCAAATTAGATTTAAGTTAGGTAATTCGTATGAAGAAGTTAAGATACTTGTAAAGGACACAAGGATGGCAACGAACGGTGGATGATGTTAAGCGGATGAAGCCGGACGAATGAAGACCGTTTGATCAAGTGGATGGAAGACCAAGACCGTTGGATCTATGGATTTTAGGGATAACGGCTAGAGTATGACGGCCAGCAATTCCAACCGTTAGATGTGGGTATGATTAGATCTACGGCCGGTAATGCTTGATGATGGAAATGGGTAGTCCCCCGAAGGAAAGGGAGGAGGCTCATTCTCTCTCTCTCACTCTTGCGATTAGGATTATTTTTCTTTCTTTCTCTCTCTCCCTTACTAGGTAGATGAAGGCACAAAGTTCTTAGAATGAAATAATATGAATGTTAGCAAAAAAGTTCATGAATCCTATGAATGTTGAATGACAAGGTTAGAGTAGGCTTAGTAATAAGCTTGGTAATATGCTATGTGTGTTGTGATCAAATAATGAACCTCAGTGAGAGGCATTATATCATTAGATCTCTAGGTTAATATTATTTAGCCTACAACTTTGAACTCGGATTTTTCTTTGATTTGTGTGAGTGTGATACTCGAGTGTTTGTAAACACTTGAGTTTGAGTTAATAAAGGAAGAGGTATCAAGTACACTGATTCACCAATTGGAATGGATACAAGTTACAACTGATTATCAAGGCCAGTGGAGTTCATGTGAGTCATGAGCTCTCACCCGGATTACGACGCTCAAGGGTGGGAGTTTATGGCTGACATGACTCATGAATTTATACTAAGATTTTTAGTTAAATGTGATAAATGCATCCACTACATACATGGGTTTTTAAATCATTAAATGAATAGGCATCTATTACATATCCAAGACATCCGGAACTATTACAATATGACAACAATGGATGAAAACATAAATTGGATGAACCTAGCACATTTATTGTCAAATTTTTCCTCAAAACTTAGGGCCCCCTTTTGTGAATCTACAAGTACGTTAAACTTCTTAATATATGTTTTTGAAATGTACACACTAGAGAAAAACAATACCTTTCTCTAATGTATACTATGAACAATAATGCCTCAAGTAATACTCCATATTATACTCATGTTAGTTCGTACGTGGTATGAAGAGTCCACCCCACGGGTAAAGACCTATTTGCTTCATGATTTACATTTTGTGTTTGAATACATGAGTTCATTTTCTAGCCTATTGTTAGTATGTATACAATTTGTTTGTTATAAATTTCTCGTTATAGGGGATTTTATTCCAAAGTCACTCATACACATCATTTAGGTTTCCAATGAAGAGATCCGCTCCCCATGTTACTTGAGGACTCGAGATTGAAGTTTGGTTTCTTGTCTTGGGTGCAATATTTTCTTGGGGGACCAACAAGATTGGGCAGGAGAGTGGTCACATTAGCACCACCTCATTTTCATGTACTTTGAACTTGGACCCTACTGATGACTCTACTCCTTGGTTGCGTTATGTGGGACCAAAATATCTAGCAAGAATAATTATCATTTGATTTTGTGATGTTGTATACAATAGAATTTCGACAAGCAACTAAAATTTATCAGAGTAATTAATCACAACCTCTTTCTTTGGAAAGAGACCATCACTTATTGCTTAGTAATATTATGTATTATAAACTGCTTGGGTCCACATAATTACTCTCCACAATTTTGGAGCCCATCCCGTTGTTGAGCTCAATTTCTCGAAGTGTTTGATGTCATCATTGGTTTAGTAGGTTGAAGCACAACCATTATGTAAAATCACCCTTGACCACTTGGTTACTTTTCCGTCAAGTAGAGAGACGATTTCACAGCCGGGAATTGAGATGCCAACCACTTCGTTCGGTTTGGGTGTACTCTCTACTATCATCCAGTAGTTTAGGGTCATCTTGGACCACTTGTTCCTTGTACTCTAAGTTTATGTAATCCAACTTAAAGGTCTGAGGGGCCATTCCGAGCCTCAAGATGTCACGTGAAAGGGTATAACATCACGTACTTCTTAATGTTTTTAGTATACAATGTTAAAAATGACCCTCTCTAAAATTAGATAATAACATATCATATGCATTATTACGATCAAAACAGACATTTGTGTAGAACGATGTATACATAAATTTGAGCTCATATAAACTACCTAGAGTCATACGCATACCAAAAATCACTGTTGTCGCATACAATTTCAATTTGACTTCCTTTTAACATATTTGTGCTAAATGTGAATTAAATATTATAAGCCAAATAAAATTTTATATTAATGCTTGTCGAGGGTCACTCATACAAATTAGTCACATATCTCGTTTAAGAACACGCTTGGTCCTTTTAAAGGGTTAACTTACTCAAATTTAGCCTCCCTATTCGGTCAACGAGTGTCCCCGAGATATTGACTGCTTCCCTAACATGAGATACATAGTCGGTATCTTTTCAATTTTCGATCTGCGATGTTGAAAACGTCTCATGCCCAACAATCATATGACATCTAACAATATATAAACATATCATTCAACACTTACATGAGATTTCGTGCGACATGGCACCCGGAATGCCACAATCCCATGAGTGTTTCCAAACATAAGTTGGACTTGATCAAGAGAATAACAACAGGTTGGCAAGTTCGATTTCAACGGGCCAAAGGAATACACCGAAACTAACTTATGTGTCACGAGGTCACCCCACACCCAAGGGGTCCGTGCCCATGTATAGTAGAGGTGCCTATTCCTAATCAAGACTCCAACATCAATCTATAGGGTACCAGAATTTTTGATAAGGTTGGGATTGAATTTCGATCAGGATGGAACCAATAGTGCCATAGCACATGTCCTAGTTTTGAGTGCTAGAGTGAGGAGGAATGAACGGTTAAAACGAGCAGTTGTGGTGAACTCTAGACATTGATAATGTTTTTGGGCGAACTTTGGCTTCAAAATTTCACAATAGTTTCACTTAAGGAATAAAAATACCGGAACAAAATTACAGCCCTCTCGATTTCTATCTTCCTGCACAAGGAAAAATTACACGGCCTTATACTTCTCAAGATGTGGCACATAATCTCTTAAGTGGTCGGTTATGGGCGCGTCTACTCTAATTGCGAGGGTCTTTGACTTTCATGCAAAGCCATACTAGTTGTTTAACTAACACGGTTTGTCGGAATTTGCGTCATGCCTACCTCTTGGAGGTGGGCCTGATGCAAAGTCCAATAGACCATGAAACATTATTCATAGTTTGCCATGTAGGATTCCATGTAGGCTTTTCATCCATGATAATTTATTTGGGCCCTTAGGCCTTCACCTTCTAGTGTGAAGTGGCCTTAATATGTTGACGATGTACATTATTTTGAATATTTACTACTATAATTATAAAATATACTTATTATCTATAATGATGTGGTTGCTATATGGATAAACAAACAAGTTATAGATTTTGTGATTTGGTTTGATCCAAGGTAATTTACATGGGTAAAGAGACAACATATTTGCAAATGCAACCTAATTGCACATAGTAGTGTATACATGTCACAAGTCATCATGGCATCTCAATGGGAGATAAAGCTACTTTGATACAAGGGCCACTTTACGCTAGAGCTTGAGGGCCCTTGACCCGTGGTATACAAATTATGTGATTGGTTGGAAAGTTGGAGACGGTCCAAGTTCACTTTCCACTAGTCTTTGAGGTCATGAGGGACCAAAGAAATTTGTATGATTGAAAAATCTACATGGTGTTCTTCATGGGAATGAGTGGATAGTGTTTTATGGTTTGCCATATATTGCATTAGGTCCATCACGAAGAGGTGGGTCTGATGCAAAACTAGGGCGAAATGATAACATATGTGACAAGTCACAATGACATCTCAATGAGAGATCAAACTATGTTGTATAAGCTTAGGTACCAAAAATCACCTTATTTTCAAATCTACAAGAGGTCCTTACCAATGTTGGTGAATGCATATTGTGTATACATGTCACAGGGATATCACTCCATTGTAAAGTTGAACAACCACGTGTGCTCATTTTACATGGTAAAAATGTAAAAAAATGTACATAAAGCATCACCAAAATGGGTCAAAATTTTATCAATTTTTTTCATGAGTAGATATACATGATACCTATTACATAGTAGAAAATGGTAACTAAATTTGATGATTTGATTTTTTCATAAAACATACCGTTTCTAACTAGAATGACGCAAAATTGAACTAAAAAAATTACTACAAAAATGAAGATGACTAAAAATTCAAAAAAATATAAAAGATACCATCAATGGTTATGTATGTGTAGAAAAAATGTCATAAAATTTAAAATTATCTATGGCATGTAATATAGGGGTAGCAAACTTTGTTCACATGTGGTGTTCAACTTGACAATTGAGCGATCTCCCCGAGATACAGGTGAATGCACGAGGTATCAATAATCAACAACAATAATGTTACAGAGCCCACACATGGGTATCAAAATTGTAATAGTATTTGAGTATTGTTGTTTGGTGGGTAGGGGGCATGTATGTCAGAGTGAGAGAAAATTTGTTTATCCAAGTTTTTTTCGGGTCAATACTACTCTAAACCATCTTTGAGACTAGTGTAACTTTGCCTAGGTTTGAAGATTCTAGAATTATATATATACACACCTAAATGATTATGAAACAATAATGTTCTCCAATACCCATACCATATTTCTATCAAAAAAATGTGAAATCCTCATTATAGATACCCCGATGGCATGAAACTAAAAGCTAAAATAATACTAGTTCAACGTTGGTCATGGCCGCACCACCACGTAGGGGATACTTGACTTTTAGCATTAGCTAAGGATATACAACCGGCCTTGTTTTTTGGGCTATATGGCTAACAATCTATGAGAGGAGGAGTTAAGTTAGACTAGAGTGCATTGCCCATGGCATTTAGTATCACTTTTTGAAGTTACATGATGCTATAAAACACTACATACATCCATGCATGCATGCATGCATAATATGTATGTATGTATGTATGTATGTATGTACAATTCATACAAGAGGTTATCATTCTAATGAGATCATGTAGATATTATGGTATGTTAATTTGTTAAATTTGGATATATTTTTAATGTTAAGGATGTAACATGTTATTGATGATATGGATGTTAAAATTTCAATTTATACAAACTCTTGTTCACAATCAATGGAATCGTTAACAACTTGAGGGTTTTCAGAACTGCGCACTTTCTGTTCGGAAATTGAGTTTCATTGCAATGGCAAAAGCACTCCCTCTGTTTCCGGGGCTTTGGAACTTCACATCAGCTCACCTACTTTCTCCTTTATAAAAATGATCGAGTTACTAGTACACTAAATATTGTATTTAGTGTCACCAATTTTATTTGTCTTGCTCAACACTAATTTTAAACCATCCATGTAGTGACACCAACACTAAATGTAAACCAAACACTTTTTGTCATTCCTTAATAAAAAAAAGAATTGGGCATTATACAGTTACGATGCTGCAAATACTATCACTTACTAAGTGCTTCTTCATCCAAAGTTCAATCTTTCCGTGACAAGTTTTTATTACAAAAATGTTAGGATATAGAACATACTAAAAGTTGATTATTTAGTAGTAATTTAGGGTGACAATATTTGTAAATTCTTTATAGGAAGTGTCATTAGAAAAGTTATCATAGTGACATAAAATATCATATGACACTAAATACATATTTAGTGTAGATTCAAGGCTATAATTATTAAAATCCACTACTAGGGTATTGAATCCGCACCACGCATACCTACAAATGGGTTCATGTGCATTTCTTGCAACTTTGACATGTCAAATCTTTGAAGTATGGATCATTAATTGTAGCAAAACAAATTGGCACAATTATTGTTTGGAATCTCATTAGTAGTTAACCCCTAAAGTATGAAGTAAAATTAACTCAAAATCGTATGAAATAATTCAATTCAATACAACAACCCATTAAACGAATTGTCACTTCTTATGGTAGCTCTAATCATATGGAAAGAGGCTTTGTAGAATTAGGATTGGTTACATTTCAGTTGTCTATGTGTCCATAATTATAAGATTAACATACATGTGTATATTGGTATTGTTGGACAGCGATGACTGCCTAGACAAAAACATCCGCCTTGGTCTTCAAGGGTCAACACACATTTGTCCCCAATTTAGCCAAATTATCAATTAGGTTTCAAAATAAAGTTAGCTATGGATTTGGAGTTCAAAAAGACTACCTAAAGAATAAATTCTTTATAAATGTGATTTTAAGTTTGTCATTTTCAATACTACAAATCCTTAATAGGTGTAAGCTTTAAAATCTAAGTGCCTTGTTGGTGAAGGGTTGAGAGGAGGAATTGGGTTACATTTTTGGTGATTGTAACATATGTGTACCCAAAATCAACACTCTGTGTACCACAATCATACATTCAAGCTTCAAATATACGATTGCAGTTGATAACGGTGGTTTTAGGTTCAATTGTTTTTTCAAGGTTTTAAACATTATACATCAAATCTCAATTGTTCACTTAGATCTCAAGTGTTTAACCCCTAAGCCTCTTTGAGGTCCTATATGGACATGGACATGCATACGAATATGCATTTCATTTACATACCTCTATTTTTCTAATTGTGTCAAAACTTAATATCCAATCTAAAACTATTATCCATGAGACTCAAGTTTTAATGTGGTAGAATATCTTTATGCACTTAAAGAATTGGATTCAAATATACATAGTAGGGATGCCTTTGGATGCTAATACAAATCTAGTATATTGGTCATTAATGTTTGCATATGCTTGTATTTTGATTTTCTCTTGGACATAAGACAATATGCTAAATCAAGGGTTTGAACCCATAA
Source organism: Polytrichum formosum (assembly GCA_964035585.1). Classification (NCBI taxonomy): domain Eukaryota; kingdom Viridiplantae; phylum Streptophyta; class Polytrichopsida; order Polytrichales; family Polytrichaceae; genus Polytrichum; species Polytrichum formosum. The sequence continues at coordinate 22,576,398 of OZ037935.1, read as the reverse complement.
ATATATATGACATGCATATTGATGGGTTGTGCATCAGCCCCTTACACCTACAAGGGTTCATGGTACCCATAAGTTTCTTGTAGGTCTAAGGTGGCAAATTTCTTTTGAAGGAACCATGGAATGCATTCCTCTCATGGCATTCCCCTGAGTAAAGAAATGTAAGATTATTTTCTTTTTCTTTATCTTTCCAATTTTATCTCCTTGGCCCAGCCTGGTTAAGAGCTCCCCCTCCTTCCCTCCTCCTTCCCTCTAGTGCAACCGGTTTTGTGCATGTGACCTCGCATTCCACCCCATTTTATTTCCTTCATGATCGAAGCTTAAGGTTTTTGTTCTTCTTCTTCCATCTTTCTTCCCTTTCTCCCTCGCTCCCTCATAAAATGACAAGTGACAATGTCATGATGACGATGATGTGTAATCGTAGTAGTTGTGGACATGCTATTCGGAGAGCAACAACTCCAAAGTAGAAAAGTAGTAGGGATGGAGATTGCAATTGAAGAACGTGGTGATTCACAACTATCATTCTCGTTGGGAATAAATCTCCAATTTGATGATGTAGATAAGTTTCCGACAATCGTCGGTGAAGTACATCCATGCAAAACTATCAAGAATGATACATTTGAACCATGCCAAGGTGGCGAGAATTTATTTGTCTCTCCTACGGTTCTTGTGGTCGGAGTGGCTCTTACGGTTCTTGAGAACATGGATGAGGTGAAACCTCTTGTCATTATGATGTATCTTGCAACATAGTGAGGCCGTACAAAAGCTATTAGAAGGCGAGGATTACCAAGGATTGGGAGTTCTTTTAGATGATCATGCTTCCAATATAGAAAACAATCGTGTTTTTTGAGAATTGACGACATGGTGAAATAATTCAAATAGAGTTTCATGCAGTTAATGAAGGAGGAACCAAGATAAGAAGGACAATAAAAAATAGTTCAAGAACACACTTGATGATTGGCTACTAGAGAATCATGTAGATTGCTCAATTTTTGTGGAGGAATAGTTTGATGCATAAGACTTGATACCTTTTGTGGACATGCTTATGTCGTTTTTCATGACTGTCAAAAAATGGAACAATAGTATGTATCAACCAATAAGTGCATTCACTCTTGAGAGGTGGAGGTCATATAGTCAAAAGAAAGAAGACAAGGGTGTTATCGCTACCAACAAGGAGGTTCAATATAGTCATTGGTGTGCGCTATCACCATGTGAAACTAGCATGTGATCAAGTGGTGATTTGGAGCATAAAAACAAAACTTGGTAAAAGTGTGCATCAATCGAATGTGCTTAGTATTGAGGAGGAATGTCTTGTATTGGTGCAACCAATTGTGCAGACAAATTTCCCTCATGGAATCACCAATTGTTTATGTTGGTTCACCATTTTTTTTTCATTTGTGTTGTGTGGTATTAATTTCTTTTGTTTTTCTAAGTTCTAGTTGAAATTAAGTGGAAAGAGACATTATGTGAACTAGAGAACTCTAGCCAAAATAGTATGAAAAGGCGATTGTCTTATATACTAGAAAATAATGATAGGAAGACCATGGCTTGATAGAAAGGAACATGTCCCTTGAAATCTACACGTACATGGGAGAAAGTATAAAGGGCTAGACATTTTTTAAGGAGCCCCCCCCCCTCCCCAAGACCATAGTCTTTATGTGATTTCGGAACTCTGCCGAATTTTCTAAGTTCTCAACTTGCCTTGAAATGTCAATATCCAATTGTGACTTATAGCATTTACATGTGATATACATTTGCATGTCAATTGTTTGTGGTGCCATTACTTAAAAGTTTCATCTAGAGTGAATGTAATGGATCGACTCAAATGTTGTGTGATCGCAGTGGCACAACTTCATTACACTTCTATTTGTCAAATAAACAAGGAGTGATTCCTTATTTTTGGTTTCAAGATTAATTGTTGTGGTTATAATTGTAATATATAGTTTGATTTGTATGTGCAGCATATGAATTGAACTTATATGTTATGGCTATGGGTTGTTGAAGGAAAGCTTGAGTGACATGTAATTTCAAGAATAAAACCAAATGCGTTTGGATGTACATTTGGATGTTCTATTGGACGTCACCCAAAATCGTATGTGTTTTCCAAAAAACGCCACCAAAAACGCAGTTTTCTTATAGTGTTGGCATCACCCATATTTACACTATTAATGAGTGATTCCTCAACAAGAGATTGCCATGATGTTATGTATACGTAGGAAATTGTGAAAATTGCAACCCAAACCATAGTTTTGTTGGAACCAAATCAATACTGAAGTTTCTTAGATCCTCAAACCATTGCCCAAAGTATATTTTGTTAATTACTTGTCGATTATGGAGGCATATCACATGGTGTGGGTTGATTGGATGAGTTAGGTAAAAAAGAAGGAGGACGGAGTCTTCATGACATAACAATAAGACCAATTTGTACCATGTAGTTTACTGACATTTGAAGTGGTAACACAAACAATACTTGTTCTATCGACTATGTAAATTTACCTGCAATGAATTAACAATGAACTAAAACGAATTATCATCAATATTCATGCTATAATATGTATGTTAAAGAGTGTAAATTTGTACATCAATGGGTTGCGTCATATTTGTTGCTTACCAATTTAAATTGTAAGATAATGCGACGAGATTATTGCCTCTCATGGGAAGTGAGTAAATTGCCTAACTAAGTATGGTAGGTTGTCATGAGCATTATGCCATCTGATAATCCGTTTAAAATTTTGATGGAAATAAATCATCTAATTAGTAAGAGAGTGCATTCTATAGCATGTGCTAAAGCATCAACACCCTAATGAGAATGCTCAATGGATTGAATTATAATCAAGGGAAGATCTCAATTAGGATAATAATTAATGTATGTGAGAGATCAATGGTTTAAAGACAATTGATGATAGATTATGTTGAATAAGAAGGATTGATTCAAAATTGAATGAATGTGATAAGAGTAAGAAACTAATAGTAAGTAGAAAGATTGCCTTAAGTATTCAAGGGGAAATGATTTTTCAATATCAATCAATTGGAAAGTATGAATATTGGTTTTAACGATAGAAGAAGGACATAATAATCGAGGCAAATCTAGTCATCAAGAAAGCCATGGTCTCGATGTTCTAATAAACAAAGGAGTCTCAATTACTTTCTGTCATTGTAGTATGTTGCAGGCTACTAATCATCTTTTGTAATGGAGTTTCTTGAGCAAAGGAATTCAGAAGGTCAATAGCCTTGGGAAAGTTGAAGAGACGCTTCATTCAAGCCATTGGCTTTCAAAAAACACCCAAGAAAGTGTCTAAAGAACAGAGAGGTCCATAACCAGAGAAGTTCTAAAAGTTGCTAAGTCACTGAAATCTAGAATTGAAACCGTCTTGAGTGAAACTACTAAGCTATATTCTGAAGGATGAGAATGATCTAAATGAATCCAAGTTGAGTAATAACTTTGGTCAAATCAAAACTAAGTTCATTTATTTTCACTACCATGCTATAGCCATGTAATTAAAGTAAGGATGAGTGACTACCACAAAATGCATGTTTTGTGATTGAGTGATTTTGAAATCATTATGTTAACTTGAGTAAATTGAGACTCTAAAACCCAAAATAACATGAAATAACATTATGGTTGTCCTAATAAACTTGTTTGTGATACCTAGATGTTATACGAGTCACTTTTAAAGTTTTCCATGATTGTTTCCTTGGTTTTTGTTGTATCCAAAACCCTAACTACATGTTGCTAAAGAGGTGTGTGTCTATAACAAATATGAGTTTGAGCTAGTGCATAATGTGCTAGGCCATGTGCTCCGATACTTGCCAGATCTTAGTAAGAACTAGAAGGTTGATGTCCTACATTGCAAGGATAATAATCTCGTGAAGGTTGTCAATTGTCGCATATGTGATCAACATCTACCAAAAGACGATGGTTCATCGTCCACAATGGACAACCCCCAACAAGAAGCCTCACCCTCTCTCCTTGACTCCACTATTAAAGTGCAAAATTGATGAAGCCATACGGTATTCCAAAGGGCATGTGGGAAGAAATGCCCAACAAGATGTGCAACATAGTGCCAGGTTTAGACAATAAGAGATTAACGAACAAGATTGGCCGCTCTATATAAATTACATGGATGCAAGAAGCATTTGTGTATATTCGTTGTGGCATGGAGCTCATCGGCCACAAAGACTCCAAGAGTTATCAAAAACACAACTGAATAGAGAAAATGAATGTGGTTGTGTTGCACAACAAATAATGATGGTGAGCACCACCATGGTGGAAAACTCTACGTGTATGTAGAGGATTATGAAAAAGAAAACACAAATATGTGCTTGCTCAAAATCCTTGATTGGCTACAAAGCTTATTGCCATGTGTGAGGTTCTTGGAGAAGTTTTTGAATGCAATTATTCCATCCCCCATTGGCGAAGGTAATAGTGCGATGGTCACGTCATTTGAGAAAAGAATACTTTGCGCCAAATTCGGTGGTTCTTCAAGGTGATCTCACTTCATCAAATGTTATTGAACCATACCTCCTTCAAGCCATAGGGGGTCAGAACTTGAACAACCTCCACAATTGTGAAATTGTCACAATCATCATTTATAAAGCTCGTGAGGTTGTCCCGCTATTGCGAACAACATTGGACGGCAAGGACAAGGTGTAGGTTTGGTGAATTGTGACAAGAGTTTTTTAGCATTGATTGAGGGTATGATATGCTTGTGTATATGTTCGTGCTTCTAGAGATTGAGTGCACCCTCTATGGCTTTGTTGGTGACTTTTGTTAGTGTGAATTGCTTCCTCCTCCTCGTAAATGTGGTTCCACTAATTCAAATGGTGGTCACATTAATGTCGATTGCGATGAAGTGGTGGTTGAAATGGAGATGTTGTAGAAGGATTGGGACTCTCCTGCACATGGAGTTTCTTTGGTTCCCTAAGAGACGAACACAAATTCCATCATAGGGTGGTTAAACATTGAAAGTGGATAGGTGTAGGATTGATTGTAGTTGCAGGTAGTTGCAAGTAGAATCATTGTAGAAAATTTCAATCCTAGCTATCCTCATTCTTGCACCATAGTTGCAACATTCTTCACCATAGTCGGCTTTTGTACCTTTCCATTTTTAATAACAAATATTTGAAAGATAACATATGCTCGTTTTTCTTGTGAAAAGAAAGTAAACATGTGGATGAGGGCATTCTACTAAGAATTCGGGACACATTTTCTACGGGGGCATTACATGGTGCCATGATGCCCTCTACTTAGACTTCATCCGATTATAGGAATAATTGGACAAATACTAACAAACGGAAAAACATACATTTTTTACATATTGAATATGAATATAACTTCATACAAACTCCAAATTTTACGAAGAAAATGGTTGTGGCTTTGACTTGAATTTGCTCTTCATCTCACACCAATTGCATGTTTCATATCCTAGGAGAAGGAGGTGCAAGGCTAAAAATGTCAAGTTTAGGCCCAATCACCTCACTACATGGTGAGCCTGGATGCTAAGTGCATCCAATGCTAAGTGGCTTAGGATTTGTGCGAGTTGTGGAAAGTGATCCGGTCTAAACCCACCCCATATTGTAGGTTTATGGTTGATTCATCCCAAATTAGTTTCTTCAAACCACTCAAAGTCTATAATGTTAGTTATGTGAGCAAATGTTCTAAAAAGAGAATGAAAACCCCAAGCTACTAGGGATTCTCAACATTTTCACCTTCAAGATACATGTTGCCACAAATCATCGGCTATAGTGTTGTGTTTGCATATCTCAACATAAAAACTAAAAACTAAAATCAAATTACATGTATTCATATTTAATCCGCATTGCATGCAAATACGTCTCATACTTCGATATATATAATTACAAAATACATTTAGTTAATCACTAATAAAAAATTGTACATAAAATAAAATATTTTATGTATATTCTACTTTACTTGGTTGCAGTGGTATCGATGTACCCAACCCATGTATTCGGGCTTACTCCGAATACATCATGTGAATATATAAATGTATCATATATTTGGTGATGTAGACTTGGCCAATAATTTTCATGTAAGTTGGAGGTGAAAATGTTAGTAGAACCTCGATCTATAAATGGGATCCCAACATTCAAGCATTTAAGTTCATTGTATGAGACAAGTTAAAACCCGTATAGTTATGGTCTGTTTGTAGTTGCACCTATGCGTATATATTATGCATCACCTTAATGCGGTCCCCAGTGGTCCAAAGTTCCACCTCACCATTCTAGTCCACCATTCTTGGTATGATCAGTAATAGTGGGGTGACAACCTCACCACCACCATGTTGTTCATTCTATAAAATAAGTATGTGAGGGTGTCTATATGGTGAGTAAGTACACCCAACTTTATAGATACAAATGTACCTACATAACCTAAAACCAACATTGTTTACTATAATCATACGTCTATAGCCCCCAAATGTACGACCATGCTACATGAAATCAAGGACTTATGATGTCTATGCAAACTCGTCCATTAACTCTTAAGTGTCTAATAGGCCATCTGCAAAGTCAAATTTTTGGATTTTTTGCTCCAATGAGAAAACAATGTGAAAATAGATTAAGATAAACTATAAATTTAACCAACATGTGCCAAAATTCAAGCCATAGCCTAGGAGATAGAGAAAGGAAGATTTTGAAAGATTGTGGTCTGATAGGAAGGGTTGTAGCCTAAGAAACATACAGAGTGAGATGGAAGAAAATAGTAGGTGTGTGTCTATATTTTTTACCTTCTTAAGAGAGATCCAGAGACAATATATTTTTTAAACTTTGGCCGAGAGGGAAATTATCTTAAAATGTATTAGGGATTTGGGATTGATCCTCATTTATATCATTTTACCCTAGTTGAGATGACTAGTGGTCATGTTTTTTTTGGTAATAAAGAGTGATTTTTTAGGCGATCGTTTGCATAAAACACTTTGTATCAGTTTATGACACTACTTGAAAGTAAAGTGATGTTGATCAAGACAATGGTCCGTGTGACAGTTAATCAACAGTTTGTATGCGGTAGTTATTGGAGAGGTTAATCATATCTATGCTTTCATGTAGATTATTTGTGATTTGTTGGAAGTTACTCAATCAATGATCAAAGAGAGATTCAATAAGTTGTTAGGGCGAGACTATTGCCTCCCATGTAATGTGAGTGATTCACATAACCAAGTATTGTATGTTACCTTGGAAAACTCTATGATTGAGTCATTTGGATAAAAATTTAATTGTGAAATTATTACTTTGTTGGAGAGAAATTGTAGTCAATAGTTTGTGTTAAGATGAGATCAATATCGGGATAGAGATGTGATTTCCTGAAATTGATAAACGATTGATAACTACCAAAGTTGTAAGAGAAAGACAATTGACTACTAAATAAAGTAAGTAAAATTATCACTCACAAATTGATTATCAAATGAAATAGATCATGTAATATAAGAGAATCCATGGTGGACTATGATGAATGAGGGAGAATAATTGGTAACTATTTGTTTGAGAGAAGTATAGAGAATTGATTACAAGATGTAAGATTGCCTCAAGTATCTAATTTTGAATGATCTCACAAATTTATGTGATTGATGAGATTAATCCAATTCCCTCATTTAATATCCTAAAAGAGAAGCATTCAATGCTTAGGGATGAGATCTTGAGAAAGACAATCGTCTCAGTGTGTTGATACATTCTCAAAAGAACCAATTTTCATGGTGTGTCATTGAGAGGAAATCATAAATGAATAATAACTCAAGGCCATTGTTTGACATTATAATCAAATAAAAAATCAATCAAAGAAGACCAAAAATCATGTTAGGATGACTGCAATGTCATTTCAAGTTACACTAAAAGGATTTAATTAACACAAGGCTATCGACCACATCAAAGTGCCCCTAGCTTTGGTAAGGAGACTCGAATGGGATACTTTATGCAAGATTATTGTCAATGGTTGTGCCTATGCTCGAGCACCGCACTTGGTCCAATTGAAATGAACTCACTGCCAAACAATTGTGCGGGAAAATAGTGTGAGGTTGAGTGATTGTTATGAAATGCATGTATTGTGACTGAGTGATTTTGAAATCTTTGTGTTAAATTGAATGAATTGTGACTCTAACACCCAAAACAACATAACATAACCCAATGTTTTGTCCTAATAAAACATACATAAGACAACTAGATGATACATAAAAAGCTTTTAAGGCTTCCATAAGTGTTTCCCTAGTTTTTGTCTTATCCAAATCCCTACTACACCATGTTTGGGTTGTCCATGCACAAAAGCGTGTTTGAGCTATACAATTTCGTTCTTAGTCACTTGTGTAAAAATGGCCCTATCTAAAATTTTTTTTTTTTTATAGTGCACTTTTCAAATTGGTTTAAAACCTTAATGATTTGGGTTAAAATGCACAACACACATGCACTTAGATGCAAATACATACTTAGTATTTTGATCATTTATGTATGTGCAAGTAAGTGTAATTTTTTTTTTCCTTGACACAAGATAATGTACAAACTAAAGCACAAATTTACACAAAAACATATAAGATATCTAGCCAGTTTAGACTTGGCTAGGCTTCTAGAAATTATGTATTTTAAAGGAGAATTATGCTCATCGAATACCTAGTCCCATTAAATGCAACCAAGGAGTTGATTATTGTTATGGAGCTCCATAATATATGAAGCAAATGACTATGGACATGATTACCTTGAAAAGGTAGATGGATCTTAAGTGCCTCGTTTTCTTAAGTAGACCCCTATATTTAATTGGTATGTGGTTCAGTGAGGATCAAAGAGCAAACATCATAAAGGCACATGTTTAAAAGAGATTGGACTACGTTTTCAAGTATTAATAATTATTATGTACTCAACAATGATCACAATTGGGAGGACCTATGTAACCAGTTAAGAAATCAACAAACATGGACTTCCGATGGCCATACCTAAACACAGGGGGGTCATCCATTGTCAAGTTGAACACCACGTGCGGCCAAAAAAATCTACCTTTGGTAAGTTGCATCACCAAAATGGGTCAAAATTTTATCAATTTTTTTTCATGGATAGATATACATGGTATCTATTACATAGTAAAAAATGGTAACCAAATTTGATGATATGTTTTTTTAATAAAACATACCGTTTCTAACTAGAATGACGCAGAATTGAACTAAAATAATTGCTACAAAAATGAAGATGACTAAAAATTTCAAAAAACTATACAAAAGATATTATCAATGATTATGTACATGTAGAAAAAATATCATAATTTTTAAATTTATCTATTCCATGTAATATAGGGGTAGCAAACTTTGGCTGCACGTGGTGTTCAACTTTACATGGAGTGAACCCCCCGTGTACCTAAATCAAAGGAGATCCAATTTTCTATATGGTATTTGCAGATGTTTCATCATAAGTTTGCCAATATAGCATGAGTTTTATTGTGTAATTCTATTAAGTATAAGTTGGAGAACATGAAAAACGAACCAAATAACACCCACATGCCTTATGTTAATTATCTTGCACAAATTGCATGTTTTATAATCTACAAGAAATGGGTGTAGAAAAAATAGTGTCCAAATAACACACGTCTTCCTTACCAAATATAATTCCACGAGCTCATTCACTGTCATTTCAGATTCTACTATGATAAAATGAAGGTGTCTATCAAAGACGAGGGCAAGGTTTAAAAGTGATGGGAATATTCTAATTTCAGTTATTTAAGCCTAGACTACATGCAATGTAACTTCAAGCCCCTGCAATAGGCAGCAAATGGTGGCTCCAGTGTAGGGATTTTCCCATAACTTAAGGTATGTGAGCCTAGAATGGACATTTGTCTTACACATCACAAATGTACAACACTCCTAGATTTGGCCACGCTAGACACCCACCTCTTTCATATGGGTCTCACCAATATTGCTTATCCATGGTGAAAACGTAGCCAATGCAATTATAGCATGAAATATTGTATTTTAAGAATATTTGAAATCGGGGCAAACTCGATGGGCATCTAGCTCTGGCCTCCAAATTTGCATTCTAAAATGAAGAGATTTGTTATATTCTAAAAGACTTTGATCACTTTATAAGTGGTGTGTGCTCTAAACTCGCCTTAAGTACTTTGTGCAAGTCGGGAATGTTAAGACATCACTGTCAATGGTGATTGGGTGTCAATAGACCCATCTTCATCGTCATATGTTGTTATCTTGGACCTATAGTTATGATATATTGGAACAATACTAATGTTATCTTAGAATCATAGTTACCGATGAGGCATGTTACCTTGAAGGTATCAAACCTTCTATGTATACCACGAGTAGAAGGTTAATAAATAAGAAGTGACCTCTCATTCTCGTGCTCTCTTGCTCATAGAGCTTCACCCATCATTATTCTCTTTCTCATCTCATCTCATCTCATAATTTTTGTAACATTTTATCAGCACAAAGCTCTAACAAATTTTGTTGTAGTTGGTCTAATGGATTTTTGGTAAGAATGGTATTTTGTTTAGTTGTTAGGAGGTGAAAGAAAGAAAGGTGTGGTGACTGTGAGATATGGTGTAGCAATGTGTAGTGCATGCGGTGTTTTTCATGGAAAAAGATTTGTTGCATTACGTTAATATCAGTATCGATGTTTCTTAGGGCCGTTAGTGATTTTGGGTGACGAAAAATTTACTTAAGAGGGTGGTACACAATATAAGATATGGGTTTTATAAACTTGAAAAATTTAATTTGTTTCCCCTCATAGCTGATGGGAAAAACTACTTAATTTGGGCCCTTGATGCCAAATTACATCTATAAGCCCGTGGTCTTGCTCATAAAATTGAGGATTCGCTTTTAGAAATTCTTATAGATCATTTCAACGCCCCGAATTGTCGCAACCCTTGCTAGCTCCCCTTAAATATCTTGGTCATTTTTCATTCTAGCAAGGGTCACGAGCGCTAACCGTTCACATTCCGCCATGCAAATGGCTAGCTCCCCATACCGCGGACCTTATAGTTCATAGGAGGGAGGCTACCCCTCCTACACTTGCATTTGGGACTCTCCCATTAATCGGTAACCAATGTTTAGATGTGGACTTCCATCCATGGAAGTCCAATCTTAAGTTGATCATTATGTTGCCGGAGCAGCACTACAATAACCCGAACCATACTAGGCAACTATGCCCCCACGTTGGACCAATGCCCGTGGAGGCCATACCGTTCCGCCTCGGGTGGGTTTGACCGGCCACACCGCCTCACCCATATAAGCCTCTAGGACTCTAGGCAGGGGCCCTACCCCACTGTCAAATAACCGTTTGTCTCTCTCCAAGAGTTGGGGCCAAGTAGACATTTTCCCTTAGCCGTTGGGGCTGGAAGACCCCAACAACTTTAGAACGCCATAACTTCTTTGTATCATCTTGGGTGCTAACAAGCAACCACTCCATCGTCATCTACATTTCACGTACATGCCGATGGACTCCTCAATTGCCTCATTCGGGCAAGTATTGAGGAAGTTATGCATGTTCAAACCTTGGCAGTCCTAGGAGCCACTCCCATGCCACTGTTGTACCAGGGCGTTGTCCCAGGACAACGCCCCACTCAAATTGTCATATCTCCTAGCTCACACCTCCGATTAAGGTGTTCTTGAGTATTCTAGAATCCGCACGCCATAAGCTACGCATAGCTCAAGGCCTTACCCTTGTGACACCTAGTCACCGTGTGTGGGAGGTGTTCCCAACGCCTGGGGCCCTCACCCACACTAAGATCACTTGGGCCCTCTTCACCAACAATGCCATAAGTCCCAGGTGTCACTCTAGGGTCCCCCTTGTGCCCATGGTGCTTCGGGCACTCCTCATGGAGAGGTACGTGACACAAGCACTTGTTTTCATGCGACATCATCTTAACCCAACATTGTAGTTGCAACACCTCACCATGACTTCAACTTGTGTTTTGTGGGCAACACTTCAAAATCGGTTTAATAACCAATAAACAATATTTTATTAAAGTCGTGCTATGATTGGATACATCTTTGAGTACAAGATTATCCAGCCATAGCCAAATGTAATACTAAGATGTTTAAGATACATCTCAGTTATTTTTGTGTGATAAACCAATTGACGATGCGCAAATGATAGAGAAACTCTATCTATGTTTCATGATGCTAATATTATATTGGCTCAATAGTATCAAACATATATTATATAATATGACCTCATGACATTGTTATTGTTGGCTGATAAACATAATAAACTCTTGTTGAAAAACCATGAAAAATGACCTACAGGAATGATTCTCATGTAGAGTCATGCAACACGGTTGTCAACGACTCGATTCATATTTCAATGATCTAGAAAAACAATCAAACACTGATGCAAAGGGAGCCTCAACAATCGCGTAAGCGTCACACTCCATAATTTTCACATAATGATTTTTTGGGAGGCCTTCACCCACACAAGATACAAATACAGAAACTCGTATTTATTTCAAATGTGGAACAAAGGGTCATGTTGTCAAATATTGTAGGAGAACTCCTCACTTTATAAAACTCTACAAGGTACATGGTGATCAACATGACATTCATGTCACACATGTGGAGCACCTTAATATACCATATCATCGACTATATGCCGATTTGGAGATATAGAATCTCATACCACTTTTATTGACATTGGGTATGATACTTTGAATGTTTCATTGGTGTTAGATAGTGTAATCTACTGACACTATTACTCATGAAAATGAATGTTTTATTCTCTAGGTCCCATGATGATAAAACATATTACCACCATAACTAGTAGTTGTTTGGGTACATATTGGATTGGAGAAACTTATCTTATTATATCTAGAGGTACACACATACATGTTTATAAAGTTGTTTATTCACCAACGTTTATTAGAAACCTATTGAGTTTCAGGATGGTCAACGTAACGGGTTTCACCTTCATACGGTTGAAGATGACAATCAATAATTGTTGCAAATTTTGAATTGTGATAAATGCCCAATTAAAGACATTCCAACATTGTCAGCCATAAACCCCCACCCTTCTGCGTCTGTGGTCCAGGTGGAAGTCTATGGCTCACATGTCTTTGTTGACTCTTAGCCTCGGAAACCCCATACTCATGTTCCAATGAATTTCAATATAAAGCCCACTCTTTTTATTAAACCCCACAGGGCATTAGTATTGAAAAATACTTATGCACCTATGATGGTCCTTACATCATGACTACTCTAACATTCCCTTCCTATCCTAATCTCCCATATGATCTATGTGCTATGCAATTAATTAGCCTAACTCCTAGTTTCCTAAGGCACCTCCTCACACTTAGAGGTTAATTGAAAATGACTCAACTGTACCCTCTGGCTCTGTCTCAACCTCGGAGCCAGCAGCCACCTCGGCTTCAACCCAAAATTCTGTACTCAATTCCGAACCAGAATCCAACATTTGGCTTCAGAGCCAAGGTCGCAGCTAGACCTGGATCCACATTCTTGAGTCGCAGCTTCCTGAATCCCCATTTTTGAGTCGCAACCAAACCTGAATCCACATTTTTGAGTCGCAACTAAACCTAAATCCACATTTTTGAGTCGCAACTAAACCTAAATCCACATTTTTGAGTTGCAGCTACCCTGAATCCACATTTTTGAGTCGCAACTAAACCTAAATCCACATTTATGAGTCACAACTAAACCTGGATCCACATTTCTGAGTTGCAACTATCCTGAATCCACATTTATGAGTTGCAACTAAACCTGAATCCACATTTCTGAGTTGCAGCTAAACCTGAATCCACATTTCTGAGTTGCAACTAAACCTGAATCCACATTTCTGAGTCGCAACTACCCTGAATCCACATTTTTGAGTTGCAACTAAACCTGAATCCACATTTTTGAGTCGCAACTACCCTGATAAAAACCTGAAAAAACCCCTCGCCGAGAGAGCCAGGGTCGGAGCCATGGGGGGTTCACTTAGTGCATTTTAAAAACGACGTGCGGCATAATATAGGGAGGATTAAATTCGTTTGACATAAAATTTATAAAAGAATTCCAAATAATGAAGGGTCCATCAAAAGTAGACAATCTCATTACAAGTAAGGTAGATAGGTATAAAATATGGGCCATTCCTTTTTTGTAAAAATAATATAGGGGTTGAAAATAAGGATCCTAGAATGTATGTTTAGTAGAATCAATTTTGTATGCATTCCTCATGAGGGATGGATGAAAAATGACTCATTGTTTATCCAAAAATGGATCAAATTGTAAGCCTAACCCTAACTCTCTTCCCGACACCTCTCGGTGGCTTCTCTCCCTTCTCTCCCTTCTCTTGTTGGCCTTTCATTTTTCATTTTTCATATGGTTTCTCATTTTTTGGTGACTTCTCTACTCCGACATCGTCATCTCCAACATGTATGTCCACTTTCACCACCGCTTCTTCATAGCACACGTTTTATTCAATGTTGGAGTCTTTGTGATTTGCATGTTGCCCTTGCCATATTCGCCCAACTGTTCAATTTTCTTTATTTTGTGATCTTTTTGCGAGATCATTGTGATGTTGCCACACGGTAGTGAGGAACGGGCTCCCATTCACATCGGAGCAAAACCTAAACTCCGATGTTACTTTTATTTTATTTATGACGTTGCCTTCAATCCAACTTCCATCTTTGATTGCCCCAAGCTCTCTCTCATCGTGCAATCTCAACGTCTTGTAGGTAGATTCTTACACTCTCTAAATGTGTTGTTGACATATTTTCTATGGTGTCATGACTATATAGGGTTCATGACCAAGCTTGGAGTGTTTCACACTATGTAAGTATTGTACAAAATGGTTTTGGTCTTCACTAGTATGTAAATTGACTTTGAATGAAGGAATTTTACGAAGCAGGTGTTGTGTTTGTGAACACACGCTCATTCTTGTTGTATTTCCATCCTAAGCCTTCTTGTTGTGTTTGCACTTTAAGTTTTTTGTACTTAGTTTTTGCAATGGTATGTATTCTTTACACCTTTTTGTTGCCATGTTTTTTCCCGCCACTTTTGCATTGCATATACTTTTAAATTAACCTTTTTAATTTAAAAGGAATGTACACTACAAAAAATTGCAATGACATGGATATTATAAGTAATGGTAGGGTGCAAAAAAATAGGCCATTTTAGAATATTAAGTAATTATAGGGAGCTTTTAATTCATGCCTTGGAGGTAAATAGCCCCTAAACAAATACCCCTTTGCCGCACGTGGTGCACAAAAATCCTATAGAGTGACCCCCCCGTGGTCGGAGCTCTTCCTCGGCCGCAAAACAGGAGCTCTCCCTCGTCCAGGCCCGGAAATCCAGTTTCTTACCCAATTGTGTGTAACAAACTTACACCCTTCATGAACCCATTCTAAGCCTAAAACGAACACCCATGTACCCCAAAAGTAAAAGCATGATGAAAAACCCAAGCCACCCCCTTTCTAACCTCACCCTCCACTTAACTAACACAACTCAATTGTCTTTTTGGTTTTTCTTTTCTTTTCTAAAACTAACCACTTAACTCCAATCCCACAATAATCAGTTTGATGCCGCTCAAATCTCTTCTACCTTCTAAGCTAACTTAACCACATGGCAATTCTAAGTTCCTGATGTAATTTTGGGTTAACTAGAAATGTGAACACAAAATTGGGCTCACAAACATACACCTTGGGCCAATATATTGTTTACCCAAAAAGGAGATTGCAACATTTTGTGTAAATAGATGACATGAACAAATGGGACACCCGGAAGTTTTGACAATGAGACGAAGTATTTCATGTACAAAAAATCATGAACTTCAAGCATCGAGTTTATTAAAATGTATGAAACCTTATGAATTTTGTGCTTTAAAAAAAACTTATCACTCGACCTCGTAGATGAAAATTGTCACATGAACTCCCATTTATATTTCATAGGGCTCAAATGGATATTTAAGGTCTATTAGATCTACCATGCATAATGTTTAAATACATCTTTGCTATGATTAATGCATCCACAAAATAACCATGTGTTTCTCTTTTAGTTAGTAAAAATCTAGTTTTTCCTAGATTGTTGTCACAAATTATGCAGCTTCAAGAAGGTTCTCTGGTCATTCAATTCAATTCATACGTTTAGATGATGCAAGAGGATTTAAGTCTCAACCCTTCAAGACATATTGTGAGTCAGTTGGAATACAATTAGATTATTCATTGTCATATGAATATAAGACAAATGGTCTAGCATATTGTTTCATTAAGAAATTGCAGTTAATCACCAAACCATTGCTTTTGAGATCCAACCTTTCTACTTCAATATAGAATTACGCTATCCTCCATACAAGAATGTTGGTATGTTTGAGATTGTCTGTATTATAATCCATTACACCTTTAGAAGTAGTGTTTGGTCAAGTACCTAGTGTAAATACCTAGGAATTTTGGTTGTAAGGTGCTACTACCTATTCCTTCCCCACCCATAACCAAGACGGGCCTTCAAAAGAGGGAGGGGATATATGTTGGGTGTTATTATATATTTAGAACTTCTAACTAGAAACCTATTGCGTGGAGGGTTCGCTGATTGTTTATTTGATGAGAAATTTAACTATGTTTGGTATGACAACCAAATCCATGTAGAGATCCAAATTTTAATACTTCATATTTTCCAAACATTTTTTTCAAAATTTTATACTAAAAATGTAAAAAAATAAATAAATAATTTTACATTTGAATCGGTTAGCAAATTGACTACTTGATTCATTCACTGATGCAACAATTGTGACTAAGTAACATATTCATGCTACCAATGCTCATGCTTGTCAAAAGAAACTTGTTTTGTAAACCATACCCATGAAAAAAAGTCGTGATAAAAATCTTCAACTACACAAACAAAATACTTAAGTAAGGTTTGTATTGCACATGAAAATGTGTTTCCTAGCATTGAGCTGGATGACTATGAAAGAGAAGCACAAATTGACTAAGATGTTGCATTCAACTTTGTGAAGACATGAAATATCGTCAACCCCACTGTCACGCACCTCTCCATGAGGAGTGTCCGAAACACCATGGGCACAAGGAAAACACCGGAGTGACACCCGAGACTTGTGGCGCCATTGGTGAGAGGGCCGAAGTGATCCTAGTGTGGGTGAGGGCCCCGGACGTTGGGAACGCCTCCCACCCATGGAGACTAGGATTCATGAGGGTAAGGCCATGAGCTATGAGTAGCTATGGTGTCCTGATCCTAAAATGCTCAAAAACATATTAATCGGAGGTGTGAGCTAGAAAATATGGCAATTTGAGTGGGGTGTTGTCATGGGACAACGCCCTGGTATAGAAGTGGCTTGGGAGTGGCGTCCGGGACTGCCTAGGTTTGAACAGGCATAACTTCCTCAATATTTTCCCAAATGGGGCAATGGAGAAGTCCATCGGCATCTACGTGAAGCATAAATGACGATGGAGTAGTTGTTTGTTAGCATCAAAGATCCCACAAAGAAGTTATGGTGTTCTGAAGGTGTTGGGGCTTCTAGTTCTAACGGCTAAGGGAAAATGTCTACTTGGCTCCAACTCTTGGGAGGGAGACAAAAGGATACTTGACGGTGGGGTAGGGGCCCTGTCCAAAGTCCTAGAGGCTTATATGGGTGCGGTGGCGTGGCCAGCTAAACCCACCCGAAGCCGAACGACATGGCCTTCACGGGCATTGGCCCGACATGGGGGCATAGTTGCCTAGTATGGTGCGGGTTGTTGTAGTGTTGCTCCAGCAATGCGATGATCAACTTAAGATTGGACTTCCATGGATGGAAGTCCACATCTAAGCTTTGATTACCGATTAAAGGGAGAGTCCCCAATGCAAGTGTAGGAGGGTTGGTCCCCTACCTTTGAGCTAAGGGGAGCTAGCAAGGGTTGCGACACCCACAATCGACGTATCCAATGAGAGGTATGTGCCGCACGCAAGGGTGTACTTCCAAGCATTGACCGGAATGACTCTAAAAGAGAAGCATTGATTGATTCAACATATATTGCAATCAACTTTGTAAATACATGAAAGTTATGGGATCATATGCGAGTAAACCTATATGATACCTTTTGTTTCCATGTATCAAAACACTCAGACGATGAATGTGATCTGATAACTATAATGGAGGCTCATAGTCAAGTCACTATGAGGGAAGGTAATGTGGTGTCTAAAACCATACTCATTGTGTCTAAGGGAGTGTTAAGACCCCACTATCAATAGCGAATGGGTGTCATTAGACCCAACTTCAACATCATAGGTTGTTATCTCGGTCCTATAGTCATGATATTTTGGGACTATAATATGTTGTTTTGGAACTTTACTTACCAACGAGACGTGTTACCTCAAAAGTATCAAACCTTTCATATACACCATGAATAGAAGGTTAATAAATAAGAAGTGACCTCTCACTCTTGTGTTCTTTTGCTCATAGAGTTTCACCCATCATTACTTTGTCTCTCTCTCTCTCATTTTATCTCATCATTTTTTTGTAACATGGACCACTCCTTGTATGCAACGGAAGTGTGGAATCACATCTATAGTCAAAAAATTATGCGAGTTTGTATAATTCAGCTCACAAAATCTAAAATTGCTACAATTCATTTGCCATCTAAATGCAATGAAAATACAAAATGTTTAACCTAAAGCTATGTAATTTTGATTCAATGTGAGAAATTCAATTAATCCATGCTTGAATATGGCAACATGGAGTTCACAAAGTTGTTTGAAGACATCAACTAGGTGAATATGATACATAAGTCAATACCAACAACTTGCTTCACATGTTTTTCTTACTCTCTAATTAATTGTATTTCATCAAATGAACATCTTGTGTTGTTATGTGAAAAAATGCTTTAAGTTGGACCGGTCAAGTTTATGTTTTTGTGACTACTATTACTTGACCACAAATTTGGAAGTCCCCATATTAATGAGATTAAATTGAGATGCAACAATCACAAACTTGTACGGGGCATGTTTTTAACAAAAACCCTAGTATGGATTTTGGTTCATGCCACCTACCATTGGGGGTGCAATAAAACATGCCCCTAAGCTTGTTATTAATTCATTTCAATTGTGCATAGCTCTCTAGTAGCGTGGGCACCTTTTGCCTAATAATTAATTAAAGTGCAAAAGTAAGTTAGGAAACCCATAAAAGAATATTCTAAAATTGGGAGGATTCAAAAAGTAATTTAAAATAAGTTAGACATTCATCCAAGTCATTTCTATAATTCATGGATGGTTATCCTAATTTCATCTATGGCGATTATTGTGATTTTAGGCACTCTTTGAATGTTATTTCTTTTTTTTGGACACTCAACGAAATTAATTTCCCATAAATTTAGACACCTTTAAAATTGATTATTTTCTACCCAAGCTGCTAAAGAGCTACAGTAAATCCCATTGTACTCAATCAAATTCTCTTATCTCAATCTAGGCATTAGTTCACCTAAGAGTATACATATTTGGGCTTTACATTGTTTCTACGTGTTTGCACCATCCCCCACGGTGGATATAACTCATTTTAATGTAGAATTGGACCAAAACCAATATCTTCCAATTTTATGCTTGGCTTGTAAAGAAATATCGTCCAATAAAATTGCACGTGCATGCATGACCCAAGGATGAATGTGATATTGATAACAAATCCTATGATAAATTTCCTTTGTTTATCAATTGAATATATAGATCTAGCATTCAAAATTGGCACATTAATTTGTTCATGATACTTCAAATATGAGACATTCGACTAATCACTAAAGATTCACACACTCCCTATGAAATTTAAGTATGTTGGAATCGAATCCGCCCACGTATTTGAGTTAATTAAAAAGTGAATATTTTGAAAATATGTCCACATTTACTTTAAATAAGCGTTGTGGCACAAAACTTTACTCGCCTAACATGCTTGCCATAAATTCCAAGCCTCGCATTATGATCATACGTGAAAGATGGAGATATCAATGTTAAGACTTGCTTTGTAGTGCCCGAATTTGAGAGTTGTGTTATCAAAGTGCTTGTGCCCTAGTGCCATTTGAGGTCCAACACTTCAAGTGTCAAATCTTGATTTTGTTTTGCGCACATCAACTTTACCGCAATTTTGGGAGAATTATTTTGTGACACGTGGCACTTTTTGTCAAAAAGTGCCACATGTCATAATACTACATTATCCAAGCATCTTGGAAGAAAAACACATGGCACACAAAATAGGTTGGGATGTTTGTCCATTTTTTGCGTTGTTATTATTTTCATTTCATTTTATTATTATTATTATTTTAAAATAGAATCACCTCCAAGAGTCCAATTATCATCAGTTTCAAAATATTTAGTCAATTTGGAATTTACTTATATATTTTGAGCATACGAGTCCTACGCAATTGACATGCATCACTAGAAACTTATCCTACGTCACTAATAAAACCACAAATCTATCACAACGGTAGATATGCATTATTCTTTCAACAATGTAGAATGATTGCCCAAGACTCATATGCTTGTAGCAGTTAAACCTTGCAATCACTACAAGCATGCCTATGAGCCACGGGCAATTGTCCCGCGTCACTGGAAACTCTACGTATCTACCACAGTAGTAGATTCACTTTGTCCTTCCACCGACGCATGACCATTGCCTAGGACTCATGTGTTGATAGTGAATGAGGATACTGTAGTGTCGTGGCAAGTCATTTACACATCACATCACGTGGCAAATCGTAGCGACGTTGGGTGCCACGTCAACCTTACAATGGGTTCAGTCAATAGTTTTGTGACACGTGGCAGTGTTCCTTCAAAAACAAATGAATCAAAGGGGAAGTGTCACAGCAGTTGCAGTATGTACATTCTTCGCTGCCTTGTTTCTTGCTTTGTGCACACTGTAAGGGATTTGTGCACAATTCGTGTCTACGATTTGCCGCTTGAAGATAGGTATAAAAGATGGATAAAAACACAAGGAGGGTTTTAAATGCACCGTCACTTGGCACTTGTAGTAAGTGGTTTGGTCATCTAGTCAAAGAATGTTGCCATTTATGATGTGCCATTAAATCTTATGTGCCCGAATTTCCCATGTCGGCTCTTTAGCTACTTTAGTGCAAAAGTTAACGTCCATTGCCTTTTGAACAGTGCCCGGGGAGTTTTTGGGCATAGTCGGTCAAGATCCTAGTGATTCTAAATCCAGCCGGTTACATGTTGACATCTTCCGGTTTTGCTTTCATTCATTTGAGGTATATTCTCTAGATTACAGTGTAACCTTGATAATGTCACACCATCCGTTTCACCAAAAAGTGTGATACAAACAAGGTGTGACATATTCGATAATGTCACATTTTGAAGATTTATGCATAATGTGATATTATCAAAGAAATAGGTAGAAAAACGAATAAAAATGACAATGTTAAGAAGAAAATAACAAAGGCGAGAATTCAATGTTTTTAAATATAAAATCAAATTCAAAAGCTTGGATAACAAAGATAGCAAAGACTGAAGCCAAGGTCACGAACCCTGTTCTCGGTTCCAAGAACGGAGATCCAGGCGGAAAGGCGGGTGGAGATGCCGACGTCGTCCATAGAATTTGTTGTCCATCCAGCCTTTTTCATCCATATTACTTGTTATTATCACACTTACACTACATATTTTGGAAAAAATAGTGACATTATGAAGGGTGATAGGGATAATAACGAAGGAGTTTTACACTATAAATTTTGGTTTCGAAGTTTTGGGTGACAATATCAAGGTGTTCTATAAACAAGGGTGACATTATCGAGGTTAGAGTGCACTCTAAAATGATCGGTAATTCTCCCGAAGTCTCCAACTTCAACCGGTTCTTTCTCAAACTCAACCACTTCATCTGCAACTAACTGTCAGTTCTCCCCGGACAATGCTTTTGAAGATGTGAAATCCCTTACCATGGCCTACAAATTCTCTTCGTGGGTTTGGTTTTATGACACCTACCACGGGGGCGATAGGTTAACTTGCCCCCCTATACATTGGATGTTGATTTGGCCCAATTTTGCCTCACTATACTAATTTGGAGTCTATGAGTATGATTTAGGGACGAGGTTATATACAAATGGCAACTTATGGGCTACACGATAGTAAATTGTGGTTTCACCCTCCCATCCCTACACTGTTTTTTGCATTTAGTGTTAGTTACTATTTGGAGTTACTCACTCCTATATCTTTTTACTATTAGTGTAAATTTTTATCACATAAAGTTGTTAATGTTCTATAATGTCCAACAACCCAATTCGACCTTCGTTGGTAAAAAAATTGCATTAATAGTAAAAAGATATAGGAGTGAGTAACTCTGAATAGTAACTAACACTAAATGCAAAAACCAATGTAGTTCTTCCTCCCCCTTCGGTAGGTGTTATATGAATATTCACCCATGTTTTGTCTAACATATGTAGCAACAAAACGTATATTTTACAAGTGAGAATCCCTTGCATGATCCCAACTATTGTGAACTTATATGGTGGATATATTCTAGGGTCCGAGACCAAAGAGTGGCACTAATGTGGCATAGTTTTCCCATCAAATTTGGACAATCCCCACTCAAGAAAGTATTTTCTCTTAGTTTGACAAACCAATCTTCAAGCTCGGGTCCAATCTTGAGTCAAGAAGTATGTTCACTAAGGGGTGCTTTGGAACCCAACGTTATCAGTAAAGGTTCACAACACCTTTTGAGTGGGAGGGTTAAAACAACGATTACTATGTAGAGCACTGTATTTACTAAAGTGAAATCAATCTCATAACTAGGCCCAAAAACCCTAAATTAGTTATATTGGGATAATTAAACAACAACCTATTGGGGGCTTGTTCTGACCACCCCACCCTCATTGGTAGTTGTTGGCCTTTGACACATTTAAAATTTGGTTTCACTTCCTAGTGAACAAGTTATTTTCATTCATAGCATGTAATTCAATGATTGTATTGAACAGACTAAGACAAGAGCACAACAACTTAGCCACAATCCGGAGTGTGTAACTCAAGGAAGCCCATGAGCCCTTCAAGAGCATACAACTTGTAAAAACCTATAACCTAAATGCAAACCCTAACAAGATATAGACATGCTAATCATGGCGGACTATGACTATATGACAACAATGAAAGAAAATGTGAATTGGATGAAACTAACCCATCCATTGCAAATTTTTTTATTCAAACCTAGGGGCCCCTTTTGTGCACCTACTTTTATAACATAAAATTCAATAGCCTTTTTAGATGTACACACTAGAGAGAATAATACATCTCCCTTATGTATACTATGTACGTTAATGCCTCAAATATTACCTCTTCTTACACTCACATTAGTTCGTATGTGGTAGGAAGAGTCTACTCCCAGGGGAGGCGAAAAACACATAGAACCAATGTATCCTCCAACAACTTATTATTAGTAGAATTGACTCGAAAGATGGGATCAAAGACCCCCATTTAGTCTAGTGGAACCCAATTGAAATGAATTAAGGACAAACTTAAGACGGACGCTTTTTTACAACACCCATGTAATAGGTGTTGTTGGCCAAAATGTAAATTGACATTGAGTATAAATAGACACCACAACGTTCCACATCACCTATTTACTAATATTTTAGCTTGGACTTTGCGCCCATGGCAAATAGATGGGTGTATATGTAGGTTGGTATGAGTATGTCCATGGGGATGAACAATTTCATGTGGAATCATACTTTTCACAAAGAGACCTCGTATGTCTTATATAGCTCTATGTCATATGTTTTTTCTTAGCCCTTCCTTACTTCATGTAGCTTTCCTTGAAAGCAAGTGAGTCCCCATGGTAGAGACCATGTTTGTATGATGAAAGGGCTCT
The DNA here is from genome assembly GCA_964035585.1 of Polytrichum formosum. Lineage (NCBI taxonomy): Eukaryota > Viridiplantae > Streptophyta > Polytrichopsida > Polytrichales > Polytrichaceae > Polytrichum > Polytrichum formosum. The sequence goes on along the minus strand of OZ037935.1, from coordinate 22,552,638 downwards.
AGTAAAAACAAGCCTCCTTGTTAATATCTCGAGCGAAAATTGTCACACATGAATGTACCTCTCATCAATCCAACATAAAAATTTGATCCCTTGTGGATTTGTGGTTGATTCATTTCAAATGACTTTTCTTATACGAATTTGGGGTCTTTGAAGTTAATTTCAGTGTCAAATAAACCAAAGTAACTAAAGTCTAGAATGTGTGTTTTTATTAAAGAATGCTAGGTTAGATATATAAAGTGTTCACCCATATGTGATAATTCAGCTACATGTTCACAACACCTAATGAGGGGGAGGGTGAACTAGGAGAGGGGAGGGTGAAAATGATGATTAGGTATTGTTATAGAGCCTGAAGTCACTATTCACATCTAAATAATCCCTAGACAACGGTCATAGAACCCAACTTAGTCCAATGAATTGAAATTGGGATGAACCATCAACCAACATACAGGGGCATGTTTATACTATTACCCCCTTGGTGGGTGTTGAGAAACCAAATTGTGATGACTCCTCTCTTGCCCCTCGTTACAGGCTTCTCTTTATCAAAGCTCTTTCATGCACGACAGATGAGTTTACATAGACACCACAAACTTGGAGAGAGAAAACTATGACATATGAGATTTGAATAGACCTACGATCTATTCAACCTAAGAACTCGACCACCTATAAGTTTGTGGCCAATTCATTTGAAACGACTTGAACTAAACTAATTCAAGGTATTTCAAAACTAATTATGTCATCGATTCAACTAAAAGTAATGGCATCCAAGCCACATATTATTCAAGGGCTTCACGTTGGATGGCAGAGAGGTAGGTATGCTTGCTTGTAATAAGTTAATTCCCTCTAGTGTCCAGGAGGATTTTTGGGCATAATCGGTTGAGACCCTAGTGTTTCCAAGTCCGGTTACATGTTGACATCTTTTGGGTTTCCTTTATTAATTAGAAGAATATTCCATAAATTATTCTAGTAAAACGGCGGGGGCATAATTTTCCTGAAGTCTTGAGCTTCAACCAAGTTATTTCTCAAACTCAAGCGGTTCATGTGTAACTAGCATTCGGGTTTCCCCATGCATTGGTTCCCCTCTCTCCACGAAACTCCCCTCTCCGCATCACAAGAAGGGTGTTGGAAAAAGCGGCTTTAACTTATCTGTGTAAGCTGGTCCCGGTTGGTCCCATAGTTTGAAAACCAGCACCACCATAGGGTACTTCACTTTCCCTACGTAACTTACTTCTACCCCCCTCCAGTTACCAAACGGAATAAGTTAAAGGTTCCATGATACAGGAAGAGGGGGAAGGTAAGTAAGTGCCAAGTGACTTTACATGGTGCAGTAACTTTATGTCCACAGCAGGTAAGTACCGGAGGCCCCCAGTAGGGTAGAGTAGAGTAGACTCCTCTCCTTACACACACTCAACTGGACTATTTGAAAACCAGCCAACCCGAGCGCAGCCCGGGAGGCCGCGTCAATCACGGGCCACCCGGCCCCCGGTCTCGGGACTCCCGGCCTCAGGGTTCCCGCCCCCTCAAGCCAAAGCAAAGCAAAGGGAAGGGATGGGGGGAGGGGAGCGAGCAGGCGGAAGGAAACCCGGCCCGTCATTCCATCCCATCGCTTGCTCGCCCTGTCTGTCTGCCTCCCTGCCTTTGCTCACATCCCATCCCCCATTCATCGCCATCGCCCCGCCAGGCTGCTGCGATCGGCACGACCGCGTCCTCCCTGCGCCTCGCCGCCCGCATCGCATCACACAGATCTGTTGCCCCTCGCATGGTGCGCGCTCTCTGCCGTCGCTACATTTTGAGCCCGAGCTGTTCAGAATCCGCTCACGGGCGACCATTTGGCGTTCAGATAGGTATAATCGATCGCACGAGGAGGCCGCCGGGGCGCAAGGGTTTGGTTGCACCAGGATGAGGTTTCGGATTTTCAGGTCGTAGGGGAAGGAAGGCAGCGGCGGTGTGGTGAGGAAGGTTGAGTCGAGTTGATTTGAGGGTGTGGTATGGTGTGTTGTGGTGGTGTGACGCGATCGCGAAGGGAGGGAGGGAGGAGTGAAGGTGGCGGTAGGGTTGAGTGGATCTGTGGATCGAGTGAAAGAGAGAGAGAGAGGGAGAGAGAGAGTGTGAAAGTGGCGAGTGACGAGGTTGCGACGACTCTCTTCTGTCATTCTGCGGATAGCGTGGCGATGCGAATGTTGATTTGATCGGAGGAGGCTGCCCCGGTCCCGTCCCGTCCTCCATCATGGTACGTTGTGGCGCTTGCCCTTTGCCCTTGCGTTAGGGTTTCTTGCTCCTCCTATTTCTTGCTCCCGGTGGAGCTCAGGGCCGGTTCGCTGAGGTGCTCACGCAGGGGGTCTGCGAACAGAAGTTTTGTGAGGGCAATATAGGGTAAGGAAAGAGACATAATGTGCCGGGATCTTGCACACCTCTAGAAGCCAGGGGCGTGTACCGAAAGGTTCGGTAGGGATTGCCAGGATGCGAGGCTGGCCGTGCTCGAATGATTCGTGAGTAGTATTGTTTTGAGAAATGTAAACACGCTCACCGCATTTGTGCCCTGCTGCCATAGCTATTTATGGCTGCCGTGGTGCACTTCTTGTACGGATTTTTTTTTCTTCTCCAAGAAACGCGGTTGAGGAGAATGTGTGACATCGAATGACCTCATTTGGAGAGGTGGTACAGTTCACGAGCCCAGGCATCTTCGCATTCAAAATTCAGGATCTCAGTATATTAGGGCATGGCGAACAATCGTGACACAATATAATTAGTGGGAAATGGTTACGAGTGTATGTTAGGGCATGGATCTTGTCACACCGACATAGACTACTCGTTTCGGTGCATGTAGAGGATCTGGAGAATTAGAGTTGCAGAGGTATCATGCATCACGGTAGAATATGAGTGTGGGGTGAGATTTTTGAATTTTGAAAATGTAGGAGAATCGATAACCTTCCAGTGACCTTTTATTTCGAATTTTTCTTACCATGAATTTTGTACCAGAGACCATACCTCCTTCAATCCCTTAAAAATGCTGTCCAAGCACTCAGATTTATGATGTGTTGGTCACTGGATGCCCTGGTTTGTTTGTACTAGTTTCATGTTCATAATTATATCTAATTAGGGCTACATTCAGGTCCTAAGGATCATTTTGCTGTAGAAGACGAGAGCTAGGTAGTTAATACCGTCAAAATATAAAGCTAGGATCGTTTGTAGTGGTTTTGAGTGGGCCACATCTTGTGTCAAAGTTTGTATATTTTTGTTTTCCAGCCTTAGTTTTGATGGCTGTAATTTGGTGTATCTTGCAAAAATATTCCACGAAGAATAAATTCATTAAGATGGGCCGATTCTACTTAGTGCAATTTCATATGTTCTTCCTGGATTTGTGTAACTTGCATCAGGTGCAGCAAGGATACAGACTATTTCTGTATTGTTCGGGCTCTGATTCTTTCGTACTCATTTCGTTAGTTATGTAAAATTTTATGTTTTTTTATAGTTGTGGTAATATTCAATTCAGGGCTGCTGGACTTGCACTGTCATTTTTATAGTGTCATTCTTTCTAATCATAGTTATGGCAGGATGACTCAGCCTGACCAGTGAACGTTATTGGTGGCTTTGTGTGCAGTCGACTGCAATGAATATTGCAGTGGGGGCCCAAGTCTGGGTTGAGGACCCAGAATTGGCCTGGTGTGAGGCAGAGGTCTATGAAATCAATGGCAAGAAGGTCAAAGCCCGAACCATCAAAGGACAAGAGGTATATTGAGTAACTTTCTGCTCTGGAAAAAGGGTGTGGCACTGGCTAATACTTATGAAATTGGACATCAGACATCTGCCAGATTGTTTCTTGTGTGGAAGGTGGTCGTTAATTGGCATTCCTTGACTGACTTATGAGTTCAGGGGGTTGATAAGAGAAAAATATTGCTGCACATTACAGCTCAAATTGCAAGAAATATCAGCTTGAAAGAAAAATCTGTTTCAAATGCTGGAATGAGGAAAACAATGCACCTGAAAAATGTGACTAATTGTCCAAATTGAATGGTGGCATCAATTTGGCTTGTGGAAGGGACTATATTCAACCTGTGGTTCGGGTGTCATGAAATAATGTGGAATAGATTGAGGATTCTGTTTGATTCTATACTTGTATCATGAATAATTAGTCTTGTATTGAATTTTGTTATGTGCAGGTCACCTCTTTAATCTCAAATGTCCACTCAAAAGATCCAGATGCACAACCTGGAGGTGTGGATGATATGACGAAATTGGCTTATCTCCATGAGCCAGGCGTGTTGTACAATCTTGCAAGTAGATATGAACTGGATGAAATATATGTAAGTTGAACTTGCACATGGACTGATGCAGAAATTATTTTGGGCATTGTAGTATATATGTGTCAGCTTTTAAACTTGAATGGTCTTGGATATCTTGTCATTTTAACTTTTGACTGTAAGTTGGTGGTTGTGTGAGACAGACATACACAGGCAACATATTGATTGCAGTAAATCCTTTCATCAAGCTTCCCCATTTGTACAATAACCACATGATGGAGCAGTATAGGGGTGCACCACTTGGAGAATTGAGTCCTCACGTCTTTGCAGTTGCCGATGCTTCTTACAGGTGCACATTTCATATTTTTATTTATTTTCATAGATTCTGGTTTCAGAGGGGCACTCGATCTCTTGTACGTTTTGTTGCAATAGCAGTTATTTAGTCACTCAAGGCTTTACTTAGTTTCAATTTTGACTATGAAGGAGTACTCCTTCTAGCATTGAAATTTCTGAATGTTGGGTATTGTCAGATCACAAAATGGTTTGATTGTGTGAGTAAAGTGATTCTCATATGGGACTCTTGACATGGCAATGTGTAATTCAATTCAGGGCTATGGTAAATGAGAAAAGAAGTCAAGCTATACTTGTCAGTGGAGAGAGTGGAGCTGGAAAGACAGAGACAACAAAGTTGATTATGCAGTATCTGGCCTACATGGGGGGAAGGGCTAATACAGATGGTCGAACTGTTGAGCAACAAGTGCTTGAGGTTTAGAGCTTATTCCCATGATATATGCACAAAAGTTACTAGTTGTGGAGTGCTAATCACTTCTATGTGAAAATATTGTTTCCTCTTCATTTTTTGTCAATGCATAAATTTACTAAGAAGGACCATACTTCACCCTACTTGTGGATTCATGCAATGGTACATCGGATGCTTACTTGTTTTATGCTCATGCTTCTAGTTTACATGACATCTTGTTTTCCGTCCATTTACTCGTCACCCAAGCTTGGCTTCATTACAGATGTGTCCTGCAATTGAAAACTGAGTTGAACTATAAGTAATAAACCACGATGTTACACTTGTATCAGATGTTTTCAAGATTTAAAATCTCTGTTCTAGCAAATTCTAACTAAACAAGAGATTTAATCAACACCATGGATGGCATTGGCAGCAGAGAATTCAGGACAAGTATTTGTAGCATAATTCAACATATTCATATCCAGTAAACACGTCGTCTATGGTTTGATTGAGATGTAATCAGGAAGCTATTTGTGATGAACTTCCACCAGAGAGGTGAAGATTTTCACAGTGGAAAGAGCATTGGGCCAGCCCAAAAATGCTCCATAATATACACAGTTGAGGGCCTCCTACTACCTGGACATAATTATCAATAAATATAAGTGAAGGGCGCCATGATTTCTCACCACTACATTATTAATCTAAGAAATAAATGAGCTCTGGTTTAAGACCTTTGGAGTTGGATTAGAACTTCTAACGTACAAAATGCCTCTAACTTCTGTAGTCTGCAAGGGAATAGGACAAACTAAAGTGTGTGCCATGATTTCTCTTAATTGCAGTCCAATCCCCTTCTTGAAGCTTTTGGTAATGCCAAGACAGTGCGCAATGACAATTCTAGGTGTGTCTCTATCTTATTTGATCCTGATATGGAGGCATTCAAGCAGATAATCAGTTGTGTATTCTGGATATTTTATCATGTTTTGATGTGGTTGTTTTAAACTACAAGAGGATCCTGTGGTGATGCTGAGTATTGACTACTTCTATTTTTCCTGAACCTCAGTCGATTTGGTAAATTCGTGGAGATCCAGTTTGATAGGAGTGGACGAATATCAGGTGCTGCTGTGCGTACATATCTACTGGAGAGATCTCGAGTTGTTCAGATTGCTGACCCTGAAAGGAACTACCATTGCTTTTATCAGTTGTGTGCCTCTCCAGAGGTACAGTCATGACATTTATCTCATGGTAGAGAGGAACATGTTTTCACTTACCACAATGTCTTTTCTTTTGCCTTGAAATACACATGGATTCTGTCTTCTGCTTGCCCTTGTTACAATGAGAAATCCGACAGTGGAGCAACAAGATTGACAGTGTTGAAATGTATTCAGCTAGTCACAGTATGTACTAGATCTTGTGAATGTCCCTGGGTTCAGAAGATTCTGGCGTTCTGCTGGTGATCTGTCTGTTTGACTATGAGTTCTAATTAGATTTGTTTGTATTGTCTCAGGATTGTGAGAGGTACAAACTGGGGGATATGAAGAGTTTCCATTACTTGAATCAAAGTGATTGTTACGAATTGAACAACGTGAGCAATGGACGTGAATATGTGAAAACACGAAGGGCTATGGATGTTGTTGGTATCAACCCAGATGATCAGGTAATTAGAAGATCTTGCTGGCATCCTTTTTAAACAATTTTGGCTGCTATTTCTTTTTCAATGAAAGCTTCATGTTGAGAATCATTTCAGTGCTCAGCCCAGAGATTTTTATCATCTGAATTACACCTTGGTAGTAATAAACAGTTAATGCGTCACTGCTTGTTGTTTGTTATGTTGCACTACTCAATCATGGCTTCTGATGTTCAAAATTTGGGCCTCCTATGTAGTGTTTTTTGCTGAAATGTTTTGTTGCTGGCTTAATTTTCCAGGTTTTGACAAATGAAATAAAGGTCTACATTTCTCTTACCTAACAAGAAGTGCTAAACAATAACTTGAAATTACTTGCTTGAAATACAGGAAGCAATTTTCCGTGTAGTTGCATCAGTGCTGCATCTGGGAAATATTGATTTTGTACAAGGAGCTGATTCGGACTCATCAAAGCTCAAGGATGAGAGTTCTAAGTTTCACCTTGATGCTGCTGCAGAGCTACTCCGGTGAGTAATGCTTCGCATGTGTATTAGTTGAGCCTGTGTTTAGCAGGTTGGTTGGATTTGAATGTTGTGTAGAATATGGATGTTGGAGGAAGTCTGTCAGGAATCAGATATTAACATGATAGTTGTTGTATTCATCTGTGGATCTTGCTGCTGACCTGGTTTTCTGGCCTAATAGATCTCTTGATTTCTCTGCTTATGTCCAGGTGTGAATCAAAGGGCCTGTTGGACTCATTGTGCACGCGTGTTCTTGTGACACGGGATGGCAACATTACAATGACTTTAAATGTGGAGCAAGCCACCATCAACCGTGATACGTTGGCAAAGACAATCTACTCCCGGTTGTTTGATTGGTAAAAGATCTTTACTTGATTGCTCCAGGCAATACTTGTAGTGTAAATAGATGATTTTGTTTCTGTTGTGGGCATTGATGCTAAATGCAACGTAACATGGTCGGACAGTGTACTGCATGCCATTTACAGATTGCTCTTTTGTTGGCTTGTATGCAGGTTGGTGGAAAAGGTCAACAGATCTATTGGCCAAGACCCTGATTCTCCATTTCTGGTTGGTGTTCTGGATATTTATGGGTTCGAAAGTTTCAAGTTCAACAGGTAGATGTCTCACCTCTTTGTCTTAAAGGCTGGGTTTCCATTGTAATGTAATTTGAAGAAATGCTTTGGTGTATTATGACATGTTGACTTCAAAAGCATTCTAAAATTACAGAATTTGTGAGCAAAGAACTCAGTTAATCAAAGCACTGTTGGATTGTTTCGTTGCTGATGAAAGTGCGTGGCTATGGATGCAGTTTTGAACAATTTTGCATAAATCTTGCAAATGAAAAGCTTCAACAGCATTTTAACCAGGTTAGTTTTGCTGCCACATATGTAGTTTTAATTTTTGAAAATCTTAATATAATCACTTTTGTTGATATTAGCAGGCACAAAATCTGGAAGCATGACAATGGGCTTTAATTTGGGCCAATACCCTTGAAGGTGCACTGTGTAATGTTTTGTTGCTGATGTTGGTTTATTTATACTTTACAGCATGTCTTCAAAATGGAACAAGAAGAATACACCAAGGAGGCCATCAACTGGAGTTACATTGACTTTGTTGATAACCAAGATGTCTTGGATCTCATTGAGAAGGTGCGTATGGGAACTTGTTTTTACCCTTTATTCTGTACTTTTAAGAAGGCTGCACTGAACATTTGATATTGTGATATTGAACCTAGCCCTGTGCTAAGGTTTATTGGATGCAGAAGTTTGTGGTTCTATGAGCGTTGGTTGTTTCTAGTAAATTGCATGTCTGAAGATGTAACGACCTTATTCAATTTGGTGTTCTGTGTACAGAAACCTTCTGGTATCATTGCCCTTCTTGATGAAGCCTGGTATGTATACATCTCTGTGGGATGGGACATTGCTGTGAATTGCTATTGAACATATTTTAAGTCCTAGCATGTAATCAAATAAATTCTGTCAGTAGCAGAGATTGTGCTTCAAGTTAAAGCCTTCAACATCTGTGAGGAATTATATATCTATTGAATCATCAGGGATTTATTTAAGGATCTTAATGCATTTTGTGGATTGGCAGCATGTTCCCTAAGTCTACAAATGAAACTTTTGCAACAAAGCTGTTTCAACAATACAGAAACCACAAACGTCTAAGCAAGCCAAAGCTTGCTCGTACTGACTTCACTATAAGTCATTATGCTGGTGATGTAAGCATTGCCACTAAACCTGCGTTGCATGTAGGAATGGTTTCCCGAACTAGTATGGTTTGAATCTCCGTACACTGTGTTAAGGAAAATCTATCACCTTTCCTGGATGGCTCTTTGTAGATATCATCCTTGTCTGTCTGAATAACTTGGCAGCTTTCACTATTGATACTTAATGTGAGATGCATTTTCTCTATCCAGGTCACATATCAAACGGAGCTATTTCTTGATAAGAACAAGGATTATGTTGTTGCTGAGCACCAGTCGTTGTTAGGATCTTCAACATGCCCTTTTGTTGCAAGCCTTTTCCCCAAATCTGCTGATGAAGGCTCTAAGTCTTCATACAAGTTCTCTTCCATTGGTACTCGCTTCAAGGTATGTCTATTTTAGCACCTGATTGCAAGATCATTGTTTCAACTGTTGAAGGACCTGGTGCTGTGTTTTTGCCTAGAGGATGCATTAGTGGAAAATGATTGATAATGGCCTTTTTCTATGTGCCGAGTGAAATGTACATTATTCTGACTTTAAAACCATTGTAAGGTTCTTCATTTTTGTCCATATATAGTTATCTTATTCTGAATGAATGTGTGTGCAGCAACAATTGCAAGCATTGATGGAGACACTTAACACAACAGAGCCTCATTATATCCGCTGTGTGAAGCCCAACATGCTGAACAAGCCTGGTCGATTTGAAAACCAGAACGTCATTCAGCAGCTTCGATGTGGTGTAAGTTTTATCAATTTAATGAGGTTATTTGTTTTTTCTCAATTGAGCAATGTAGTAGTCACTTACTAAGGTTTCACGTCGACCTTGTGTTCGATAGATCACCCAGTCCACTGAACACCAGATATTCACTATGAGCTTAAAATCACAACTGATTTCATGTGTTTGTGCAGGGTGTGTTGGAGGCTATTAGAATCAGCTGTGCAGGTTATCCAACAAGGCGGACATTCTACGAGTTTCTTGATCGATTCGGCTTTCTTGCTCCGGAAGTTCTTGAGGGCAAGTGAGTAACAACATGCAGCGCATGAGCTAGCTTCCATATAGTTTTGAGTGACTGATGTGGTCACATTATATATGTAGATATGTACTTCGTGGAGTGTCTTGGATTAATCAAGTTTATCAGGTTTGTGAGCAGTTTCAAAAGTAAGGCTCTTTTTCCAATGACTGTAAATTTTATTGCATTGCTTTTAATTAATTGTGAAACCGTTCTTACAAATTTTCGAATTTCATTTGGGTGTTTGTAGTATGCAAAACAATTTGAACTGAATGATATGTTGGATTTTTTGTTCTGATGTTGCAAGTTTTGGTGTTTTGTCAGCTATGACGAGAAGGTTGCTACTGAGACTCTTCTGAAGAAGATGGATCTTAAGAATTACCAGGTACATACATCTTGTTGTCTTTTATTTTGCAGGAAGTTAGTCAAGTTACTGCTTGCTCTTCAGATACATAATAGTGATGAGATTTACTATCATATAGATTATAAGCTTTCATGGATTACTTTTGGAAATGATGAAGCAATGTGCACTTCTGGATGCAGCTTGGTCAAACCAAGGTGTTCTTGAGAGCTGGTCAAATGGCAGAACTTGATGCAAAGAGGGCTGAGATGTTGAGTAATGCTGCAAAGAAGATTCAACGGCAGGTTCGGACATTCCTTGCAAGAAGGCATTTGATTGCCATGCGAAAAGCTGCTGTCACAATTCAGAAATACTGGCGAGGTATGAATCTTGTGTTCAACACCATGATCACTTTGACAGGAATTCTGTGAATAATGAATGTTCTTGTATTATGGGCACACTTTGTCTGAATTCCTTCGTTTCATCCTCAACAGGAAGGCTTGCACGCAAGCGGTATCAGAAGATGCGTCAAGAGGCTGCAGCAATTTGCATCCAGAAGAATGTCCGTATGTGGCTTGCCAGGAAGAAGTATATTGAGACAAAAGAAGCTGCCATCAAAATCCAGTCTGGATACCGAGGTATGGCTGCACGCAAGGAGCACCGCTTCAGACGTCAGACGAAGGCTGTCATCATTATGCAGGTGAGTGAGCAACATTCCTTGAAAAGGTTAACCCTTGTTTTAGCATTATTTGAGAATGTACTATATTTAGATTTCAATTTCAGGATGTGGTACCCAGTAGTAAGAAATCAGAGATTAATGTCTGGTTTTGCTGCCTAAGATTTCTAGTCTAGGATTGGTTTGTCTGAAGGCAGAAGAGTTTGTTTTGGAGGAGGATCTATTCTTGTAGACTAATGTTCATTGCTTGGACTTAATTGCAGGCAAGGTGGCGTGGGTATAAGGCTCGTTCGCAATTCAGGAAATTGGTTAAAGCTGCACTTACGTTTCAGTGTGCTTGGCGGGGCCGTGTTGCCAGACAGGAGCTTAAGCAGCTCAAATCTGTGAGTGCTTCTATGCTTGCTAAACATATCACACTCAATAATCTCTGGTCAGGTCCTCGATTGATGCCCTCTTTATATCTGGTATTGCCGGGCTTAGGTGTGTTTTGCAGCATCTATGTGTGAGAAAAATGTGCTATATACATCAAGGCTGTCCTATGATGAACCGCACTATTTGTTTGTTCAATGGCGCCTTTTTTTAATCACTATTCTGGCTTGTTTAGGCTGCAAAAGAAACTGGGGCACTCCAGGAAGCTAAGACCAAATTGGAGAAACGGTGTGAGGAGCTCACATGGCGTCTGCAGCTTGAGAAGCGTATGCGGGTATGTCTAATTCATTGCCATACTTCAATCAGGTGTATGATCGTCATTCTGAATTTGATTTTGTAACTTTGTTGTAGATATGATATAGTTAGGTATTCCAAGGCGATCTGAGGGAGATTTTTATGTTTCTGCTCTGACACTTTGTATATCAATCTTTACATATGTATTTTGTACCTTACGACCTAACATATGACGTTATTAAATTCTCCATATGATGTATTGTGGATTCTACAGACGGACATGGAGGAAGCCAAGAATCAGGAGATTACAAAGCTGCAAACAGCACTACAAGATCAGCAAACAAAAGCCCAGGCAGCAAATTCACAGCTAACAAAAGAGCTTGAGGACAACAAGCTAGCTTTAGGTCAAGCTGCCCAAGCTGTGAAAGAAGTGCCTGCTGTCGAAGTATTCGATGCTAAGGTGGAGAAGTTAACCAATGAAAATGAAAACCTTCAGGTACTTGTGTTGTACAACTTCGCTATAGTCTTTCTGACGCATTGGATTTAAGCTTCTAATTGAAGCTGATTCTGGATTCTGGATTCATATACCAATCTGATTCTGCATGTTGGACCATAATTACTGACTTTTGAAATGTGCAGTCTCTACTGGAGGCTCTGAAGCAAAGAGCTGCAGAAGCTGAAGAGGCATTTGCACAAGCCAAGAGAGAAAGTGAGGCAAGACTAAAAAGAGCTGAGGAAGCTGAATCCAAGATTATGGAAACTCAGGAGGCTCTTCAGAGGTTAGTTTTGCAACCCATTTTTGTTATAATGTTTTGTTGCAACTTTTGTGTATGGACGTTTGTTTTATCAACATGTATTAGTGTGATATATGTGTGAGTTTGAAGTATTAAACACAACCTGCTAAAGAGTGCAGTCATTTGAACACAAAATCTAGTTGGAGTGACCTAATTCCATTGCTCTGGACAGATTGGAAGAAAAACTCTCAAATATGGAATCAGAAAACCAAGTTCTTCGCCAACAGACTCTTGTATTATCTCCAACTAAAGGGCTTTCCAACCGGTTCAAAAGCACTGTCTTTCAGGTAGGAGAGACTACACTGGATGCTTATATCTTGAAGGGCATGTCTTTTATTCAGTGTACAGAGACATACTTTATTTGTGCAAGAGGGCGGGTATTGTTGGACGTCTCATAAAAATTCTTTTTTGGTAACTCTGAGTGGTCAAAATGGAAAGAATCTATTGCCATGGTTAGATAGGTTTATGGGACCTTCCTGATATTGTTCATTTTGTCTCTTGTAAATTTCAGAGAACTCCAGATAATGCATACCATGCAAATGGTGACTCGCACAAGGAGACTCGCACTGTGCCTGTAAGTAGTTCTTGACTGAACCTTAATGTTCTGGAATTGGATACCCTGTCTGCATGTCCCAGTTTTTCACTTGGCTTGTACAGGTATTATTAAAGTCTACCTTTTCATTCAAGATGGTCCTCCATTGATCTGGCTGGAATCTACTGATGTTCTATAACTTCCAATGCCTCCTCATTTTACACAGATGGAGTTTGCTTATGCTTCTGTCAATGCAACACTTGTCATTAAAATCAGTTTGTTCCTTGCTTGATTTACAGGACTCACCAAACACAGCCCAAATTGAGAAGGAGCATACTGAGGCTGAACAGAGGCGTCAGAAGTTGTTGATTGATCGGCAACAGGTAAGAACTGGCAACTTCTCAAATAGGAGTGGAATCTGAATTATTTCTATGGATCTGTTATGAAGAAGTAAGTGCCCTGAAATCTCTTTTTTCTATCTGCTTAGTAATCTTCTGGCATCTCTATACGGAGGTTGGTAGTTTGTTTGCTACACTAAGATCTGGTAGGCAGAGGAAGAATGTGTTGTTTTGTGAATTGGGTGCTGGGTGTTGTTTTGGCCACAATATGGATCATATATTACCTTGAATTACCTTGATGGTAATTGCTCTGTGACATACTGAAGTCATGGTGGGTGGAAAAGAGATTGTGTTGACTTGGATATTATGATTTGTTATACTTGGCTCAAATGCTAAAGGAAAACTTGTGATTTCAGGAGAATCAAGATGCTTTGCTTCAATGTGTCATGCATGACGTAGGCTTCAGTCATGACCGTCCTATTGCTGCTTGTATCTTGTACAAGTCTTTGCTTCAATGGCGCTCATTTGAGGCAGAGAGGACAAATGTTTTTGATCGGATCATTCAAACAATTGGTACAGCTATAGAGGTACGTTTTGCATCATCAGATAGCATGAACAAATTTCTATTTCAGTTATTCCAATTGTCTGTTAAGCTCATATTATTTTTTATTATATTCTATTGTAGATTACTATATCTATGTTTTGTATCTTTTTTTAGCCTTGGTACCTCCACATTTTAATCATACTGATTGAATGTTGTATATGGTATCTGCAGAGTCAAGATAACAATGATGTTCTGGGCTATTGGCTCTCCAATACGTCAACTCTGCTCTTCCTTTTGCAACGAACTCTTAAAGCTAGTGGAGCTGCAGGGGGTGCTCCCCAAAAGCGTCGTTCCAACTCTGTTACATTGTTTGGAAGGATGACACAAGTACGGTGCTAAACCATGTCATAGATGAGAATGTGATAGTGATCTTTAGACCTGGTGTAGCTTCGTAATAATGAAAATAGATGATCCAAATCCTAACTATGTTTTGCTTTATTTGTGCATTGTGAAAGTGTAGTCCTAATCCTGATTGACTGCAACAGGGCTTCCGTGCATCACCAACACCTGGGGCTGTCACATTTGGAAATGGAGGGATCATGGGTGGACTAAATATGTCCCGGCAAGTAGAAGCCAAATACCCTGCATTGCTCTTTAAGCAGCAACTCACTGCTTATGTGGAGAAGATATATGGCATGGTTCGCGACAACCTGAAGAAGGAGATCTCACCCTTGCTTGGGCTTTGCATCCAGGTCTGTTGTTAACTCCAGGTCTTGTTTCAGGCTCTGTAAATTGGTCTGCCAATTAGGTATACTATTTCCTCTCAGTTTTTGAATCTGACACAGACATGCTGAGAGCCTTCAGAGCTGTTTAGCATTCTTTTGAAACAGACACTTAAGCCCATTACACTATCAAGCCTAAGCGCATTACATTACTTTCATGCCTTGGACATTCCTCTGAGCTTTATTGAAGTTTACATCTGAACTTCCTACAGGCCCCAAGAACTTCAAGGGCAAGTTTAGGAAAAGTTTCGCGATCCCCAAGTTCAAGCGTGAGTGCACAGCAGACATTGAGCAGCCACTGGCACAGCATCATCTCCAGCCTCAGTGCTTTACTTAGCACTATGCGAGCCAATCATGTGAATATTCTGGACTTACCACTTTCCTAGGTTCAGTGACATTGAGTAGGCTTTTCTTTCAGACCAAATACTTTATAGAAAGATCGTTCTAAATTTCTCTGGCTGTTTCAGGTGCCTCCATTCCTGGTCCGCAAGCTCTTCACTCAAATATTTTCATTCATCAATGTACAGCTATTTAACAGGTTGGTTCTCTTGAGCACATTTCTGATGGTGTGGTGAGGCTGTTTGATTCTGAAGAAATGCAAGTAGTGGCAGGCTCTCACAATTGAGGGATAAACTTTATTTTGTGTCTAGCTCTTTGCTTTTTTCTTGCTACGTAGCCCTGCTCTCCTTTCAGTGTAATTCCAGTCAGTCCAATAGGCTTCCAGTGGTCTCTCCTAAATGTATGAAACCTCTCAATATAGCAGCCATCCTTGTCCTGAAGCTACGATTTCCCTCATCATGTATACAGTTTGCCATCCATTGTTTCACTGACTGGTGTGTGCGTGAATTATCTCAGTCTGCTATTGCGACGAGAGTGTTGCTCATTCAGCAACGGAGAGTATGTGAAAGCTGGGCTTGCAGAGCTTGAGCATTGGATATATGAAGCTGGGGAGGAGGTAGGGTTCTTAACTGTTCCTAGAGATTCTAGTGCCGTACATGCTAATGTACTCGTTAATTATTGCAAATTTAGGATTCAACTTTGACTTCTATATTTGATTGTTTGAATGGCGTATAGGTGGTTAAATATCTTGTGAACAGCTCTAACCAGGATCTTTACTTGTGCAGTATGCTGGTGCATCATGGGATGAGCTCAAGTATATCCGCCAAGCAGTGGGATTCTTGGTATGTTTCTTCTTCCCTACACATTACACAGTTTCATATACATTGCCTTGCTTTCTAGAGTTTTAGTAGCTTGTCTTCCTGTTCATCGTCTGGTAAACAAATTGCACAGATCATTTGATTATGAAAGAGGAAGTGTAAATACTTTTCATATACGGCATAATAGAGATGTAATACCAATGTCTATGCTTGGACCAAGAGTTTGATGTATAACTCTGGCTGGTAGTGCTCCTATTAAGTGAATAAGCACCACTGATTATGTTCCGACTACATTTGTGCAGGTGATCCATCAAAAGCCCAAGAAGTCTCTGGATGAGATCACGCATGATCTTTGCCCGGTACACCATTTGGATTACTTAATATTTATTTTGTGTTCTTACATTTGTTTCTATTGTGCATATTTCCTGCAACCTTGTAAAGAAATTCAATTGGTGTCTTGGTTACTGAAGGCTTTAAGGTGATTCTTTTGCAGGTATTAAGTGTACAGCAGCTATATCGTATCAGTACTATGTACTGGGATGATAAGTATGGCACACATAGCGTATCACCTGAGGTATGTGTACTCATTTGCACCTAGTCATTATTTCTTCAAGATGCACAGCCTTTCATGATTTCTTTCAAGGAATTTGGATGGAATGACATGATCTGATTGGTTGGCTGAACTTAATAAATACCAGGTGATTGCAAACATGAGAGTTTTGATGACGGAGGATTCCAACAGTGCCGTCAGCAACTCTTTCTTGTTGGATGACGATTCTAGGTATGTCACTCGTCTTTCTTTTCCATAAATGTGTGTATATTTCTGTACGCATGCTACTGACAAGCAGTACAAGAAATATAAATAATAATAAAAAGGGTTTTGAGATTTTTGAAGTGTCATGGTCTATCAATTTTGTGTTGAACCCACTCTTTGAGGTGGGCTTGTCACAAAATCCGGAACATCATGAAACATTATCCATCCCATGCCATCCTGGTCTCCATATAGGTATTTCATCCATTCAAACTTGGTCCACTTCAGCCCTCCAGCTCTTATGTAAAGTGAAGTGGGATGGACTTGGCATTGTCCTTCAGTGAGAGATATAAGACTTCATTCATCACAGCCCTTCAAATCTACAATCTTATTTAAAGTTCTAAATTTAAATTTCTAATTTTAAAATCTGTTTAACCTAAAGAATCTCCCCTGCATTTTATTTTGTTACGCATTTGTATTTGCTGCATTTGAATTGCGGTGTCTTACAGGTTGTGTTGTGTGTTGCAGTATTCCGTTCTCAGTAGATGATATTTCGAAGTCAATGCCTGAAGTTGACATGGCAGAAGTGGAGCCGCCACCCTTGCTGAAGGATAACACTGCCTTCCATTTCTTGCAACCACAACCAGAAGCATAATCTGGTTCTGTGTTCACAGTAGATTCTATGTTACAGGTTAGACTGTAGTTTAAGGAAACGTGTGGCGCATATTTTGCATGGACTCGATTGTCCACCCTCTGTAATTTCCACCCCGACAGCTCTCCCAGTCGCCATATAGCAGCAGTTGCTGGTTTACTTTACAGTATAGTACAGGAAAAATTAATGTGCCGGGTGAGCTATATTTTGCATTCCCTTTACCAAGTTTCAAGTGCTCTGATTCTTTCAGTGAGTCTGCAGTATATTAAACCAAAATTGGTCACTGTATTTGTCAACCCATTGATCGCTTTTTGATATCAACATGATGTACTTTGCGTTGTAAATGTAATGGCATTTGTTGTTGATTGTTGAAATCTACAACGCACACCATTCTTGGCTGGTATGTAATTTGCAGTGGGTCACTTTGGGCTGCTTAGACCAACGAACTCAGTACTTCATTTTATTCATTCCGTCCGTGGATCTGGACATGCAAGCTCTGATCACCATAGACTTGATTTCATCCTAAATGCCTTTGATTAGGATTGAAACATGGCGAGAAATGTTTTGATTTTCTTGTGAATAATTGGTAAGAAGGGTGAAAAGAAAGGAATGTAGAAAGATGTGCAATGTAATAATGGATCCGAGCAAGAGTAAAGAGGTTGGAGATTCCACCATATATTCCTGCGAACTGGATGATTGAATAATTTGCGAGGGAACAATCATTTCCCTTGAGGACTTTACATCATGTCTTGCCTAGGAAGTTATGAAGCGGTTCTCATTGGGTTGGAAAGTTGGTACGAAATTTAGACACATGACTTTCAAGTGAAGAAATGACTTTCACTTCATCAGCACAGATTTGCAATTTTTACAATAGAAGTGGGCTAATAATTGACACTTTGGATTACCTGGCTTCTTGTAGGATGTTATAACAAGCATTTATCCCTTGCCTAGTCTCATAAGCTCAATGGATTGCAGATTTAACATTCCATTCTTGATAGAACAATTTTCTAATCTTTGTCACATATTTCTCTATTTCTGCTCTACCAGGAAGGTTGTGTTTTCCAATGCTCGTCTTGTTGCTCGGGCTTTGAAGGTCACTTAAGAAGTACCAATAGTCTAGGTGACGAAGTCTTTGGGCATTTGCCATTACCAAGTTTGTTTGATTTAAGCATAGCATAAAGAGGTAATGCCAACAAATTCGATTAGCCCCTTCTAGCCACTCGAGGTAATTCTATTTGTTTTGGGTATTTTCTTAAACAACCAAAATGGGGAAAACATTGTGGGAAATTGCATGTCTCACAACACTTTGGGACCGACTAAGGAGGTCATTCCTATAGTGCAAATGATGATTTTGGGATACATCACATCTGAGTTATTCTTTAAGTCTTTGAAAAACTCATGTTTTGGTAGGCAAGTTCGGTCCCATTTTTGAAAATTTATGATGTTTAGGATTATTCAAGTGGTGTCAGGCCACCCTGTTTTGATGTACTGTGGTGCATATGTTTGACTTTGGCCAAAAGGCGACTATATAAAAATGTATTTCATGGCAAATTTGCGAAAGCACCTAAATTGGTGCTCTCGAAAGGTTGACAAGAAGTCCCTTAGCCAAATCAAACACCTGTGTTTTAGTTCACCAAAATAGGGGTTCCAACACCACTTAAATGCTCCTTGGACATTACCATTGTCAACAATTGTCAACATTACAACTGTGTGTAGACTAGGGGGGGGGGGGGTTTAATTTTTCAAATTGGGCAATTTCATTCAATTACTTCCCCCCGAAAATAACCAAATTTGCATAAATCCCAGTTTGAAACACAAAATCGACACTTCGCATCATCTACGTAAAAGGATTCTTTTGTTAGCTCCCATTGACCAATGTTTCTCACGTGTAAATGCTCCTTGACCTAGGAGGTCGGTATTGGGTAGGGCGTCGGCGCTCGTGCCTCATGATGTGTATGTAACTTATCCATCCTGGATGAAAGGACTCAATGAACGGGGAGAACCAACCACTACACTATTTTGTCTAATTAATGCGAGCCACACTAATTCCCAATTATCCACATTATTTGTTTTTAAAATTTGAAGTGACCCATTATATTTTTCAGTGTGAAAAATTATTGTGGTTTTTTTCGTGTACATATTTGGATGAAATTCAAGGCACGAAAAATACTATAAAATTACTAATGTTAATTGGGCAAGTACTATAAAATTAATGTGGGCCACACTAAATTCCAACTTGCCCACATGAATTTCCCACCCACACTAATTAGACAAAACAATGTAGTTTACATATGAACTAGTGGAGTTTGAGAAACAACCAGTCGAAGTTCTAGATTTAAGAAAATTATCCATCATTTAAGAGGAATTTAGAGAATATACCTCAAATTAATAAAGAAAACCATAAAGATGCCAACATGCAACTGGTTGGACTTAGAAACACTGGGGTCTCGACTAATTATTCCCGTAAACCTCAATAACATTATTCAACTAAGTGACCAGGTTGGGTGGGGCTGGGAATATGTCACATAAGGTGCTAGAATAATACGTTATGGCTACTTGTCTGAATAAATTCAGCCCGTTAAACTCGGCTGAAGCACTATCACTGAATATTATTAGAATGGAACAGATGATAACAAAGTTTAAATTATGTTATCTTCTCGGACACTGAAAGGACTCTTGTAAAACCAAGCCTACTCTAGTTGGGGATTGGCTATAAGTACGACTACCTTATTCTATACAAGTCCTCCCTACGAGATACCTATAAGTGTAAGAATTGACTTATCGGAAAAATTCAATGCAACGCTTTGACTATCACATAGTAGTGTACGTATCAAGTACTTCATACAAGTACCGGCCTAGTAACATATGGGCATATGAACCATGTATGAGAGTTGTACATAATAGTAGGACCATAGGGGGACCATTTCTTTAGAGGTACATAGTGACCTATGCAATGTGTGAGTGTTTCAACGCAATACGGTCTATAAATGTATGTGTGTGGCAAAGCCAAGATGTAGAAGAGTACATGTGATGTCGTTCATTCATTTGTCATCATGGTGGTGATTGAAATAGCATCAAGTTTATAACTCACCATGTTCAAAGCGCCGAATGATTAGGCCGAGTGCTTCAATACTACTACCATGATCTCGAGTGCGAATTTTGACGCATGCCGTGCTATCATCATTCATCATCCACCCAACATCGTCCTTCCGATGCAAGGAACTACGATTGAGGGAGTGAAAGAAAGATAAGTAGGACCCTCACCAAAGGGCTTCTTGTTTTCATGTGAACACTACAAACCATATGAGTCTTGGGCAATTGAGCTACCTCGTTGAAAAATATTAAGTCCCATTTTACTGGTAAATTAGTGTATCTAGTGTGCTAATAAATTTGTGTATTCCTCTCACCGACATAGGATGGTTTGTAAAGAACTCGTATGCTTATAGTGGAAGGTGGGTGTGAAAATCGGGCTTCAAAAACCTAATGTAAAACTAAGTCTCTTGTCTTGAAGATTGTCATCATACTTGTATGTGGAGGGACACCCTAGTTACAGGTTAGATATCCAATCCCATGTTGGTTCAGAATTCCCAAGTGAGGATGTAGTATGTTGGTGTGTTGTGAAATATATGTCGAAGTTTCTTTGGGAAGTTGGGTATGATGAAGATTGTACGAACAACGAGCTTTTAAAGAACACAAATTTGATGAAGCTCAATTGGCAAACACACGTCTATTCTTTTGGAGATGATCTATCCTTAGTTTATCAACATTGTCATTATAGTGCATGACATGAAGTGGAAATCCATGATGAAAAAGTCAAACACCTTCTTAATTTGGCGAGCTTTGTAGTTTCATGCATATAGTTTCGATGTCGATTTGACGTTTTGAATGTCCAACTAATATCAAACTGCACCAGTTTGTCCTTTTATTCAAACACACCCATGTTATTTCTCCATTGTCAAAATGCACGCTTGAATTGCATTAGAGTGTTTTTCGCCTACTCAATCAAATGCGAATCTCGGACTTTGAACAACCTATTGTGTTTATTTCCCTACAACGGCTACTTGACAAATTTGTGTAGTTTCGTGGCCCACCTTGTCACCGAGAACCGCAACCCAAGAGAATCAACACGGACTCAATCATTTTCCTACGATGAGTGGGGTTTGACTGCAAGTCCTTTATTGCTCAGGTAGAGGCCAAGAAACCAAAGTCAAGTTGTGTTTGGAAACTTGGAAACGAGCTTGACATTATTGCATTATTTTCTCAACAACCAAAAATGAGGGAGACTCGACTACTTTTCACATCTAATGCTACTCCTTCCATTTCTATTATAGGATCCATTGATGGATCTACATCTACACAATTTTACGGTGTTCTAGATTTATGCATAAGTCCACATATATTTTTGGCTCGATTTGGTGAATACTAAGTCTCAAATCATTGGAATATTATCGTACTAACCACAAATCCACACTAATTATATCTAATTGGTGATTCTATGATCAATAATTATTAAATTTGGTCGTATTGACAACACAACATCCACATACCATTTGCCATCATGCTTGCAAAGAGTGTGGTCAAAAGTTTGTATTGTCAAATTTATTTGCAAGACACACGAAATAGCATGTTTTGTGTAGATTCTTCAACTCTCTAATGTCCCCATGTGCATTCTGAAAAACTTGGAACTTTCATAATTGGGCGTCAAAGGCAATTATGTCCACTATCACCAACATATTTTATGATCGACAACTTGCATGTGAAAACCAACTCCGTTGTGAATATCTTGGGATAAAAACCTCTTTGTGTTCAACAAAATTTGAGGATCTGGAGACTGCAAAGTTGAAGTTCCCAAGATGGGTTGGCTAGTGATATTTTTTTGTTTTTTGTTATGGTAATAAATTGATGATGGAATGGATGAGGAAGTTCAACAATTAGAAAGGGTTGTATATATTCATAATACACATATCCTTTTGCTTCCTTCTTCAAGTCTTAGAGACCTTCTACGAGCTTCAAAAAAAAATCCAGAGCATTGTTTTCCTTTAAATTGCACAAATTCAAAGGAAACTTGCACCTATGTATTCTTGAAACATTAAAGAATCTCCATAATGAGTGGGGGACTCAAATGAAGACATGATGTGCTTCCACAATGGCTTTTTTTTCAGAGAGGTCTTGGGGACAATAAAGATTTAAACACATTGAATAAGTGTTAATGCTCTACCCAACTTATATTGCACTATTCATAGCACCTTCTCATGTATTATTTGCTAAATACATGATTATGGAAGAATAATTTGACCAACATGGTTAAACCATGGAATAATTCGTGTGTTTGGACCAATATTGGGATGATATAGGCAAATGTGTGGGAAGAATGCATAATATGAAGAATAGTATCAAAGGACCTACTTGACTATTATCAAAGTTGTAATATCATCATTCAAATATTTGATACTTAATGGTTATAACCATTAAAATTAATCTTTCTATATCCTCTATAGGTTAGTGGCCAATTCATCCCACAATTACGTCCCACTAGACAATAAAAAATGTAGATTTCAAGATCAAATTCTATAACCCTAAAGGCTGAGGCGGATGCCGGGATTTTTCTTTCTTTCTTTTTTTCTTTTTTTCGAGCAGTCACCTTTGCCCTACCAAACTAGCGTACATTCTTAGCTTACAATATTTTGGTTTTGGACACATGGACAACTGAACATTTGTGTAAACAATCCTACCTTCACAAAGATGCCATATGTATGGTCAAGTATACTATCAGAGGTGTTGATATTCGATAATAAGTTGTTGAATTAGACTGAACTATTTTAGACAATTATGGGAATGTTTTGTTTTGGCTTCTAGGGGTTAATCTTGAATGCAAAAAATAGTTCATCACGTTTTCACCTACCGGATTGATGAATTTACATGGCCTATGGGCTAACGGTTGGCCCAAGAACTTTACTCAACCATGCCGTCCATTTAGGTCCAAGAGCAAGGGACAAACATTTGAGTCGAATGCTCGCATGGCCCAATGAGAGGGGGTGGCAAGTTGGGATGAGGGCTGCATGTCTTGCTCTATGAGTTGGGCCCCCACCGATCTTATTTACCAACGTAAAGGAGGTCTATTACAAATGTATCCTTTATAGGTTTGTCATGATTTCCTTCCATTGAATTGGGTCCGTCTACTATGATTTGGGGCTTTTGATGCTACTTCTAGAGATGAATTTAGTACTAAGTATAAATTTTTGAAATATATAGTGTAACTTACTACGTTTTCACCTTAGATGAGATTGGGGATTAAAAGTAAAAAGGCATCAATTGTAACCTTCTTTGAGCATGCACACATTTTTTAAAGTTGAAACACAAGCCTTTTTCACTACCCACTTTTGGGTGTTAAATCATAACATTATTTAGATCCATAGCAATGTTTTGTGGGACTGACAATATTTCACAAAATATTCTCATATATTCCCACACTCAGTGGTTGATTATTTTATATTATGCTAATTTTTGTATAAATAATATTTGATGTGTTGGCCTGAAGTCTTCATGAAGAGTTAGGGGAAGACCCATGATTTGGGACCCATGTAGATTCCCACATGACTAGGAAACTAGTGTGGCCCATGCTAATTATTTCTACACTAATCTCCAACCACACTAAGAGGATTATTTAATGTAATTTTCCTTAACCAATTAAGACGAATATACATTTCCTCTTTAAAAAGTCGTCACCAATTGACATTTGGCCACCTCGATTTGCATTTTATGGTAGTGAGTTTGTACAAGATTTTATAATCGTATGATTTTTTTGTTTGAAAGTTATTGCACATAAAAAGAGTCTAAAAATCCTAGAAGTAACCGTAATAGGTTTGTATACCTCGTAATAGAGGCCAAACTTTATGCTCACTACTCAAGGGATCTGAAATAATAACAATAATAATAATAATAATAATAATAATAATAATAATAATACCACTTTGTGGATCATCCCAAGCTCTAAGCTCAACCTCATCTAACGGCCAATTCACACATGAGACTGAGAGCTCGTGACCTTTGTACTTCAAGCATTCTCATTGGTGGAAAAGGCGGAGCTGGTCCAAGTTCGCTTCACACTACATTTGAGGGACCAACGGAGTATGTGAATGCAAGATGGATGTAAAGTCTACATGGATTCCTACATGGCATCAAATGGATCGTGATTCATGGTCACTTGGACCGTTTTGAAAACCCACCTCTTGGAGGTAGGCCTAATACAAAACCGGGAGACCATGGCACTCCAAACCCTCACAACTGTTAATTTATCCTATTTTATCATGTGTGAGGACCCGCATGATTAGAAATTCCTTGAAATAGCATTTGGTTGAGGGCCCGGTCACATATGACTTCACACTACACTTGGGGATTTGTGACCACACTACGTGATTTTGAGGGTGTGTTGGGACGGCCTTTGGACACTTTCTTTTGGGCTCTCACAATTACATGGTCACGGCTCTTGGCTTGTGTGTGAAGTGGCCCTAAGGGCCTAGCCGCACCTTCAACTTTGCTCTGTAACTGGAGTTTGTGCATGCCGTTAAAGGTGGGTCTCGGCTCCGGATGCTAATTGCGGGCCGTTAGTTTAAGTACGAGCTTGCCTCTTACGGTGCTTGTGTAAATACTCATAGCACTATGGACTAGGATATGTTGTCCTAATATTGAGGGGTATCCTTTCACCAAGCTCTAGGGAACAATTCCAAAAATAAGGTCCTAGAACTCTCAAACTTCCCAATGCAACGAACTAATAAGGGAGGGGAGGTGTCAGAGTGAGGTGGGGCCCATTTCCATGAAGGAAATTTGAAGCACTTACATGTGCGGGGTCAATCACACCGGCCACTTCTGACATCATCTGTTGGCATCTCCGGCTGTAATAGTGTGAAAAGTGGTGGGCCAACATCTATTTCTCAACATAATCCCCAACAATTCCACGAGTAGAACTGGACGGAAAGGTTGGTGTGATCGGTGCATGAGAGGCAAGTACCGAAGGTAAGAACACAATCTCTCTAATTATGAGAAAGGTAAGGATGATTTCAAGGACATGAAATTTCCTTCCTTTTCCTTTGCTATGATTGGTTGGCCAGGGTGCCAAATTCAAGACACATGGTGAGGGTATTTAGAGCCAACTTAGTGTGTAATTAACTCATTAGGTGTCGGTTCCAAAACACATGAAGAGTGTGTAAAGATAAACTTAAAGGTGATAAGTAAACAATATTTGATTCTATGGTAGGATTGTTTAGTGATAACATGTGACCTTCTAAAATCTATCCTAGCACTCTATAGAAAAATAAATTTAAAACTTGTAACTAATTCAAAAATGATAAATTAAATTCAAAAAAAATATGACATATTTTCATTCATTTCCTCTACAAAAGGAGAAAAAATTCATGCCAAATGCCAATGTACATAAATAATCAAAATTGTTAAAGAGTTAGTTCTCCATACGAGGGCAACATACCTTAATAGAATATCTTATTATATAGATACATGTTTACAAGAGATTGGACTATGTCTTCAAATTGAAGTATTCCACACTCAATAATGAACACAATTGGGAGGATCTATGTATATTCAATTTAGAAACCAACAATCGTGCACTTTTTATAACCATAAGTAAATCATGAGAGGTTTGAATTTCAATCCAATTTTTTGTTGATGCTTCATCATAGATTTGTTATTGCAGCAAAAGTTTTGTTGTGAAATATAATTGGTAGAAGTTGAAGAATATGAAAAAAAAACCAAAAGACAAACACATACGTTATATAGGTGAATGCATGGGTATAAATAATCAACATCAATGATGGTATGAATGAATCTAACTACGGGTGTCAATAATCAACATCAATAATGGTATGAATGAATCTAACTATGAGTGTCAATAATCAACATCAATAATGGCATGAATGAATCCAACCATGGGTATCAAAATTGTGATACTAGTCAAACATCAATATTTGGTGTGTATATCAAGGTGAAGGAACATTTATATACATGGGTTATGATTTGAGTCAATACCATTCTAAACTATATTCATACTAGGGCAATTCTACTTAGGTATGGAGGTTCTTCATGCTAAATAGGCATGAATAGTATGTAAAACAAAAACATCATCAAATATCCATACCCTACTGGTATCTCAAAATGTGAAATCCTTATTAAAGATACTCGAATGATATAAAGAAAACGACACGAGTCCAACAATTGTCCAAATTTTACCTAATTTCATTTTTCTTTTTCTTCTTAGCATAGAATTGGGTAGCAATGGTGAACTTGGGGCCATGTGTTCGTTGGTTACTTAACCCTTAATACATGAGCCCATGTTCATGCGCATTAGGTGGGAGGGGGGGCACTAGATTTAAGCCGAGGGGGCTACAATATTTTGTCTAATTAGTGTGGGTGGGGAATTCACGTGGGTGGGAAATTAGTGTGGCCCACACTAAATTTCCAGTGTTTGCATCACTTTGGATGTAATTTGTACTGTCATCCATCCGTGTGTGTTAGGGTTCTCCGCAAACAACCTCCGTTAGGTTTGTGCTCCGTTAAGTCTGTGGATGGAATTGTGAAGTTTCATCCAATTGTGGAAATGACAAAGCCCACACAAATTTTTCACCTTTGAAATTAGTGTGGGCCACTCTAAATTATAATTTGAAATTAGCATGTTTTATTGGGAATTAGTGTGGCCCACACTAATTAGACAAAATAGTGTAGTCAATTTGTATGGTCTTCCATGGTGGCAGTGGGTCATGCAGATGCGGGGGCGGTGAGTTTCCATGTTCATTGAGTATGTGTCATGGGCAAGTAGACTCCGGGGACGGGGGAATGCATTGTTTCCTTATCGGAATGAAAGACGATGTTCATCCGATGTTGGATGAAATCCTTCAACCTCGCATGCAACTGGCCAAGATAGTGTGCATACATTGTTATAGTGTTGCTTCTCGGGCTCTCATGAGTAGACAACATTTTTCATTGTAACAACGTTGAAAAGGCTTTCATTTTGAGTTTTTTAATTTTTTAAAAATAAATTTGTTGTTGGCAGATCGACACCTAGGATGCAAACTCGTGCTTGTCTATAGTACATTGAGGCTTCCGTGACAACTGTTGTGAGTGGAATGGATGTGGACTTTGTGATTCTTGTGAATTTGAGGAGGTTTATCAAGGATCATTGTATTGCCAGGTTGTGCTCCATGGAGAGGGGTGGGCGTTGACCCACAAGCATTTCCAAATGACGGTCAAGGGGAATTTTTCTAGTTTTCAAATGTTGAACAAGAATACCAAGGTTTGTTTGGGATAGAATGAGAGTCCTTTGACAGGTTATGTTGTCTCATGCAAGAAGTTGAGGGATGAAGGTTTGCATACCTTCAAGGGCATGATCAGGTATTGTATGAAGGACAATGGATAGGATAATTTTGAGTTTGTTCATCATAATGTATCGGCCAAGGATATGAATGACGGAAAAATGAATTACGTGAAGTTTGGGTAGGTGGGTTTGAACAATCGTGGGAGCATTTCTCATAACATCATTTCGCAAAGGGCTCATCAACGGGCGCAACTTCATATGAAGAAGCACTTATTTGTTAGTCTCACCAGCAATTCGTTTCATATGTGCAAAAAATGGACAATTTCACCCAAATCCGACTCGGGTCATTTCATTCAGGCCGGCTGGCATAGATGTGAAGTGAGCTACTTCCATATGCAAAATCATGATGAATCCTCATGACATTTTAATGGAAGACATCTTTGATGTCTGCTTTGATCCAATCACGGAAGTGTCCAACATGAGGTACTTCAAACACACAACAAATTGCCCTTGACCATCACATGGAGGAGAGGCAAATCAATCGTAGTTTACGGGAGGCCGCCCGTGTTGGGATCGATGATGATGCTCCGGACCTTACCTTGAAGGAATTGCAACTGCGTGTGGACGGCCGAGGATATCAGAGCTGGGCTTGCAAACGTTGCAAAGTGGATCTTCTAGTGTTGATGGACCTCATAATGTGATGGCCACTTTGCAGGCTCAAAGGTAGAGGCGGCGTTTGGCCTCTATATGTAGACACAAACACAGGAACTCCTCCCACAGTCGGCCGTCACTGGGCGCTGTCAGCCATTTTGCCCAAACTGCAGCCCAAACTGCAACGGCAGTGGCAGCAGCGGCGTTCTAAGGGACTCGCGAGAGGCAAGCTTAGGGCCACTTCACAGACGAGACTGAGTGCCCGTGACCGTTGCACTTCAAGCACTCTCATTGGTGGAAAAGGTGGAGCCGGTCCAAGTTTGCTTCGCATCACGCTTGAGGGACCAATGGAGTAAGCGAATGCAAGATGGACATAAAGTGTACGTGGATTCCTACATGGCATCGAATGGATCGCGTTTCATGGTCACTTGGACTATTTTCAAAAACCACCTCTTGGAGGTAGGCCTAACACAAAGCCAGGAGACCATGGCACTCCAAATGCTTGCAATCGTTGATTTATTCTATTTTTATCATGTGTGAGGACCCACATGAATAAAAATTCATTGAGATAGCATTTGGTTAAGGGCCCGCTCACAGATGGCTTCAGAATACACTTGAGGGTCTGTGAGCACACTACATGATTTTGGAGGTGTCTAGGGACGGCCTTTCGCCACTTTCTTTTGGGCTCTCACAATGTCATGGTCACGACTCTTGGCTTCTGAGGAGAAGAGCTCTTGGCTTCTTCAGTGTGAAGTGGCCCTTAGAGGAAGCCTTCTGAGGCATACAACCCCATCTGTACTTATTTTGTTGTTATAAATAAACTTTACCTTCACTTAGTAGTTGTTGATGTGGTTTTTTGTGGGGCCTTTTATTTTGGCTTTCTTTTTCTTTCACAACCAGCTACTATATTAGTACTTATATTGTTATATGAGTAAGACATTATCGCACTACGTAATTCCAAATAATAACACGCACTACATGGGATAATCAGTGTAGCTACAAGTCGGTCACTATTACATGTGGGATTCTTATAGCCTACAATTCGTAACACTAGGATTTAGAAAATCATAGAGCTTACATGCTTACTTTGCCTTTGGTCGAATATCATTCTTACAATGTATATATTTTGGGTTTACTTCATCACCATGTGCAACAGGAAATCATTTGTGTAACCGTAAGCTTCCTCTTGAGTTATTGTTTACAAAGTGACTTCTCCTAGGATATGAAACACACGGTTACTTTGAGATAGTTAGCAAAATCCAAATCAAGGCCATGGCCACTTTCCTCAAAGATTTTGGATCTCACATTAATATCTTATTCATAACAAAGCGAGGATTCTTGTTCTCATTAAATGGTCAGACATTTTTTTTTTTTAAATGTGTCTTTTTGATAATCCATTCTTGCAGCCCCACCTACTCACATCCCACTCATATGTAGTTGTCCAATCAAAATAAGCACCCAAACGGAGCACTTCTACCCTAAGCTAGTGCAAGTTTTCATTAGGATCCGAGTGCAAAAAAGTTGGGTTCCAAAACACTCCTTGTTGGGCCAACATTTGGATACTAAAATGTTATGATCAATGTTGGGGATTGACCCTTACAGAAATATTTTGGATCCAAAGGTAAAGTTGTTTAGGGACTTGTAATTTCAAAGAAACTACCATATTGACTCACAATATCATGGAGACTAGAATTTGGACTAGTTTCTAGCTTGAATCAAGCAAGCAATGGTTCTATATTGTAGATATGGTCAAGATTTATTCAAAGAGCCATCACTCATCATCATCATCATCATCATCCATTCAATTGTTTGAACACAATGAGCTCTCAAAGTTTGCATTCTTGTGGCATTCAACTCATGCTCGAACTTGTCCAAAGGGAGTTTATATTGGCACGCCTTCTCACGAGCTTCCAACAAGCTATCGCCATCTAATTATAGTGAGGCCACAAAAGTACACGTGTGCATTGTGATGAATGTTGCTTATATTTTCCTCAACTCTTGCTCGAGTCTTGGTCAAATGTATCAAATGAAGAAGTTTGTCTTGCTCACCTACTCAATAGTTTTTCAAACAAGCTCTCATTCATCATTGGATTTGTCACACGTGAACTTGCAATGATGGATTGAAGATGATTCTTGAAAAGCGGTTGAGAAACATTGATGAGATTGGTGCCCATAATGTAGGTGATATTATAGTATGGTTTTGACTTTGAAGTTTGGTTTCCCAAACCAAGTGAAACATTGTCTTGATTTGAGAATTCAACAAATTCGTGACACTTCATTTTCGAGCATTTTGGACTCAACCCCTAATGTAAACATCTTCAATCGAATTCTTAGCTTTGAACAATACCGTATGGATGTCACCCCCTAGTTTAGCGGTCCTTTAGCAATGGAGCAATGGAGTCTCATTTCAACACCACGTACCATTATTATTATTATTATTATTATTACTTCAAATTTTCACGATAGTTGAAATGGCAATAATCATCGGAGACATTAAGCCGCTTATGGATGATAATGGGATTTTTCATTCAAAAGAGGATGCATTCATCTAGGTTTTTGAAATTTCATCCATTGTTATGATATTTTGGGATGTTTGTGGCGAATTGATCCATGAAAAAACAAAAATATTCGGCTTTGTATTCTTGGAATTGTAATTTGGCTTAGAATTATAGGGTTGCCATGTACCGAACATTTTGCTACGAGTGTTCAACAAACCCATGTTTTCATTCTAGTAAAGCTTGAAGCATTGCAAATGCTTGTTATGATAGTGGGAGCTTTATACATAGTTCATCTCATGTAAACTTTAAAAAAAATTATTGAATATACACAACGGCAAAAATCTACACCATGTACATATATATAGAGAGAGAGACTCAAAGTCAATCTTGCAAGAAGTCAACATGATACAGCCTTTTACCCTCGTATTAAGGTAGAAATACCATAAAGCGTTAACCACCCAATAGCGGTGTACTAGACCGCCTCATAATGGAAAGTGCCATGTCTTAAATGGAGCGGCAACTTCAATGCAGTGTAGCCAATGGGAGGCAAGATCTAACGTACTCATGATTAACGGGTTTAGGTGATAATCTGTATCGAAATGAGGAGAGCCTAGTGAACGGGAAGTGGGTTGGACAAACTTTCCACTTTGAAAAATTGTGGAACTTTTTGTACAAGGCAGAAAAATACGAAACAACTTGCATTCTTCATGAATCCTTCTCGTCTATCTTGGAAAATTATCTCATGATTGTCAGACCAGATCTTCAATGCGAATCGCCTTATTTTAACGGTTTATGGTATTTCTACCTTATATATAGACTTGCATTGCCTTCGATATTGTACTAGGACTTTGCTTTGTTGATTATTTTTATTTTTTTATGTGTAGGCAATGCGGTACTTGCTATTTTGCAATCATCATCATTTTGCAATAAAGAAGAGTGTGTGTGAGTGTGTGTGTGTCCAAATTTGATGTGAATTTTTGTTGGTACAAGTTAGTGACTTTTCTTATTGGAGGGAATATGTCAATTAAAGGTTTACGGTGATTCCGACTTTTGCTTCGAGCTTATCCGCAACGTTGGAGGGAATTTTTTTGAGGTGTAGATACGTATTTAAAAATGTGCATGTGAGCATTGAAGCATTGACTGTATTTATTTGTATTGTACATCAAATGGAAAAAAAATTATATGATAATCATCATAAATATAACCCCGGGCTAGATCACATCTTCATTCAGCTGGGCCCCACCCCTCCCACGCCCCCTTCATTGTCCGGTCTTCCTGCCCGCACCTGCGCATGAACTCTTCCTCGTTGGGAACCAATGTGAAAATACCCAGTCACTTAGGCCATTAAGCTCCTTTGGCATGTGAAGGAACTCCATCAATTAACTTGGGAATAATGAAAGTGATATCAACTTGAATATTTGTAATTTCGACCAGGTATTGTCACATTGGTTCCCAACAAAAAAGAGTTCCCACGCAGGTGTGGGCAAGAAAACCGGGTAGTGAAGGAGGCGTGGGAGGGGCGGGGCCCAGCCGAATGAAGATGTGATCTAGCCCGGGGCATAAATATGCCTCACATTACACCTCAATGACTGCAAGTTGAGCAGTGTTCAAGATTGAAACCCTCATATGAGTTTCAATGGCTCTCAAATTTCAGCCCTTTAGTTGAAGGGTTGGTTCAAATCCAAGACGTCAATCTAAGAATATAGAAATGAAATACAAAACTCATATTAAACTTGTGCATGAATTATATGGTACACGTTTCTAGTACAATGCGAAGAATTAAGAATCAACCATCTAACTCCACTGCTTGTAGTGACAATGCCCTATGCTTGTTGGTTCTTGTGGTGGGCAGATTATATTGAGGACTTCAAGTGATGTCTTCATTTTCAATTTGGGGTTGCGTATTCAAGGGTTGTTTTGAGAGAGGTATATTTTGAAGGGCCAAATCGCGTTTGAAGGGCCAAATCGCGTTTGAAGGGCATTGAAGACTTCAATCTTGAACACTGAAGTACCCCACATAAAGTCCCTACCGGATGCACGTACAAATTGACCACTAGCAAACTATCTTCACAAAGTGACCACGAACCAAATGCCAATTTCAACTTTTGAAGGTTTATAGGACCTTCTAACATCGTTTATTTCTTCTTTAATTTTTGAAAACATCTTAAAAGATCTTCAAATTTTTTGTTCTTGTTTTAATGATGGAATTACACCCCAACTAAACAAAGTCGGTCCAAATGAACGCCAAGTTTCATCTTTGCTTCGTCGTGGACCCGTGATCTACTAACAACTATATAATTGTAGAAATAACATCATATGTTTCAATTGATGTCATCATGATTTTTTACTTATTTTTCCTTAGTTTCTTCTACAATGTGTTAGAATATGTACGCACACATACACACAAACATGTAGCCTATGTTGTAAGATAATGACGTTATCTACGACTAGGTAAAATCATGAACTTAATAATCCCACTATATACCGCCCTCTGGAAAATTGCGATCTTTGTAAGATGAAGCATATTGAATCTCCTAACTATAACATCAAAGCATCCATGAACGTGTGTCAAAAAATGAAGAATATAAATAGATAGATAGAAAGATATTCACGTTTGACTAACTCCATTGACCATCTACTCACATGCAAGCATAGAAAACATAAAGTTAGACATGCCTCCAAGTCACATAAAAACATTGATTTTTTGAGTAGTGTCACGGATGGACACCATTCTACAACCGGGCAATTGTACGGGTTGTCCATCATTTTTTATTTTTTTATTTTTTTTTATTCTTTTTGCTATGTAGAGTTTTCTTTGGATGTTGTTTCATGCGCATTGTGATACACTATTTAGGGTATTTAGTGACACTGCATCATGCTGTGACTTTGAAGTACATTTTCATTGTTATATACAAACATGAAGTACATACATGGCTTATGAAATATTGCACAACATAGTTTACTTCGATTTGAATAAAATAGAATAAAATTTTGCACAATGTAACTCCAAATAGTCAGTGACACCAAATACTATGAACAGTGTATCTAGTACCCAAGTACACACAATTTTAGATCTCCATTTGTTTTGCAGCATTTGTTGCATAAAGTGGTTTCCACTTCTAATATAGGTCATAGTTGTACAAAATTCCCATATAATAATGCCTTGTGTGTGTGTGTGTGTGTGTGTATATATATATATATATGAAATTTTGCACAACGAACGAGGAGAACTGGCCACTTAGGGCCACTTCACACAAAAGCCAAGAGCCGTGACCATGAAATTGTGAGAGCCCAAAAGAAAGTGTCCAAAGGCCATCCAAGACACCTCCAAAATCATGTAGTGTGGTCACAAACCTTCAAGTGTAGTGTGAAGCCATATGTGACCGGGTCCTCAACCAAATGCTATTTCAATGAATTTATATTCATGCGGGTCCTCACGCATGATAAAATAGAATAAACCAATGGTTGTGAGCGTTCAGAGTTCCATGGTCTCCCGGTTTTGTATTAGACCTACCTCCAAGAGCTGGTTTTTGAAAATAGTCCAAGTGACCATGAAACATGATCCATTCGATGCCATGTAGGAACCCATGTTGACTTTACATCCATCTTGCATTCACATACTCCGTTGGTCCCTCAAGCCTAGTGTGAAGCAAACTTGGACCGGCTCCGCCTTTTCCACCAATGAGAGTGCTTGAAGTGTAATGGTCATGGGCTCTCAGTCTCGTGTGTGAAGTGGCCCTTAATTACTGATGAACCGGTTGAGTATGAAAGTTAACTGGTCCAAGTTCAAGACTTCATTTTGGGGGAATCTGTAGAATATACCTCGGATCAATAAAGAAATAAAAAGCTTCATTTTAAACCGTTGTAGGGCATGACCGGGATCAATTCCCGTCAAAGTACAACACGAAAGTCACACTCTACTAACAGTCTCCAGGATAAGGTAGCCGTTTGTTATTAGTAGAATATTTTCTCTCTGCACCCACTTCTCGTTGATTATTATAAAAGCACGCGATTAGTGTGAGATAATTACCAAATATAAATTGTGCCCATAGCCATTTGTCTCATGCTTTTCAAAGTTGGTATGAATATTGTACTCATCATCTAAGTGAATGTTTCTCGTGAGCAATAAGTGGTCATACAGGTGTCCTCAATCTTGTTGACTATTAAGTCTTGAATGGTTAGTATATCCTCAACGCATAGTCTAATGTCTTTTAAGCACGTGTTTTTTTTATGTATGTTCTTAGATCCACAACTAATCACATACCAATGAATATATAGGTGTCCAAATTATTGTTGGGTTGGAGTTGGGCACATCTACCTTACTAATGGAACTATAAAGAGATATTTGGTGGAAATTTTTGGAACATTCACTAGATTCATGAAATGATTATACAATCAAAATGGTAGGGCAATGACGTCCTAGAATTTTCATGTTTAAGTGAACGATGATTATCAACTTTGTTAAAGGGGTTTAGTAGACCGTAACTTTTAGCAATATCAGGTTAAAGAGGTTTTCAAGTTACTTTTGTAGTAGTATCAGAAGTAGCAATTAGGGATAAGAGTGAGCCGTAGTTGCAGATAAGGAATGGATAGTAGTGGATAAGATAAATCCAATGAGTGGTTAGTATTGATAGGAAGAGATGAGGAGAAGGTACTTAAGGAAGAGAGTCGTCTCTCTCTCTCTCTCTCATTCTTAGAAATGTGTATTAGGATTTATATCAATAGAGTGTTGAGTTGCTTTTGAATAAGATACTGTTTGAATCTGATGTAAGGAACTTGTGGTTATCTTATATTGGTAGTTGCCTTACCTCTTGTAAATGTTGGTTGTATGAAAATGGAAGTTGGTAATGGACTACTTGTGTTGACAAAAGAGTTGTTTACAAGTGGCTAAGAAATGGTTGGGGAATCATCTCAGAGGAGTCCTTAGAAGACGGTAGTACCAGAACGTATACACGGAATGAGATGAATGGTATTATCTTAGCCGAGTTCTGCTACTAAAGGAGTTGAGTACCGGTAGAAGAATAGATTGTGCACTGACTCTGAGAGTGGTAGTATAAGAGAGCAATAGTTTAGGAGTACCAATGAAGAGTTCGGTATGGTGTTATAATCCACCCCAGTAATAGGTCAAGTAGTACTTTACAGTAGTACGAGTCTAAAACCGGTTGAAGGGTAGGTAAAGGGTAGGGGAAACCTCATGGCAGGAGGGTAGACTCGTGTTAACCATATTATTAAGGTAGTACGGTTAGAACCCGGTAGATCCCTAGGAAACCCGGTTAAGAACCCGGTAGAGAACCCGGTAGGGGTACTGGTTGACTCGACTGGCATATGGGGAGTCCCACCAGTAAGGGCAGGGTAAGAGTGGCACACCCCAGAGAGGTAGGGAGAAAAGAAGGATGTATGGAATGAGACTTCCCACATAAACAACGGTAGTAGGCGAGACCTTAGGATGCCGGTAAGGAATACTGGACTAAGCCTCCTCACGTACCGGTAAGGTACTACCGGAAGTAGGGTAGTACTGGTAGAAAGTAACGAGGTTGATCTTTAACAAACTTCCAAAAGGACTCTGACATTCTAGTTAAGCTTTGTGATCACTAATCGTATTGTGGGTGCTTCCAACTCCACAAACATTTCTAAACATGGGGTTGGCGTGGGAGTTGTCTCATCCGGTGACCATTGCAAGCTACAAAGATCATCATTTCAAATTTCATGCATGAAATAGAGATGCATGAAACATTAAAAAATAATTGTACTAGAAATTCTCTTCCTCTTTTAATGGTCATATAGCCCCTCCCAAGTGTGTTCAATTTTAGACTTAAAACAATTAGTTTTCTTTTTTTATCACCTACTCCAATTTCATCAAAATTCATGTCTTTTTGATGTCCATCCTTGACTCCAAGTTGTACCGATTACCACTAGCATATATCTAGGTGTCATAGAGGGCTCTCTATCTGACAAAATTAATTATATTCCCTTAAGTTTGCCACATGTTGATCCTACATTGGTTGGGACATTTGAATCCCGCTTTGAAAACTACATTCCGGCACTAGTAAAAATAAAATAGGATGCCCTCTACAGTAGATTTGGGTGAACCAACCCATACACTCGTTCCTTGTTGGATGCCTAAACCCTTGCCTCCAAGGAACCAATGT
Source organism: Polytrichum formosum (assembly GCA_964035585.1). Classification (NCBI taxonomy): domain Eukaryota; kingdom Viridiplantae; phylum Streptophyta; class Polytrichopsida; order Polytrichales; family Polytrichaceae; genus Polytrichum; species Polytrichum formosum. Next base: position 22,515,956 of record OZ037935.1, on the reverse strand, counting down.
ACGGGTTGGTTCGCCCTAGCCCTCTACAATATCCGATCAAGAAGAGCGACCATATAAGATCCACATTCTAATCTTATGTCTTGGTAGAATTTCTTATTGAAATGAAATCATCAAGACTCGAGTCTCTCATGTTTCCATGCTAAAGTCTTTGTAGAGGACAAGCACTTCGAGTGGGAAGTTCCCCCTTCTTCTTTTTATACTTAGTCAAAGTGTAATTTTAAGTGTCATGTACGACATGCTCCCTTTGTTCCCTATGGCATTGCCATGCATTAAATGTTAAAGTTTGCAATGATATCCTTTGGTGTTGACTAAAGCTCGAAGGGTACTTCCTTACGCTCTCGTGTTTACTCAACGATATATTGTACATAGTGAAGTAGAAAGGCGGGTGATGCATGAAGGGTCTCGATAGTGTATGACCACATGTGAGACTTGTGCATGTGCTTAAAACCGGCCAAAATTTGTCCCTCACACACCCTTTCATGGTTGATATAGTTTAATGCATTATCCCAAGGGTACGTGTCCTAGAGAGGGTTCTTTGTAAACCACGACATTGAGGCGAGAAGTAATTGTGGGTATTTAAGCACCTCTCATCCATCTATGTTATAAACTTGATGTTTCCTATAGGATTATGGTTGATTAGTTTTATTTGTCTTGCTAGATCAACTCCTAAATATGTTTCCTCTAAATTTTATAGCATGTGTTATACAGTGGGTTTAGTGTATGTAGGCCATTTGAGGTTCGTGAGCTCATTGGTTTTGAGTGTGGATTTCTATGGGGATCATTGAGATATTACAAACTGCATTTCCCTTAGAACATAATTAAGTTGAATGTTGCGCTTACACCATGATTTCTTATTCAATTCTTCCTTTGTTACTACTTTGATGTTTAGTTTCTATAATAGATTGCAATATATACAAGGGATAATGACAACACACGTTTTTGACAAGTACAAAAGGGTACACACTTTGGGCACTGGATACAAAAAATCACCCCTCACTATGGGTCCTAATGTACAAAAGTGATTGGCTAAACAAGTCTCTTTGACATCACGGAGTTGCACCTTCAGGCCATCAATCCCGGTGCAATGCTTGCAAGTCTTCATCAAGTGTCACAAAATCCATTGCCAAATTTTGGTTTGCATCAAACATTGACCAAGCTCTATCTATTCGTGCGCAACTATCCTCACATGTGCTCCCCATTATTTAAACAAGCACACACTGTTTTTTTCTTCATATTTATCAACATTGACTTAAAGTTTGCATAGGAGCCTTAAATCACATTATGTAAAACTTAATTTGAGATATTCACTTATGTTGTAGTTTTTTAGAAGATAGTTAGTGTAACATATCCACCCACCTATCTATTATCTACTATAGGTCAACTTAGAGGTGACATAATGAGAATTTATGATCATGGGCTACATGGATTTGAAAGTGAAGGTTAGCAAGTAGCATTCTTGCAATTCAACACGCACATGTATAAAGTTGGAACCTCCATTAATCCCCTCTCCTTATTGAATAATTCACACAACTTTCTACATGTATTAATACATACTAAAAAAACATCATAGACTTCTGCAAAAGTGAATTATAGGGCACAAAGGTTGGTGACTATAGTTCCATCTACTACTATATACACGAAATGACAATATCATTATTATTTACTCATGAATGGAAGGATATTTTCCCCTTTAAGTGCTTCAAATGTTTTATGTCATTATAAAAAACATGAAGTTGAAAATGAAAATTAATCTCACAACATAAATGCAAATCACCCATTAAAAAATAAAAAATGGGTGCAAATATGGTTACTGACAACAATCATCCAATATCATAGCTCTCTAGCAGCTTGGGCACCTTTCTGTCTAATAATTAATTAAAGTGCGAAAGTAAGTTAGGCAACCCATAAACTAATATTCTAAAGTTGGGCAGATTCAAAAAGTAATTTTAAATAAGTTAGACATTCATCCAAGTCATTCCTATAATTCATGGATGGTTTTCCTAATTTCATCTATGGTGGTTATGATTAACCTAAACACTTCCCTTAACCAACATTCCTTACCCTGTAGTTTGTCTTCTACTTGTATGTTAGGGTTCTTCTTTGTGTAAGAGTTATACGGAGTGGTCTTTGTGAGAGACTTACATTATTGTGATTTTAGGCACTCTTTGAATGTTATTTCTTTTTTTTGGACACTCAATGAAATTAATTTCCCATAAATTTAGGCACCTTCAAAATTAATTATTTTTCTGCCCAAGCTGCTAGAGAGCTACGGTAGTTTGAAGACACATAAAATCTCTCTCTCCCCGCCCATACTCAGATCCCTAGAGCCCAACCATTGTGGCTATGGTAGGGCTACCCACTATGAAAGAATTTGTCACCCACCAACAAGGCACATTGGCTCTAAGATGACGAAATTCGTTATATCGAGACTTTTCAGCGATTTTGAGACAAAATGCTAGTTATTGGAAATTCATTTAAAAAAATAGTAATTGAAATAAAAAATAAATAATGCTCAAATAGTGATCTGCTAATACAATTCTAAAAGTTGGTGTTCTTACCTATTTATTAAAAAAATCTAGTAAAGAGATAAAGCGGTTTATCTTTGAGTCGAGGATAAAACGAGACTCTGAAATATCTCGATATAACGAATATCGTCATTAAGGCAATTGAACCTAAAAGCAACACTTTCATAAACTTTTTCTATTTAGGCAGGTTTCAAAACTTGGATTTTTTAAAAGAAATCTATAGACTAGTAAATCTATACAAAGTCTACAATTTTTACATATGCAATGTACAAAAATCTACAAAGAACATGGTGCTCATGATAACATCACATGGCACGTAAAAATATCATATATGTAGCTTTTGCCAACTACAGGTTTTTCCAAAGTTCATGTGCATTCCACAAGACTAGAAAGTAAGTTGGCTTCATGGGAAAAAAATTAAAAATTAAAAATCACATGTGAATGTGACATTTTCACGAATACTAGGTTAGAATTGTTTTAAGAAACGAGCCTTTTACTCTCCACTAGGGGGTCCATTGATTGCTAGGTGAGAATCACCACAAAAATCAACTTTATTGCAGGTGAGAGTCTTCTATTGAATGAATGTGTTATCCCCCTTTTGCGGATTACTTCTTACACCACCTCATTGAGCGGATAAATCCCCAATTAGCCAAATTTGGCCAAATCATTGTGATTGGCCAAATTTGGTGCTCTTTTTAAAGTGTTATTGTATCCTTCTTACGCCATCACTATGAATGACCAAAGTGGTGCTATTTTGTACCTAATGTTGCACATGATTAATTGCTTCAAGCAATGACTTACTCAATGGCACCGTTGCACTCACATGTTGACAACTTAAGGATGAAATATAGGTATCGCCAAAAGAAAATGTTACTTTAAGGCACTGCTACCTTAGAACTTGGCCATCCCATTTCTTCATTGACACCCCCTAGTTGCCGTCACTTGCCAAGGGCCGTTCCCCAACGGTGCAAGACCATGAACAGTAACAACCTTAAGTCCACTTTCATTTATATATGGATTATTAAGAAGGAGCATCGCAACTTGTATCAAGGACCATGACTCATTAATTAAATTTGGACATGTTTTCAAAATATGGATTTTTGGGTTGCTTCGTTTCTATCAGTGGATCCGTCGATATACTTTTGATATACCAAAATTTTATGGGGAGATACATGAATCCTGTAGAGACACCAGAGCTCTCAGAGAATCAGCAGTGGATGGTGAGAGTACCGAAGACGTTGGCGGGAGCGAGCACAGGTGGAGCTCCAAACAGAGCAGCGGAAGCAAGACCGTCTCGAGACCTCGAGCGGTGGGTGCGAACAGGGTTACTTTGAGTTCAAGGCTACAAGTGTAAACGCGGGGCGGGACCCAGTCCCCGAGAGTAAACGGTGGACCGGTTAGGTCACAGGCACCGGCGGAAGCTAACGGATCAGGGCACAAGCAAACCAGTGGCGGGTATCGGGAGACGGGCCAGTGGAAATGGGACCCTGTTACAGGGCAGGGCCGAGGAAGAGCCTAAATGGGAACAGGACCAGTGGGAGAAGCGTAGGGGTACGAGCATAATTCCGTTCAAGGCACATGTTTAAATAGAATTAGGATGGATGAGATTCCAGCTAGGGTGATAGGAAGAGTTATGTACGTAGTTAGTACATGTTGAACTTTTTAGATTTAAATTCTATAAGTTAAGACATTTAAACTCTACTATTAGTAGATACAGTGCTATATTTAGCCGAGCTAACATTTACAAAAATCTTAGAAAAATATAGATTTGTAAGACTATATAAAGAGGCCACTAGAGGGCCCTAATACACTTCATTCTATTCCGAAAATTTCACATGAGTGTCCGGACTCCGGGCTTTGCCGAGACGTGAGGAAATCCAAAGGCACCCAAGGTGCATTGGAAATACCTATAAGCACCCGAGGTGCTTTGGTAATTCCGATTGGATATTTAGGCACCCAAGGTGCGTTAGGAAAACTTATAGGCGCCCGAGGCGCATTAGGGAAAATTCCATAGGCACCCACGGTGCATTGGAATTACACAAAGGCACCCGCGGTGCCTTAGTAATTCCAATTGGATTTGCGGAGCGATTACGGAGTGTTAGAAGATTATTAAAGCACCCGCGGCGCTTACGGAACTTACGAGCCTTCGCGGAAAGCAAGACATTTACTCGCGGCTAGCGGAACAAGAATTATCACGCACCGGCCGAGACTAAGAGTTCCGTGCAAGGATTTTAAGACTTAGGAAAATAAATCAAAAATATGGAAGAGGCCACATAAGCTTGGAGTACGCGGAAACTTCAAAAGACCTTAGGAAAGTCGACACAACCTTGCCTAAGGAAATCGAATTAAGAGAAATATCTTATATACAAACATGATTGAAATTGATTGAGGAATGTAATTACACTTGAGCTTAAAAAGGAAATTACCTTGTCTACCTACCTAATCATCATTCGAACTTGAGTTATTGGAATGACATCACCGCATGACGTGGAAGTATAATCATAAGAAGGAGAGGATCCGGCATTTAGGCAAATCAAAACATACCATCACCGCATACCAAGACCTCGTATCAATCCTTACCGCATATCAAATCTAGAATTTACTTGAGAGACAATAAGTAAGGAATTGAGAGATTACTTGAGCCATATCTTTGCAAAGATACCTAAGGGAATTTGAGAGATATTATACCCACCTTAAGAGGGGAATTTAGCATAAACAAAAGAAAGGTACTTGCGGCGGATGAACTAAGGAATTAGTTCATGGCCGTGAAATATAACAAATGGACTTTCGAAGAGATCTAAGTTAGCGAGGGAGTGTACTTGCCACATAAAAGAGTTAGGCAAGGTGCTTGAGAACTTAGACGAAGTTAGAAATATGTTTGAGAACTAAAATGGATAAAGAGGATTGAGATTGTTTACAAACCATGAAAGATATTGTATGGAAACCTTTACCTTGTAAACACTTAACCTTGACATTACACTTATAAAGGTAATGTCAACTTACATTCTAAAAAGCACTTACTCATTATGAAAACATGAAGAGATATTGAATATGCATTTACATATTAGTTGCTAAGGACCCTTCAGGGGAACATAAACTTGTGAACTAAGAGCAACTACTCCTAGGGAACTTATAAAGAACTTCGAAGCCCATATGTTACGGGATTGAGACACAGAAGATTTCAAACACCTTCACAAGACTATTGAGAAAGAATATCTAATTTTGGTGGGAGTAACTTCCATGTAAACCGGTTTAGCAGCGGGTTACACCGTCTGAGGCTGGATGGTTGAAGGTGGCCTCCACATTTTGGCGACCATGCTGGGGAGACGCCACATGGATGTTACACTTACCTAGATTAGAGATAGAATTTACAAACATATTATGTTTTGGCAGAAAGAGCTGGATGGCAGGCAACAATGGAGAATTTGTATTACTTATATAATGGGAGATGCCAACGAGAGGCAAATGAGCAACGTAAGTGGGCGGAAACATTTGGTCCGCGGAACCAAGACCGGATAGAAAAAGCCGTGCAGCGGAGACTCGAACAGTTCAACCTACGAGGATTCATTTTGCAAGGACGTGAAGAAGAATTAGAAGAAGAGAACTCGGAACAACAAGAGATTTTGGCTGTAGGAAAATGGCCGTGGGATTACCCAAAGTATGGCACAAGTAAAAGCGCTTTGAGAAAATGGGACGGAACCAAGAAGTTTCATGATCTTATGTGGGATATGCAAAAGATCTACGAAGATAAGATATGGCAACTGTTTAGAGAAAAGGAGATAGGTTTTACATATCGGTCACAATTGGAAAGGAATATTGATGAGTTACCTGAGGAACTACAAGCAGTAATTTTCTCCAAGATTTGGAACGATGGAAAGGAAGGTATCGGCGCCTATGTTCTAGGGGCAACCAGACATAGAGGTTACCATTACAAGCAAGAAGGGTTGTTGTACGATTTGTATGTTAAGAAGATGTTTTTACCTCTGTATGGTGGTTTGAACGGTAGGGTGGGAAAACAGGAGTCCGACTAGAAGCAATACCAAAAAGAAACAAGGCAAGGAGAACTTAACTCCAAGTGAATCATCCATAGGCAAACAGGTGAAGTACGGGTGCATTGAGGCGACAGTGCTGGAGGCCGGCCAAGACATGATCCCGAAACACTCTCAGTAGCGTACATGGTTGACCATGAGGACACATCTAGCACGAGAAGCACATCACCAACCCCAAGAGAACAGGAAGCAGAACGGAGGCATGTGGAGCGCATGCACTTCGGAGATAGTTCCGTGAAGCGGAACGAACAGCAGAAGAGAGAAAGAGAAGAGAGGTACGCGAGGCGTACGCGTCAAAGAACTACAGGAGTAGAAGAAAACAGAAATGCTTCTGAGCCACCGGCAGTAGGTTCCCACACCACCAAACCTATCCACCAAAGGAGTCAAAGTGAAGGAGGAGGTAACGATAAAACATATGAAGAAAAGGACACAACGGAAAACAACCCAACTCAAGAAGAAAGCGAGAATGAAGATGACTTGATAATAGGTACCCCTCTTGGGACCTATGTTTTGAGAAGTAAAGGTACAAGCAGAAGCACCGGGACGAATACCCCGGGAAGAGAAGTGCAGGATAAGGGTAAAACCCCTCCAGGTAACACAACCAAGGACGACCTTTTCACCCGAAGGAGTTGGAAGGAATTGAAAAGGAATTTTGGAGAACAATTCAGCTACGAAGACTCCGGTTTCTCCGGAGGAAGTACGCAAAACAACACGGACCAAGAAGTGAAGAAACCTATCAGTCAAGAGGAATTTGACGAGTTAAGAAGAAAATTTGAAGAGAGACTCAGGCAATTCCAAAACCTTGGAATTAACCCCGGAGTCAGCCCGCCACCAGCTAACAACAACACAGTACCAAGTTTTGGAAGCAACCCATCTAACCCGGCCAACATGGCCGCGCAACCACGGAGAACAAAGGTTCCCTTACCGACCTATAAGGGTAAGACTGATCCTGACACTTATATGCAGGAATTTAACAATGTTTGTCTTGCCAACCAGGAAGACACCGATGCGATCAAGCTACAATTATTTCCGGTTACCTTAAAGAAACGGGCATTAGAATGGTATTCTCAATTCGGCCCGCACCATTTTCCGGATTGGCCCTCCTTGGGAGCTGCCTTTCTGATGAGATTTAGATCCAAGAAGTCCGAGGGAGAAGTGATTGAGAGTCTAGGATCCCTCAAGCAGAAGAAAGATGAAACTGTTGAAGAATTTTACGAACGGGTGATGGTGGAATCATCAAAGATAAATCCCCAGCCCAGCAATCAATTCAAGAAGGCATGGTTTCTTAACGGCCTCAAAAAGGAGTACGCCAAGCATATTGATCTCATGCCAACTGATGACTTAGAAGAAGCAAAGGCCTCAGCTCGGAAATTGGAGCTAGGTCAAATGAGGAAAGGAAGATTCCTCGATGAAAGTGACAGCGATGACTCGAGCGATGATTCGGAAAAAGAGCGCAAGAAGAAGAAGAGAAAGTCAAAGGGTAAGAGAAACGACTCTACCAAAGATGACATAAAGACCCTCAGGGAGGAGATTGAAGGACTAGCTCTAGGGAGCAGGAAATTTCGAACAGGCATCATCTGTCGGAGATGCCGAAATGAAGGACACTACGTGCAGGAGTGTCAGATGAAGCAGTGCACCAACTGCAACAGCTTAACGCATAACACCAGTGAATGTGTCTATGAACGGCACGAATCTCGGAGACCTCGGGAGAGGAGATATGGGGTAAATCAAGTGCAACCCCAAACTAATCGAAGGCCAGGAGCGATAACTCCTAGGCGAGATATGAATGATCGAAGGGTTCGGTTTGAACCAAGGATTGAGTTTAGAAGAGAAGAGAGATCCCCTTATAGGGAAGGCGATTACCGGCGGGAGGCGGGAGGCCCCTACCGGGGAAATGAATATCGCAGAGATGATCGGCCTTATTACAGGCCCAATGACAGCTACAAGGATGATTATAGAAGGGATGGTTATTCCCCTTACAAGACCCAAGATTTCCGGAGGGAAGATGGATACCCCTACCGAGGAGGCCCCAGAGGACCTATCAACCATGACAGGTATGAGTATACCAGAAGCCTGATGGATAGTAACAACACCAAGGCAGCGCCGAGAACTGGGTTCACTGGCGGACCACAGCGAGATGGCAACCCCGACGAGTGTTTTTATTGTCATAAAAAGGGGCACCGGAAGCCGGATTGTCCGCACTTTATTAAACACCAACAGGAGTTGAGTGAATTTAGAAACACGAAGCCGGCAGTAGGAGCCAATGTGGTGTCCCCTGCGGTTTGTGTGATGACAAGAGCCCAACGGGCTGCAGCCGAGGAAGGCAAAGAAGATAGTGAGAGTGACGACAGTGACGACGATGATGAATCAAGCAGTGACAGCTCGGAGGAGCAAGAAGACCACCAAAAGAGAGAGGAGAACTCTGAAGATGAAAGGGATGACGCGTTCGAGGATAACGAACGCAACAAAGTGATTGAAGAACGGCCGATAGGAGCCAACAATGAAGAATGGAAAGCGGATAGGGAAGTCCACCGGGAGGTGAGTAAGACTATCCATGAGATACAGGAGGAAGAGGGCGAAGCTCTACCCACGCCAGAGGAGTTCGCACCTTGGTACCCAGAAAAGGAAGAGGCAGAGAAGCCCACGGAACGGAGCCCCGAGAAAGAAGGCGTCCCAATAGCTACCCACGCAAGGGTAGATAAGATCTTGGAGAGTGTGATGAATCACACAAAAGCAAACATATCAATCGGACAGTTACTAGAAATAACCCCTTACTGCAAGAAGCGGATAATGGCGGCGTTAACACATGAGGAGAAGTCGAAAGAACCGACTCAAACATATCAAGTTACGGCAAAGGCATTTGATGAAGAAATGCCCATGATATCCGTAATTGTGAAGAATAGGCAAGTACCAAACGCCTTGATCGATGGTGGTTCAGGAGTGAACATCATCACGGACACGTTAAGAAGGAAATTGGGACTCAAAAGAATAGAGCCCGCACCATTTACCATAAAAATGGCAGACCAAAGAAAGGTCATGCCTAAAGGAATTATCCGGGACGTACGCCTTGATGTTGGCGGGATCGTAATCCGGACGACACTCACAGTTATAGACATGGTGAGTACTGAAGACAGTTACTCCTTGTTATTGGGAAGACCATGGTTGAAAGGGACTCAAGCTCAACATAATTGGCCCCTCAACAAACTGACCTTGACCCAAGGAGGAAACAAGGTAGAGATAAGTACCCGAAGAACTCCAACACTATCACCTGCAAAGAGACCTTTGCATTGGGAAAATTACGACTGGGAGATGGGACTATCGGATGAGGAAGAAGCAATAGTCTATGAGGCCTTCCCCGAACTACTCCCTATGGGAGATTTCGATTTAAAGAGCTTGAGGAAGCTCAAAGGACCAAGTTGCAATACAATGGAGATTGTTACTATCGGAACACCTACACCACAGGGAGATAAATCCGAGAAACCTCGGTCGAGGAAAGCGACCAAGAAGGAGCAAGAGGCTATGGAGGAGAAACCTGTATATCCCTCCCAATTTTACAAGGCAAAAGAAGGAGACATAGTAGTGGACCGTACTCCTGCCTCAGAGGCTGTCAAAGGGAAAAAGATAGCCGGATGGACGGTTGAAGATGAAGACTTGGTCAAGAACTTGAACTTAGGTACTCCGGAGGATCCTAAGTTAGTCAAGATAGCCAAGGATTTGGGTGACTATGAAGCACAAGTTAAAGGACTCTTATTGAGATTTAAGGACGTATTCGCATTCACATACAAAGATATGAAAGGGATACCTCCGCACATATGCGAGCACATGATCGAGTTGCAGCCGGAGGCCAAGCTTGTGAGGCAAATGCGCTATAGAATGAATCCCAATTATGCCGCCAAAGTCAAGGAAGAAATTGATAAATACTTGGAGGCAAGATTCATATACCCCGTTGACAAAACGGAATGGTTATCACCAATTGTGATTGTGCCCAAGAAGAATGGGAAACTACGAGTGTGCGTCGACTACCGCAAACTCAACGCAGTCACCAAAGTAGATCCTTTTCCTCTACCTTTCACAGAATCGATTTTGGAAGCGGTTGCAGGACACGAAATGTACACGTTGATGGACGGGTACAACGGCTACAACCAAATTATGATCGCGCTGGAAGACCAGCTGAAAACCTCTTTCATCACCGAGTATGGAGCATTTGCATATTGAGTGATGCCCTTTGGATTGATGTGTGCACCAACTACCTTCCAAAGGGGTATGATGAAGATCTTTGCCGATTACCTCGACAAATTTATGAAGGTCTTTCTGGATGACTTTACTGTATATGGCACCAAGGAAGACCATATTGAGCACTTGGAGAAGTGTCTCATTAAATGCCGTGAGAATGGAGTAAGCTTGAACCCGGAGAAATGTTATTTCTGTGTAAATTCCGGGAGGCTCCTTGGACATGTGGTATGCAAGGAAGGATTGTTGGTGGACCCTAAGAAGGTGGGAGTCATAAAAGAACTACCCCCACCAACCACAGTACGGGGAATCCGGAGTTTCTTGGGACAAGCCACTTACCACCGCAAATTCATATGGATATATGCGGATATTACTCGGCCCTTGTACTTATTGCTCAAGAAAGGAGAAAAGTACATTTGGACCAAGTCTTGTCAGGAGGCCTTTGAAGAAGTGAAGAAAAGGCTTACAACTACACCTATTCTCATAACTCCCAATTGGACAATGGACTTCCACGTGCACTGTGATGCGTCCAACATAGCTATTGGAGCCGTTTTGGCTCAAAACATACATGGAGATAGAGATTCTCCAATTCATTATGCAAGCCAACTGTTGAACAGTGCTGAGAAGAACACAGAGCGCGAAGCTCTGGCAATGGTTTATTCAGTGGGCAAATTTAGGCACTATTTACTGGCCAACCATTTTGTCTTCTACGTAGACCATCAAGCGTTGATATACTTGGTCAATAGACCAGTAGTATCCGGGCGTATTGCGAGATGGATGTTTTTGCTTCAAGAATACGACTTTGAAGTGGTCTACAAGCCCGGTAGAAGTCATGTCATGGCCGACCACTTATCCAGAATCGAAAGTGGAGAGGAACCCTCAGGGGTGCAAGATCAATTCCCGGATGCGAGTTTATTCATGGTACATGTGCAACCTTTTGAAGATTGGCGAGCACCATTTATCGAGTACCTTACACACGGGAAACTATTATCCGTACTCGCTACCCCGGAAGAACAAACTAAAATTAGACAGCTGAGTGAACCATTCGTTTTGGACGATGAAAAGCTCATGCGTGTCAGTATCTCCGGCAAAATACATGAATGCGTAGCCGGGGACATCATCGAAGAGATTATAGGTGAAGCTCATGAACAAGACGGAGTGCATTACAATCTGTCTACTACATGGCACTATATATTATGCACACCTTATTGGTGGCCTACATGGCGAAGAGATGTACTGGAATATTGTGATGAATGCCCAGTATGTAAAATGTCAAACCAAGGTGACGTAACTGGGGACCCCACCCCACATGATTCCGAAGACGACGATGACCCACTTCCTATCAAACCTTTGGAGGCACAAGAGGACCTGAATGGGAAAGCGGAACCAGATTGGACAACACCATATATCCAGTATCTAACCTGTCAAACATACGGGACCCCATGGGTGAGTTCCCTACCCCTAGAAGAAAGGAGATTGCTTGCCTACCGCAGTCGCTTCTTCATACTCAAGGAAGGGGAGTTACATCGCATGTTTCACAACGGCATCATAAAGAAATGTATACCGGGAAGATATGTGAGGAGTTACATCAAGACCCTCCATATAAAGGGAAATCAGCATTTCTCGATAGACGCCACCAGGCAACTGGTGCTGCAAGGGCCGTATTGGTGGCCAACCATAGCGGAGGATGTTTCACTACTCATCACGCTATGCACTGAATGCAAAGGACAGGGAGAAGAGTTACCAACAGAAGGAAGCTCTTCACAACCTAGTCAGGAGACAGAGATAATACCCTACAAAGAAACCTTCAATGATTGGAGAACACCCCTCGTTAAATACATGACACGGGGAAAGTTCAAGATGGACATGGAAACTCAAAGAAGGCAACAAGAGCTCATACGAGAGAGTGAGTTTTTCACAGTGGAGAAAGGAAAACTCCGGAAGTTAGAAAAGAATGGAAGGGCGAAGACATGCATTGCGGACTACCAAATAAAGCATTATATAGCAAGAATGCATGTCTATCGAAAAGCGCACCTAAACGATCAATCCACTTGGCTCCGATGTTTACACGGGAACCGGTGGTGGCCCACGATGGGGCTAAGTGATATACAATTCTACATTGAGTATGATTGTCGAGCCTGTCGAGAGCGATTTATAGGCCCATACCATAACATAATTTGCGGATCTATTGCCGCACAACCACAAGACAACAAGGATTGGAGGAGGTTATTGATAGAATACCTCACCTACGGGTACCTTAAGGGGCCCCACATCTCGAAAGGACAACACAAGAAGATTGCCCGCCAGAGCCGGGAATACTTCATCGAAGAAGGCAAATTGAAAAGGATACTATTAAATGGTGAAACCAAGATATGTATTGCCAGACATGAGGTAAACAAATACCTACAAGAATTACACGTCACGGACACGGGAGAGCATCTTAGCATGGAAACCACGTGGCACCTATCCATGTTCGGGCCATATTGGTGGCCCACGTGCGGGTCCGACATCAAGAACTTATGCAACGGGAAATGCCCGGTGTGCAGCAACCAGGTCGGGCTTGCAGCAGGAAAAGAAACACAAACACTTCTAGGTGAGAAGAGCCTAGATTGGAGACGTCCATATTTGGAGTACCTGACATGCGGGAAAATCTTTGACCAAGCCTTGTCACCAGAGGTAAGGAGAGCGGTGGAGCAAAGCCATAAGCATTTTGTGTTCACCAACGGGACTTTGCAACGGATACGCAGAGGAGGGAAGAGTAACCAAATGTGTATACCAGAGACCCAAATACCTACGTACTTAGCTAAGATTCATGGGCAAAGCATACCCCATTTGGCAGCCATAGAAACCTGGAAGGCCGTAGCCACCGGGGCATATTGGTGGCCAACGTGGGGACAAGATGTGTGCAACTACTTAAAGCATTGCGAAAGTTGTACAGGAACAGAGACCCTAGAAAAACACACCGAGGGGAGTCAAGACGCGACGCCCCCAGAAGCGATAACCGAGCCGGATTGGAGGCGCTCCGTTATACAACGACTGGAGAGTTTTGAAGATTGGAACTTTGTTGACACTCAGGAGGATACGAGATTACTTGACCCTAACGCTGAGATGTATTTCAAAACCAAGGATGGTTTGAAGTATCAATCAGGGATGTGCAAATGGACGTGACGCGGTCTTTTTGCGTCACGTCGCGTCATGTGAGCCCAAAAGGGTGCCCACATTTAGTCTTAGACCCTTGAAACGTTAGTTGATGCACTTTGAAGTAGCATGTTACTTCACAAAAATATAAAAAGAGTGAAATGTTAGTCTTAGAAGTACCATGTTGTAAGAGGCTAGGATGTGAGTTGTTATTGTGTTTTTACCTTCGGAAGGATTTGAGTGAATGAGGATAGGTAAGGAGAACTTGGATTGAGTAGTTAGTGAGTAGGCTAGTACAAATGGATGGAGACAACCAAAGTGACTCAAGAGGCAAGTGCATTCGAATTGGGATGAATGGAGGATCACATGGAGCGCACAAGTGGACCACCTCATCATGGCCACTTAATGGGGAAGGTCCAAGGAAGAATGCAAGGTGGAGGATAAGCAAATTCTCAAAGCACCAATCAAATCACGAGTTAAGCATCGTGGTTTGAATTAAGTGGTGAGCAACGATTTGGGAAAGTAAGGGGAGAAAGTTATGGCGGCGGAAAGCGAAGGAGGCTAAGTTTGGGTTGAAGCATCCCAAGTTTGGTAAAGTGTGGTAGGTAGAAAGCCAAGGCTAGTTAAATGTTCGAATTAGGATCCTTGTTGATCATTTGAGGGAGGAAGGCTTAGAAGATAGGATTGGCGCCTACTAAGTAGGAGGAAATCTCAAGGGCTTATCGTGAGCCTTGAGGGTGCTCACCCCCTCAAGCTTACTATATAATCCCTCATTCTTCCCTCACTCATCCTCTCTTTCCTTTGTGCTCCAAGGCACCCCACGAGTTATAAGTGTGGGTGTGGGAAGCCACATTGGAGCACATGTGTGTGCTTAGTTTTTAGTTTGAGAGCCAAGACTTGTTAGCCTTGAAGAGGGCTTGACCTCTTGGTAGAATTAGTGTTGACGTGGAGGATTTTAAAGTTAATTCATGATTCCAATTTGTGGTACTTAAAGTTCATGTTTTGAATACACGTGGTTGTAAGTTCCATGTTTAAGAGTTGAGCACTTGATGTTGTGATGAGTGCAAAAATATACTTGTGTGGATTAGTTAGTCTTAGTGAAGTTAGGAAATTCTCTCTCCCCCTCTCCTCTCTAGGATTTTAGGATTTTAGGATTAGAGAAGAATTGTGTGATTAGAAAGGGGTTGTTAGTAGAATTAGGAAAATTAGGTAGGAAGATTAGTTAAGGGCTTGAATAATTAGTGAGGTAGTTGGGGATTACAACTACAAAGTTGTGGGTTCATGAAGGAGCTGGGTTTATAAAGGAGCTGGGTTTGTTTAGTTAGAAGCTAAGAAGCTGGGTTTATGAAGGAGCTGGGTTTATGAAGGAGCTGGGTTTATAAAGGAGCTGGGTTTGTTTAGTTAGAAAGTAAAGAGCTGGGTTTATGAAGGACCTGGGTTTGTTTAGTTAGAAGCTAAGGAGTTGGGTTCATGAAGGAGTTGGGTTTATGAAGGAGCTAGGTTTATGTAATTAGAAAGTAAAGAGATGGGTTCATGAAGGAGCTTAGTAGATAGCCTACTTAATTAGCTCATAGACAAGTAGTTAGTTACATTATGCTAGTTAGTGTTATGTGTGGCTTTCACAAGTAAATGTATTTGAGATTGACTATAGAGAATAATGTTTTTTAACACTTGCATCCTCTCTTTAAAAATAAACCACGTGCACAAATTAATGGAGAATGTGGAGCACTCTCGCGATGGCAAGACAAAGGAAGCAAAGACCAAAGGTGCGAGGGAGAGATTGACATAAGTCACATAAGTATTTCTTAATACTTAAAGGCTTATGTACGGTATGGAGACACCAAGTGAGACCTCTTATAGTAGCGATACGGAATACACAAGTGATAGTTCAAGTGGTAGTATAGAGTCAACGGCACGGACTCCATTTAGGAGAGGGATATCCTTAAGGGCTTGTGTAGCTAAAGCGGCCGGATGGACGTTAGAAGCAAACAAAGACAAAATAGCACCCGAGCATAAGGAGGTTAAAATAACATAGTTAACTTGTGCATTCTCCACATACGTATTGAAATCGTACATTGAGTTGTTAAAAATGAAATTCCAGTTAAATCCAAGACCACTTGAAGGGTGAACCTTGCACTATGGACTCATCCAAGTCCAAATCCAATACCGCGGAGGAATGTGAGCCCAAACCCACTACTCGGACTACGGACGCTTAAGGGTGGGGGGTTTGGCCTCACATAATTGGTGCGTCCGCCGGGAGCGAAGCGGAAGGTAGTTACAAGACTTGGAGGCGACTAGGAGACTTGGAGGCAACTAGGAAAAATTGGAGACACAAACTTGAGAGAAGGGAAGGAGCACCCGAAACTCGGTAAGTATTCTCTCTTTGGGTTACATTTGAATTCATTGTATTTCAACTATTCCTTGGAATGAATTGCATTGTCAATTACGCAAATTCATTTTTGAGGAAGGAGCGCGGCGAAGGTACGTCCTCAACCTTTTTGGGGATTTGCTAAGAACTTAAAAGGAACCTATAACCGAGTAGCTCATTAAAACATTAGAGGGTAAATTCACCTTAGGACATTGAACTTTGACACTCACCTCGGGGTGAGTCTCAAAGTTTTGGGAGTTGTCATTTCATGCTCTAGATTAAA
Organism: Polytrichum formosum; assembly: GCA_964035585.1. Taxonomy (NCBI): domain Eukaryota; kingdom Viridiplantae; phylum Streptophyta; class Polytrichopsida; order Polytrichales; family Polytrichaceae; genus Polytrichum; species Polytrichum formosum. The sequence continues at coordinate 22,499,363 of OZ037935.1, read as the reverse complement.
TTAATATTTCACAAAGTTTATGGTGTTGTTACATTGAGTCACGATTGAGGGGAGTGCTAACTCACAGGGGGATGCGATTGCTCAAGGTATGTTTATTTCTTCAAAGTGAACTCATTAACTAATTAAGGAATGCCTTTTGTACTCGTGATTGTTGTTATCCGTTGTAGAGGGTAATTCCCGAATTGTGGATGGTGTGAGAAGTTGAAGGGTGAAGCCTCGACTTTTAACATAATCTACTCGGAAGGTCACCCCCTCACAATCGGTATTGTGGTGAGTGTTAATTTGCGGGAAGGTGCGGAGGTGATGCTCCGACTTAACCAAAAAATTAACATGAACATGCCTATCCCCTATTGGGATTCTTTCACCTAAGTGGGCTTGCAGGTTCTTTTCCTCACCTCCTAAAAAAATTATAACCACACCAAGACAAGTGAAAATATTAAGAGGGGAATTGCTAGGATTATGTGTGGTCAAGTGAGGGTCGATCGATTCTTATGGAATGCAAGGTAGGACTCGCTCACAAAAACCAAGTTTGATAGTAGGACTAGAGAAATCTACTCGAAAGAGGCGGTCCTCTAAAATCAGTGATAGATTAGAACAAGATAATGTTAGAATAGAGAGTTGTTTGAACGTCGAACCTAGGACTAGGTCAATTCTAGACACCTTAGAACTTGGAGCTCAACTTGAAGAGGAGATCACTCCCTCCAAATTGAGTGGTGAAACTTCTTCGGAAAATTACACACTTAGAGAAGAGTTCCCGGTAGAAGTTGATAGGGGATTGTTGAATAGTTCACCGGTCACCATGGCCGAGGAACGGGGGATGGATCCACCACCCATACCCCCAATTCCGCCCATACCTCCTATACCTCCAATAGACCCATTGGTTAGGCCAAGAGGCCTACCAATTGTGGTTCCACAAAATTTAGCGGCGATGGATATGCCATCTCATCTCCCTAAATTTTATGGGACCAAAGATGAGGACCCCTCTCGGCACATGGAACGGTATATCGAACGGTTGGCTAGCTTCCTCATAACCGACCCGGGTTATTGGTTAGTGTGGTTTCCTACCACTCTAGAGGGGGAAGCCTATGAATGGTATCGGGATCATGCCGAGGGACATTTTAGGGGATGGGAACAATTACAAAGGGAGTTTCTTAACGAATTTAGGCCGGAAGTGGGTCAAAGTACCGCATTAAGGGCATTGTCGTCATTGAAGCAAGGAAGGGAGGAAGAAATTTCGGCTTACATTAGGAGGTTTGATTTAGTGTGCACTAGATTTGTGGGTACCATGCTCAACGACGACACGCTAAAGCAATTTTTCATTCAAGGGTTTTTTAAGTCCGGAACTATTAGGGGTGTTCTAGAAAGGAATCCCTTGACCTTGGCGGATGCCAAGTGTGCGGCTAGAGATATTGAAAACTTGGATAAAGATCACGAAAGGCTATGGAGAAGGGAGGATGAATTGATCCCACAATTCATCCCCATACGCCCTAGGGTGGTAGCGGTAGAACCCGCTAAGTATGAGAACCAAATTCCATATGCCATTGTGGACACCGGTCCCCGACCTTTAGCGGTTAGGGAACCGGCACCTCTTTTGGCACTACCGGCCCCTAGAACGGATCCACACTTGGAGGAGGTTGAGAGAAGACTAGGTGCTAGCCAACTAGGATTCCAAGAGGCTATGATAAAACAAATGCAAAGCCTCACGGATCAAATGTCATTAATGATCCGGAGTCAACAACCGGGGCCTCCACCCCCGGTTGAGTCGGGTAGGCATTCTTCCGGATTATGGTGTGTCCAATGTGGCCAACCGGGCCACACGCGTCAATTTTGTAGAAGTGGACAAAACCGTGACCAAAGAGGAAACGGTAACCCACCTCAACAAAATCAACGAGGTCAAGCGCCACCTCACTATGGAAATGGAAGCAATAGAGGACCACAACCTAGAGGGCAAGGTGGCCAAAATTTAGAGAAGAAGGAATTTCATCCCTTTTGTGGAAGGTGGCACGCTCAAGGACAATGTTGGTCCGAAGGTCAAGAGTTTAATTGTAGCAATTGTGGAGGAAGTCATCCCTCGGATACGTGTCGCCAACCGGACAAAATAATTAATGTCCCTTACCCGGTGGCTAATCCACAACAACAAGCAAGGGATAATATGCGAGGTGCTAGGCCACAAGGAGTACCGGCCAATGAACTTAGGCCACCTAACTTATACTATGACCATAGTAATGCTAGGCAAACTTTTCATCCACCGGCGGGCTTGCAAACTACAACCGGTTACATTCCAATACAAAATAGACAAGGAGTTCCACCTAATGGTAGTAACGGGAGACAAGCGCCTCCAACGGATCCGGGACCATCTAACTCCCAAGATGTTAGGTTCATGGATGGAGTGTTGGAGGCCACATGTGATGACATGCTTCCTCTCCCAACGAGAATTGGAGAGGAGCAAAGTCAATGGCCTCCTCACACCAATGCTATTACATATGAGTTAGTGAAGGGTAAGGGTGTGGTTGAAGAAGCACCTGCACTAGCGGTAACTACTAGGGCTAGGAGAGGGGATGCCCCGTTGGAGGTAGGAATAGGAGAGCAAGGAAATTACTCTTCGGATGAAGAGATTAATCTCTCCGAGTTGGATAGGGTAGCTAGAAGAGCTACTAAGGATGTGGAGAGGGAAAATATAATTTTACAAGATAGGGAGAGGACTAATGCGGTACATGACTTGGATAATAGCGATGTGGGTGAATGGGAAGGACCGGGGGTTCCCGTAGACGAATTCGACGTAGTGGGTAATTCTAAGGTGGAAAGATCTACCGGGTACGACTTGTGGGCGGACCTTAGTACACTCAAGGCGGATATTACTTTCGGCCAACTATTGGAAATTTCACCCACGGCAAGGAAAACATTAAAGGAGGGAATGCCGGTACACAAGAGGATGAGGAAGGTGAAAGCTAAAATAGCCGCTAGGATCCAATCACAAGGTGGAAGAGACGTGAAAGCTATAGAAATAGAAGTTGTTATAGTAGATAAGGTGGTTCCTAATGTGCTAGTCGACGGAGGGAGTAGTCTAAATATACTACCGGAGGATACTATGAAAAAATTGGGACTTGGACTCACGGGGCCTTCACCTTTGGTCATAAATATGGCAAATCAAAGTTCGACTACGCCTTTGGGGATGATCAAGGATTGTAGAATGACTACGGGAGGTGGGGAGTACTTGGTCACCTTCCATGTCATTAAAATGCACTCCAACAAGGACACCTTCCCCATTTTGCTAGGTAGGCCTTGGTTGCGGATGGCGAATGCTATGGTCAATTGGGGTGGACCTAAACCATCCATCACTTATGGTCCGGAGGGTAATAGGGTCATAGTGTCCATTGGTTCATTAGAAGGATGGATGAAGAAGGAGATGTATTTGCCATTGGAGAAGGAAATTGATGACTTAAACGAGAATGAGATTGGCAAGGCATTGGTGGGAGTCGTCCATCCCGAAGGTCAAAGGGTTGTTATAGATTCGGGCTCGGGAAGTCTAGGTCCTAATTTTTACAATTATGGGGATAATGGGGATTATGCCCAATGGCTAAGGGAGTACCCCGAGTCCGAGGTTGATGTAATGGTTACATTTCACCAAGTAGGCTTAGGGAGTGAATTTCCTAGTGTTAGTTTAGGAGAGGGCTCATTGTTGGAGCCATGTGAGGTGCTCACCGAGGAAGAGTGGGTTAGCGGTGGGTTAACACCTTGGGTAGATGACGTGGAAGAGGGTGAGGTTAGTTTAATTCATGTAGATGGGACTCAAGAGGAGGATGTGATTATTGAGTCATCGAAATTGGAGGAGCCTTTACATTTCAAGACCACGTCTACGGGGATAGTTGTAGGTCAAGATGTGAAAGATTACCCCAATGTGCCTTCCGATTGGTATCGGAACAAAGAGGAACAAGCACATGTGTCGGAAGCGGATTGGCGGTACGTGGATGTGAAATTAAAGAATGGAAAAACCCGACAAATGAAGATGGGTTCCAAATTGGGGGAGAAAGAGGTTAGGGAGTATAGCAATTTGGTGGATGAGTTTAGTGATACTTTTGCATGGTCCTACGATGAGCTTAAGGGAATTCCTAGGGAAATGGTAGAGCACCGGATTCCTTTAATTCCGGGGGCGAGGCCAATTAGACAAAAGGAGAGGAGGATGAATCCTCAATTGCAATTGTTGGTGAAAGCGGAATTGGAAAGGTTATTGAAGGCCGGGTTTATCAAGCCGGTGGAAATCACGGATTGGGTTTCTCCTATGGTCTTAGTAAAGAAAAAAAATGGGAAATTAAGGGTTTGTGTCGACTATAGGAAATTGAATTCGTGCACACAAAAGGATCACTTCCCCTTACCTTTTATCACCTTGTTGCTTGAGGAGGTTGGAGGTCATTCGCGATATACCTTTATGGATGGGTATGCGGGTTATAATCAAATTTCCATAGCCCTCCAAGATATCCATAAAACGGCTTTTACTACACCTTGGGGTACTTTTGTGTGGGTAGTGATGCCATTTGGGTTATGTAATGCCCCGGCTACTTTCCAACGATTAGTAATGTATATCTTCACCGACTTGTTGTTCAAATCCATGACCGTCTTTGTGGACGATTTTAGCACACAAAGTAATGTGGACGATCACCTACATTGTGTTAGGGAGGCATTGGTTAGGTGTAGGAAGATGAGGTTAGCATTGAACCCGGATAAGACATTTTTGGGAGTGAATAAGGGAGTGTTGTTGGGTTATGTTGTTAGTGAGAAAGGTAGAGAACCCGATCCGGATAAGATTGCGGCCATAAGCGACTTGGCAACTCCAACCAATTCCAAGGGGATCTCTAAGTTGTTAGGACATGTGGGATGGTACCGGGAACTTATTCCTAATTTTTCAAAGATAGCGGTGCCCATTACCCATTTGCTCAAAAAGGATGTCAAATTCGAGTGGACGGATGCTTGTCAAAAAGCCTTTGAGGAATTGCGGGATAGGTTGAGCACCTATCCGGTGTTGATACCACCCAATTGGGGTAAACCTTTTCACGTCTATTGTGATGCTAGTAATGTGGCAATAGGGAGTGCGCTTTGTCAAGCAACGGGAGAAAAAGAGAAGGATCAACCTATAGCTTATGCGAGTAAGCAATTGACCCCCGCCGAAAGAAACTACTCTACAACGGAGAGGGAGTGCCTAGCCATGGTGTTTTCCGTTAAAAAGTTTAGGCATTACCTCATGTGCAACCCGGTTGTATTTTTTGTTGACCACATGGCTATCAAGTATCTAGTTAACAAGGCGGAGTTAAGTGGTAGGTTAGCTAGGTGGGTTTTGTTATTAGAAGAATTCGACTACACGGTGGAATATAAACCGGGTCGTATGCATTTACAAGCGGACCACTTGTCTAGGTTGTCGGAGGAGATAGGAAAAAATCCGGTAAATGATATGTTAGTAGATGATAGCCTCTTTGTGGTCACTTCTACACCGGAGTGGTATGCGGGCATAGTGGAATTTCTAACAACCCACAAGTTGCCCAAAGAGTGGACAAAAGAAGAGAGAAGGAAGGTGAGGGTAAATAGCAGGCAATTTGTTGTAGTGGGCCATAGGTTGTTTAGAAGGGGGTCCGATGGTATTTTACGACGATGCGTGTCAAAAACGGAGGTTGAAGCGATTTTAATCGCTTGCCACGATAGCGCTTGCGGCGGTCACTTCTCGGGTCAACTCACCGGGCAAAAAATACTTAGAGCGGGCTACTTTTGGCCTACACTATTTAAGGACGCCCATGACTATGTAAGGAAATGCGACGCTTGCCAACGGTATGCCCGAAACGACCTTAGAATGGAGATGCCTTTACATGTATCATTACCCTTAATTCCTTTCGAAAAATGGGGCATCGACTATGTGGGTGAGGTCCATCCCCAATCTTCAAAAGGAATGAAATATATTGTGGTGGCAACCGAGTACCTCACCAAGTGGGCGGAAGCCAAAGCGGTGAAGACCGACACGGCGGAACACGCGGCAACATTTATGTACGAAAACATAATTTCGCGGTTCGGGGTGCCGAAGATCCTAGTAAGCGATAGGGGTACTCACTTTTTGAATGACTTGATTCGAGAGATGACAGAGAAATTTAAAATTGATCACCGGAAGACTACTCCCTACCACCCACAAACCAATGGACAAACGGAAAGGGTTAACGGAATTTTGGTGAGTATACTACGCAAGACGGTTATAGACTCGAAGCGGGATTGGGATACGAAACTAACGGCGGCACTTTGGGCATACCGTACAACCTATAAGGTAACTACGCGTGCTACACCATTTTCCTTAGTCTATGGTCTTGAAGCGACACTACCAATCGAATATGAAGTCGAGTCACTTAGGGTGGCCGTGAGTACGAGACTTACCGAAAGTCAATCCTTACGAAATCGACTAACCGATTTGGAAGCACTTGACGAAGGGAGGAGAATGGCGGCTCAACATATTGAGGCAATCCAAAGAAGGAGAAAGATTACTTTCGACAAACGACATAAGAGAAGGGCCCTAACACCGGGAATGATGGTCATGATTCAAGACGCACGAAAGCTTGAATTTCCGGCGAAATTCGATGCAATATGGTTAGGACCTTACCTTGTCTATGAGGTCTTTCCTAATAATTCAATTCAATTGGAAACGTTGAATGGTGAGCTCTTTCCTACCCGTACATCGGGAAGTAGATGTAAGGAGTACCGAGCTTGACTAGGCAACTTACCCTTGGAGCAAGAGATGTTTGGATTCATCCCCCGATGGTCGCCAATTATGTGAGCCCAAAAGGGTGCCCACATTTAGTCTTAGACCCTTGAAACGTTAGTTGATGCACTTTGAAGTAGCATGTTACTTCACAAAAATATAAAAAGAGTGAAATGTTAGTCTTAGAAGTACCATGTTGTAAGAGGCTAGGATGTGAGTTGTTATTGTGTTTTTACCTTCGGAAGGATTTGAGTGAATGAGGATAGGTAAGGAGAACTTGGATTGAGTAGTTAGTGAGTAGGCTAGTACAAATGGATGGAGACAACCAAAGTGACTCAAGAGGCAAGTGCATTCGAATTGGGATGAATGGAGGATCACATGGAGCGCACAAGTGGACCACCTCATCATGGCCACTTAATGGGGAAGGTCCAAGGAAGAATGCAAGGTGGAGGATAAGCAAATTCTCAAAGCACCAATCAAATCACGAGTTAAGCATCGTGGTTTGAATTAAGTGGTGAGCAACGATTTGGGAAAGTAAGGGGAGAAAGTTATGGCGGCGGAAAGCGAAGGAGGCTAAGTTTGGGTTGAAGCATCCCAAGTTTGGTAAAGTGTGGTAGGTAGAAAGCCAAGGCTAGTTAAATGTTCGAATTAGGATCCTTGTTGATCATTTGAGGGAGGAAGGCTTAGAAGATAGGATTGGCGCCTACTAAGTAGGAGGAAATCTCAAGGGCTTATCGTGAGCCTTGAGGGTGCTCACCCCCTCAAGCTTACTATATAATCCCTCATTCTTCCCTCACTCATCCTCTCTTTCCTTTGTGCTCCAAGGCACCCCACGAGTTATAAGTGTGGGTGTGGGAAGCCACATTGGAGCACATGTGTGTGCTTAGTTTTTAGTTTGAGAGCCAAGACTTGTTAGCCTTGAAGAGGGCTTGACCTCTTGGTAGAATTAGTGTTGACGTGGAGGATTTTAAAGTTAATTCATGATTCCAATTTGTGGTACTTAAAGTTCATGTTTTGAATACACGTGGTTGCAAGTTCCATGTTTAAGAGTTGAGCACTTGATGTTGTGATGAGTGCAAAAATATACTTGTGTGGATTAGTTAGTCTTAGTGAAGTTAGGAAATTCTCTCTCCCCCTCTCCTCTCTAGGATTTTAGGATTTTAGGATTAGAGAAGAATTGTGTGATTAGAAAGGGGTTGTTAGTAGAATTAGGAAAATTAGGTAGGAAGATTAGTTAAGGGCTTGAATAATTAGTGAGGTAGTTGGGGATTACAACTACAAAGTTGTGGGTTCATGAAGGAGCTGGGTTTATAAAGGAGCTGGGTTTGTTTAGTTAGAAGCTAAGAAGCTGGGTTTATGAAGGAGCTGGGTTTATGAAGGAGCTGGGTTTATAAAGGAGCTGGGTTTGTTTAGTTAGAAAGTAAAGAGCTGGGTTTATGAAGGACCTGGGTTTGTTTAGTTAGAAGCTAAGGAGTTGGGTTCATGAAGGAGTTGGGTTTATGAAGGAGCTAGGTTTATGTAATTAGAAAGTAAAGAGATGGGTTCATGAAGGAGCTTAGTAGATAGCCTACTTAATTAGCTCATAGACAAGTAGTTAGTTACATTATGCTAGTTAGTGTTATGTGTGGCTTTCACAAGTAAATGTATTTGAGATTGACTATAGAGAATAGTGTTTTTTAACACTTGCATCCTCTCTTTAAAAATAAACCACGTGCACAAATTAATGGAGAATGTGGAGCACTCTCGCGATGGCAAGACAAAGGAAGCAAAGACCAAAGGTGCGAGGGAGAGATTGACATAAGTCACATAAGTATTTCTTAATACTTAAAGGCTTATGTACGGTATGGAGACACCAAGTGAGACCTCTTATAGTAGCGATACGGAATACACAAGTGATAGTTCAAGTGGTAGTATAGAGTCAACGGCACGGACTCCATTTAGGAGAGGGATATCCTTAAGGGCTTGTGTAGCTAAAGCGGCCGGATGGACGTTAGAAGCAAACAAAGACAAAATAGCACCCGAGCATAAGGAGGTTAAAATAACATAGTTAACTTGTGCATTCTCCACATACGTATTGAAATCGTACATTGAGTTGTTAAAAATGAAATTCCAGTTAAATCCAAGACCACTTGAAGGGTGAACCTTGCACTATGGACTCATCCAAGTCCAAATCCAATACCGCGGAGGAATGTGAGCCCAAACCCACTACTCGGACTACGGACGCTTAAGGGTGGGGGGTTTGGCCTCACACGTCACAAATGACGTGACGCCGTCACGTCACGTCACGTCACGTCGGGGCGTGACGCGCACTGACGTGGTAAAAAAAAGTTACAGTACCAATTTTTTGTAACTTTTTTTTTACTTTTTTGGACGACTGCTCTAGTCGACTGCTACGAGTAGTCGACTTCAGAAAACAAAAATTAAAAAAATCTATTAAAAAATCTGAACCGTTAGATCTTCTTGGATTGAAGATCTAACGGTCCATGATTTTTTTTAGAATTTTTTGATTTTTTTTTTTTAGGTTTTCCTTGAAGTCGACTGCTTTTAGCAGTCGACCAGCTAGTCGACTGCTAATAGCAGTCGACTGGTCTTGGTCGACTGCAAAAGTAATTTTTTGCAGTCGACTGCTATTAGCAGTCGACTTAGCAAACGACTGCAAACAGCAGTCGACCTAGCAGTCGACTGCAAAAAAACATTAAATTAAAAAAAAAAAAATTCTGGACCGTCAGATCTTCTTGGCAAGAAGATCTGACGGTCCAGAATTTTTTTATTTTTTTTTAATTTTTTTGCAGTCGACTGCTAAGTCGACTGCAAATAGCAGTCGAATTAGCAATCGACTGCCAGAAAAAATTAAAAAATTCCAAAAAAAATTCTGGACCGTCAGATCTTCTTGCCAAGAAGATCTGACGGTCCAGAATTTTTTTTGGAATTTTTTTTTTGTGCAGTCGACTGCTAAGTCGACCAAGGGGTTGACCAGGGGGTTGACCGCGTCAGTTTACCCCTGGGGTAACTGCCGGATTTACCCCCCCGCGGACGTGACGTTTTCAAGTCTGCCGTCACGTCGCTGTCACAGGACGTGACGCGACGTGACGTGTAATCCCTGGTATCAATTACCTGATGGAGAAGTGAAAATGTGTATCACAAAAGGAGACGCCGTCGATTGGGTAAAACGGGTCCATGAATATCAAGTACCACACTTGACTGCGGAGGAAACAACCACTCAAGTGCACGAAGGCCCGTATTGGTGGCCAACTATCTCTCCAGACGTGAAACGTTTCGTTGACGAATGTCGGATATGTCAACTTGGGACAACGTTAAGCTCCCAAACTATGAAGTATGGAACCATCCCGTTCAGAAAAGGGGAAACACAGGATTGGCGAGAACCAATCATACAACACCTCAAACACCCAATGGAATTAAGCGAACTGGTATTCCAAGAAGAGTTGGGGATAATGAAAGAGGAAATACATGATTATTTCCTGGAAGAAGACTTATTGAACCGAAGGTTAAACGGAGACATCAAATTGTGTATCTCCCAAGATGAGGGAATCAAATGGCTAACAAACATTCATAAACAGAGATCCCCACATCTCTCGATGGATGAGATGATCTCGCGGGTCGCTTCAGGACCTTACTGGTGGCCTACGATACCGCCAGACATCGATCATCTTTGTAAGAACTGTGTGCGTTGTCAGCCTCGAGAATCCCCAAAACATGTGATCGACTGCCGAACGGTCACAAGCAAAGACAAGGAGGAACCTGATTGGAGAACTCCCTTCATTGATTATTTGAGGCATGGTCGATTGACCACGGAGGCATCGACCACCCAACGACAACAAATAGCAATACGCAGTAGGCCGTATTGGTTAACCCACAATGGGACCTTAATCAAAGAAGGCCCTAATGGCTTACGGAGAATATGTGTGAATGGGCCAATAACTACTGCCATTATTGCTGAGGCTCATGAGGGAATTGCCGGAGGGCATTTCTCAGCCAACATTACTCTACACAAGGTATTGACCGCCTTGTATTGGTGGCCCACCATGAAAAGAGATGTTTATTTATATTGCACCCAATGCGATATTTGTCAAAGAGTTGGCCCCAAGATTTCAACCAACCTCCAACCCTTACATCCCACAATGCCTACTGAGGTATTTCAGAAATGGGGTTTGGATTTCATTGGACCAGTTAACCCGCCAGCTAAAGGTACCAAGAATCGGTACATTATCACTGCGACTGACTACACCACCAAGTGGGTGGAAGCGAGAGCTTTAAAGGACAACACGGCTAAGTCAACAACCAAATTTCTTTTTGAAGAGATAATTACAAAATTTGGATGCCCATTGGAATTTGTGAGCGATCAGGGAAGTCATTTTATTAACGACACCATCAAAGTGCTCACTCAAGAGTTTATGATTTTACATCGAAAGTCAACAACATATTACCCGCAAGCTAACGGACAAGCTGAGAGCACCAACAAAGTGATCAAGATCGCCTTAACCAAAATGGTCAACGCCAATCGAACGGATTGGGATACCAAGTTGCATGCAGCACTTTGGGCATATAGGACAGCCTACAAGGTGACAACAAAACACACTCCGTTCTCCTTAGTGTTTGGAACGGAAGCTCTGTTACCTATGGCCTACCTACATCCTGACGTTCACCAACAAAGGAGCCAGGATATACATCCCATTGAAAAGGATGGAACAACTCCAAATCATTGATTTAACTCGACATGAAGCAGAAGAAAACATGAGGCACATGCAGTTATTGCGCAAAGAAAGGCATGACCAACCTCGGAAAAGGACACATTGTAAGCAGTGTCACCACGGAACAAGCAAAACTTCCCAAAAGAAAGCCAAACGGCATAATACTTTGGAGGAAGGAATTATGCAAGCCACGGAGGAATCCAAGCACTCCCCAAGGAGTGAAGAGCCCGAGTTACCGGCCGTACCCAAAATACGATTTTACCCCGGACAAAGAATTTTATGGCACCTACGACATAAAATACCCGGACCGGGCAAATTTAAAATACGTTGGGCAGGACCTTACCTTATTAAACATGTTTATGACAACGGATCAATTGATGTCACCACCCTGCAGGGAGAGGACTTGGGCCGAGTCAACATGAACAAGCTCAAGCCTTATCAGGAGCCGGAATCCACTCAAGCTTATGCTTTACAAATTTTAGCATGTCATCTTTTGGAAACTGAGCTTAGGGAGAAACAAAACCAATTACCCAAAAGGAGTGGCATAACCCAATCCCCAACTACCCCATCTAAGGAAAATATCACCACACACACCGGATCTACCATCTACCCGGATCAAGCAACCTTAGAGGCAGAGGATTTAGAGATCCATCGAGTCATGCTAGACGTATATTCGGCACAACCTACCCCACTAAAAGACAACAACCCCCAACCCAGGTGTAATAAAGAAACCAACCTACATACCATGCAGTTACAACAAGAGAAAAACACCTTAAACCTCATAAAGGAGGAAAAAGAAACCAACCTACATACCATACAATTACAACCTTTATCCCAATGGAAACTACTACCAAGCTTGAGAGAAAATTCAGGAACCACAACATCCATAAAGAATACAATCCATACCTACCCTACCTTACTTGGCTTAGAACCAACCAGGGTGGAGCAGCCCACTAAGTAAAAGAGTTAGAGGCAAAGCCCTAGGTAACGACTCGCCTAGGACTACCCTCTAGAACCATAAGAGTTGTTTCACTGTAATTAAACACGGGAGAATGTACGTAACCAATACACAACCACGACATAAGTTTTTGGGAGAAAGTGAAGCCGAAGAAAAGCATTCGAAGAAAGCAGCTGACAAGTGCGTTTTTAAGGAACTAACATATGAATGAAAAAGGACCCAATTGATGATGGATGTAATCCAGCAAAGGCGAGGATGGATAGAGCTCCATCGAACACAGTCACTGACAGACAATACTTGTGATGCATAACAAGGGATGGAGATAAGAAGCTTAGGGATGAAGGTGATTTTAGGATGAAAAATATTGACGGATATATGACCTAGATGATGAGAGGGATGAACTCTCAAAGAGGACCAGTTAAGGGATGAAGACTGAAGTACTTTTTGAATGAATGGATTCGACTCAGGGGATGAAACCGGTTAATTGGACGAATGGATAGAACTTGGAGGCAACCAGGTTGAAGTATTAGTACAATTATTAAAAGATTTATAGATGACAACAGAAGGAAAACATTGGTTTCTGGAAGGAAGCCATAATGAAGGCGTTATTGTGGGCAACATCGTGTGAAGAGATTAAGTAAACTTATTGGGGGTCCAAGGATGCATCGTCTTCCGGAGGTGAAAACGATGAACGTGAACGAGTACGAATTGATTGAGTACGAATCACATTTACAGTGTACGAGCAACGATGAAAGTTCATCTTAGATGTCACAAGGGATGAAATGAGGACGGATGTGGCAATGAATGAAGTACCAGCTGGAAAGAGCTCAGACGGATGAAGTTCTTTCGAAGGGTTTCAGGAATTTTATACAAGTGTTCAGGGGATGAAAGAGAAGCCCTTAGATGAACCAAGTATAGGTTTAAACCCAGAAGACGTTCTTTGGGAAGCAACTATGAACCAACACCTTGCGTGCACCAATTCATGAGAAGAAAGCAATCTTAGAAAGAAGCAACCAACTAAGAAGGAAACAATTATATAACCAAGAGCTGTGGGCAGAATGCAAAAATAAACAAAGAAATAAAGGAAGTCTTTTCACAAGTAAAAGCAAATACCGCAACTTCGGGAACCATCTCAAGATTGCAGACACCTGAGGGACTTGAAGCCATTTGCAAGCAGTTGAAGACTAAAGTGGGATGAAATTACCCACAAATCAGCTTAAGTCATTTGAATCATAAATTGGATACAAGTGTAACTACTTTATCTGATTTTGTTGTCTTTGATGACAAATCTACGACATTGTCTAAGAGGAAGAACTTGACACAAGTGCAGATTCCAATTTGTTTTTGTTGGAGGGGTCCAACAAGTGGACCCCAAAGAAATGGGGACTCAACCCACCAAGGTGGGGAGTCCCACTGAAAGTAACTCATGAACCTGTGCCAGCCCACTTGCCACCAGTTAGTAAAAGTAAAATAAACAACTTCAGGGGAAAAGGAAGGAAGGAGCGGAGGGCTTACCTAACTTTCGAATTGTGGACCCCACCAGCAGCAGAGCCCAACTGCCCCTTCACCTCCAACCACCTTCCACAAACCTAACTCCCGATGTCAGTTGAACCTTTTCCCCCCACAGCGAGGAGAAACGTCCCCACACATCACAGAGTTTTGCAACGAGCAATCTACAGTTGCAGCATTCAACCAACTCGGAGGAGTTACACGGGAATCAGTTGAAGGTCAGGAAGTTGCAGCACAACAAACCATGGAGTGCCCACATGAATATCGACCCAAGCTGGACGTCAATGGCAGATTCTGGAAGGGGGTGCGGCTTGAATGCCTTCAAGCATTCTCTCAAGTTCATTGGCACCCGGGTAAGTCACAATGGTTTTCCCCGACTTGCAAGCTCCATACATTTCAGTCGGTACTTAGGAGGGCATTGTCCAAGGCAGAAGGGAGTCTTGAGCTCACAGCAATTATGAAGAGAGGGCCAGAGGAAGGACAAGATGTCCTCTATGCATTCACCATTGACCCAGCTCTCAAATATAAGTTAACCCCGGGTGAAAGGGATTTTCTGAAGAAGCTAAACCTCGAAGATTTCATCTCTTCAAACTCATGGGGTGTGTTGCACTCTCAGCTGGTCACTGAGGTCATCGCAGCTTTGGAACCAGACACATTCCTAACAACAGTGAAAGGGGAGAAAGTGCAGCTCATTGCACAAGATTGGAGGGAGCAGTTCAAACACACCTTCCAATTAACTAAGAAGGAAGCACAGCCTGTGACAAGGAAATGGGAGCTCACTGAACTATTTCCTACATTAAGAGAGAATCCAGAGAAGGAAACCGTGCGCATTTCGGATTGTCAGCACCCTGGCGCGAGGAGACCTTTGCGGCTGTTAAGCTCGATTTTCTGTCTTAACCCGACGCACCAAAATTAGATCACCCTTGCCTTCGTCGAAATGGTGGTCGCGGCACTCAATGGCCAAGAAGCAGATTGGCCCCGGGAGTTCTACCATGAAATCACCGAGGAAATCACAACTTTGCACAGCAAACATTCAGCCACCCGAGTCAAGGTGGAAAATACTTCCATAGGGCCCCATCTGACCCTGATCCTCAGAGCAGGAGGAATCCTCAATATCAGGGAAGAATTGGAGGTTGGTTACAGGAGTGAGAAAGCTCTCACCCTCGAAGAACAGATACCTAACCCAAAGAAATCCAAAATTAAAGACGCTAAAGGGTTACCAGAAATGCAGACCACCATTCGGCTAAAATCAACCCGGCGGAAGGAGGCCGCCACAAGAGTCGATTCAAAGGAGGCTGCACCAGTTTATTCTGTCGCCGTGGAACCTGCAGTCACCTCGCCAGAGACACCAAAGAGATAGGTGGTTTTAGAGACCACGGAGGCACGACACATCCCAAATGCATTACCTGCGATGGTCGAGCAAATCTGCCAAGCCCATCGCAGGTTGGAGAATTTGCTTTTCTCCTTCACCAGCAAGGCCCCCCAAGACCTAATGAACCGCATGAACACAGAGTTCTGTAAGGTACAAAGGGAGGCCAGCTTACAAGAGAGTTTGGGGCAGCCTGCGGATACATGTTCAGACGTGTTGTGCAAATTCCAAGAAGTGCAACTAAAGCACTTAACACAGGAACTAGGGAATTCAGATAGCCTCAATGATCTCAACATTGAAGCTATTTTCTATTTGGAAGAAAAATTAGCCGCAGTGGAACAAGAATTGTATCTGTCCGCGGAAACAATGCTGTCACTAACAGCACAGAAGGGAGAAACCCTTGGGCAGTTGAAAACCCTTCAAGATAAAATGGATGAGCAAGTACAACAAATGGCCAGCAAGGATCAAGAAATTACCGATTTAAGCAACCACTGCACTGACATGAACGGCATGTTGGAACGTTCCGATCGATTGGCTGCTAACCAGAAGGCGACAATTCTGAATCTTGAATCTCAGATTGCCACAAGCCAGCAAGAGATGGCCGCTCTTACCTCTGAGAATCGGAAATTGGCAGCAGAAATGGCCACGGCGTCGAAAGGAGCAGGACCACACCGAGCTCGGAGCATCTCAGACACAGACCCTCAACCAACACATCCCATCATGAGCAGGGAGAAGCATACCTTAGCGGCTGGGATAGCAAATCGGTTGCTAAATGAACTCCGAAGAGAGCTTGCACACACTCAAGAGGAGAAGGCCGATCTGCTCAAGACAATTATGGCTGACAACAAGGAGTTCGCCCCAGGCAGCCTTCCTCAGTCAGCCAAATGCACAGGAACATAGTTTTGCGCCCACATGCTGCAGCACATTGCACCCTTAAACTCCATTATGCAGTACCACAGAGTTTGTGGAGGATTACACTTGCTATTTAGCAATCTCCCAGTTCTCAAGACAGGGTGCCATCTGGAATTTTCCCAGATGGAGGCAATGTGGACTCAGGCAGATGCAGCAGCCAAGGACACCTTGGCTTTCATGTGGTGTCTTAATGAGTTGAAATTACCTATGGGAGTGATGGAGACAATCTCAGGCTCACCACCTTTCTACATTAAAAGATATGTACTCAGATGCCTCAAATTGTTGAGCCAGCATCGCACACTGACCCCAGCATCTCGAGAACCTTTCCCAACCCTCAAATCTTACTCGCATGGCCAGTATTATTAAGTGAGGGATTACCAGCGAAGCAAATTAACATGCTTCGACCAAGCCCTGGCCACCTTAGCCACGGCAGATACCGCAGTTTGTTATGAAGCAGTTCAACATTTCCAGGTCCTTGCGAACCAACACCCAGATGTTACATTACAGCCCACTGTGAGCCAGATCAAGAGCTTCGTAACCAAAACCCTGGAAGAACAAAACATCACCCTCACCAGCAGGCGATTCGGCACCATCAACAGCAGCACTTTGCTCCTCCTCTCCAAGGATCAGATGACAGAGCTCAGGTCAGAGAAAGAAAGCATAGGGACATGCTTTCTCTGAGGGGGGGAAGCAAAATGTAGAGACACCAGAGCTCTCAGAGAATCAGCAGTGGATGGTGAGAGTACCGAAGACGTTGGCGGGAGCGAGCACAGGTGGAGCTCCAAACAGAGCAGCGGAAGCAAGACCGTCTCGAGACCTCGAGCGGTGGGTGCGAACAGGGTTACTTTGAGTTCAAGGCTACAAGTGTAAACGCGGGGCGGGACCCAGTCCCCGAGAGTAAACGGTGGACCGGTTAGGTCACAGGCACCGGCGGAAGCTAACGGATCAGGGCACAAGCAAACCAGTGGCGGGTATCGGGAGACGGGCCAGTGGAAATGGGACCCTGTTACAGGGCAGGGCCGAGGAAGAGCCTAAATGGGAACAGGACCAGTGGGAGAAGCGTAGGGGTACGAGCATAATTCCGTTCAAGGCACATGTTTAAATAGAATTAGGATGGATGAGATTCCAGCTAGGGTGATAGGAAGAGTTATGTACGTAGTTAGTACATGTTGAACTTTTTAGATTTAAATTCTATAAGTTAAGACATTTAAACTCTGCTATTAGTAGATACAGTGCTATATTTAGCCGAGCTAACATTTACAAAAATCTTAGAAAAATATAGATTTGTAAGACTATATAAAGAGGCCACTAGAGGGCCCTAATACACTTCATTCTATTCCGAAAATTTCACATGAGTGTCCGGACTCCGGGCTTTGCCGAGACGTGAGGAAATCCAAAGGCACCCAAGGTGCATTGGAAATACCTATAAGCACCCGAGGTGCTTTGGTAATTCCGATTGGATATTTAGGCACCCAAGGTGCGTTAGGAAAACTTATAGGCGCCCGAGGCGCATTAGGGAAAATTCCATAGGCACCCACGGTGCATTGGAATTACACAAAGGCACCCGCGGTGCCTTAGTAATTCCAATTGGATTTGCGGAGCGATTACGGAGTGTTAGAAGATTATTAAAGCACCCGCGGCGCTTACGGAACTTACGAGCCTTCGCGGAAAGCAAGACATTTACTCGCGGCTAGCGGAACAAGAATTATCACGCACCGGCCGAGACTAAGAGTTCCGTGCAAGGATTTT
Source organism: Polytrichum formosum (assembly GCA_964035585.1). NCBI lineage: Eukaryota > Viridiplantae > Streptophyta > Polytrichopsida > Polytrichales > Polytrichaceae > Polytrichum > Polytrichum formosum. Next base: position 22,481,430 of record OZ037935.1, on the reverse strand, counting down.
AAGACTTAGGAAAATAAATCAAAAATATGGAAGAGGCCACATAAGCTTGGAGTACGCGGAAACTTCAAAAGACCTTAGGAAAGTCGACACAACCTTGCCTAAGGAAATCGAATTAAGAGAAATATCTTATATACAAACATGATTGAAATTGATTGAGGAATGTAATTACACTTGAGCTTAAAAAGGAAATTACCTTGTCTACCTACCTAATCATCATTCGAACTTGAGTTATTGGAATGACATCACCGCATGACGTGGAAGTATAATCATAAGAAGGAGAGGATCCGGCATTTAGGCAAATCAAAACATACCATCACCGCATACCAAGACCTCGTATCAATCCTTACCGCATATCAAATCTAGAATTTACTTGAGAGACAATAAGTAAGGAATTGAGAGATTACTTGAGCCATATCTTTGCAAAGATACCTAAGGGAATTTGAGAGATATTATACCCACCTTAAGAGGGGAATTTAGCATAAACAAAAGAAAGGTACTTGCGGCGGATGAACTAAGGAATTAGTTCATGGCCGTGAAATATAACAAATGGACTTTCGAAGAGATCTAAGTTAGCGAGGGAGTGTACTTGCCACATAAAAGAGTTAGGCAAGGTGCTTGAGAACTTAGACGAAGTTAGAAATATGTTTGAGAACTAAAATGGATAAAGAGGATTGAGATTGTTTACAAACCATGAAAGATATTGTATGGAAACCTTTACCTTGTAAACACTTAACCTTGACATTACACTTATAAAGGTAATGTCAACTTACATTCTAAAAAGCACTTACTCATTATGAAAACATGAAGAGATATTGAATATGCATTTACATATTAGTTGCTAAGGACCCTTCAGGGGAACATAAATTTGTGAACTAAGAGCAACTACTCCTAGGGAACTTATAAAGAACTTCGAAGCCCATATGTTACGGGATTGAGACACAGAAGATTTCAAACACCTTCACAAGACTATTGAGAAAGAATATCTAATTTTGGTGGGAGTAACTTCCATGTAAACCGGTTTAGCAGCGGGTTACACCGTCTGAGGCTGGATGGTTGAAGGTGGCCTCCACAAATCCTTAGTGAATTACACACTAGAAGGTGAAGGCTAAAGGACCCAAAGAAATTATCATGGATGAAAAGTCTACATGGATTTCTACAAGGGCATATTATAAACAATGTTTCATGATCTACTAGAATTTGCATCACACTCACCTCCAAGAGGTAGGTCTAATGTAAATTTCAACAAGCCATGTCAAATGGTAATGTTGTTGGATGAGAATCAAGGACCCTCATAGTTACATGGTCACAACCCTTGGCTCGTGTGTGAAGTGGCCCTTAAATTTTAGCAACACTACTTTTTGATTTCCTCCAAACATGAGAGTTGAATCACAACTTAAGAATGTTCTTTGAAGTGGATTCAATCAATTCACCTTGCTCCCTCTCCACATATTGAGGATAAAATTAAAATAAAGAAAGGAAAGAATGGCCTAGTGACTTATGGCACAAAGCTAATCTATGGGTTAAGTAAGGGCCGGTTTACACCATGGACCATGAAGGCGAACCATGGAAGATGGCCTTTTCCATGGTCTGACTTGACGGTCCAACTTCCATGGTCCGATTTCCTAAAAAAACAATTTACAAAGCCTTTGGGCCCCTTAGTAGGTGTAAACCGAATGTGGACCAAGAGGAATGACCATGCACCAAAATGTTAATGTGTTTTTTTTTTTGGTTGATATATGTCCGAAAAAGGTAGTTTTGAAAGAAAAAAAGTTTGACCATTCTCTTGTCTTCTCTTGTCTTCTCTTGTCTTCATCTTCTCTCTCTCCCCCCCCCAAAAAAAATCATTAAGAGTTTAGTATAACAATATTTCTCTGTCATGGGTCCTTGCCTTTTTCTACTAGAGCACCTCTTTTGTCTCTCCCATTGCAAAATCTGTCGGACCATGTCGGTGGATAATGTAGGCCTTAAAACATGTATTTTGGGGACCTCAAACTCCATGGTCACTCTAACATTTTGTCCTTGGTGTAAACTGAAGTGGTCCCGGGACGAGTTCAACATCCAATCACACATTTTACAAGACCTTGGGACGACTTCATGGTTCATGGTGTAAACAACCCCTAACTAAGTAGGTACTAGGTATGCGTTTCACCATCAAGTTACAACCGGTGTCCGAAGAAATTTATGGGCATATGTGGTCAAGATCCTAGTGATTCCAAGTCCAACCGGTTATACACGTTGATATCTTTCGGTTTTGCTTCATATAGTAGGGGCATATTCTATAAATTCCTCTAGAATGATGGCTAATTTTCCCAAAGTCTTGATGAACTTCGCCCAGCTATCTTTCAAACTCAACTGGTTCATCTTTAACTAGCAGCCGGTTCTCCCTTTTTCATTGCTACCAACTTGTGATTCTGCACTTGTTTCAGCAGCACACGAAACAAGTAAAGATACAGTATTAAACACGACAATTAGTAAAGGAGGAGCAATAACTTCTTATACTTAGACTGAACACTAAAGCATTAGCTGCCATTCACCAAAAATGGAATAGAATAAACCTCGGTTGTGACAGGGCTCACTGCACTCCGTCACTCTCCGCTAGACACAAACCTTAAACCCTAATAACCGGCCACCAATTATACTAATTACTGATGTTCTATGGCCCGTGCAGTAACACTAATGTTGTATTTAGTGTCACTTACTATTTGGAAATTATGCAATGCTATCTTTTGTTTACTGTATACCTCGTATTTTACCAACAAATGTCAAATTGGTTGTTTGAACATTATAGAACATTGTCAACTTTACTTGATAAAAAACTTACATCAATAGTTCAAATATATAACATCCTGCAACTTCAAACAATAAGTGACATTGAATATTATATTAGTGTAGTTTTTGTCACAATATATGAGCTCCAACAAGTGCTGAATTCAAAGTTTACTTGGTGTATGACATTGAAAGTACATCTAAGGGTCATTTTACACTAGAGCTTGAGGGCCCTTAATCCATGATTTACAAACTATGTGATTGGTTGAGAAACCAAAGACGGTTCAAGTCCACTTTACACTACACCTTGAAGGCCCAAGTGACCAAAGAATTTGAATGGATCTAAAATATATATAGCACCAAGTCATTTTTTACAAGCTTAAAGGTGTCAATATTCCTTATTAAATATGTGGATGCTTCGATTGACAACGGCAATCAATGACTCTTAAACTCATCCATACAACACATTGCGGCCCATAATGATCCTCTTGGACTCTTACTGGGTTAAGCACCTACAAGTTGTTCCCACACTAGTGTCAGCCATAAATCCCCACCCTTATGCGTCTGTGGTCCAGGTGGAAGGTCATGGCTCACATGTCTTTGTCAACCCTTGGCCTAGGAGACCCCATACTTGTGCTCCACTAAATTTAAATATCAAATGCACTCTTTTTATTAACCCCACCGGGCATTAGTATTGAGAAATACTTATGCACCCATGATGATCATTACAGATAACCACACTAACACCTTCTTCCTCCTCTAACCCACTACATAACAAATGTAAACTTCAACTAACTAATCTAATTCCTAGAGCCCTAAGGTAACCCTCCACACGTTACAGGTCCCTTAAACCTCACTTAACCCCAACCCCTTGCTAATCCCACTCCTCACTTAGCTCTAAACCCTGGAATTGCCTCTAATTGGCTTGAAGCCCACACTCTGCCCACAATCAAATTCAACTGTGGCATCGACTTGGGTTCACATCCAAGTTGCCGCAGCCAGCCTCCCTCGAATCACACTTTCAGCTGCCGAAACCCAGCTCCCTGGAATCACTTTCAGGTGCCGAACCTCAGCCAGTTCCCTTGAATCCCATTCAAGTGCCACGACCTATCTCCCCTAGCTCGCATTTCTGGTTGCCGAGGACAGCTCCTTGGAATCACATTCAGGTGCCGCAACCTATCTCCCTAGCTCGCATTTTTGGCTGCCAAGGCCAGTTCCCTGGAATCCCATTCAAGTGCCGCAACCTGTGTCCCCTAGCTCGCATTTCTGGATGCCGAGGTGTCACCAAAAATCCTCCACCCTTCGATTTCGTCCTAGCCCGAGTGGAAAAGTTTATAATGACATGTAGAGACTTCTCTCTTTGTAACCCAATATATAATTCCAATCTACCCTTGGAATATACACAACTTGATTAACACCACACTATGTAGTTTTACATTCTTTAATGTCGGGCAAGGTTATATCCTTAGTCTTTTCTAATGTCCACCCGGCCGCTTTGGCCATGCATGCCTTCAAATATATCCCTCTTGTGAATCGAGTCCTTGCCGTCGACTCCACACTACTACATGAGTTCTCGCTTATTGATTCCGTGCTATCACATGTCATCGTGGTTGATTCCGTATTGGTACATGACACTTCGCTTGTGGATTCCATGAGCACATAGGCTTTAAATACAAGTATTAAAAATATTTATATACTTATCCTTGCCCTTCCTTCTCTAAGTTCTTCTTGATGTAAATCTCTATCAATGTCTTCCTACTAAACTTCAGAATAGTATAACTCCCACCCAACTTATGTTCTTCAAGTGAAATTTGGTACACTTGTTAAGTACCTTATCAAAAATCTCCACACCAAATTTTGGCACAAACAGAGTTCATATGCAAAAGTTATGCATGAAATTCTAACTCTAACTACTTAGTATGAATGCTGTGATAAAGCATCCGGTCATTAAAACTCTAATAACTTCCAACTCCTACGTCCAATCAATCTAAAATTTTGACACAAGATAGATATATAAGTTCAGAAGGTAGTGTCAAATTTTGGTATCCATATCTATAACCCTCTAAGAGATACATATTTTCAAACCTTGCTGCTTTGTTCCTAGACACCCTCCCCTTCAACTTTTAATAACTCTTTCATCCCAATGACTGAAGCTCTCAAAATTTTACCACAACTCCCATACTTTATAATAAACAATCCCTCAAATTTTCATACCCATTGAACACTCTGATCATCCATAATTGACAAATCTCTCACTATAAAGTTCTGCTCAAGTTCATAACTAATAAAACACTACAAGTAATGCACCTAGTACAATCTAGTCACTCTAAATGCTACAAGTTTGAACTCTCTCACTTCAATATGAATCTCAATGCAACAAGTTGAAGTTTACAATCAAACTCCGAATTCCTTAAACCCAATCTACTTCTAACAAGAGGTCAATCCCTCTTCAAGGCTAAATAGCCTTGGCTCTTCTCCTAAGAACTAAGCACACACATGTGCTCCTATCTTGCTTCCCACACACCCACACTTATAACCCGTGGGGTGCTTAAGGAGCACGAAGGAAAGAGAGGATGAGTGAGGGAAGAATGAGGGATTATATAGTGAGTTGAGAGGGAGAGAGGGCATGAGGTAAGGATAGGGTGAAAGGATTAGAGCCTCCAATCACAACCCCTTAACCTTCTCCTTCTAAGTAGGGACTCATCCCATTCACAAGGCTCTCGATAAGCCTTCGAAATCTCCTCCTACTTTGTAGGCTCTCATCTTATCTCCTAAGCCTTCCTCCCTCAAATGATCAACAAAGATCCTAATTCAGATATTTAACTAACCTTGGTTTTCTACCTACCACACTTTACCAAGGTATGTCCTCATACTACTTAAGTCCACTCCACACAAGCCTAATGCTTCAAACTTAGCTTTCTTCAAGCTTCACTCTTTTTATATTTTTGTGAATAATCATAAATCAACAAAACACTACTTATAATGTTTTACAATTGTTAACAACACATGTGGGCATCAATTTGGGCTCACACGAGGACAGCTCCCTGGAATCACATTCAGGTGCCGCAACCTGTCTCCCCTAGCTCGCATTTCTGGTTGCCGAGGCCAACTCCCTGGAATCACATTCAGGTGCCACAACATGTCTCCCCCTGGATCACTTTCGGCCTCTCTCCTTCCCCATGTGTCACTCTCTGCCGCTGCCGAAGCTCCTCAACCGAACATCACCTGCCTCCCTACCCTGGATCCGGAGATCCAGGGTCTAATCCCCACGCCGAGGCCTTCCCCCTCCTTAAATGAATAGCAATTAAGTCCAATTTGGCCAATAAACTGAGCATAAGCCCTTTGATTTTAGTTGTACCCCACACCCAAGCACACTAACCACTCGCTTCCGTGGTTTCTTTTCATTTTCATAACACACAGTTGTACAACTCTTCTTTAACCAACTTAAATAATTTTAAAACTCTAACACTCTCTAACTTCTAACTAACCCCAAACGGCAATGCACATCCGTGTGTTTGGGTGTTTTAAGGTTAACTTGAAACGAGGGCCCGAAATTGGGCTCACAACTAGCTTACTAGCCAACATGGACCCAAACAACACAAGTCCATAAACTACCGGTTTCGTAAATTGACATGCCAAATCTAGGCCAACCCCTCATTCAATGGTCATGCCAATTTTACAAGCACGTTATTCAAACCCATTTTGTTTGGGACCATGTTTTTCTACAATCGGGGTGAATCAAAAGTCGATAAGCATGTCTTTATGGGTTCAATGTCATTACATGAGCATTCATGCACCTACTCGACAAAAAAACGACATGTCTTACTTCCCAACATGTTTGGGCTTCATCACAACATCCATATAAATTTGTCCTTTGTGGATGCACAGGCTTTAGTGAGAATGAAATTGCATCTTACAAGTTGAGGGTCGATTCAACGGTTCCAAAGTGGTTCTACTCCTTCAATTGTTGATATCAAGTTTCATGAACAAAAGTAGATGTTTGCACTGTGGTTGTACACTGATGTCCACAATGGCATGATCACTTATGATATATACATGATTACAATATGGCCAATTTATGTGTGCCTAAAGTCCAATTCAAATCTCAAAATTGCTAGCCATAGAAGACAAATGATCACATAATATCTTTGGGTGGGTTTACATTATGGTCCTCTACATATTGACCTTTACATCCAATAGTGGACCCCCTTCAATAACTACACAAATACTCTACAAATATCATTCTATAGGGGTGCTACATCATCTGAAGGACAACTACATTGATGTGTGCAATTAGGTTGACCCATGTTGAATTATTGACAATCCACAGTAGTTTAAGTATTTATTACCAAAATAACAAGAATGAGTTTATTTATTTGTTGTGGTTATCGAACAAATGCATAATTTTTTATATTTCATGTGATATGGTTTTAAACTGAGGTAATTTGCATGGTTAAAGAGTCAACCTATTTGCAAGGTCAACCTGATTGCACACACCGGTGTGCACATAGTCCAATTAAATAAAGTAAATTCAATGTTCCCACCTTGCTCTCTCTGCCTAATTTCTTCCTATGTTAGGCCTTCCATGGGTCTTCCCTTACCCTCTTGCGTTCATTGAAGCCCTAATATGTTCCAAGACTACTTATAACTAGGGGCTGGACTCTTCATACCATGCACAAACTAACATGAGTGTAAGAAGGGGTATTATTCGAGGCATTAGCATGCATACTATACATAAAGGAGAGTAATTCTTTTACTCTGGTGTGTACATTTTTAAAAAGCTATCAAGAATCTTGAGGTAAATGTAGATGTACAAAAGGGGGCCTTAAGGTTTAGAGAAAAGATTGACAACAAATTTGTTAGTTTCATCCAATTCATGTTTTCACCCATTGTTGTCACATGGTAAGTGTCCTCGATGACTATCATGTCCATTCTTGTTAAGGTTTGCACTTGAGTTTTAGGTTTCACAAACTCGAGGCTCTTGGAGTGCTTAGGGAGTGCTCATGGGCCCCCTTGAGTTTTTCTCTTCACATTGTGGCTAAGTTATTGTGCTCTTGTCTATGCTGCTTCGATGCAATGTCAAGTTTCATGCTATGGATGAAAAGATGTTCAATGACTTTCTCATTGGAAAGTGAAAGTGGAATGTTTATGTGATAAAGACCTATTTAACTCCAAGATTTATATTTTGTATATGTATTGGAGGCATTTATCACATTCAATTGAAATCTTAGTATAAATACATAAGCCCATTTTCTAGCATGCAATTAGTATGTATACATTTATTTTTCTCTATAAACTTCTTGTATATAGGGGGTTTAATTTCATAGTGACCAACGAACGTCATTTAGGTTTCCAATGAAGAGTCCACCCCCTAGGAACCATGTCCCATAACCATGTATATAAACCCCAAACTACATTGATTATGATATACATTGTGGGTAACCGTAAAGTGGATCTCACATTATATACCATCACATAGGAAACTAACATACAACCTTGGTTACACTTGGTCATGCCCTTGTGATGTTCTCAACTCCTTCCCTTTGGTTGGAAGCCTTCGGACAAACATTATTTCCAATCCAATAGAAACAATGTACCCTATGACGTGGGCCTCTATGTTACATATTGTGAGTTGGTAAATAATGTGCACACACAATACCATCCCCAATGTTATTAGTGTGGACAAAAGTTCAAAGGTGGCCCACAATTTTCATCATGAACGCTTTAATGTACACAATAACAAAGAGAAGAAAGAGTGAGGAAAGATTGTAGCCACGTAGGACAAGTCACCACATAACACACACATGCCTTGGTGCAAAAAATACTGTAATACTCTTACCACTTCAGCACTAATGAAACTCCCGGGAGGTGGACTCTTCATTGGAAACCTAAATGATGTGCATGGGTCACTATGAAATTAAACCCCCTATGTATGAGAAGTTTATAGAGAAAAACAAAATGTGTACATACTAATGGCATGCTAGAAAATGGGCTCGTGTATTCATGCTAAGATTTCAATTGAATGTGGTAAATGCCTCCAATACATATAGAAAATCTAAATCTTGCAGTTAAACAAGTCTTTATCACATAAACATTTCACTTTCACTTTCCAATGAGAAAGTCATTGAGCGTTTTTTCATCCATAGCATGAAACTCAACATTGCATCAAGAAAACAAAGACAACAACAAAATAACTTAGCCACAATTTGGAGAGAAAAACTCTAGAGAACCCATGAGCACTCCCTAAGCACTCCAAGAGCCTCAAGTTCGTAAAAACCTAAAACTCAAATGCAAACCTTACCAAGAATGGACATGATAGTCATTGAGGACGCTTACCATGTGACAACAATGGATGAAAACATGAATTGGATGAAACTAACAAATTTGTTGTCAATCTTTTCTGTAAACCTTAAGGCCCCTTTTCGTACATCTACATTTACCTCAAGATTCTTGATAGCCTTTTAAAAATGTACGCACCATAGTAAAATAATACCTCTCCCTTATGTATAGTATATACGGTGATTCCTTGAATAATACCCCTTCGTACACTCATGTTAGTTTATGAAGAGTCCACCCCCTTAGGGTGAAACCATGTTTAGGAAAAACCAATCCTTTGGGGAATCGTATATTAAAATCTCAAAATTAATATGGAAAATTGATTTTTCCTTTACATATCGGATTGTTGAATCTATAATTATAGACTATAGTATTTATTCGCCTATAAATAAACAAATTGGTAAAGGGGTATTAATGTGTTTATCACACAATAGCATCCCCATTATTTTAGTATGGACCAAACCTCAATATTGCGACCCATATCATTCAACATAATCAATGTAACTACATTGTTTTCTTCTTTGTAGGAGTCTTTAGTGTGTGAACTTAAACAATGTGGGTGAGGTATGTGTCATTCAAGCATTGGGGTTTGAAATTGGCTGTCAAATGGAGATTAAGGTATGGGGCGTTGTTTGGTTACTTAGCTTAATGGGACACCTACATTTGTTTGGTGTATGGTCAGGCGTTCAAAGAACAAACACCGTAAAAAAAAACATGTTTAAAGAGATCGACTACGTCCTCAAATTTTATCAACTACTCCACACTTAATAGTGAACACAATTGGGAGGACGTACGTATTCACTGAAGGAATCAACAAACATGCACTTCCATTAACCATACCTGAATAACGGAAGGTTCGATTTTTGCACCCAACTTTTGTTGATGCTTCATTCCTAGATTTGCTAACGCAACACACTTTTTGCAGTGTAAATCTAGATGCAGTAGTTGAAGAACATGAAGAAACGAACTGGATAACACCCACATACCTTAGCTTCTAAATATGTAGATAGAAGATGACTGGTACACTAAAAGAATAACTTGAAATAACAAGGCCCATACTAAAAAGAAGACCACATAAGATAGCTGACCATATAACAATGAACACACAAATACTAGGTAAACATAATAGTCCTATTACTATGGGCCACAATAATTTTCTAGAGCCCACACTAATACTCATAATGAGAATTAAACATGGGCCACTTCAACTCATGCTAAATTTAGAGTGAAAAATTGGCGTGGGTCACGATAATTGTTTTTTTCTTCTAAAAATTTAATGTGGGTGATTATTTGTTGTTGTGCTACTTCTTTTGATGTAAGGTGACTATTTTATTTTACGGAAGGTGTTGGTCGGAAGTCTTCATGAAGACTTAGGGGAGAACCCATGGTTTCATACGCACAATAATTCTCATCTTGACTAGAAAACTACATTGATCATCCCATTTAGTGCATGTTACTAGTTGGAATTACTCAATATCAACAACGTCTTACTCGGGAGTTTAATTTATGCTAGTGAAAGTTCAATAGGTTGTCCAAACATTATAGAACATAAATGACTTTGCTCGGTAGAATATCGCATTCTCATTGAATGGTTATCGCACTGCGTAACTCCCAACAGTAACACGCACTAAATGGGATAATTAGTGTAGTGTGGCCTCCTCCTAATTTTCCACCCACACTAATAGGATTATTCACATTGTTTATCCCAATAAGTGTGTTTTACTATTCTTACACAATGCAATAACGCCTTACTCAAGAGTTTAATTGTTACTAACGAAGTTCAATACATTGTCCATACATTATAGAACATAAATGAATTTGCTCAGTAAAACATTACATTCTCATTAAAATAGTAATAGCACCGCAAAACTCTGAATAGTAACACACATACGAAATGGGATAATCAATGTAGTGTGACCACTGCTAAATCTCCACCTACACTAATAGGACTATTTTACATTGATTAACCCAATTAGTGCTTGTTACTATTCAGAGTTACACAATTGCTAAAGCTATTTAACGAGAATGTAATATGTTACTAGGCAACGTCATTTATGTTTTATAATATCCGAACAACCTATTGAGCTTTTTGTGAGTAAAAATTGAACTCTTGAGTAAGACGCTATAGTGATGTGTAACTCCAAATAGTAACACACACTAAATGGGATAATCAATGTAGTGTGGCCACTGCTAATTTTTCACATACACTAATAGGACTATCCACACTAATTAACCCAATTAGTGTGCCTTGGTAAAAGAGGATAGACAAGGGTCAATGCGTGGGAGCCAGCCAAGGCCCGGATGGAGGGGAGGGAGCGTGCAACGGACGGAACGGAAGCGAAGCGAAGGGAATGGAAGGGGAAGAGAGTGGTAACTTGTGCATCATCACATCAGATGCAGAGGGAGCCAGTACAATGCAGCATGGCGTAGCATGGAGCCTCCTCAGTAAGTACTCTGTCGCTCTGTCTCTCTGTCTGTGCGTACCAACGTTCGTTCTTGCTACATTAAGGAAGGATAGAAAGAAATAACGACGGGGAAGGAAGGTAACTTATTAGCAGGCTGCTCTCTTACTCTTCTGCTTGCTTATAAGTTTCTTGAAGCCCTGCCAGGCAACTGGATAAATTGTAAATATATATTGGACGCTTTTGGACGATTATAGGCTGGCTGGCCGGCGATGATCACTGCATCTCATGAGTCACCAGGACCAGCAGGAGGAACAAGCAAGCGAGCGAGCAAGCCAGCCAGCCAGCCAGCCAAGGCGAATCATTACTCATCAGTCTGACGCTCTGACCGCCTGCGTCGCTTGCTCGCGCCTTCCCTCCCACTGGTAGGTTATAATGTACATTTTATAAGTAGTTATATGATAGCTCCGGCGGAGGAGGAAGAAGCTGTTCGGTTGCAGAAGAAGGAGAGGTGGTTTGTTTTCGGAGTGGGGAGAGGTAAGGTGATGTAATGTGATGTAATGCTACTTAAGGTAGGGTAGGGGTAGGGTAAGCGTGCGTGATACATTTGGATGCTGGTGATAGTCGGGGCTCCATGTGAAGAGCCAGGCGGTGTTAATGAATGTGGAGCGATTTGTTTGAGTAAGGAGTAGGGGAATGAATTGGTGAGGGAGGCGATGTGGTAGCAGGCTGATACCGTTACTACGTGAGTAACTGGGAGAAAAGCATCAGGGCTAAATAAGCAAAACTGTCATGAGTATGACGTGGTCGTCCGGCAAGCAGTGTACAGGAAACTTGATGGCGTTCATATGTGCACAAGATCTGGCGCTGGTGCAGGAGGAGGAGTAGGCATTTGCTGATGAGTGCAATCTACCTGCCCGCGCGCGCACGGGGGAGATTGTAATATTCTGTTCCCGATCTTTCGATTTCGATCGAGGTGAGAATTAGGAGCTGCATGCCATTTACTGATGATGTAAAAGAACTTGAGTTCAATGTGCGATCAAAATTGATGAGGTTATCTCGTTATCTCCTCGCTTTAGGCGCCATTCAGCGAGTCTTTGGCTGTAGAAAGCAATGCCTCTTTTGTGCGAGATTCTTCTGACCGACGGACAGTAGTTATGGCCTGTCCAATCCTTATCTGGTGTTTAAATCATCCTCTTCCTTTTCGGTATTGATTTTATGCGGGCATGGCTGCTGGATTTTCAACGCACTACTGCGCTCCGATTGGTCCTGTGTAGACAGTAGGGCAATAGTGTGTCGTGCAAGAAAGCGGGTAGAAGTAACATTTCGAAAGATGCGACTCTTAACGTTCTTTCGTTATAGGATCGGGAGCCTCGTTGTGTGCATGAAATTTGTAGGAGCTTGAAGGAAACGCTTCTTGGAGTCCAGCTATATATATATATATGTGTGTGTGTGTGTGTGTGTGTGTATGTATAAATTCTGCCTTACGGTGCAGAAGAGGACATTGTTCGTGTATGCAGCTTAATGTTTTCGCAGCGAATCCTTGGTAACTTGCAGAGTCTTGAAGCAATGTCTTCTTTGAGGCACGACGAATAGTGCATCCTTCAGTCAACATTTCGAAAGACGGCTTAGCGTTCTTTCGTGATATGATCGGGAGGCTCGTTGTGTGGATGAAATTTTTAGGAGCTTGAAGGGACCGCTTCTTGGAGGCTCGCTATGTATATATATATATGTGTGTGTGTGTGTGTGTGTGTGTGTGTGTAAATGCTTACTTACGGTGCAGAAGGGGACATTGTTTGTGTATGTAGGGTAGTTTTTTCGCAGTGAATCCTTGGAGACTTGCAAAGTTTTGAAGTAATGTCTTCCTTGAGGTAAGACAAATAGTGCAACCTTCACGTCTGTTTCTTTGCTGAAAGAACGTTAACGTCCTTAGTTACCACAGGGGTGACCGCTGCATTGCGTCTTAATGTAGTTGATACGTTTCCTTGTGGAGAGAACTCCGTATGCATATCTTTAGGTTATTGTCTCTCGAAGCAAAATGTTTTGGAGCATGTGGAGCTCTTACGCTGCCTGTGTTTTATTTGTTCAATTATTTATCGAAGGTGTGTCCTGCCGGTTTTAAGTGATAAGCGATGTATTTTCAACTGCATCGTTCTCAGCTGTCGGGGCTAGTCTTACGTCCCGGTCTCATTCTTTTCGTTCTTGTTCTCCAGAATTTGATGAACTTTGGAAGACTGAATTTGCTCCAGAAATCTTCTCCTTAGCTTTGCATCATAAGTAACTATCTGGTATTGCAGATGTAAAAATCACACTTCCCGAAATTCTGTTCCCCTGTTCTTAGATATCTTTGAGAGGAGCAAGCATGGCCTGTGCAGTAGCTTGCTTCTCACAGGTCATTATTCCTCACCTCGCACCATCTACGTTCAGCCTGAGATTGAATTTACCTACATGAATGGGGGATCCTGGTAATAGCTGCTTACATGGTTGGTTTCCTTATGATCCTTTCTGTCATTAGGCGACTGAAGCACAATTATACTGAGAAGAGTTCTTGTTGACTTGATTTTGAAAAACTAATCTACCATTTGCATTATATTCTTGCAGATAAAGAGTTGCTAAGCACATTGAAGCTCGCATATTTGACAAAGACATGTCCGGTTTCAGGTACTGATCCAATATCCTGAACTGATTTCTGTTGCTGAAAAGGTTCAGCCTAATTTAAAAGCAGTTCATCTGTGGTCTAAGCTGGCATATATACTTTGTAGGGCATGTAATGAACTACGACAATGGTTATGTCATTAAAAGTGGGTCCTGGATGCAAGATGGACTAATTAATCTCTCTTGTGTATATTTGTAATTTGTTGTTCTCTCTATTTAGGACTAAATTTTTTATGCTTTCTTAAGCATTTTCTTCTGTCTTACAATAGTTGATGTTCCCTTTCAAAGTAAACAGAGAAAGCCACTGCTCCGCAAATACCAAACGTAAGAGGCAGGCACTATATATCTCTCTGATGTCTATCTTGCTAATGACAGGTTTTGTGATGCTGAGGAGACATTGTATCCAAGCATTCCTGTCCTTTCGACAGGAGTATATTGATAGATTTTGCTCCTGAGAAGTGGACATGGTCTTGTGCTGGATGAATGAAATGGACCAACATCGCCAAGAAGTGCAACAAATAGAAGGATTCACGGTCCCTGCAAATTGCAATCACAAGAGTAGGTTCTTCAACAGGAGCGCACCAACCTCCCTCTGTAATAGTCCTTCTGGTCGTCATTTAGGGACTAGCCACTCTTATGACTCTCCTCAAAGCGAGGATCTAAACATCTGTGGAACAACCACAGAGAGGGACCAGAAATTGGGCACAAATTTGAAATGTGGGAGAGCAGATCATCAGCACAATATCTTACTGCCATTGCAAGAGAGTATTCAACCATCTACTCAAGAGAATGAGAAAGTAATTAATCAAGTTGGACTCGCAACCCGGCTGGTTTCACGAGAACCACGTATTCCGCTGGGTACATTAATTGCAAGGGAATCAGGTTCTTCATTGGCAGCGAGACAGAATGATATGGTCAGTTCGAAGTCACCTGTTAGAAAGAGAGCTGCAAGCGCTGCTCTTACAGAGAATGGCCGTTTCAATCAAGGTGAACCACTGATAGGGATTACACATTCTTTACAACAAGAGCTCCAGTTATCATCAGGCTCCTCCTCTCCAAAACTTTCAGGCACACGGATAGGTCAAGTATTTGATAGGATAAAGCTTTTTGAGAGGGTGGGTATGGTCATCGGCCAGCAGCAAGAAAAGCAGCCAGTGCAGTTGGGGACCTTGCTTGCCAAGGAACGTGCAGCAGGTATATCCCAAGAAAAGCGTAGAGTTAAGCATTTTGGGTCAGTGAGGGAGATTACCAATCCACAGCGGCATGACAGACAACGGAATTCAATGGATCAAGCAAGTGGCACTGCTGGTAAATTTTTGGTGGAAAAGCCGCAATCTAAATTCAGAGCCTTATTTGCGGATGATTTTGCAAGTTTCTGTGCGGCAGTGGTCCCTAAATTGGGGATAGGGAGCACAGGAGGGACTGCTGTTTCTTCACCAATAAATGAAAATGTTGGCTCCATGGCGGAGGGTAGGAGGGCATTGCAGGCTTCTTCCATCAATGACACCATGAGGCCTGGGGCCAACAATGATGGACCACATCAACAGTTGGGATCCTTGATTGCAAAAGATTGGCCAACACATAGCTCTGTTGAGAATGGCAGATTGAGGAATTTTAGGTCGATGAGTGCAGCAGGAAGCAAAGCCACCAGTCCAGACGTCCAGGAATCCAGATCTCTGCCAAGAGACGTTCTTCCATGCAGTCCGACTGCGTACCCTGCACAAAGGAGCATTATGCAAGAAGCATTGAATGTTGAGTCTGCAGGTGCAGCGCCATCTGAAACACGACCCTCACTGGGGGCGTTATTCGCTGAGGAACTTGCAAGTTCCCGTGAACCGAGCGGTTGGGAAATGATAGAACCTTGGGGAGTAGATGAAGGAAATTGTGGGACTTCGTCAGATAGGTGGAGTGTAGCAGGCAATGTGGGTGAGAGCAGTAGGGATCTGCAAGTAGGGTCCTCAATCAATAATATCTCTAGTCCAGGGCGCTCAGGACCGCAGGGTAAGCTGGAAGCCCTTATTGCCAGGATTCTGACCCCTGGTACTCCTCAGTGGAAAAACAGAGCTGCCCATAAAAAAACACTAACAGACTCTCCAGTTGAGCAAGAACTCAAACTTTCAAGAGAGGCTCTCCAAGAAGGTGCAAGTTCCTGTTCTCAGAATACTGAAGTGATTCTCAATTTGAGAGACAGAGAGGGTGTCACAGGATCCAATGCGGCAGGCTTAGCCAGCAGGATTCATGAGGATTTGCAGATCATACCAATGGAAGAAGTCAGCAATCCTGTGGTCCACGGGCCACAGTTTCAGCACGGAGACTCTGTTGCAAATGATTTGGCCACATGCATTTCAACAATTCCCGAAACCCCAAATCTTGTGCAACTGGGTGTCTTGATTGGTGAAGAACTCACACCTACTTGTGCCCAGCTTCAGGGAATGGTTTCAGAAATGGGGACTGACAAAGGGGGACTTGCAGATTCTGTTTTGAAAAGTGATGAAGCGACCAATGAAGTGCAGGTTAATGCAGACAGCAATGCCCTCCAAGAATCTGATGTTCAATTGGGGACATTACTAGAACAAACATGGGGTGAGCATGGGTGGCTGCCATTAGGTCGAAGCCGGATAGGCTCTCCTCTTCTTCTGAGAAGTCAATCATCAAGCAACAATACTTCCAGATTTGATACACCTAGGGTCCCACAAGAAAGTTTGAACGACACTTCTCAAAGTGCCATGCCTTCCAGAATGGAGACTATTGGAAAATCGCCAGGGCCCTCTCTTGCTAGTGGCAGTCATGCCTTCTGTGATAGAAGCACAGTGGTATTGGCAGGCCAGCCTGCATCATCTTGCCCAGAAGTTGACTGTATTCCTACACTGCAAGTGCCTCTAGAATCTCCCCCACAAACAGCGTCTGCTCCCACGCGAGAGTCAGAGGCCAATCCCAGTCCTAGTCCTGATCAGTCTGTTGCAACACCTGCAACAGAGCGCGCGCCCACTCGTGTATCTTTGATGTCTTTGCTGAACCAGGATATGGATGTGGAAGACAACAGGTTAAACAAAAGTGGGAATGCAGCTGTCCATCAGTGTGATGATGATGATGATGATGGTCATGCTCCAGAAGAGATGGATCCCATGTGCTGCGTGTGCATGGTGGGCCACAAGGGTGCAGCGTTTATCCCCTGTGGCCACACTTTCTGCAGGAAGTGCTGCCGGGAAGTACGCAAGAGCTTGGGATCTTGCCCTCTTTGCAACCATCCTATACATAACATACTCAACATTTACTAAAATTTATGT
This sequence comes from Polytrichum formosum, assembly GCA_964035585.1. Taxonomy (NCBI): domain Eukaryota; kingdom Viridiplantae; phylum Streptophyta; class Polytrichopsida; order Polytrichales; family Polytrichaceae; genus Polytrichum; species Polytrichum formosum. The sequence goes on along the minus strand of OZ037935.1, from coordinate 22,463,984 downwards.
GTCCTTCCCACACAGTCCTGGAGGAGAAATGGAGGACATTCAAGCAATAAGGGGGTTTGGTTAATTACCAACCTACAATCAAGCATGGCATTGGTTTCTCACAAGTAGATCCCGTTTGTTGGCGGGCATGACATTGAGGAACCACTTTCGGAGCAGTTGCAACAGAGAAAACTGGACATCTGCAGCTCTCAATGCCTCACAAGAACCTCTGTGAGCCCATGCGTTCAAATCAAACACGACCTTGAGGTTGGAGGGCCCATAAGACAGGTGCATATTGCCTCAATTTGCATTTTCCATTTACAATGACATTATCAGTAGGTGCTCACATCCCTCATTTGTAGCTAGTCTCGATTTATGTCTCACAGGTTCTCTGTCCTAGTTACACCTCAGTAGGCAAGATTGAGGAGCTCTGAAGCTTGTACTAAAGTTACCAGCCACCTTTGTATGGTCAATAATGTTAGGAACAACATTAGAGGGTGCACATTAATTCTTGTTGCAAGCTGCACTTTTCCTGCACTAGGCTTATTCCCACCATGACCTGAAGGATGCGAGACTGAGACCCGACAACTTAAAATTAGAAACAGAATAGATATCAACATCTTATCAACAAAGCAGTTTCTCATTAGACTTGTGTGTCCTCTCAAAGAGGTGGATCCAAAGCTTAGACTCTTCCGAGTGAAAGAGCTCTGAAGGTTGTATGTCTCATGATTCATGTCAGAAAATTTGCTTTGACTAACCTATGCATAACACGTACTCACAACTTGAACATCTATTGAATTGTCATCAGCAAGAGGAACTACATGATCTCCTAGAAGATTTGTAGACTGTTTGTGGTCACTCTGATTAATTTGAGACCAATTGTTTGAATGACAAGGCTTGTAGTCAAATCTGGACACCAAATGTCATGATGAGATTGGACTATGTGCTCAAAATATATAAGCCATTCTAAGTTCGCTGGCAAAACATTTGGGAGGGGGGTTACCTGATCACTTAAAGAGAAAGAGAATTTGTAATTTGACCTTTCACATCTGTACTTCGATTTTGCAATCTTTGTGATTTGCAATTGCTAACCAGATGAAGCAATTTCCGATCTTATCTGCCGGCCCAAATTGACCGTGGATGTGGAAGTGCCCACAATAGGGCCCCTAGGGTCTTCAAGTGCAAGCTACCTTTTCCAAAAGTCCTTCACCCAAGGACAACATAGAATTCGAGAACAACCTCTCAACATACCCTTTCACCCAAGATTTGAAAGCAACATCTAACATGCTTTACCCTAATCTGGTAATAAAAACATGAGAATATACTTCAAGTTGGCGGTCATTTTCATAGATAAGGGCCTATAGCCATTTGGCGTCTGAGCTGGCGATCCAGGATTGGAGAAGAGGATGACTTCCTAGAACATAACCCTTGGTACCCCTCTGCCCTCATATCTAAGCCGTAGATCTCCATGATCGAAGGGCTTAGAGGAGATGACGTTCTAATGGTTGTGTCCATAATCCTGGGTCGGTTTCTAGATCTCAAAAGTATTTGTCCAATCAATAGACTAAACCTCAAGGCTGCAAAATGACACCACACGCATGAGTGTGCCCACCTCTCTATTTTTGAAAATCAAATTTTGTTCTGCCTTGCAATGTTTTTGTTTTGTTTTGTTTTTGGTTTTCTTAAACAATAAAAAATAAAAAATTGTAGGTTTAAGAGCCTTCGATTCAGTGTTTGGGGAGGATTTTGAGCATAACTGGTGGAGATCCTAGTGTTTCCAAGTCCAACTGGTTACATGTTGACATCTTTCAGTTTTTCTTCATTAATTTGAGGCATATTCTATAAATTCCTCTAATATGATCGGTAAATTTCCTGCAGTCTTGAACCTCAACCGGTTATTTCTCAAATTCAACCGGTTCATCGGTAACTAGCGGCCGGTTCCCCTGTTCATTGCTTTGATATAAATGTTCTTCCTAGTTGCACCATATTGAATGCATTACCTTGAAGAGTTGCCATGTGGTAGTGTGTGATATCAACCACACTGATATGTGGAATTAGGTTGCCTCTTGACCTGAGCAAATCACCTTGGTTATTTATCCGTATAGCTACCACATTAGAACTACCTTTTTTGTATTGTGGTAGTAGATATTCAAAATAGTGTGGCATGTTGATATATTAGTGTGGGACAACCTAATTGCACATATTATTGTTGCATTTTTTCATTCTAAGACTAATTATATTATTAAAGGAAATCCTATTGAATCAAAAGTGTGTAGATTGATGGGTGTTCTTCAAGATTGGAAGTCCCTTAACCCCTAAAATGTTTTTGGAGCCTGATTTGGACCGTTACATACATATGGTATTTGAAGTGGTACAATGTGAATATAGATTGTTATGTGACTTTTGTAGACGGGTGATAGCTTATTGTTTTACAAGGTTGTTCTTCTTGACACCCACACAAAGTAAGTTGAAAAGAGTTTGATGAAGATTTCATAAGATGTCGTATAGAGAGGGAATGCATAATAGGGAATTGTAGCTAGGAGGTTCTCTCTCTATATCGCAAGTATAGAGAGGGAATCCCAGAAGGGGAGTCCCCTCACCTCATGACTAAAATATAGACTATACAACCTAACATATATAGTCTTATAAGCCTTTGAGATGATGAAATCCAAATATATCCAATATCCAAGATTTTTGGGATATTAAATTGCCCAATCATTGATGGTTTTGTTTCTCATGCTTAGTGTCTTGTTACCCCTACTTGAGGTCGTTTGGTTCCATTGCAAGTATCCACGATAGTTGCTCATCTTTATTGTTATTTTTATTGTTTTTATTTTTTATTTTTCATAATATAAAGTATTGTTTAAATGACTTAAAAGCTAGTAAGCAAACTCTCACTTTGAGATTCTCAAAGATTGATTATTATTTGTGCGTCACTGTTCCACTTACAAATGAATTTACACTTTATAAAGTGGTACTTATCCAACGAGTTCACTACATGGATTTACATGCGGGAAATTAAGAAACAATAAGAGGGTTTCAAAAATTGGTGGTAAATTAATATTATTGGAGTTGAGTAAGTTTTAGAAGTGGAATGCGAGGTTTTTGTCAAGGGGTCCTACCTCATTTTGACCTATTCTAAGCAATGCACCATCCTTCACAACAAATCTCATTTGTTGAAACAAGGATCTCATGTCGGTGCCACTCTTAGTGGATTTATCAAAACTACATGTGTTGATAACACCCCTTCTACCAACATCACATTCACTTGCCAACATCAATCATCAAATCATCTAGGTATGGTGTTTTTTGAGAATGCCTAAAGGATCATGTTCTTCATGAAACATTGAGGCAATTAGCCATATTCCTCATTTGGACAAATATCCTAGTACATGAAAAACTGCACTCTCACATCAATGGAGTTTGATTGCCCCACACTCTTTCTTAATACACCAACAAGCCTTTCGAACTCGTTTCCTCCACTCCATGTTGCACAACCCTCTGCAAACCCACCTTTGACCCAAAAGTAAAACTCATTGAAGGCACCTCATTCCTTAATCTCTGCCATACAAAGCAATGGTTGGAGAACCGACCCTCTCATTACCATCACAACAGGCGTCAGAGGCGCCATACATGAACACTCCATTAATAAACTTACCAACCTTAAAATCCCAAAATCAGCCATCAAAAATCTCATGAAAAATATCCACCAAAATGCCATCAAATATCTCACATACCTCATCCTAAACAAAAGAAAGCTTGAAAACAAACAAGAACATGTCTCACCACCTTAATGACATGGAGCAAATTGCTCACCAATAGAGCCCACCTCATAAGAGGCATAACACCCCATGCTGCATCATGGGCATCCATGATCAACATTGGGTCAACGGGCTCATTAGTGACGCTGGTACTAGGCTACGGGCGATATTTTTATTTTATTTTATTCCTTAATCTCTCACCCCTCGCCTACTTGTCAAGGTCTTCTAGTCAACAATGGTTCCTCCATTAGCAAGCCAAAATAACAATTTAGTCTCCACACCCATGTGTCCCTCCTCATGGGATTATACCACTCACACATGCAACATGCCACAACCCACCTTGGAGCACACTACAAGGATCTCATAGTTAAACCATTGTACCATGTTACTCAATGGTTGAAGTCGTTGCAATTATGCTTGAAACCGCATTAAAATGAGCGTACTATGTCCACTTCCATTGTGTTTTTTTTTGCATAAAGTGACTTGGGTCCATTTTGTTTGAAGTTCTTGCGTCTTAATGTTGACAATGTCAAACCATTGCCCTACTTAGAAAGGATACGAAGAATCATGCCTCGTGACCACCCAAACTTTAATATAATTTCCAGCAAAAATTGGTGAGAACTCACACATGAAGTAGCAAAGTTCGGAGCAAGATATTCAAAAATAAATACTCTTTGTACTATATGCAGTGGGTTAAGTGACTTGTATGCCCAAAGCCCCTTCCTCTACATGCTTCAGCTCACCTATGAGAATACATCATGATAGTCTCGATCCACAAAATCTAACGCTAAGACGTTGTACCGGTAAAATAAACACTGCCATGGCAAGTGCTAATATGCTCATCATGCACATGAAGCAAAGAAGGGCCACATACCATTCATATTGTTGTGAGACGCAAAGTTCACATACTAGTCAACAAACATATATGTACACAAAATGGTGATTCAAACATCCTATTATTGGAACCAAAATGGGTGGTGAACATACATCGATGTGCTTTCCCTTGCTCATTGTTATTTTGACAATGTGCTTCACAACCTTTCATTCTACCTACTTTGAATCTTATGCCACTACTCTTTGCAATGCCAAAGCTCTCCTCTAGAATTTCACAACTACCAATGGAGTCCACCCTCTCCACTGTCGCAAGAATGGCACTAGCATAATCATTTGCCTTCGAAGATGAACTATTATCCTTTGTTCCACATGTAGGCACATTGAATGCAAAATCGAGCATTTCTTTGTTGGCCAAAACTATAAAATCCTCCTAGCCAACATCTCTCGTTTCCAGCTCATTGTTGTGGATGTGAGCATCAACGCCATGAGGACCTTGCCCTGTACAAATCATGATGAAAAGCAGAAATGGTTAAATTCAAACAATAAAAATTTGATGTCTCTGTGTGCAAGCATGGTGAAGTGGACAACTCTTGATCCTTGCATAGGTTTAAGTTGAAAGTGATTCAAAACAATATAATAACTTTGAATTTTGTGGAATAAAATATCATAAACATTTCTATACATATTGATTTACAAAACCAAGCAATTTATGTTGACAATATAAATATATACATATTTTAGAAGATAGTGCAAGTGGGTGTGCAAGTGGTGATATTGAACAAGTAATTGTCAAAATTTTATTTAAAATATGATGAAATTACATTGAATTGATGATTTTATACAAAATTATTTGATGATGAGCTCAAGTGTATAATGAATTCAAGGAATATGAAAAAAATCAAGTTAAAAATAAATAAGGTCATGAAATGTACATCCAAAATCAGATCTAACCATTTCAAGCATTACTTTTAATGGTAAGTTTTGAAGATCTCATCTTGGTATTCTACAGTTGAGTACTTAACCTAACAATAGAGGTCACCATGAAAAATATTCAATTTAAACAACATTTTGCTACTACTTTTAGATGTTTGACAAAAAAAACTATGGTTTTAAGATATTGGAGCACTTTTTTTTGTCCACTTTACCATGCTTGGACCCCTCAATCGTTCAAGAACTTCTTGGATCCTTTATTCGTTGGCAATCTAACAACCTGGTTGAAAACCTAAATCACATATATCCATGAGCAAAAAACAACTCTTGAGAAGTCTGGCAAAGTACAAAAAGTTGGTCCACAGAAAGCACAAAATGTGAATCTTGACATTTTGTGTTGCCAAAGGAAATTTCTCAATCTCGAGTGGTCTACTGAAGTGAACTCTATATCATCCACTTTAAATACTCTTACATATACTACCACGGGATGAACATCAAACCTTCCAATGCGTGAATTTGTCTTTGAAGAATCTCCAACTACCAAAAACAAGTCACCCTTTTGAGGACTGTCAACATAGTATTCGTGAATATGTCACATTCACATGTGATTTATTTTTTAAGGCCGACCCAGTTTCTAGTCTTGTGGAGTGCACTTCAATTTTGGAAAAAAATTGCATTTTGAAACTAACTTTGTATGGACACCTATAGTACAAGTTCATAGAGTAAAGAAGAAATCTTTTTATACCATGAATGTTATGTTTTGATTGCTATGAAGAGTGTTTGAAGTGACAATGAAGAACATAACAATCATGATATAAAAAGACTTCTTCCCTCATTATCACTTGCACATGCTACTAGCATTTTGTAAATACATCTAGATGTAGTTGGCAAAAGCTACCTTCAAGGACCAATTTAAGCCGACCTTCCTTGTATTCAAGAAAACGACAATTGTGACAATTTTGCATTCCATGTGACGTTTTCACGAATACCATGATCGTGAGAGCATATGGAGAATGTTGACGACAAGGATTCATTGGCATGGGCCTGATGGTCTTTTTTTGCACCGCTTGATCCAAAGTCTAGAGTCTACCTTCTACCACTTTTCCACTTCTCAGGATCTTCATTCCTTCCCAAGTGGTTCTTTAGTTCCTACAATTGCTAATGTGGGTGGGATCTAAGGTGACACCAACATCAACAAGGGCGGACTAAATTCAAGGGAGCATCTCCAGGAGCCATTAACTGGGCCTAAGAAGATGACAGGGGTGGGTCGATTTTCTAGTGCTTGTTTTTTGTTATCAGACAAACTAAACACTTAATCGGGGATCCATTTTTTTGGACACTTCAATGTACAAATAGGGTTCTCAAAGTGATTTAGAGTTACCAAAGCATGACTTCAGTAACATGCACAAGATGCTGACAAAAATGGCAAATACAAAAGGAATGCACCACTTACATCAATGTTGACCCAAAGCCTAGGATGCTGACCAAAGTTCTTCATGTGTTTCGCTGTTGCACATCTCAAAACCCAGGTTTACCCCCTGCAGTTGCGGCACTTGCATTGCACCTTGGTCACGTTCGCCAGTGTAGCAACCGCCTCCTCTACTGCCCACAACTTGCAATCTCTGGCTCGCACTCTTGTTGGGTCGTGTAGAGGTTGACGTCCATTAGCATTGCCAATGTTTATAATCGTGACAACCTATTTCCATGTACAACAGATTGTGGTTGCTCACCACATTACTCTCCCCATAACTATGGGAGCAAGATCCACTTAATTAGCAAATGATGGAGGCATTATGAGGTGAGCAATGTAAACAAACCCCAAATCCTTACATATGGCCATGTGATCTCTCTCTCTCTCTCTCTCTCTCTCAATGCCTTGCTATCTTATAAAAATAACTCTAACATGAATATACTTAGCAATAGTCTTTTTGAGAACCAAAAAAAGACTTCAAGCTCATTTAGAAATCTACATGTACATGGAAATGCATTACACTTACCATGAAAACAAATATACCACTATGATAGATGAATAGGTAAAATAACCAAGGTTACAGACGTAACTCATGTCACTAAACCATGGTTAAAATCTAGGATTTATGGGAAGTTACCATGGTTAAGGTCTCCAATATAAACCCTTAACCCTAAATGGGCCTTTTTTTTCCATTCATGCAAGTGAGAGGAGGTGCTCACATTGTTTATATTTACCGAGGCAATAGATACATGTGCTAAACGTGGGAGAAGTTAGGGTAAACCACAAGAGAAGTATTCTACTTGGAGTTACCCAATCATGGCAAAGGAACAAGTTTGAGCACTAATTTGTGATCTTGCATGGAGTGAAATAATTTGAAATACCACAATGCATTTGACTTTTGTTAATGGCGTTTGACATGGATGACAATTGGGTCATGTTGTTATTTACCTCGTGTATGCAATTAATCCTCAAATATTTGTTGGTTGGTGGCATGGGCACAAGTGAGGCATCCCCTCCACACTTTCAACACGTGCAATGATGTATTGTGCTCAAGAGTTTTTATACAATGCTATTGGATGAAGTTACTAGGGACTTGTACTCTAGTAAGTACTCCATAGTTGTTAAGTTAATGTTACATATGATTTGTGCTAAAGCAAAGGATGTTTGCTTGAACTTCCGAGGTATGAGACATTTATTCTGAAAACCTTATTGTTGGATATCATTAAAAAATAGAAACCCTACATTCTTGCAAAGCAACTTAGCCCAATACACAACATGTGGATACCTCACCATGCACATAATCATATTTGAAACAAGTATACTTTACCATGCAAACAAGCACTTTGTTACAAATATGAATGTTGAAAATGAAGTGGAAGGAGTCTAGGGAAAATTCCCACCCACCCACCCACCCTTGCATTGCAATGGGGAAGAGTTTGAAGAATTTGGCCTCTGAAAAGAGGAAGTTTATGCTTTGAGAAAAGTTTTGAAAAGTCAGCTCTCTCTTTCTCCCCGCGTCAATCTCATTGTTGTCTTGTGTTTGTTTTGAAGCGTCTTTGAACGTGCAAGCTCCATTTGCCAGAAGACTTCTTTCGTTGCTCCTGAGAGGAAACTTGCTGTTGGTGAAGGGATTTTTGTTGTGCCAAGGGATTTGTACCTCGTTTGAATGACTCTGGAGCAAGCAGGTCAAAGATGGATGAGCTTCTCATTTTGAACCATCTTGAATCTGAACAAGCACTTTGTTCATTTTTGCTTGTATTCAAGTACGAGAGGAACAAGTAGGAGTATGTCATCCTGTGTAAGTCAAAATGAAAACTTATCATAAGTTTCTTATGGTCTGGACGAAGTCTGTTATCAAACCACACATGTTTAACGACCAAGGGAAGTTACCTCAGCTTCATGTATCTTGTTAGAAAGCTTAAGCTCTAAACCCTATACCAGCTTGTAGATTTTGTTGGAAGCTTCGTTTGATGAAATGTGGTCGGTTTTTCTTTCTCCCACTGCCTTCTCCACAAACAGCATTGGCGAGCAATTTCAAGGTTGTCATGACAGGCTCTTAAAGTGTTCAGTTAGACTTTCATTCGTAAAAGCACATTCCAAGTACTGATTATATTTCGTGTTATAACTTGTTGCATGCATTGGCTCAAGCGGCAGGAGAGAAACATTACTGCTGACGATGACTTCTACACCAATGTCGTATGCCGCCAGTTCTACAAGGATCATGCCAAGGTATGTACTTCAAATCAAAAAATTCCAGACTTTTGTAGATTTTGTCGTCATACCCCATCTATAAGAAAAAGTCATATTGGTGAACTTGGTAAGTTATTGAAAATATATAAGTACTATGGACATGCTGTAATCTTATTAAAGGGACCAACTCTAGGGCACATAATAGATATACTAGGATAATCATTTTTCCTGCAATCACTACTCCTTCTATGCATAATGCACTCTGTTGTCATACATTCACTAGTACCCAGGGGTATAGATTGTAACATAATTGTAACATTCTTGCAACAGTTTTGCAACGGTTTTGTGGGTGTTGGAGATCCCGATATTGGTTCTAAGTTCTCAAAAGCGCTGCAAAATTGTTACAAGTATGTTGGAAATATGTTGTTAGTTTGTTTATATACTGTGAGCAAAAGTGGCGTTTAAAATGTGTTGTGCCTATGTTTAAAAACCGTTGCTAATAGAGAAAGGAATATACATATCGTGCCCACCTTTATATCGGTTTTGCAACGGGTTGGCAATATGTTTGAAATGCGTTTGTAATGCTTTACAAATGTTGAAAACACACATCTACATTAGAGGAAGAACATAGTATTGATATATAGATTGCATTATCTCTACAACTTAAACTCATTTACAACATGGACATTAAATAAATTATTACTTCATCACGAATTGTTTAGTAGCAAGTTTTTCATTGATTGTGGGGTGCAAGCATAGTAAAGTGGACCAAAAAAGTGCTCCGGTATATGAAAGCCATGATTTTCTTGGTCAAACGCCTATAAGTAGTAGCAAAATGTTGTTTAAAATAGATTATTTTTCATGATGACCTCTATTGTTAAGTTAGGTACTCAAATATAGAATATCAATATGAGATCTTCAAAACCTATCATCAAAAGTGACGTGTAAAAGCAACTGACTAAATATAGTTTTGAACGTAAATTTCATGACCTTAAATATTTTGAACTTGGAATTTCTTTTCATATTCCTTGAATTCATTATAAACTTGAGGTCATTGTAATTTTTTTTTTCAAAAATTCATCAATTTAATGTAATGTAATTGTATTTTAAACAAGTTTTTGACAATTATCTTTTCAATGACACCCACTTGCACCACCACTTGCACCATCTTCTAAAATACATATACGTTGTTTGAAATTGTTTTTTGTGAACATAAATTGCTTGGCTTTGTAGATTCATATGTTTTCTAAATGTTTATGAATTTTTATTTCATAAAATTCAAAGTTAGTATATTGTTTTGGATCACTTTCACTTAAACCTGAGCAAGGATCAAGAGCTGTCCACTTTACCGTGCTTGCACCCTATGCATGTTTGGTTCTCATATTTCCACAACATCGCATCCATAATTGAAATGTTGTATGTTCACAATCCACGCTCTTCATTGTCAATCTTATAACATTAAGCGGTCATTATGCAATCAAATTCAAAATATATATGTAAGGTTTTGAAACAACTATTTCACTAGTATTTAAACTTTAGGGATTCGATATTGGTGTTGTTTTCTTGTAAGTTACCAACAAATGCCTACCATATTCTATGTGACTTTTTCTACTATGTAATTCATATCATCCACAATTGCATCATAAGGAACGTGGCAAGTTATGGCCAAAATAATGTTAATGTACCTCTTTTTGAAATACAGTTTAACTGTAAAACCATGTATACAATTCTATGGAGTATCATACACATGTGATATAGTACATCTGATTTTGCAAAACTAATGCAAAATTGTTGCAAGCATGTTACAATGCTTTTGTAATCTATAGGAGTGAACATCTCATGTAGGATCTATACTATTCACCCAGATTAAAATGGTGGCTTATATGAGTTCATCTGAATACACCACGTTTATAAGATACCCTTTTGAGGTATATCCCATAGATTCTTCCCAAATGATGGGGTAATTTTCCTGAAGTCTTGAACTTCAACCGGTTATTTCTCAAACTCAACCAGTTCATCTGTAACTACACTAAATACGATATTTAGTGTCATATGGTAACTTTTCAGATTACATGTCTAATGAATAAGTGAACAAATACTGTCATGGATGATGGATGAGTTCATCCATTGGCCAAAACCCTACCTTCTCTTGTCAACAACTTGTGATGAAATATTGTCATGGATGATTGAGATTTGGATGACAAATCACTTTAGTAAGTGACAGTAATTGCAACACTGTAAATCTATAAACCCCCAAAAAATTTACAAGGAATGACAAATAATGTTGGGTTAACATTTAGTGTTGGTGACACTATACCACGGTTTACAATTAGTATTGAGCACCACAATTAGAATTGGTGACACTAAATATCATATTTAGTGTAGCGGTCGGTTCTCCCCGTTCATTGCCTCTATTAACACTGGATCTCCTTAATTATCTCAGTTAATTCAGTTTAATCCTCAGGTTGAAGATCATACGGCACTAATCTGTCTTGCTGGTGTGCTTTCAGGTGTTCCGATGTTTTGTTGTTTAATTGTAAGGGAGCAGAGACGATTGATGGCTGGGCGGCTGCCTTGGAGTCCAGCTTCCACATTGACTTGGTTGGGTTGCATGCACACAATCTAGTCCTCCGGCGGATTGTCCTAATCATGTTTCTTGCACAAATGGTTCAGGTTGATCAAGTACTGGATTAGTTTTGATCGATCTCAGTGGCTAGTTTCCCCAGTACCATCCCCAGGACTGGTCGAGATTCACTTCTGGGTTAGTTCAGGCACTAAGATTGATCGTGGATGATACAAGTTCTAGAGTGGTGAAAGTTTTGTTTCAGCAAGATCAGGAATTCGATCCGAGCATGGAGCCAATTCAAGGGAACAAACGGGTCACAGCTAGTAACGCAATGGTGACTCTAAGTGACGATGAAGAGTCAAGACAAAGCAAGTACAATTTTGTGGGTACTCTGTGTTTCTATTTTTAGTTCTTACTGTGCTTTTATAGTTGAGGTATGCCAAAGATGTTTCACACTCAAATAATCCACCTTCATAGAGCTTTGGTCCTGTATTTACAAGCTATGTCTTCTTGATTGTAGCAATGGTGTTTAGTATGATGAGTTGCTGGAAGCAATTTTGAATGTCATTGGTTCAAGCTCTTGAGTGATTTTGGTTGATTGCTTGAGCGTGTAACACAACTACACTAAATAGAATATTTAGTGTTTGATGCACTAAATACGAACGCATACACTAAATATCAATAATCCTATGAAAGTAAGTAACATTGAATGTAAACTCAAACACTAAATATCAACTATGGTAATATGTGGAAGTTACATGTTTGAATTTAGTGTTAGTAAGGATATGAAAAAAAATGATAAAAATTTGATAAAAGGAGAATTCCACCATATCTTCTAGTATCTTCTAACACTAATTATCAAAAAATTGAAAATTAGTGTTGAGTAGGGTAGGGTAGTAACAACATTAAATATAATCAAACACTAAATATCCTATTTAGTGTAGTGATGGCCCATGCCGGACACCCAGCTCAGTGACTATATCATTCTTGTAGACATGACAAAATTCGTTATATCGAGACTTTTCAACGATTTTGAGACAAAATGCTAGTTATTGGAAATTCATTTAAAAAAATAGTAATTGAATAAAAAATAAATAAAAATAGTGATCTGCTAATACAATTCTAAAAATTGGTGTTCTTACCTATTTATTAAAAAATTCTAGTAAAGAGATAAAGCGGTTTATCTTTGAGTCGAGGATAAAATGAGACTCTGAAATGTCTCGATATAATGAATATCGTCATCAGACCCTCTAATCATAGAGATGTACAACTTAGATTAAGGGCAGAGGACCAAAAATATTATGTTCTTAAAAAGTCATTCTCTTCCCCAATCTTTGATGGTCACTTCAGGCACAAAATGGTTATGGTACATGCAAGTCATCATGTTCCCCAATCTTGGAACACCACCTCCTCAGGTGCCAAATGGTTATGTTTCTAGACCCACATTCTCTCCAAATGGCTGTATTTTGAAATCAATCCCTTAATATCATAGATTTTTGGCATTGATAGTGAGGGTGAGGGTCAAGAGCTTTTGGGGACCATGACACTCCGATTCATCCTTAGTTTGTCCACCACCTCCGGCATCATGGGCCTCTCACTGGTGAAAGGAGGCTACTTTGTAATTAGAATGGAGACCTCCCAGTGGTGGACGATAAATTCACTAGTGGAATTAATAAATGGACTCCAAATTGTTGTTCTCAAAGTGAAGGTTGGCACAGTGAACGGGGAGATTTTTGGGCATAATCGGTTGAGATCCTAGTGTTTGCAAGTCGAACCGGTTACATGTTGACATCCTCCGGTTTTCCTTTATTAGATTGGGGTATATTCTATAAATTCCTCTAAAATGATCAGTACTTTTCCTGCAATCTTGAACTTCAACCGGTTATTTCTCAAACTCAACCGGTTCATTTGCAACTAACTGCCAGTTCTCCCCGCTCATAGGGTTGGCGTCTGTCACATGCGGAGAGAAGTATCTTGCCTCAAAGTAATGGTATTCGTGGGATTCCACCCATACCCAACTCTAGTGTTTCCAACACTGGAGAAGAAAACATGGCACAACTAGTTCCACATATTGCCCCCAATGTTGCACAACAACATAACCCTCATGTAGACAATGATGTTGAATACATGGAGTATGGGCCCATTGCTCCTGAAGATGATCTAAACCCATATGCAAACATGTGTGTGTGTCAAATGCAGAAGCTAACAATGCATAAATGGGGGTGGACAATTACACATATTGCAAATGATAGTATATGAGTTAAGATTGTATCGGCATTTGGGTGTTACAAGGAAGAATACTTTGCAATTAAAAGGAAATGAGTCTCACAAGGACACGCAATGCACACCGTCAACACAAACATCCATAATGAGACCGTGTGCACATAGAAGACCATTTGATGTGGATGTTGTCTTCAACCTAACAACCTAGAAGGATTAAATAGATGTGATATTGTCACAGGAGGTACTGTAGTGCCATCTCCAAGGAAGTTACATAAGGTTAATATATACTTTGAAATGTGGGGATGAACATGTGGGTGTGGGCATAGATAAGGTAACAATTGAAGGCAAGGGAGGTGAATGGGAGTGGATGAAAGAGGATTGGAGCTAAACCAATCTTAACCCACGCACATTGGGAATGGTATAGAAGGTCGGTAAATGAAGTGGAGGAAGGGATGCTCGCAAAGGAGGTGCATTCCCAACCCAACCCCAGTGGACAGAGGTCCAAAGGCATTTTACCATTGACACAACCTATACTTTGGATGGAGGAGCTAGTGGGACTTGACTAAATATGCATACAAAGGAACGTGAGGATGTGTAGATTACAAATGATGTGGATAGAGTAGCCTCCACATAATATGCACATAGAGGTAAATTCTCTACATACATGGCATGTGGTTGCATGGAAGGACGTAAACAGTGAAACGGAGCTAATTGTAGCGTGTCATTTAATGTGGTGACAACAACTAAGAATGAGAAACACGTTGTTGAGAAGTTACCCGAGGTTTTTGTATGATTTCTCAAATGGGTAAGCAAGATTCCACAATTTTTTCCCAAAACCATATATTATGTTGTATTTGTAGATTAGTTGGTTTGGTATGTGGCTTAGGGCATTTTATTTATAATGATGAAATGGATGTTGAGAATATAAACATGACCCATTGATGTTTGGAACCCAATTTGGATTCTACACCAAATACCCAACTCAAAATAATCGCAGAGAGTTTTGCCATACATGTACCAAAACCCCCAAACCATACATTGATGGCCGTGTGAACATCACATCTATAATAGCCAATGAAGGGGTGCAATATGTTGAAGGTTTCCAAGTGTAGTACAAAAGAATGTCAATTATGTTTGTGAGTGACAAGAACCTCATCAAGATGACAGATCGGGTTGTGTCTCAACCCAAAATGCACAATGTTTTTTTGAAGCGGGGGATTCAATATCTAGTACATAAAGAGTAAAACATAGATATGCCAACAAAATCTATGGTGAATATTAGTTGAGGAAGTTGTGGTGAAATCTCTTGGGCAAGGAAAGTTTGAAGTGGAAAGAACATACTATGATGGCATCGGCAATCGTGCTCCAAGTGGGCCAGTCAGTGGAAATATTTATGTCTTGGGAGTGAGAAAGTAAATGATTAACCATGTGTGGGCATTTATGAGTACAATATGATGTGATGATGGAAGTCCTAGTTAGCATGTATGGCATATGACTCTAAATACACATAACAAACATTGGCAAGAAAACATTACTAGAAAGTTTTAATGTCGAAGCAAGCATGAGAGTCACCAATGGCATCACGGGAGTTTACTGCGAGCACAAATAGGAATATTTTTTTGCAAATAAAATGCAAGTAATTGTCAATGACATACTGAATAGGGACAAATAAATACATTGTTACACAACCTCTACCAAGTACTAAGAAAAGCAATGCCCTCTCCAAACGCCACATGCCAGTTGCATGCCTATCTATCTATCTATCTATCTAATTGGGCACAAAATAAATGATATGGTACCAATGGTGAATAGAACATGACCAGAAGAACATGAATTTGAGACACCAACGACATTGAGCACAACCCTTTTGACTACCATCAATGTAGCCAATTAGTGTAAAAAAAATATCAAAAACCGTGTCAGCCAACCCCACAATTTCCTAGTAGTGTGACCCAAGTTGTAAAACGGCTAGGGATTCATGGTGTCTATGTGAACTCATCCGTTAGCCAGGTGAAAATTTAGGGAAGTGTTTTATTAGTTTGAAAAGAACTTTTATCAAGTCACTTGACTCCCAAAATGAAATACCGGATTAGTGTAATGGACTCCAAATGGAATGAATCGGCCCTCAACCTTCTAGGAGATTCTTAGTTTTTTTTTTTTTTAAACTAGAGGCCCTTCATCCACTATGGACGAGTTTATTACATGGGCGCCACGAACTCCAAGCGCTGTCAAACATGTTTGTACCGAGTACATACGAGCCTGTGCAAATCTACGTAGGTCAAGTCGTATCCGTAGATGTAAGATGTGTGGATGGTGTAAAGCAGTCAGTTGCGTCTGCTGCGAGACTTGCATGTGCCCTTTCTTCGTCGTCTATGTTAGAAGTCAAGGATCTCATCATCGTCACATGACCATCATCATCTGCATTTGTTCATCCCTTCATTCCATTTCTGCATGTGGGTGTGACTCGGTGAGCAAGTTCGAATTAGGGACTTCTTGCTTAAGTAATTTGAGGAGCTGATTAGGGAGTGATCGGATCCGTGGCTCCATGTGGTTTTGTGACCTGAGCTTTGCCGAGTTGAACGATTGGTCATTGTCAGCTTTGAGCTTCGTCTTGGAGAAGAAAGTGGCGAGGTTTTCGGTGTGCTGGAAGTGTGGATGTGGATCATTAGAACGATCAAGGATGAGCGGGTTATAATCATAGCAGCTAGTCCCTCGTGAAAGGTTCTATTCTTTTGGCTTGGAGTTCCTGTTCCCAAGCATGAGCATGCATCACGTGTAAGATTTGGTTGACTGACAATCCTCTCCCAGGTAAACAATCATGTACTCGATGGCTTTCTTTCTTTCTTGTGTGAAGTTTGATGATGTCGTATGGTTTGAAAATGTCTCTTTTCCCTTGGTAGAAGTAGGATCCCATGTGGATCTGGAACCTCGGGTTCAGATGGGGCTGGCAAATTTGTAGTAAAGAATATACTTTTCTTAGCAATGCTCATCAGATCGCAAAAGGAAGAATTACGATTGAGTGAGTCTTCTGGTGGTGGTTTGAATGTTCGGAGGGTTTCCTTAGAGCTTGCAAAAAGAGCGAAATCATCACAAGCGAACAGCACAGAGTGTTGGATCAATATTCAACTTTCAAACCTTTTGGTGCAGCTCAATGTCCGATGACCTAGTTCTTCCTCACACTCGTCTTCTTGTACACACCTTCTATGATTTCAATAAAGAGAACCACACCTACTTCGAGTGGAACCATCACAAAACCTGACTCATTAGCACATGATGTCTCAACAGATCAAAACTTGCACATCAGAACCTCAATGACGGGGATATCAATCATGCATCATCAAGCTATGACTACTGCTCTAGGTGTAGCGTCGCCATCATGTAGCACGTTACTCGTTCGACCTAACCCGGTGGTTTCACATACTCTGCTTCCAATCTCTGGAGCGCTTCCTCATCTCCCATTATGCCTACGACGCAATCGAACAAACTCTTCGAATTTACAGTCAACGAGTACTTCACATCTCACCAGAAGACTTCAATCGTTGGTTGCTGCCAAGGCTTCAACGTCTGGTTCACTTGAAGCTGGAGACGGAGGGAGTGGTGGAATAGGAGGAGGACATGGACATGGACATGGAGGTGGAGACGGAAATGGACATGGACATGGACATATACATGGAGATGGAGATGGAGCAGCAGGGAGAGCTGGAATTTTGGCAGCCTTTTTGAGGGGATGGAGTCGAAGGGTTAGGGCAGACCCGCAATTCGGGTTCAAAGTGTTCTCGGAGGTAGTGATCGGTGTGGGAGCATGTGTTATCGGTGACATGGCCTCTCGACCTAACTTTGGTCTGGACGAATTGGACTTCGTGTTCTCCACCATCGTGGTGGGCTCCATCCTCAATTTCACATTAATGTACATGCTTGCACCAACAGCCGCAGCAGGGCAGCTCGCCAAGCGTCTTCCATCCGTATTCGCATCTTGTCCTCCGGGCCACATGTTTGAGGCGGGGAGATACTCTGTTTTGGACCGAGCGGGTACGTTCGTCTACAAAGGAGTGCAATTCGCCGTTGTAGGGTTTGGTGCGGGGCTGGTTGGAACGGCTCTGTCGAATCTGTTGTTGTCCATGCGGAAGAAGGTCGATCCGAGCTTCGTGACGCAAAATAAGTCGCCCCCCACGGTTCTTAATGCATTGACATGGGCTGCGCACATGGGACTCAGCTCCAATGCACGATACCAAACCCTAAATGGCTTAGAGTTCACTTTGGCGGGGGTTCTGCATCCCAATGCTTTCAAAGCTGCAGTGTTTTTCATGAGGGGATTGAACAATGTGTTGGGCGGGATCACTTTCGTCATGCTGGCACGCAAGACAGGCTCTCAAAGTTCTGCTGCTCCGAAGGCCATCGTCTCTGCTGCCGAACCAGAACAAGTGCCACTTCTCACCGAACAAAGCAATTGAAGACAGACAGCTATTGTTCACTTATCCTCTCAATTGAAATCTCTCTCAATTGTCACCATGAATGGTCTACCCGAGCAAATTCTCTTGTCATCTGCATGCAATCTGCAGTCACAGAGAAGACTCACCTTTTCTCACATCACAGCACCACCTTTCACAGATCCAACACTTGTTGTAACTTGCCGAGAAAGCAAGCGTGGTGATGTCCGCTATTCGCAGATTTTATATTGACATGATTAAGATTGTATCTGAAGAGAGTTTCTTATGATTCAACAATACATACGGGAAACGATTTTTTATTTATTCTTCTCGAGATACTACTAAGCCAACTCCAATGCCCGCTCCTCCCCGAACAAGTACATTGGAATTTTGACAGATTTTGTTCACACAGCCTCTCTCTCTCTCTCTCAATTGTTATTTTGAATGCTTCACCCGAGCTGATTCTCTTGTTATCCGTAGTGACATCTTTCCTCACAGATCCAACATGTACCCCCCTTTCAATTAGCACTTGTTGTACTGAGAAAGAAAACGTGGAGTTTGCTATTCGCAGATTTTACATTGACCAAAGATTGTAAATGAAAGAGAATGATTGCTGATCATTCCACAATACAGACGGGAAATGATGGTGGTGTTCTTCCAAATTCTCACTCTCGAGATTCTACTTAAACTTGCATTGTCGGAAGGTGATGACACATAGGTATTGACAAATGATGATGCATGTAGTTGGAAAAGACTCTTGTGAAGATTGATGATGGAACACAATTTATCTGATTTGATTGTAGATACTTAACCCAAGTTAGGGACCATGTGAAGCGAAGGGTAGCTCAATCACCACCCCTATGCTTGGAATCACCCTGCTTGTGTGTACTTGTGAGAAGTGCCAACCATGGGGTGGGTATTGATTAGGTAGTAAACATATATATCAGTACTGACATTTTAACGTGGTTTGACTAACTAGGAAGAAAGAAAGAAAGAATCATTGTATTCTCGTGTTTCCTTTGTGGCTCTCGCAACATTCTAAAGTTGCTTTGTGCATGACAAGTCCACCCACTACAAGACTAAAATCCACTCATTATAGATGTATTCGGACAGATGCATTCGGACAGATGCATTCGGACATGAGCATTTTGTGGGCCCACAAAATGTAAGTCCATCTAAGTTGGCCTTAACAAAGCCTTAACAAACAGTGTTCAAGATTGAAGCCCTCATATGAGTTTCATTTTGAAGGGCTCTCAAATTCCAGCCCTTCAGTTGAAGGGTTGGTTCAAATCCAAGACGTCAATCCAAGAATATAGAAATGAAATACAAAACTCATATTAAACTTGTGCATGAATTATATGGTACATGTTTCTAGTACAATGTGAAGAATTAAGATTCAACCATCTAACTCCACTTCTTATAGCGACAATGCCCTACGCTTGTTGGTTCTTGTGACATGCAGATTATATTGAGGACTTCAAGTGACGTCTTCATTTTCAATTTGGGGTTGCATTTTGAAGGGTTGTTTTGAGAGAGGTATATTTTGAAGGGCATTGAAGACTTCAATCTTGAACACTGTTAACAAAAAGCCTTAACAAAATATGAAGAACCCTTATGTGAGGCCATAAAGAGTAGAGGTTCGAAACCTATAGAAATGAAATACAAAACTCATATTAAACTTGTGCATGAATTATATGGTACATGTTTCTAGTACAATGTGAAGAATTAAGATTCAACCATCTAACTCCACTTCTTATAGCGACAATGCCCTACGCTTGTTGGTTCTTGTGACATGCAGATTATATTGAGGACTT
The DNA here is from genome assembly GCA_964035585.1 of Polytrichum formosum. Classification (NCBI taxonomy): domain Eukaryota; kingdom Viridiplantae; phylum Streptophyta; class Polytrichopsida; order Polytrichales; family Polytrichaceae; genus Polytrichum; species Polytrichum formosum. The sequence goes on along the minus strand of OZ037935.1, from coordinate 22,443,789 downwards.
CAAGTGACGTCTTCATTTTCAATTTGGGGTTGCATTTTGAAGGGTTGTTTTGAGAGAGGTATATTTTGAAGGGCATTGAAGACTTCAATCTTGAACACTGTTAACAAAAAGCCTTAACAAAATATGAAGAACCCTTATGTGAGGCCATAAAGAGTAGCGGTTCGAAACCTACAACGCTTGGAGACGCCGGGTATCGATCCCGGTACCTCTCGCATGCAAAGCGAGCGCTCTTCCATTTGAGCTACACCCCCATCACACCACATGATGTTGCTGACCCGTCACTTCAAAAAATTTATCATGTTCTCTTCTCGGATTAAGCTACCTTCACTTAGATTGAATACACTCTATTAACCTGAATAACCACTTTAACAAGTCGATTTCCTCAACGCTATTAGCAGTTATGAGATTGTAACGGAAGAACAGGAAGTCATTTTTATTTTACAGAAAACTTCTCCAACCACTTCTCAAATCAGGTATACATTCTGCTGTTCTTTTCTCAATGTAATTGTGGGATAAATTTCCAACATCCACTGCAAAATTTTCACTTGAAATAACCAGGTTTGTCTTCTCACTGGAGGGGACATTATTGGCTATGGTTATCCAGCTTCGCATTTTAGTATTGATAACAACAATACCATGTAAAACATTAATGTCAGAGCTCCTATGGCTTGTCCAGTGAATCTCTGTGTTTCTAAGTCCATCAAGACATGGAGTATCAAAAAAAACTTGGAAGTACCTACCTGCTGGTAAAGTACAAGGAGTCACAGTGGCTGGTAAACATTTTAATTCAAAGTGCCAAGTTAACAGTTAGATTCAAACACCCGTCAAATATTTCCCAAAATTGTTTCACTTCCAATATAAGCACCAGAATAAGGGTCACCCAAAAGTTGTGCCAATAAGACTGCTTGAAATCAAAGCAAGAAATGAATCATGTCTGGGAAAAGTGTTGCACTATATAAACGGGTGTAATCTCCACATACCCTGCCCCAAATCAAAGCTCTGTTTAAGGTTGTTTGTCACAAACGTGCATGCACCGTCTGTTGTCCCAACTAAATAGCAACTGGCCCAGAAATTAAAACAGCTATGGTCAGCTACTAGTTGCATGCATAATTTTACAATGCTAATCGTGTCTTTTGTCACTTTTCTGAAGCTCCAGGTGTTGCAACTTTGCCAATGTCCTTCCCCACTCCACAAACAGTGCCACACAAGATCTTCCCCTTGCAGACCAATCTATCCACAAGCCAACAAAGAAACGATAGACCATGCTGACATGAAAGTCAATCCACGATAGTTACACTGGTGGTGGGTATAGCTTAGCTTGCTGCCTCACACGTCGCTTGTATTCCTCTGGATCCTGCATTGGAAGCACAGAAAATCCCAGACCACATTCTAAATAAGATGCAATAGATTCACATTGGCAGAAAACCACATGTGTGTGTCAATCTACAACCTTACCAACAGCACACTATGTAGGAACAACACTCACTAACACAGAATAAAGGACAGCTAAGTGTGGTAAATTGGTCCAAGCACAACTCAACTCAATAAAGTCTGGGCATCCCCAACACTGCCATGATATACTTTTAAGAGGCAATCACACAATCAAATACTTACCTGAATAAAAAGTTGATAAGCTTCTGTCTGCGCAGGATCAGCTGGATTTGGGGCATCCAAGAGCTCCTGAATACCAACCAAAATTTGCTTCACAGTGATAGCAGGTCTCCAACCCTACCAACCACATGGTAACATATTAATGCTGGGCTGGAATGCTTGCAAAGCACTTACTGACATAACATGCTGAACTAAATGCAGCCATTGCACAACCAATTTAGCAACAACTTGAACAAAATGAAGTGTTTCAGAGATCCCTACCTAAAATCATACAAAACAGACATAAGTCAAATGACAAAGTAATTAGGAACATACAGAATCTTCGTTGAGGATGGAGAGGCACACTGTGCCAGAAGGATACACATTGGGGTGGAAGAAGCCTTGTGGAAACTTGCATTTGGGGGGTTTGCTGGGGTAATCCTCGCTAAAGTGGATTGCAATTGGATAAAAGCCACCTTCCCAATCAGTCTGCCACAATCACATGAAAGTTCAAAAACATTCATAGCAAATGAACAAAAGGAAATTTACACGCTTTTCAAAGAAACTGCATAACCACGCTCAATATCCCTTGAAATAATGCACTCACATCAGCTAAAATGAGAGATGAGGACACTTGCTGTTTTAAAACCACATTGAGACAACAATATGACACTACCTAAACCTCCCTGCCACAATGCCCACTTCAAAGAGCCAGACTTCCAGTGCTTTTGCGTGTATAATAATAAAACCCACAATAAGACACGTAGGGCTGTGTAAAGAAGAAAGACATACCCCCGTTTTACCGGGTAGAGTACACTGCCAAATCATCAAGTTAAGAGCACCATCGGCACCTGTATCCGGCCTTGCCACAAACCCCTGCAAATTTGTTCTCGATCAAGTCAGCTAGCTCCATAATACAATGTATACAACTAATGGCAGATGAAGATGCCCATGTCAGCATCTCAAACGCATTGCCTAAAGGTTCATTGACACGTCTCAAACAAACTGTGACAGTTGGATCGTTAGGATGATACACACGTCCCAAACATTTGCATGTCCGGAGTAGTATATATCACCAGATATAAGCACCAACATCAGAAGCAGTCACAGCTGGATTCCTTGCACGCTGAGCGAACCATATCTATCATAGCATAGCAAGAGTTGATTGGATAGATTAACTTCAAGGCCTATCAATCTTAACTTACCAGGCCATTATCTCCAGCTTGCCACAAAAAGGACAAGAAAGAGAAATAAATTGCAAGGGAGATGGTCACTAAATCACTTTCAGGCTACGAACTGTGTCAGGAAGTGAAACCATGTGCACTCAATAATTAGTTCTGTAGATACGACGAGCTCCCGAGGAGAGACCATCAGGTGGAAAAGCTTCAGAAGATTGACGTAGGCCTAGAAGAATGCTCAGAACAGAACAGGACAAAGTCTCTTGTAATTAAAAGACCGTTGCAATTGAAGCTTCTGAGCCTCCCACAAAGAAAAGCCAGTAAAGAAGAGTGAAGAAAGGGACAAACAGAACTGACAAGTGGACAAGGAGACAACAGGTGCCAAAAATAAATCCAAACTTCACCTCGAGTCGTTCGTTCGGTAAACCTCCTACAAAACCCTAAGCGTCTCAACGAACCCATGATCACCACGACTCGAGAACAGGAAAGAAAAGACGAGGATGAGGAAGGAAGAGAGGGGAAGGGAACGGAGCAGCCGTGACAAATAAAATGAAATAAAAGAAGAGAGGATTGCCAGAGGAAACTCTAAAACCCCTCCTCCCCCCCGTGATCAAACTCGCAGCTACCGAACTCCCGAGACAAGGAGTACAGCGAAACTACGACAAAGAGCTGAAGGGAAGGAAGAAATCCTGGAGGAACTGAGTCGCCAAGGAGCGAGTAGCAGAGATTGAAGGTCGGATCGGGCCCTAGGGTTGCGATGAAATTGGAGGGAACTGGCTCCCGAGAAGCGGGAAAAAAAAAAGGGGTTGTGGAGACTGACGTGGGGATGATTCTTGCGCCATGCCTTGCGCTCCTCGGCGAGACGGCCGCGAGCGATTCCACCCGACATGATACCGTTGGTCTGCGGGCGCGCGCGAGTGCCAGGAGAGGAACAGCAGAGCGCGAGTGCGTGAGAGAGAAGGCGTCAGTAAGGGAAAAGCTTCGTGCGTCTGCCCTGGGGAGTTCGCCAGTTGCTGCTCTGGCTTTCCTCGTTCCACTTTGTTATTTCTTCTTCTTCGTCTTCTTCTTCGCCGAGCGAGTCTAGGGTAAGTAACCTGCCTCCGCGAGTTCCCACTGCATTCGAACCATCTCAAGCGCCACCTTCACACTAGACCATCACTTATTAGTGTGACAAAAGCCACCACACTAAGCTAGAGGGTCCTAAAACCAACACCTCCAAATTTTGCACAATGTGTATATACATATTGATTATACAAATGTTCCGTTGTCTCGACGCCATGCTTTAGTTGGTTTTGGGTCATTTGTTGATAAAATTTTGAATGATTATTAATTTTTCCATGCGGAATTCAAATAAGCCTTACTTTGTCAAGTGTGTTGGAACTTTTGGAACTCCCTTTCAAGAAACATCTAAAATTATGCCGATCTAATCATAGTACACACTAGAACCTTATGGCTCAAGGGAAAAAGTACTAGATTTTATCCACATGGATTTGTGTGTACATGTGGGTCTATTTATCGTTCGTTGTTTAAGGTTCTTTACGTATTGGTATACGCGGGAGTGGCAAATGTGCACGCATCCAAGAAAGAGTCGTATTACCACACCTTGATGTTGGTGAAGAGTCGCATGTAACGGATGATGTTGATGAAGCTTGCAAACGTAGGGATGTGGTAATAAACGAGGCACCGGCAAATGATAATGAAGTTTTGTAGTATGCATGTCAATCGATTGTTGATGTGTTGCTCAACAACGATGCCGTGGTTCATGTTGCTTCTACAACTACAATTGTTGTTGTTTGTCAAGGTTTGCATGACCTAGCTTCACTTCCTCCAAGATCTCCGTGTGCGACTCATTCTTCTTCTCTTATCCAATTACTAGGCAGTTTCAAGAGCATGAATTCGATGATATGATGAAAAGGGGGGAGATTTGAGCTTTCAAAATGAACCATGGGCTAGGGAGATGTTTGGTGCTTTAAGGAAGGTCAATGATTTGGTGTTTTTTTTTAGACAGAAGGCTAACAGGCCAACACCAAAGCACAGGAGGCAGTTAACCACTTGGCAAGTTTCTGTCAAGTAGAGAGGAGATTTCACAGCCAAGAAGAAGGTCAATGATTTGGATCCATCAATTTTTCTTGAACATCTTGACTTACAAGTATGCACAAACTTGTACAATCGTTTTTCTTTACAATTCTCAAAGAAATAGGTCAAGAATATCCCAACACTACTTTGATGAATTTGTAAAGTAGTTTAACAATGATGTCAAGGAAACAAGTTCAACGAATAAGTATTTGATAACCGTGAAGATGGGTAAATTTCATCATGTCATCCAACTATAGAATGAATATTTATTTCACTTCATGCCCCTAAATGGAAAAACATATACTTTGAAATTGTTGGATCTTCTCATACTTTTATGAAATTAATGATTTTGTTGATATATGTCCACCTTCAACCTACCTACCTTAGGTTTACTAGCCATCAACAAAATGATGTTGGCAAATGGGGACCAAAGAGCCTTGATGTGCTGCATGGTTTAAATTTTACTTTCCCAATGACGCACACCCCTATGAGAAACACGTGAAAAAGGAAGCGAATGTTCATATTGGGACTCTTATAATTATTGCATCTCTACTCTGTCTCTACTAGAGCTTGAGATGACGGTTTACGTGATCACTTTCCAATGGCTAATTGGTGATGAAATTTGCAATATACTTCTACTAGGTCCGGGGGATCTTGGGACTTTGCCATGTCCTTGGGACCTACGAATCTTGGGCTTAGGACCCCACATAAAACGCCCTCAGCTTATGTTGTACGCACACACGGAGGGAATCTGATCCTTTCAAGCATTGGGCCATGGTCCATGAACACATTCCACCGTAAGCTTGGTTGGGATGAAGTTTGGATGAAAATAATGCATGTACATTCATCCACGTGTCCTTGTGCACTTTAAGGAATGGTGGGGACTAGATAATAAGTTCCATCATATTGATGATCCTACTCCTAAGTTTGTAGGGTAAGGCTAGTTGTTTTGGCAAAGTAAAGTAGAGTTTACCGACATTGCCAAAGCTTTTATTGGTATCTTCAACCATCTTGTTGGCCATGCACTTTCATGTGAATATAGGGGGGATTGTCATATGAGAGGGTATATTTGTTTTGATATGTTCAACATGCAATTTGGAGCATAACACACCATTCATTTATAGGCCAATACACCATGTGGCTAGGAATTTGGTGGGTGTTATGCCCCTTTTCTATCAGGTTTCTCTTTACAAAATGTACAAATGTTAAGTTTGAATATTGTTCACATTATGAAACCGACAACTACTCTAGCTACTTCAGGGCTTGCCTTATCGGAAACTGTACTATGTTTATTTTGAAGAATGACCATGTCCACATGTTGTCATTTTGTGGGGGGGGGTCCCACATGTAATCCTGGCTTGGATCTAAACATGCTAGCCATGTTTGTGATTTTAGTATTTTGTACACGTTGTTGCCCAATATGTACTTGATGTCAATCTTGGGCCTAACCCTCCCCCTTTATGGAAGGGTGCAACGGGCGTAGGTTGACTAGTGTTATGGATGTGGTTATCCTCTCATTTACCTATTTTGAATGTTATGCGTGAGTGGAATTAATGAACTACGTGTTTTGAGATTGTAGAAGACTTTGACTTTCTCCTACAATAATCATATTGGCAACTGAATATACTTTTATAGAGAAAATCAACAAACACTTCCATGTGGAAGATTTTTTTTCTTCCTTTCTTTCTTTTTCATCTAGTGGTTTTTGGAGACTTCATTGGCGCATGGAAGTGTGCTCATTTGGTGCACGTGCGCTCCTTCACATGTGTAGCATGTGACATTATGGATAACACAAAGTCAACATTAGAATAATGACAATGTGATAAACAATGTGACGATGGATCCCCCCAAACCCCACTTCTTCTGGGGCATTAAGTGTGTGTTTATTACGAAATGATTATCAAATCCACATTAAAGCCGTAGCGTTTTTTCTCGTTTTTGTTGTTGTTGTTGTTGTTGTTGTCGTCGTCATGTGAATACCTTATTTAATACCAATGTGAAATCCCTTTTTCTTCTAGAATTAAAATATAGGTGTCTCCATTGTGTTGATTATTTGAGTTTATACCAATTAATCAAAATTAAACACACATGCCAATATCTTTTCAAGACATGTCTTTCTAGTGTCTGTTCTCATATCCACAATTTAATCTTAGGGCAAGCACAATATTAAGCAATTACTGTAGTACCTTTACCACTTTGGCACTAATTAAAATATTTTTTATAGGAAAACCAATTTTTTGGAAATTGTGCTTGCAAAATATCAAAATTTAATATGGGAAAATTGATTTTTCCTTCATGTTCGGGAGTGCCGAATCTAAAAATACAACTATAATAATAATAATAATCCACCTATAAATTGCCAAAGTGGTAAAAGTATACCAAGCATTACACATTTCGTCTCCAGTGGCATCTAGAGCTCCCAAGCCACTGCACTGTATAATAAGACGTGTGGTTTCTTACACTTAAGGTGTGTGTCAATATATGCAGAGAAGTACATACTTGTGTCAGCTTTAGAAGTCAATATGAAGATGTCAGGAAACAAGTGAACTAAAATGATAATCCCATTTAGTGAGGGCTTGCTAATAGTGCGCGTGGGAATTTAGTGAAGGTGACACTAAATTACTTTACGTTGTGAAATTAGTGCCACCAAAAGATTTAGGAAGCATTGTTCATCCCGACATTGTTCCATTGAAAATACTATTCATAGCAACACTATCCACTGAAAGTATTGGCACTACTTACAATATTCAAACTATTCATACCAGTGTTAGTTTCTTCTTATTAGCTAAGTTTATTCCCACAAAGGTAAGATGGTGAAGACCCGTGTCACATGTTAATATAGGAACATAAATCAATCACAAGATTGAGTAATGTTATGTTGACAAGCACATGTTTGAATATAAAAAAAATTTATCACTCTACAAACACTTTAGAGCACGCACTGATTGTCTTCAATTGTATGGTAAATGAGAAAATATCCATGAATTTAGTATCACTCATTAAAAAATTCAACCCTTGCTAAATTTGAGATTTGGCAAAATCATGCATGTTTTGGGAATTAGTACCACACACACTAAATGTGATAATCAGTGTAGCGACACACGAGTCATCGCTACCAAGCTTACATGACATGTCATAATAACCCATACATACTCTAAACTCCATAATATCAACCTACTTAATTTTGCTCCTTCTCTTATATCTTGAAACCCTAGGGAACGGATGTTCTTAGTTTAAGTCTTACTCCTTATTGTCATGTTTCCCTCCCAATATATCATGGGTTTTGATATTAAAATAAACCACCAAAGAGTTCAATCCACACGTTCACATTCATCACATTGCCATCATTGTAATTACTGTCATTATTCTAATGTTAACTTTGTGTTATTCCATAATGTCACATGCTACACTAATCCTCTTTTACCACACATCTATGTTAGCACAACGTTCACAACTCCTTAATAGCACATGCACTTTGGTTGCCACACACATGATATCGTGGAGTTTATAGTGTATCTTTCCTTGCCGGTGAAATATTCATGACGATGTCACAAATCTTGACATAAATTACACTCACCGTCATGAATGCCACCAATATGCCGAACAATAAACCTGACTAATCTATTGACATGCACATACACATAACATTATTCAATTTCATAACATTGTTATGTGGTACTGACAATATTCCACACAATATTCTCAAATATTTCCCATATTCAGTCCATGTAGCCATTCGTTTCAAATTGTATAAGTAAGTGCATGGATAGAGTAACATCAAATTTCTCAACCAACCCCAATTGCCACTCTCTGCTTAGCATTACTAAGTAACTACATGATGATCTCCTTCTAAACAAAAAGGTTGTAATTAAAATGCTCTGATTATTTATAGTTGCTTTTCATAAAGTTCACAATACATAACTTGAGTGGTCCCCATACATGAGGAATTTTTTGAATTAAAAGATAATTATGCTCATGTAATACATTGTCATACCGAATGTAGCCAAAGAGTTGTCTAATGTCATGTAACTATGATACACATAATTTCATATCCCCCCACAATGACCAATCAATCTACATCATGTTAACTAGCAAATGGCACCGATGTTGGTGGAGCTCCCGTGGAGTTTGCATTCAAGCCACCCTCATGATTCCCAAATGCAACCACCCTCTACCACTATGCATCGATTTGGTGAGTGCCCATTTGTTTGGATCTTCTCTTGCACTTTGGGTTCCCATGCATCGAGTGGCTCCCAACGCATTTGTCTTGTTGGCTATGCTCTTCGTGAGTGAGGGCATTATACCATGCATGGTTTTGTAAAATCCATTTCTCGGAGAAGCAACTTTTGCCGGCCGAACCTACATATTGCCCAACCAATTCACAACTTCAATGCCTTCTTAACTCTCTCTTACAATTCGCATGAAAAACTACATGTGCAATGTGCATGATCACCAACAACGACAATTGATATAGTAAATGCCCCATGAGGAAGATAAAGGTATGGCATATGAACCTTGTGGCAGGACACTGGTGTCCTATAATACACCGGTTAAACCCTAAAGCCCGTGTCGACATCAAAAATGGTCAGTTGAAGGAGATCAAAGTGACGTTGAGATTATCTCGACGTCATGTACACGCGATGATGTTTGAAGTTGGTTTCTATTTTCAATCACTTACAATCACAAAACCAATAATCAAGGAGACTCCAATTTATTTGGGGCACTGGTGTCCCGTCGTAAGGTTCATATGACCCTAGCAAATTGACAAACTTCTTAATTTCATATTTCCATGTGTCATTCTTAGACAACCATGTGTTAATTGATTTGGCAAGAAGAAAACATAAATATCCAACCCTATTTCCCAACTCTTACTTCCTTCTAGTGGCCATCATGCAATACGTCTTCACCACCATGTACAATTGGATCGAATTACATAGCTCCAATTTTAGGCCAATCCTCAAACAAGAACACGAATCTTCCCATTGTTTCCATCCTCTTTTTCGTCGTGTACACATCCTCTTGTGTTTAATTTAGGGTGGGTTAACATTAGGGGCCCGTTCCAAGAAACTCGGGGTCCAAAACACCCCTTCAAGGATCTTTCTTTTTGAACTCAAGATTGGACCCGAGCTTGAAAATCGATCTCTCAAACTAGAGGGACTATTTTTCTTGAAGGGGGCTGTTGAGATTTGATGAGATACGACGAGAAAGTGATGCCACATTAACACCAATTCAAATTTCCATACTTTGCACCCGGACCCTTGGGGCATGTTCACATGGAGTCCCAAGTCCCAAGTCCCATTGATGTTGGCAAGTCTCAACTTTTGAGCCTCAAGAAACCATTGAAATATGGTTAATTATCATTAGAGTCGGATCTTGATTGTTTTATGCAAAAATAGTCGCATGACTTGTGTTGAGAGTCGACTCTAGCTTTTTTCTCGACCAAACTCTCAACACAAGTCCCAAGCCTCACCTCCAAATAGTGTTGTTGTGTAGGCGTCCATATCATACTTGGGACTTAGGACTCATCGACCCCATGCGAAGTGGTAAGTCCAGGCTTCCACGCTCTCAATGGCTAAGATCGTATGGATTGATCTCAAGTGACCTAGGACTTAGTTAGGACTTAGGATCCCATGTAACCGACCCTTAGTATATGCTCCTTGGTTCAATAGTTTGCTATCATTCAATAAGATTGCTCGATATTGGAGTTTATTTGGTCTTGGATCCTAAGCTTAGGGGTTGTTCACACCATGGACGATGAAGTCGTCCCAAGGCCCTTTAAAATTTGTGAATGGATGTTGAACTCGTTTTGGGATCACTTTGGTTCACACCAAGGAAAAAAATGTCAGAGTGACCATGGAGTTTGAGATCCCCAAAAGACATATTTTAAGGCCTACATTATCCATTGACATGGTGCAACGGGTTTTGCGGTGGGAGAGGCAAGATAGCTGCTCTAGAGAAAAAGGCAGGGGCCCATGGCATATAAATGTTGTTATATTAAAATTTTAATGAATTTTTTTGGGGAAGAGAAAATGAAGACAAGATAAGACAAAAGAATGATTAAACTTGAATTTTTTCAAAACTGCCCTTTTTGGGACATATATTAAAAAAAAATCAACACATTCACTTTTTGGTGCATGGTCATTCCTCTTGGTCCACATTCGGTTTACACCTAGTGAGGGGCCCAAAAGCTTGTAAATTGATTTTTTAGAGGATTGGACCATGGAAGTTGGACCATCAAGTCGGACCATGGAAAAAGGCCATCTTCCATGGTCCGCCTTCATGGTCAATGGTGTAAACCAGCCCTTAGAGTACTAAAATCCACTCTTATGATGCAGGAAAAGACGGTGAGAGCATTTGGTTTGGATGAAGATGTGGATGACATAATTGGAGAGGCGTTCATCCAAAGGAGCCACATCAGAGACCCTTCGGAAGCCGCCTGTCTCGCAAACAGAGAAGGGAGCGACAGGAGAGTTTGCAGAGAGCAAGGGAGTGATCGAGGGAGCACGGCGATTGTTGCACTTGTTTTTCAAGCTCCTGGCGACCTCGGTTGCTCCCAAGTAAAGCAATCATCATGAGCGGCAAATCTGTCTCCAAAGTGGGCAAGTCCATCGACTGGGACTACCTCCAGAAAGTGGTGGTCTCCGATGGAGGCAAGCGAGAGCTCGCAGCCCTGCGGCGAGCCTACGACGATGTCGCGGCTACAATCAACGACAAGTTCAACATTGTAAGCGTCACTTCACGTCAAATTCTTTCCTCCTCTCCTGATCTGCGGTCAAGATCCGTTGTTTTGGCCATTTCCTAAGGTCGAATGTGGCGATTAGGGTTTGGTGCAAGGGTTCGTCAGGGTTTGCATTTCGATGTGGCAGGTCTGGGGACTTACGCATGAGAGTACTACAGGTCCTTGCGTTAGGCTTTCTTGATACTTTTCTCCCAGTGTAGTGGGTTTGCCCTTTCGGAGGATGGGATGGTCATCTCCTTGATGTGAATTGTGTTGGGACCCCGAGTAAGGAATGTGTTTCTTTGAATGTGCAGAAAACTACCAGCATCAACTGGGATTTCTACAAGCAGAAGTTGAGCCCCTCCATTGTGAATATATTCGAGCAGTCAGTCAATTGTGAGTTTCAGTAAAGACCTACATTGTGCTCATTGTCCCGTATGCAGTAGTTCAAACCTCACATTTTGGATTGAATACAATGTTCTCAAATGTATTCACACTATTTGGGCCCGTGCCTCCCCGACCTGTTGCACCCGTGCATATGAATTGATCTCCTGGGCCTTCCCCTCAATATGAGGCTGTCCCTTTCGGAATGGTTGAATGTCGACGGCTTCACCGCCCGTGCACTCACCATTTATCGTCGCCATAATGCATAGTGGATGTTGTATGATATGTCTTGATTTGTTTGAAAGGTGATTTGTGCCCTTGTGATTTTGTGGGCATTGCGTTTGTACAGCCCTTGACAAGGAGGTGCCTGAGTATGAGGATGATATCACTGCAGACTACCAATCAAAGCATAAAGCTTTGGTATGCACTTTATGCCTTTTGTTTACTTGGACATTTATAGTTTCTATTTTATTGTACACAATTTGGACTGAGTTATTGATCCTATGAATTACTGTTTTGTCTGACAAGTACTGTAAGGAAATTTTGATATTTGTTGTTTAATGCATCAGCATATTTGGATGCTTGAGAAGATTATAATTGATGTCCTTTTCGTTTGTCTTTATATATGTTGTTTGCAATTTGCATGAATTGTCTTTGAGAGCAATCTGGTATAAATATTTGCTCAAATATTTATTTCTCTGAACTCTTGAACTGATCCTGTTACCGAAGGGTGCACTGGGTTGTTTCCTCATACATTTGTAGTGAGAGGTAACATGTGTTTCTGCTGTGATGACAGTTGGCCAAGGCAACAGAGCAAGAGGAAGATTCAAAGAAGAAGGTTATTGCACTTGACAAGGAAATTGAGAGGGTCCGGGAACAGAAGGTACATTGTTTTGACACTCCTGAAAGTGGTCAGTTACACTGGTTTGTTTTGATTTGGGAGGGCATGTGGCGATCATATTTTCTTCAAATATTATGATATAGAAACAAATGGCTTTATTGCTACCACATGTGAACAAGACTGAGGTGCTCTTGATATTTTTCCAGGATGCCTTGGGTACAATGACAGTTGATGAGTACTTTGCCAAGAACCCACAAGTGAAGGAGAAGATTGATGATGAGATCAGGAACCAGAACTGGGGCTACTAGGTCATGGGAGGGTTGGCAAGTGTAGATGCTTGACCACATTCTATTCAGGCTAGTAATTCTGAGTGTATTCCTGAATTCTGTCTGGTGCTGAAGGGTTTTCTATACCTGGAAAGTCTGGCTTTTGTATGTAGGATAATAAATGTTTTCTGAGACATGGTAGTGTTGCGGAAACCCTGGCATCAGCTTAGTTGCAGAATGCTCCTCTTGTACTCATCGGACTGTTGTGAAATAGCACTGTCCTCAGGTTGGTGCATCCATTGTAGTACATACCAGTTGTCTACTGGTGGTTACCTTCAAAACCTCTGGAGTCTCAATTTTATGCTGGTTATCAAGGTCTTTGGTTAATGTGAATACAAATTTAAGTTTTATTGGTTAGAAAGGAGTTAACGGAATGATCTTCACCGCGCACTTTTAACCCCTCACCCAGACAAAAGTTTGAGGGTCGTAGTTACGAATCTGAGATGCTTGCTGGTGGTGAGATTCTGACCAAAGTCTCCTGGTGAGACTGGAGCATTGACTTGCAAGGGTATATATTTCTCAGCAATTTTGCATGTTCTCACCAAATTTTGGAACAGCCTTTTTTTGAAGTACTTCCTCAGGAATGCAAAGTTGGACACTTTTCTTATGCATTTTCCTTCAGAAAATACCTCCAAAACTGCACCAGTCTTGGATGGATTAACTAATAGAATTGATGATGTGTCTAACTGATGATGCAGGGATCGATGGTGTGAATCAAGTTATTGAAAGTATTCTAGTAAAAAACTCCTTTTGTGACTCTCACCTCCTTGTGTAGTGAAGGTCAAGCATTTGCCCCTGGCCCAAGAGGCGAAGAAGTTGAACCTTGAGAATGCAGAATTAAGACTCATCTTGTGGAGGTAAGTTTAAATGTTTTCTTTTGCTGTTGAGTCCCTTCGCACACCAACATTGAATCACTTAACTTTGGAGTTTCATTGAAGTCATAAAAAAATGCAATAAACAGTGCAGTTTCCCTGGATTTTTCTAGGTGGTGAGGGCACAAACCACTGAAGTGTCCTACTTAGGTCTCGATTCATAACACCATTCAATGCACTTTTTAGTGCAATCACTCTGGGCCACATCAAATCTATGAAAATGAATGTTATTACCTTGCACCAAATCTTCTGAGTGGTTAAAACAACTATAATGTGAAGAAGAATTCTTGAACTTCTGAAGACATTTTGAAACCATAACAACTTCTGAAAATGGCACTACTTCCTTCCCCACCGAAAGTGTACGTTTACTTAGTGTACCTGGCACTAAGTTCAATCTTACCCAACAGACTTTCTCCTCTTCGCCTCAAAAGTAGGCAGGTGGGCTGGCATGACTAAGTCCATCCTGCATATATATAGGAGCAGCGTCTGGGGAGATTTTTGGGCAAAGTCGGTCAAGATCGATTTGGGCGAACCAACCCATACACTCGTTCCTTGTTGGATACCTAAACCCTTGCCTCCAAGGAACCAGTGTATGGGTTGTTTCGCCCCAGCTGTCAAGATCCTAGTGTTTCCAAGTCCAACTGGTTACATGTTGACATCATCCGGTTTTTCTTTATTGATTTGAGGTATATTTTATAGATTCCTCTGAAATGATAGGTAATTTCCTGAAGTCTTGAACTTCAGCTGGTTATTTTTCAAATTCAACTGGTTCATCTGTAACGAGTGGTCGGTTCTTCCTGTTTGTTATGGAGGTGGAACTGGAGACACACATCTGGACTCTGCAGACATGACGACTTACAGACAAGTGAGATTAAGTTAAACTGGGAGATAGCTACACTGGTATGTGCAATTAGGTTGGCTTTGCGGAAAAGGTTGCCTCTTTACCCATGCAAATTATCTTGGGTCAAAACCAAAGTACAAAAACTTAGAACTTTGTTTATTCTATTGTACAATATACATACAAAAATAGAAATTGTATTTTATGACTGTGGTAACAAATATTGAAAGTAGTGTGGAATGTTGATAAATTAGTGTGGGGCAACCTAATTGCACATATTAGTACAAAATATATGAGTTGCATACATGGATGATCAAACATGACAAAATAAATAACTAGGTTGCACCGGTTGTGATCTTTCCCCGAAGCTTCTCAGGTATCAAGTTAAAAGTTGGGTTTACACTAGGTCCATGACCAAAGAAACTCAATAAATTTGAGCAGTCCAATTAATCGATAGCAAAAATTGGAGATGCAAGGAGTTTAGACTAGGGTTTGAGTCCAAAGTGTGGTAAACTAAAGTGGTACTAAGCTTAATGTGGTACCACTTTCCTGCCAATTTTTGTCGATCCCAACCTATGATAATACTCCTAGATCTAGAAACCAATCTTGAGTCATATTGTAAGGTCTATGAAAGGGTGTTTTGGACCCAAACCCAAATGTAAACCCACCCTAACATGTATTCCACTCCTCTTTGCGGTTCAAAATGATCAGATGGGAAGTGCTTGTTTGTAGTATTTTCAAGTTTTGTGCCTTTTTCAATTTCACTCATACGCTCACATGCACAGTAATTACACATTCTACACCTAGTATTGTGGCCCACTATAATCTTGTCACACCGTGACAATTATGGTCAAAGTAACTTTCTTGTTCCATGCCATTTTTGAACCCACAATATTATATGCTCAAAACTATAAATTTGAAGTCAATTGTTTTTTTACCAAGAACATGAATTATCATGGGTTGAGAAATATATATTATCATGATTATATTATATAATACAAAACTATCAATATATTATATATTCATATACCACCCTAATTTCAACCACACATAAAATATAGTGGGCCCACGTATTTTCTACCCATAATGTTAGGTGTAAAGGGTGTGGCTCTAACAAACATTCAATGGGTGAATATACATGTGTCCGTCATTCTAAAATTGGAATATATGATCACTTGGAGTTTATTGGGCTATATGAAAGATGAATTACAACGATTTCATATTTATAAATTTATTTGAATTTTCCTTTATTTCATTAAACTATAATTTATTTATTTCTAATCCATGTTTTTGGTAAGGATAGCATGTATATACATTAGATTTCATATAAACTATTATTACAATTCTAGAGTAATTGTAGTATAGTTCATTATACCATAGGCTAATAGCAAGTTGGGTGGAACCCGGGTACACAACTCCCATATTATACGTAGGGGTCATCGGATTAAAAACGGCTTAAGAGGACGGCTTTTGTAAAAATTATATCAAATTACAAAATTAAAAGGACCAAAAAGTTGGGTGAAGACCAAACTAAATAAAATGAGATGTAGAAAAAGTTGGGTTGCATATTAATTAATTTATTAAAAACTCCACAACGTCTATAAAGAATTGAAACACCTATTTTTCAACCTATGCCTACGGTAGTATCCTAAAAATAGACAAGTAAAGTGGTATATTTGTAGCCAAATTGACTGTACGTTCAAATTGAATGTGGAATTTCCTTTTGCACATGGGTTGTTCTAATTTTTTTCTTTTTTCTTTTTCTTTTTCCTTGGTTGGTCTAACTCCAATTGGAAGGTATCAATTGGAATAAGACAACTCCCAATAGGTAAATGATTGGAATTCCAATTAGACATTTTTGATTGGAAGATTTACAAATCTTGCATCTTTGGTGCCTATATCATTATACAGTATGCTCTCTTGTAGTCTTAATACAATAAGTCAACTACACTATATGGAATGTTCTCTGTGCTCCTTTTCTTATATTTGAATACTATACCTAATCTTTATCTTATCATAATATTTTAAACATGTTGTATAGTTTTGGAATAATGGGCCGGGGATTCGTAGCACTCAAGTAAAATCATCCAGTAATAAAAACCGGATGAGTCCATCAAGAAGCTCAGATAGAGCTTATTTTAGTGAAATACTTTTGAGTTGGCATGTAAGATCCCATTAATCCTCATAGCTATTGTGAACTACTAGCTATTTTGTAAATATCAATTAGTTGGCAAGGGGCCATAATGTGGCTTTGGATGCTCTAAGCCTATTTTCTAACCTCCCATGATGTGGCTTTGGATTCCACATGGTTATTTTGATAAATAACGCAAGTTGTCAACGTGTGCAACATGTGGTTATGACGTGTCGTCATAGACCTCTTTTTTGTTCACAACTCATATATTTTGCACAAGTGCAATTGCTCAAACATTTGTAATATGTCAAAATAATATATGTCACCTTATGACAAATTGGTGAACTCAAAAAATTAATTCAATATAATGATTATTATTATTATTCTATTATATATATAATGAAATTTATTTTAAAATAACTAATATGCACCATATGAGTTTAAAGATAATACAATATGTGATTATGATAAAATGTTATAATAACTCATATTGGCTATAGTCATAAACTTATGATTTTCTGAATATACCCCATCCATAACGTTGTCCCAAGAGTCAATTTTCAAATAACATATTATTTGTTTATACCTCATATTATATTTCCTAGAACATAAAATTGATTTTTGCATAAAATTTGTTGTCATATGTTTTATATTTTATCTTCATTGTTTCACTTTGGTCATCTTATGAACACATGCAATAATCTATCATGAGAATGACAAAGATAATTTCAAATGGTAAGTTACAAAAATTATAACTTCAATATTAATGAACATTTTGTAATATTTTTGACCTCCAAGTTAATTACGTGCTTCATTAATGGTTTCACTTCCGGAATAAAATCCCAATCAATTGCTTATTTACTAATTGGAAGTGCATATATATATTGGATTTTAGACCTTGAAGGTGAAGTGCACTCGATATGGGATTTGTAGTCAAGCGGCCTTCAAGAATGTAAGGGTAATATTTTTTTCGAAGTTGGGCGGGGCGGGCAACAATTTTTGGTCTGCCCATGCTAATCTCTTAAAAATAACCGGACTAATAGTGATGGGTTGGCAACTCATGATGCACCCACTTGTTTCCATATAAGACATTTCTTTTTATGTCTAACCCCCTTTGTATTATTGCCTTAAGTATTAGATTAGACTATAATCATTTAAGACTACTAAAGATTGGTATTTGCGAAACCCTTGAGACAAGGAGCCGACGACGTAAAGTAGTGTCTAAAGTAGTTCATCTCATCCGCAAAGATGAATGAACTCTCACTAATGAGAATACATGAGTGCCACGAATCCCTGGCCGGAATAATGGATAGTGTACGATTGGAATAGTAATTTTTCCTCTACACATAACATTACTCAATGATGAGGGCCCTTAAAATATAATAGTGGTAATCAACAAGACAACACCAACCCACCATGAATACTAACATGCACTTGTAACAACACACGATGTGAATGCCTCGCAAAATTGCGACCCGACATTGTATACGTACACGGTGTATCATATGAATAAAACGACCCCCTGATACCCACACCGGACCTAACCATACAAATCATAGAATTCACCTTCACACATGATAGATTTATTGAACATGCCATACAAACAAAAGAAACCAACTACGACCCGTTAATAGACTCAATAACAACACGAGGCTGGAAAACAAGACCCTTTATAACTATCACCATAGGAGTAAGAGGTGCAATACACACAAGAAGAAGTATAGAACTCCTCAAAAAACTACAAATCCAATGGCACTAATAAAAAGAACCATGAAAAAGATTCACCAAATTGCTATTAAATATCTAACAGACCTAGTACTCAATAAGAGGAAACTCGATAACAAACAAGAATCCATACTCCCCCCCCCTCACATAACAAAAGGATACCAGGTAACACGACCCCTACATACAAGGGCCCACCTACCGTAAGGTAGGTAGTAAACCATATCATGCACCAAGGGGACTCTTGAGCATGATATGGCCAACGGGCTCAAATTCACGTCGGATTGATTGACATTAAATTTTCTTTTGTTTTCTAACAGTGGGATGTCAGGAGTTCAGTCTGAATCTAAGTCTCCATGCGCAGCTTTTCAAGCATCCCATTGTTATATTCTAAAGGTCCACGGAATGAGAGCTGCACGCTGAGTAATGTTATGCACGATTTAATAGAATATGATAACATAAAATTTGGATCACCATCGTAGTAAGTTGGATTATTAGGGGATTTAAGTTTTCTTGTCATTTGAGATTGGTTATTTGTAGAATCCCATGGTTTCATTTCACATAAGATTCGATCGGTTCATAGCATGGGATCTTAATGTGAAATGAAACCTTGAGGTTTAGAGATTGATTGAAGTGGCAAGAAACGACAATGTCCCAAAAACATGATCTATTTCAATGGAGGCCCCGCTTTCTTTGGGTAATGTGGTGTGTATGTTATATTCATGTAGCATGGATTCCATTATTTCAAGTATGTAAAGATAGCATGTGGCATATAAAATATCAACTCTAGATATCTCAAATTAATATTTATGATTTGAATTCATTGATATTAATTGTTATTATATTAAGTTCAAAATGAATTATGCACATATATTTTGCACAAAATGTAGAGAGTTTACCTCATTTTTTGCGCATTTGTTAGATTGTTAATAACTAGTGTTTAGTAGAGTTTGCAGCTCAATAATGTTACTTGGCAGGGCATACATGGTCCATGTGACAGGGAATATTCCCTACACTACTTGAGAATCCACCGAAGCATTTTTTGATACGCTAAAGGTTGTCAAGGTGAGTCTAGAAATGAAATGCTCACATAGATAATCTCTAGGGTTCAAGGGAGAATCCAACAATGACCTTTGGTCAAGCATTATAACGTTATACTATTTGCAGAGGTTGTAGTAGGATTAAAACTGGGAGTGAATAGTAGTCTTTTATTAATGTTAGGCTAACATCGTTGGCATGGAATCACAAAATATGGTCACTTTTGACATGATTGGCTAAAATTGGAAGTATGCAACTCAAACCCTCAAATACATGTTTTTGTGCATGTAGAGGTGCACTGCATGCCTAAATGTGGGCTTCTTGGATGCTTAAGGGTTGATGGGAGGTGTGAAATGACCATGCTTATATTATACACCAACATTTGGACTCAATTTGGGTAAAAATGAGTCCAAATTGCATACAAGTGCACCTCTCAATCATTTAGAAAAAATATCCATGTAGAGGGCTTTCTGTTTCATCTTTACTAGCTCCAGAATGTAGTTTCCACATGGAATTGAAGATGGTGTCAACCAATATAGGATTGACACGTGGCAAAACTTGAGGGAAATATGATTGTTTTTGTTGGAATAGAGAGCCCTCTACAATAGTGTGTAGTATATATATATATATATATATAATGGATTTGACATGTGAATTATCTTGAAAGACCTCAATTTGCTTTGGATACACATGCTCGTATGGAGAGACTATTAAAAATAAAATTACCCATACAACTTTTTTTTCTTTTTTTTGAGACAAAAGGCTGACAGGCCAACGCCAAAGCACAAGAGGCAATTGACCACCTGGCAAGTTTATGTCAAGTAGAGAGGAGATTTCACAGCCGAGAATCGAACCGCCAACCTCTTCCTTGAGATTTGGGCATCTCTCCACCATTATCCAGTAGTTTAAGGTCGTCTTGGACCTCATTACCCATACATCTTGAATCACATCGTTGACACCCAAAACACACATGTTTAAAAGAAATTGGATTATGTTTCAGATATATCAATTCAATTGGTGACCTAAAGTTGGAGATGGCTTAAGCTCTTTGTGATGAACTATGAAGTGCTCAACCATTAAAGCTTCAACCATCATTTTTGGGCATGTTCTATACATGTTCATTTCATAATTTAAATTTCGACAGTAGGATTAACCTAGGGGTTGGACTCTTCACTGGATACCTAAATGACGTGTGTGGACCACTATGATATTAAACCCTCTTATATGCAAGAAGTTTACAGAGAAAAACAAATGTATACATACTAACGACATGCTAGAAAATGGACTCATCTATTTATACTAAGATTTTCAATTTAATGTGATAAATACCTCCACTACATATATAGAATAAAACAATTTAATTAAATAGTCCTTTATATATATAAAACCCACTGTCACTTTCCAATGAGAAAGTCATTGAACATTTTTTCATCCATAGCATGTAACTCAACGATTGCATCTTACAAACAAAGACAAGAGCGCAATAACTGAGCCACAATCAAGAGAGCAAAACTCAAGGGAGACTGTGAGCACTCCCATGTCTTGCAGTTTATAAAGACCTATACCCAAATGCAAATCATAACAAGAACGGACATGGTAGTCATTGTGGACTATTACCATATGACAACGATGGATGAAAACATGAATTGGATGAAACTAACACTTATGTTGTCAAAATTTTCTCTAAACCTTAGGACCCCCTTTTGTACATCTAACTCTACTTCAAAATGAATTATAACCTTCTAAAATGTACACATTGGAGAGAAACAATACCTCTCCCTTATTTATACTATGTACGCTAATGCCTCAAATAAAACCCCTTCTGACACTCACGTTAGTTTGTACGTGGTATGAAGGGTCCACCCCCCAAGAAGATTAAACTTAACATGTTCTTCACATTTTTAATAGTTTTGGCATAATAGGTGGAGGTGTAGGGTAGAAAGAGGAAAGATAAAGTGAAGAGGAGGAGACAAACTACTCATTTGCACATGGCTTATGCCCTTTGTGATGAATTCTGAAATTCTCAACCATTAAAGTTTCAACCGCCATTTTTGGGCATGGTCTCTACACATACATTTCAAAGTTTAGAATGCATAAACTAAAATTTATAATACCATTTTTGATTTGACTTGGAACCGCAACACTTTTAAACAATCATTTTACCTCTAAATTCTTCATTTGGGTTCATACAGGGTGATATCATGATACATGACATTCCATCTTCATAATTAACATCATTCTCTCAAAGCAAACATGGAAGGGACAATTTTCACTACCCCCCTCCAATAATGCATGTCAATATTCAATGAAACAAGTTATGAACGGCAGTCTCAATATCCAAAAGTAAATCAATACATATTTGACAATACAAATCACGATTTCTAAATAAATAACCCAATATTGTCTTGTTTTCCACTACCTCTATCATACATCGTCGTCAATGGTTGGGTGGAACTTCGACAAGCATTTACTTATTCTGGGCTCAATAGTCAACATAAATGGGAGAACCTATACAACCATTCAACGAGCATGAGAACATTCACTTTGATAATGAATAAGATATCTATACATGCTCAAAAAATTATGGGGAAAGTGGCTGCAACCTCGATTAGGGTTTGCCAACCGTCTCGCACTAATCATGTGTTTCATATCCTAGGAGAGGTGGGCTAAGTGGGAAAAGAGTTCCCATTTAAGAAATTTTGTATTTAGTATCACATGGTGTTTTATATCACCGTGGTAATTTTTTAGTTGACACTTGTTATGGATAAGTTTACAAATGTTGTTGTCATCCCAACTTAATCCTAATTCATCCAAATGCCAATGAATGAAATAAAGTTTGGTATATTATGCATCCTAAATTTTTCTGCATTAAAATGGTTTCATGGATGATTGGATTTGGATGAAAAATATCACTTAGTAAGTGACAACGTTTGCAACTTTATAACATCTATGATGCCAAAAATCTTTTACAAGGAATGACAAATAATGTTAGGTTTACATTTAGTGTGGGTGACACTACATGGGCGGTTTACAATGAGCATTGAGCAAGACAAATAGAATTGGTGGCACACTAAATACAATAGTTAGTGGACGTCATGCAACGATTCCTTCTCGGCGGAAGGTGGAAGGCGGAAGGCGGAAGGTTGTGATGCCTGGTTCCCTATGGATGGGAACACAATGGAACATGGGAACTTCGTCTTCTCCAAGGTTTGAACGATGATGGCTTGTGGCCTTGCTGTTGTTGTGTTGTTCTGGTCTGTTTTGTTTTGTTTTGCTTTGCTTGCCTTGCTTCGTCCTCTCCTCTCGTACACAATTCCTCTCGCAATCGGAGCCTACTTACATCTCTCTTCCTCTCTCTCCTATGTTCTCTCTCTCTTGCTCGCCCGCCCTCACTTCTTTGTTCTGAAGTCGGCGAGAATGAAGAGGGATCGGGACTTCAGCTGGCTGCCGACGAACTCGGCGTCCAGACCTCGTCTCACAAGTACGAATTGCTCCGCCCACCGATCTGGGAATTTTGAATTTGAATCTTGCTCTCACTGTGGTGCGATTATCATGTGTTGCGGTTCCCGATGTGTGTGGGAATCTTCTGAGGAATTGGCTGAGGTGGCAGGTGGTGATGACAGCTCGGATGATCAGCCGAGCACGTCGGATCACAAGAATAACGAGCGTAAGGACCCGATGTGGGAGGAGCAGCATAGGAGCCCTATAAGATACTTGAAGAGGCTCACCAATTGGGTACGATAACTGAGCCTCTACTGTATATTGATAACACATCCATGTGTTTGTGTTCCTTTCCCGTTCTGGAGGAATGGAATGCTTCAACCTCTTAAGGCTTTGTACCGGATTTCAACACTTTTTGTAACTTGCATCAAATCTTATACATAATAATTAGCATTGTAATCTTCAATTGTAGATTTGGTCCCGAATTTCTGTCTCTTGTTGGTAATTGGGTTCTCTGTTTGGAGACCATTTTGTGAGAGCTAACTCAGATTCATGGCACTGAATTGCTGCCATTTTCTCTTGAATCTTATTATCCAATTTCAAGAGTGTCTTTGTTGGAAGTCTCTGTTGGTGCCGGCATGGCATGGCATGTGTGTGTTCCTTTTCTGTTCTGGATGGAATTCTTCAACCTCATAAGGGCCCACCCAGCTTTACTTTCATATCCTACATTCATTTAAACATTTGTATGGCTCAGCAGGCTTTTTCCTGCATAGCTTTGTAATCTTCAATTGTAGATTTGGTCCAAAATTTCTGTCTCTTTCGTGTTGGTATTTGGCGTCTCTGTTTAACGACCAATTTGTGTGAGCTGACTCTGATTCTTGGCATTAATTGCTGCCATGTTCTCTGAATTTTTTTACTCCAATTCCAAGAGTGATTTTGTTGGAAGTCTCTGTTGGTGATGGCATGGCATGGCATGTGTGTGTTCCTTTTTTGTTCTGGATGGAGTTCTTCAACCTCATAAGGCTCCGTCCCAGCGTTACTTTTGTATCTTACATTAATTTTACACATTTGTATGGCTCAGAGGATTTTTGCCTGCTTAGCATTGTAATCTTCAATCATATTTTTGGTCCCAAAATTTTGTCTCTTTTGTGTTGGTAATTGGTGTCTCTGTTTGAAGATCATTTTGTAAGAGCTGACGCAGATTCGTGGCATCAATTGCTGCCATTTTCTCTGAAATGTTATAATTCGAGGATTTGTCTTGTGAGGCTCAACAATTACTAGGCAAGACATGAAGAACATCTGCCTCTGCTTTATGATGACACATCCAATTCCAAGAGTTATTTTTGTTGGAAGTCTCTGTTGGCGATGGCATGGCATATGTGTTCCTTTCCATTCTGGATGAAAATTTCGAACCTCACAAGGCTCCATCCCAGCTTTACTTTTGTATCTTGCATTAAACTTACACATTTGTATGGCTCAACAGGCTTTGCTTAAGTAGCATTGTAATCTTCAATTGAACACTTTGTTCCTAAAGTCTGTCTTTTCCCTGTTGGTAGTTGGTGTCTCTGTTTAGATACCAATGTGTAAGAGCTGACTTAGATTCGTGGCATCAATTGCCGCCATTTGTTCTGAAATGCTGCAATTCAAGGATTTGTCTTGTGCTCAACACTTCCTAGGCAATATGTCAAGAAAATAGAGAGTGTGTGTATTTCTTTGTCAATTTCCCTTGTAACACTATATTCCTTGGTGGAGTCATTCCCTGACTAAACATTTACGCTGGTTGCGTTTGTATACAGATCAAGGCCGTCCTCATCCATAGTTATACAGAGAGGGACGATGCTGTTCTGGACATTGCATGTGGGAAGGTGCGAACTACTTTGACATTTCAATTACTATCCTGTGAAACACTCAGCTGGATGTCAAACCACTTTTGTGACGGTCCCATTTTAGGTCAGTGTCAAGTCCTGGATCTTGACAGATTTGCAACCACATTCCTTGAAGCACATTGTGTCACCTGTAAGAAGTTTTCTTCACCAACATGGAATCACCAAATTTCTGAATTCCAAGGGCTGGAGTGCTCCTATGATATTCCGTCTTGGCTGCATGTAAACAGGTAGATCTCTGGAGACTTTATACGGGTGGGATTGCTGAGTTCAGAGTAAGGTCTGATATTTTGGACATATTCTTTCCAGGGTGGAGATTTGAAGTTGTGGGATAGAGCATGGATCAGTCACTATGTTGGCATTGACATTGCCAATGGCTTGGTATGTGCACAACTGCTCTTGTTTTTATCTTTTCTGCAGCACATCATTATTTATACTTGAAGGAATCTACAGTCTCGTAGAAATCGAGTGCAACTTGTGTGCATCTTGATACAGAATGGTGCACACTCTAACTGTAGAATGCAAACTATTGTCTGCTGTGTTGGTTTAGGTTCGAATTAACGGTGATGTTGTACCTTAATTAGAATCCAAGACTGTTCTGTTCTCTTTGCAGTGATGTTGACAAGGTCAGACTCTCACATCACCTATGTTACCTATCTTGTTTGTTGTGTAAGCAGATTGAAGATGCTAGAAACAGGTACAATCGCAATGCTTTCTGCTTCTCAGCCAAACTGATCTGTGCAGATTGTTTTCAGGTTTTCTGCTTACCTTCAATGCTCTCTAATGGCAAGCACATTTTTTAGTCTGGGTCTACTATGTATTCTTCAATATATCGAGTTTGTCTCTTCATGGTGTTTGCCATTGTGAGGAATACAATTTGTGCCTTACTTTCTGCAGTTCTCTTTGCAGTGATGTTGTCTTTCTGTCCTTGTGCTCTTGTTCTTTGCAAAATTGGTAGATGTTAGCCCTTCCTATTTAGGTGTTCATTCTGAGTTGATGCCCATACAATCTTAACCTGTGCTGACTTCAGTACAGTACCAAACAACTTGATTTTATAAATAAATGAATACAAATCTGACTAATTTGTGTGATGGTGTGTGCAGGTTGATCTTGGGCCAGTTTTAAAAGGTGATGGCCCTTTTGATGTCTGCAGTGTCCAGGTACTGACCTTGTATTCTGTTAAAGCAAACTTTGCAGTGTACCCATGTCCAGATTCTGTTGATTTTTCAGATGCCTATATTATTTTCAAAGCTATTTTGCAATATCAAATCATTACAAGATTTTGAAGTGTCTGATTGCTCATTTCATCGAGGGGATTGTGTAGAGCTTTACACCTGTTCTAGCTAGGACATAGCCAAGACTCTAATCAAGGAGATAAACATTATACTGACAAGAAGTTTTTGTAATGATGGTTGTGGTTATTAGTTTGCATTGCAATATTCATGGTCAACAGAGGAGCGAGCTCGCAGAGCTTTGCACAATGTTTCTACCATGTTGCGACCCGGAGGCCGCTTCTTTGGTATCATGCCAGATGCCGATGTCCTTGCTCAAAACTTGGTTAATGGTATGGTTCAAATAACTTTATTTCAAGAGATTAGTTTGTGTCACAAAGTTATATCCATCAGTAAGGTCAGGTGCTTGTCCTTAGCATCAGAAAAAAGTTCGTTTCTTCATATGCTGTAAATATTCTTTCCTAGCCATCATGATGAAATAAGTGGTTGTCAGTACATTATATATCTGAGGGCCACACTATTTGTCATTGGCCCACGACAATGAAGATTAGATTAATTAGCATGGGGTGCATTATTTCTCTGGTCACACCTTTTCTCCCTAATGCTTATTATCATAGGCCACATGATTCACCAGTAATGTAGATCAATTACAACAAGTAGTTATGACAAGTGGCATAGACAATAAGACAGGTGGCACTACTACTTCAATAATTTGCAACTGGACAACACATCAATTTTGAAGAGTTTGAAAACTGTTGTTGCCACGATAATCACTGATTTTGATGCCACACTAAATCAGATTATGTAGTGTAGTCATATCCATGAAGTGTAGATTGAATGTAACAAGAAAATATCAACTGGATATCAGTATCACCTAACTAGAACCTAAAGAGGCCTTATGGACAGTTATTTCTCCATGTACGTGTGCTCACCTTATTTATATGTGGCAGGTCGAATGAATGAGTTTGGGAATAGCATCTACCGGATGTGCTTTGGTGATATTCACGATGACAAGGTGTGTATCACTGGCAGGCATCAAGAAAGTTGTCACCCTTAGTTTTTAAAATATGAATGTTTGGTCCTACAGCAGTGTTCTCTTTAAAATGGGGTCCACCATTGGGTCCTCTCATACCCAAGTTCTGGGCCTCACTTTATCCTTTGTCTATCTTCTGATTTGTTTTGCAGGGTTTTCCAACCGGGCAACCTTTTGGAATTCAGTACGAGTTTCAGTTGCAGGTGCTGAAACTTATGAAGATGTTGTTTGGGTAGATTGCATGGAAGGTTATCAATTATCCAAAGGTTAGTTGATTTTGCTTTCCTAAATTTTCGTTTATCCAGTTCTCTAAAAGGAAATCTCACAACACACCTGGTTCTGTATGCAGGATGCTGGGAACTGCTCTGAATGGGTTGTCCCCTTTCTCTCTTTTCAGGCTTTAGCAGAAGAGGTACCAGTACACTAAACTTAGTGTGGCATTAAAATTGGTGCGCCATGTTAATTAGTCTGCTGGTCTTTGTGACTTGTCATCTAACACCAAGTGTCATGTGACACTCTCTCCTAGTTCATGTGATTCATTCATTATTGGGAATCTGTAGCTACAGGGTTTTCACAAGCTAGTTTCCAGTTTTAAGTGTTTGTGTAAGAACTTTTCCTATCTACAACGTCACCTGAACTCTAAAATCAGTTTCTGTGTGCAGTATGGACTACAGCTTGTGTTGAAGACGAATGTCCTTGATTTTCTACGTGATTATTCCCAGCATGCAGAATTTTTGGACTTGCTGAGAAAATGGGAAGTACTTGGGGATCCTGGTAATACCTGTCATTTCATCTGAGCCTACATCAATGATAGTCAATTGTTGATAGCCTGGTTCAAATGGATTTTGGCTGGGGAATCATGGCTGTGTTTTAGGTGATAATTGATAAGAATATGTGGGGAATATTGCAGCTTCAGGCAACACCCTCTCAAATGACGAGTGGAAGGCTGCAAATCTTTATCTTGTCTTTGCATTCAGAAAGGTAAATGATGTGTTCAAGGTAGTGGCAACTAGTACATACAAGAAAACAATATTCATAAAATATCGCAGGATGTTCTGCACATGTCCACATGAACAAGTACCCCTTTTTATTTGTTCCTAGTCATGTTGAAACTTTAACAAGCATAATAGAGTTATCCTTTAATTCAACCAGGGTTTTGGTCAGGAATTTTTCGGCGCATGCTTGGAGTCGGTGTGGAGGTTTGAACAAAGAACATTCTATATTGGTTCGTTGGAGGGAAACTCATCTGGACACCTCTTGGCATGTCAAAATGAGTTTGACCCTCAATGAACCCATATAGAAATTTTTTTTGTTCAAACCTTCACACTGACCAGTGTCGTCCAGGGAGATTTTTGAGCATGATTGGTTGAGATCCTAGTGTTTCCAAGTCCAACCGGTTACATGGTATGATCTTTCAGATTTTCTTTATTAATTTGAGGTATATTCCATAGATTCCTCCAAAATGATCGGTAATTTTCCCGAAGTCTTGAACTTCAACCAGTTATTTCTCAAACCCAGCCGGTTCATATGTTACTAGTGGTCGATCGTCCCTGTTCATTGACACTGACTCTAAGCATGCACTGAAAACTTACTGAACATGGAAAGTAGTATACAAAACAACCAATTCCTGACTAAAAACTCTGGTTGAATTAAAGGATGACTCTAATCTATCATTGACTACGGTGCACTTTGTCTCGTCTGTATTATACTCATCTATAATGGAATGTGGCATGACAGTGTGGAAAACCAGCAGCTCGGCAGCACCAATCGCATGGAAATTATCGACGTATTAGCGAAGGAGAAGTTATAATTATACAGCAGTAAACATTCAAGGGTGAACAGTGTAGCAACACATTTATTGGGTCAGATTCGACATCCAATGGTAGCTCGCATCCCTTCCAAATGCACATCAAATGACTGGTTCTCACCTAATGCAGTGCTTTTTTTGTGGGTTTGTGATCAACATATTACTCTTCCAAATTGTTTCCTGATTTATGAATATTTTTTAAAGTTTTTACAGGGACGACTGAGGAATGCGACGGTAGTATGGGTTTTCTGAGCAGCATTTCAAAATTAAGCCACCATCATTTTGTACAGAAGATCTAGTTCCAATGTAGGGTGCAGTAGTTGGATCCAACTCTACCAAGATGTATTGCAGAACGCATGTTAAATCATTTGGAGTAACCATGTTGCAAATGTAGAATGTTTTACTAGAAACAAATGTAACCTTTTACATATAGACAGGTATACTAGAATGTGGGGGGCGAGCATTTGATTTTCCAGATATAAATTGTACTCCCCTACAAAATTCAGCACAATATATATCTGATAAATCATAGGATTGCCATGTGTTCTAGTTTATTCTATTAAAACATTACATGCTATCTTTGGGTTGGCTTCAGTGTAAAGTTGTTCATAGGGGATACACTGGCACATCTTGCCTGTACAGTGCAAAGAGAGAACTTTCAACTGGAAGTCCTCGAATGTGTATGACAAGCAACTGGAGGTATTTTTGGTGGAAACAGCTGTAAAGCTTACTGTTACATCTCACAAAAAGTAATTGTCTTAACTTAATTAGTCAACATAATTTTAA
This sequence comes from Polytrichum formosum, assembly GCA_964035585.1. Classification (NCBI taxonomy): domain Eukaryota; kingdom Viridiplantae; phylum Streptophyta; class Polytrichopsida; order Polytrichales; family Polytrichaceae; genus Polytrichum; species Polytrichum formosum. The sequence continues at coordinate 22,413,893 of OZ037935.1, read as the reverse complement.
TTTTAATTTTGGGGGGAAAGATAGGGCTTATATAACCATTTAATGAGCACAAGAATCCTCATTTTGGTAATGAATAAGATATTCATATGATCTTTAAAAATCATGAGGCACATGGCTATGGGCTTGAATTGGATTTGCTCATCATCTTGCACAATTTGTGTGTTTCATGTCCTACAGAAAGTGGGTGCAAAGAAAAATGTGTCAAAAATAACACACGTCTACCTTGATATCTATAAATCACTGAAGAGTTTTGCTCATGTACTATTTGCAATTCCAGAACCTTTCCTCTTAGCACAATGTTTTTCTAAATGCCTCATATAGGAACGTAGATGCGTGGTAAGCCAGATGAGAGGGTGGGGTGGCTTGCCGGGCGTCAATCGTGGGCAGTTTCTGGAATATGAGCTGCACGTGAGTGGAGAAGGGTTTTTATGAGAATAATCACAAGTCATTATGACTCACCCTTGTGTCACGGACTCCTTGTGTTGAAGTGGATTACCGAATCGTATCTCAGAAAGGGCCAGGAATATTACTGATAGACTTTTGGGACCATGAAAGGAAATGAAAAGACTATCGTATTCAATATTCTTAAGAATTATGAGCTGCATAGTATGAAACGGGAATAGGTAAAGAGATTGGTTAGGTAGTTGGGTGGGAGCTCCTTTTCTTTTGATCAACCTACCCAGGTCCTCAGGGCAGCCACCTCAGTGTTCATACTTTGCATATTTTCCCATCAAAGCCTTTAAGGTAGACAGACCCATTTCCGATAACCTAAGCAAGTTCGCATAAGTGTGGTACATGTGTGATAATGGAGTGATTTTTTACAAGCCCGGATATTGATATCACGACGTTTAACCAAAAAAATCACAATTTATTTTAAAGTAATGAAATTACAAGAAAATTTCAAAGGCAAGATTCTCTCCCTCAACGGCTGTAACTCCTTTCTCACATGGTCACTACCTATTTCCAACATTCCCAATTAGAGAACTACATGTGTGTAACTTCACAACTCTAGGGGACTTTATGTATAAAGCTTGGGGTGGTTATCGGAAATAGGCTTGTCTATCATACAAGTTACGTAAAGTTGCTAAGTCTCATGCTTGCTAACCCATTCTAAGTAAAATAGATATCTAGTTTCATTGGAACCTTGCATTGTTTATTTCCTGCCCTTGGTCGAATTATATTCTCTTGCTTAGGGGAAGTGACAACTGGAACTTAGCAATGTCATGTAGTTTTTTGCTACACAAAACCTTTTAAACCTACTATTAAGGTGCGTGGGTCACTCTTCTTTGTTAAGCACCTCTATTTACAATTGAATGGCATATGACAAGCTTTGTATTCAAGAATGGACATTGAAAAGACATGTGTTACAATGAAATTGGATGATAAGTGTTCAGAACATGTTAATCATTCTAGGTTCAATTATTAACACAATTGAGAGGGCCTATGTGATCACTCATTTGAAAAATAGAAATTTGACATTGACCTCTCCATAACTTTCGCAGTTCAACTCCAATTCTAAAAACTTGAATTGACAATATGCAAAATTCGTAGTTGCTAACCAGATCAGAGTCGAGACAATTTTAAATTTGATCCAAGGTCAAAGTTGTTTGTGGAGGCTAGAAGTGCCCACAATATAGGGCCGCATATAAGAATATGCCCTCAGCCATTTTACATATCAATCAGGGTCTCAACTCCACGACTTTGGGGATCATATTCAAGACCTGCAGATTTCTCATTTTCTCCATCTGAAATGAAGCAATGAGAACTTTGTTTCTGGTTGGAAAATTGGACAATGGATTCAGATTTGTCCTTGGAAATAACCTTAGTGACTTACAATCTCTAGCGAAAGTGGCTGGCTCATAACCCACTTGAAACTGGCCATTTAAATTGGTCAGTGATTGACTATCTCAATCTCTAGGGACAAAAGATTATGTCAATTTTGCTCTAGAAATGTAATTGAAAATGAGGCACATTTTGTTGGAGTGTCCCCTTTACAACTTCATAAGAGATAGGTTTCCTTTCTTATTTAAGAATGTAATACTTGATAATTTCAAGTCTTTCTTCCAATTGGACCATCAAGTTGATATTAGCTTCTACCTTACCGAGACCGCTACACTTCATTACTCTAGGGAATTAGCCTTTTGTACACCACCTTGATGCACTTTTAGTCCCATGAGCATTTTGGCTCTCGTGGACTTTAAAACCAACTACATTTCATTCCACTTGTGGACTATTTGCTTTTAGTACATTAGGAGAACCTGATCTGTTTCGGCAAGAGTTTCTTATTTTCTTGAGTCAGGGTGCCACATGTCACACAGCGGTTGGTTGACATTGCAATTTCTTTAATGTGGCATGATAATCTAATGCAACTTTGGCAATCAAAAGCCTGCCTTAAGTGATAAGGTACTCTGTTTATACTTTCTAGCAGGCTTGCTGCACATGGATGCTCAATTTTTCTTATTAAAGTTTTGGTTTGTTTGAATTTGAGGTGTGCACAGGAACCTGTAAGATGTCAACACTTTTTTCAGGTTCACTTTGTGTGTCTGAGGAGATCCAAATTTTTTTTCTTTCCCTGGAGCTCATTTCCAAAAAAAACCCGCATGTCATGATCAAAATAATTTAAATTCAAGTGACTCGACTGGGACTTATTCAAGTAATCAGTGGATGTCACCTCAGCTTTCCAGCAACCCAAAGAAATCACGTAACTTTCGGACCTTGAAGGCGCTTTTAGTACAATATATCACAGGCTGTGATTCACAACCTTCTGCAAGTGATTGATTTCTTGGAGGCTTCAAGTTACAGTGCTTGGTCCAGGTCTTGGGGTACTAATGCAAATTCTTGACGCGCAAGAAATTCATAGAAGCTGTACTATTGAGGCTAGCTGACCTTCAAGACCTGGAACCACCTCAGCCATTTCAATTTTTTAAATTTGATTTTGATTGATTTTTTATTTTTTATTTTTTTAGGTGGCAGGCATCATGAGGCTAAATCAGGGCAGATGGGCACAAAAACATTCACTGAAAGTAGTGCTGATTGTGGTGATCTTGGCCTTGTCCTGCCTATCATTATCTTCTGGTAAGTCTTACTCCTCTCAAATATCTCTTTATGTATGGAGAGAGAGATGACCCCAACTGAGGGCCAACTTGAAGAAGAGACGCTTGGCCTTGAGACTTGCATGTCAACCGGAGACGGGAGTGACCAAGCGAACCGCATCTTGTGGGAAGTTGTCAAATTGGGGAAGATAAATTGAGCTTACCAATTCTCGTTTCAAAACTGATTTATTGCAGCCACCTTAGTTTCAAGCAGGTCTATCAATAGGTTGTCTTGACACTACACGCATTTGAGTCTTGGATGATTGTCCCGTGTCATTGAAAATTTGTCCTTATGTCACTGGAAAATTGGCAAGTCTACCACAGTGGTAGATTTGCATTGTTCTTTCACCGACGTAGGTTGATTGCTTAGGACCCGTATACTGGTAGTGTGGTCTTCTCTACTATAGTGATTTTCAAGCAGTTCAAATTGTGAAGCCTCATGAATTTGAGCGACTGAACTAGAGAGAGAAAACGGCAACCCAGGGCCAACATGAATAAGAGATGCTTCAACCATAAGCGTTGTCTCTACTCATATGTCAACGGGAGACAGGAGCAACTGACCAAACCCACATCTTGTGCAAAGTTCTCATTTTAATTTAATTTTTTTTATAGACAAGCTGGGCTTAGGATGCTCGCTTCAAAATCAAATCATTGTGGCAGCCTAGTTCCAAGCAGGTGAATCGATAGGCTGTTTCGTTCTCCACTAATATAGTGGTTTTCAAGCAGCACATTATTTGTGATGCTCATGGTTTGGTGATTACTAGTGCAGTATGTATGTCAGAGGCTTTCACAGAAATTTATTGCAAATCATAACCTATGAGTCTTTGCAGATGACCTCAGAATTTATGCTGGCTTTGGTAGATAAAGCATTTGAAGGATTGGCAATGTTGAAGGTAGTAATGAACTTAATGTAAGGTGCAGCTGGGGATGTTGAGCATGGAGAGCAGCGTGGACAAGATTTTCACCGCCTTTTTGCTGCGAAGAGATTCATCAAAGGGAACCCAGCACTGCAAGCCATGAAATCAGTAGTGGACCTAAACACCAGTAAGTTAGTTACTCCCCAAATCCTTCATCTCAAATGTCTGTGCTTTTGAGAGCCACTGTAGGTGCACACTATTCTATAACGCTACAAATTTCAGTCAGCAGTCAGCTTCCACTTCACTTGGAACTCCTTTGGAACATACCTAACTGCAAAAATGGCTTTGACGAGGTTCATTAGCATACTGCTATTAGATTGTTGGGCTCCGATACTCGAGTTAATATCTTGCACTAGCATCTTTGCTCTAAATTAAACACGTCTGTCTTTGAATAATGCTCTTGACCATGATGACAGGGTGCAGCAAGGAGTTTCCAAAGTTAAACTATACATCTGTAACGAGAGCCTGCGATATCAAAGTGCGTGCCACTCCATCTTGTTGCGCTGCCTTCAATGAGCTCGCATGCAAGTTCCAAACCCAAGTTAACGACTTTAATACCATCTGCCCTATCCTGTTCATCTCGTACTTGAACCTGGCCGGTGGCTATGAAAATGGCTATTTCATTGGCAATTGCATTGATGGCAACAAAGGCTTATGTGTCTAGTGTGTGTGTGTGTGTGTGTATATATATATATAAACAATATCCATGGGCTGAAGCAAGCCGGCTTGACTACACTTGCTATAAGGTGTGTGTGCCTATTGTGGGCGCTTCCAACTCCAAATACCAATCTGGCCGTTGGATCCATGAGCTAAAAAACTCAGCCTGCTAGTATTTTCCAATGAGGATTATTGTTGGTGAAGTTTGCGATTGGAGTTTGCATGCTATTGGAATCTCCAGTCAAAAGTGCATGTCTCATGATTCATAAAGTGGTCATGTGGGGGATGAGGAGCATTTCGAGGTTGACCTTAGCTAGCTAGATAGATAGATAAATAGATATAAACACCAACTCCTAGCAAAGCCAACATGGATGAAGAGCCTCGGACTACTACCTACATGTCAGGGGTGGGCTTCTATACACGGTAATATGTAATCATGACAAGAACATTTCAATGTTTAGGGAGAGGGATGTGGGTGAGGTTTAAATGGGGACCTGTGCCCCTAGAGGTACATGGGTGTAGTGGTGGGGCTCTTGGTTAGCGGATTGTGATGATCTGGCTTTGAAACTCTGAGAGGCCTCTCCTGTAAATTTTATGTTAAGAAGCGCTATTCCCATAGCTCATGTATGCTTAAAATGACATCCTTGTTTGACGTCTTCTTGAGGATCTTCGTAGAAATTTGCCTATATGTAATGCCATCATGCTTCATTTGAGCCCTATAATTTTCCCTCTACAAGTGTTACCCCCATAAGTGTTAAACATTTCTATTACAAGATGATTTTTTTTCTAAACATTTACCTTGTAATAGAAATGTTAACACTCATGGGGGTAACACTTATAGAGGGCAGACTGTACAAGCTTGTACTATCTTATGCAAGAACAATCAGATAAATTACAGTGTTTCATCCTACAGATACATATGCAAACTTCAGAAAACCACCAAGGATAAAGCTTGTCATTTCATTTTTGAAGGTGAAATGGAAGAATCATGTGTCGAAAGTGTATTTTTTGGGTCTACACAACGATCAGGGACTTTGCAAAACTGCCAACGTAAATAAAAGTAAATAAATAATTGACCTTGAATGTATCCATGAGAATTCTAGAGGCCAACTTTACAGTTATATTGGAACACATTGGCTTGGAATTTAGTGATTCAATCAACTCTACTTCAGTTCTGCTAAACTTTATTGACAGCACTTGTCCAACTGATTTTCTTACTCAATAACATTAATTCAAATTCTGGGGTCCATACGGAAACTAAATGTTGGAGTATGTCGGCAAGTCATGTAAAGACCAGGGTCCCATTCTAATGGCTTGGCAGCATTCTATAGAGCATTTGTAGAGAGAGAGAGAGAGAGAGAGATAATTAAAAAAAAAATGTATCCGTAAAAAGAAAACATTGGTGACTCTAGAATGAGTGGGTGTTGCTTATGAAACTAGTTACCAAGGCATGTAGCCTTATGTGGTCACTCTTCTTATCTGGACACCTATAGTTGTGTGGTATATGTCAAGGCTTGTAGTTAAGAATGAGCACCAAAAAGACACATGTTTCAATGAGAGTAGTCTATGTGCTCCAAATATAGGCACCATTCTAGGTTCAATAGATAGCACAACTGGAAAGGTCTATGTGATTGTTTAAAAACGAAAAAGAAGAACTTTCACTTTGACCTAGATAATAACTTTTTCTCTTGCAATTCCATTTTTTTACAATTGAAATGATAATCTCCACGGTTTATTGCATTTGCTAATTGGATGAGACAATTCCCAATCCAATCCAACGGCAAAAACTGTCATTGGAGTTGAAACTACCCACAATAAAACCACACATATTACTTGTTCTTGCTAAACAACAATAGTTTTCACTACGGAAATCACAGTGTATTGCCACTAGAATACTTATTTTCCACTTAGACAAGTTTGAAATCTATGAACATGGATTGAAAACTTTACTAATATATTAGACCATTCAGTGGAAGAAGAGAACTGGCGGTAAGGAATGTGCCATGATCCCTGTAGTGTTTGTTATGTCATCAACTGGCCTCACCTTCTTTCAACTCCTGATACCCTGTTTGATCACAATAGTCTTTTTTAAAAAGAAGAAGATAGATAGATAGTTAATTTGCATGCCATGGTGTGATTGTACTCATGAAATCTGGAAGATTTACAATTGAAGGTACTTAAATTACGAGATCCGATCTTGTGGAGCCAGCCGCGACACGGATATAATATTTCACTTGATGGCTACCGCCATTCGTATGAGGAATTAGTCCTGAATTCTGCAGGAAGGTAAAGGACGCTGGCATTGTGGTAAAGACCACGTACTTCAGTAGTACAGGAACTACACTGAATTGTCCTATGAGTGCGGGTTTCCATTTGGATTTCCGCATTGCTATAACACTTTACTGAGGGTGTGATTTTCTTACTCAAGCTACCTAAACATAGGGGAGGCATCTATTCTCGATCAGGACCCCATCGGCAATCTATAGGGCACTGGTATTTCGATTAGGCTGGGATTGAATTCCGATCAGGCTGAAAGTACTAGTGCCATGACACATGTCCAAGTTTTGAGTATAAAAGTGAGGAGGAATGAATTGTTGTGGTAGACTCTAGACATTGGTAATATGTTCAACCAACTTTTGGCTTAAAATTTCATAATAATTTAAATTTAAGGAATATAATTATTTAAAAAATTGCAATCTTCTTTATTTCTATCTTCCTACACAGGGAAAATTTGCACCACCTGATACTTCTCCAAATCTGGCGTAAAATCTCTTAAGTGCTCGATTATGAATGCCTCTACTCTAGTTAGTATGCACATCAAAGAACATGCTATAGCTTACTTAGTAAAAAGGGATAATGTCGGTAAAAAGTCATAGCAACGCGTAACTCCAAATGGTAACCCACACAAATAGGACAATTCAGTGTTCTGTCCTTTATGTGTGCATGGATCCTGCTGTACTTATACGAATTGGGTCCAACTTAAGCCAACTTGAAACAATGTCAGAGGGTGGTCAGAGGTGACAAAACCGGTCACCTATATATTTGAGAGGGATTGATTAACCCATTTAATTAGCTTAGGTTGTGGGTCCAATGACATCCATTTAGTTTTGGTGCCAAACGAACTAATATTGTATGATTTCACAAACACTTGGTTGAGGTTCATTGACAAAGTTGAGCGGCTAACTTATGTCTTCTTATGATTGAAACAGTCCCGCGTACACCATAAGCTTATTACATCTGGCCAATGAACCAAATGGCCTGCTGCTAGGACACAAAGTTCTACATTGTCCAAAGGCCTTCAAATTCCAGCCGTGGACCATGGGCATAAGAAAGGACAAACTAGGTGTCGAAGCCAGTGCAAAATCCGACACACTCCAAAGCCAACAGTGATGCTTAAGTGGTTGTTATTATCATTTTTAAAGTTTCTTGGAATTGGTTTGAATATGTGATGGACAGACAGGCACTAGATTAATGACAAAGAAGCTGGATTCATGTAGGATATGTAAGGTGTTATTCGGTTACTTTTCTTAATCGGACACCTATATTTGGTTGGTGCATGGTTAGGTGAGGATTAAAAAACAAACCATCATAAATGCACATGTTCAAAAAGGATTGGACTATGTCTTCAAATTGTATTAACTACTCTACAATCAATAGTGAACTCAATTGAAAAGACCTATATTATTTAGCAAAGGAATCAACAAACATGCACTTTGGATTACCATAAATAAATCAGGGAAGGTCCAATTTTTAACTCATCTATTGCTGAAGCTTCCATCATAGATTTGCCAATGCAGCACAAGTTTTCTTGTTGTAGTCTAATCGGTAGAAGTTGGAGAACATGAAAAACGAACCGAATAACACCCACATACCTTATGTCAGAGTAAAGGAAAAGAAAATTGAAGAACAGCCCATGATGCTGTTCAAGTATATATTCTGACCACATGAACTTGATCTGGCACTGTCATCCAGGGAAGAGATATAGGACCTTGGGAATTTTGGAACTAAATGCTGAGTAGACCAAATCAGAAAATATGCTTTTGATTGTCACAACTACTCAACTTGATAATCTGCTGCCCTACTCTCTAGGTTGCATCCATCATTTGTTGTGCGCTTTTAGTCACTTGACGCAAGTCTTAGACTGGTCAGACCCTTTGCAGATCATGTTTGAGTATCTGATCCAGATTCCGGATTCATATGCCTCTCACGTGAGGTTGAGAAGAGATTCTTAAGTAATTACATCCAGATCACGACACGCCCCAATTGTGTACATCTGCAACAAAATTTGGATCATATACAAAATTCCACGACACACTTTGTTCATAAAAATCATTGTGATTTGTGATACCCCTTCATAGACGGCGCGCGCGCGGCGCTGAAGTGGCCTATATGCACCAGTAACCAACATATTCCCAATTCTTGGGACTTTGCCCCCCTAGCCTGGCTGCATGAATGTGTCGCCCTGCCTGATTCCACCCGCGTTGTCTTAGAATGTGCCCATGTGCCGCATAATGCATTGATTCATGTGCATTTTGTAGCCTCATGAACTGGATAATATGTTCCAAGCCTATTCTGATTACCCAACTCGTAGCCTGTTGTTCTGTGTAGACCAGTGTTCAGGGAGAATTTTGGGCATAATCGGTCAAAATCCTAGTGTTCCAAGTCCAACCAGTTCCATGATGTGATCTTTCGGTTTTTCATTTGAGGTATATTCCATACAAATTCACACAATTTCTAAATAATTAGGAGATTTTTTACAATATCATCCATGGAAAACATTATTATAATTTATCTTGAGAATCATGTACATAACATTTACTCAGGACTAGGGTGATGCGCCCCTAGTAACATGGATTTTGTGCATTTTGAGGAGAATCATGTCCCTCTTATGCTAGGCCACTCTTGCAAAGTGAATAGTACTCAACATGAGTATTATTCACTTCACAAGAGCAACCAACAATTGTGTCCGACTTCCGCAGTATTAAATCATAGATTATTATAGTTTCATATAATGCTATGATGCAGATTAGGTGGCGGCCAAGGGGCCACGTGTGTTTGTATATTGGCAGTGCAAATCGTTCGTCGCTACAACTATACAATACACGCTAGAAACTGGAGATACAGTCTAGAGTAAATGGTTGGAGTTTGTGCTTACACCCTACCCATTTTGAAAGGGAACCCCAGGGAAGTTCTTTCTAATGTTATGTAATTAATGACAGATCACCAGATAGATAGATAGATAGATAACATTACTTAACTTAGCCATGGCCCACATAACGCCATGGCTAAGCTGAATAGTGTTATGGATTGTGGTTGGGTTGCCATTCAAAAAGAAACCATGAACTCCAGAGTTTTGTTAGGAATTGCTTCGTGGGACATTCACTGACATACTCTTCTAGAACCCTCCACAGAAAAGTGGTCGTAGCCTGCAAGCCAAAGGAGTCTTCAGTTATGCTTGCTTTCTCAAGAAAGTGGTGTTTATATCCATCAATGTACCTATCTGAACTTGCAAGTCAAAGAGCGAACAAAAGCTTGCTCTCTCTATTTCTCCCGTCCACGTTGGTTATCAGTTAATATTCTCCATAGTTTATTTATGGAAAAAATTTCAAAAAGTAATGAGATTTGTGATTATGACGAATATACAAATTCGTTTTTCAAACTTTCATTCTAGGATGACCAAAATGTTGTGCACACAGTTCAAGGCAAAATTTCCAACTAAAGGGACTTCTTTATGCAAATAACTTCCCTCGTAGTCTCATCTGGTGATGGCTGCTCTCACAACGGTTTATCCAACAATTGATTGTTTGGGGAGGCTCATGGCTATTGCCATTTGTGATTTTGGGTGTTGGTTCTTCGTGGTAGTCTGATGATTGTGTCACAGCTCACAATAGCTCACTCACTGAGTTTGTGTGTTGAAGTCTCTCCCATCTGTTTGATTGCTTCCCTCCCATATTGCTCGGCTTGGGCTCTCTAGGTGTCATTTTCCAGTCAGTTTTCATTTGAATCCAATAAGATTAAAATAACCACTCCAAACTTAACACATTCCATTCTGCACTTTACAACAGAGTTTAATCAGGAGCGAAACCAAAAACCCTAAAACTCATTTCCCCCTTCCGTGGCAATAAATAGAAAAGCAATCTATTTATGTAGTGTATGTGTGTGAGCTTACAATGGCGTTCCCAACAACGTTCCCATCCATAAACAGCCAGCCAATTTTAGTTGGGTGTAATTAGGCTCTTTGTGCACTTTATAACAGAGTTTAATTAGGAGCAACACAAAATCAAGTGGGCAATTAGAGCGGCTGAGTGCAGGCTGTGTTAATGCCTCTCACATGTCATTTATGAGGAGGAGCACGGGAATACAAGCTGGTTTACAAGTAGTCACAAATGGAACTTAGAGTAATGGGGCCCACATCCTTGTTATTTCTAAGTATACTGAAATATTGTATTTCACTTACTATTTAGAATTACCCAATGCTAATAACAATTTACTTTGTTTCTCAACTTTTGCCAACAAAAATCAAATTGGTTGTTTGGACATTATGGAAAATCGCATATGAAGCAAAAAGTTATGGCATTGCGTCAGTGTTCATTTTTTGACAAAGGGTCATACCTTTCATGTGACGGCCGATTTTGACATCACCGGTTTTTGGACGAGTTTGTCAAATTTCAACATGTCTTTTGACACCTGATTTTTCAAATTGATGGCTTTATGAACTTTTACTAGTTTATATTTTTTTTAATCACAACAACATATAGAAGCAGTACAAATTGAAACAATATGCAATCAAATCACTTTCATTATGGTGTTGTCAACGACCTCTATAACCATTTCTCTGTCGAAATTGGAACAATGCACTTGTGAGCTTGTGTAGGAAAAAACTCCTTTACCGTTGAGAGCTTCCTAAAAATTGACACCGAAATCTATCCCTGCTTCAAATACAAAGTTAGTGCTAACAAACCAACGGTGAATGGAAAGTTAAACCACTTGCCGCTGAATAGCAGGCAAAGACACGTGAAATGTGAGCTCGGTAAGTTGTAACCTCCAAAAACAGTTGCACAGGTGGATGCGCGGAGCTCCAAGCAAACTTCACTGGCAAGTCCTAGTCATAAGATGTTGACAAGTATTTTGAAATTTCATATGTCAAGTGACAAGCATTTTGGGAGTGATATGTCAAGTGACGGGTTGAAGGTCTTGGCCCTATGTCTTGTAACATATCAGGTGAGCCAGTGACAGTGACCAACTTTCAAATGGGTAGTGACAGGTCCTAAAAGCAACCCTGCATTGGGTAATTCCAAATAGAAAGTGACACTAAATACAGTATTTGGTGCAGTTATGAATGGAACTTGGAGTGGTGGGGCCCAGGTCCTAGTGTTATTCAATCAAGTGTCGCATGTCCAATAACCCCAATTGAAAAGTGCTGCTGGGCGCCGCCATGAGCAGCCAGGATTTAGTTATTTATTCATCACAGCCAACAAGACAAGAGTCGTTAACTGCCAAGGAATGAGGGGCCGCTTTTTCACCACAAATAGCCTCCAGCAGGGCCACAGGGGGACAGCCCTATACCCACCTAGCTAGCCCCACACTGCTACATCTACACAGTACTCGCCTCATTCTCCTGCTCTTCATGCTAAAGTGGGGCTCAACCCATTTCTAGCATGTCGATTGATTTGGCATCAGGCACCTGAATGAGTCATCAGTGCCGATTCCCAAACAGAATGAGTCATACGATGAAACTGGTTATCAGTAAGGGTCCAGCGGTGCAGGCTCCGGTTAGACTAAGTAACCACTCATACGAGATTTGAGATGGCTATAAGTTCCATTCATAACTACATTGTTTTGTGCCAAATCTTGACAAGTATACGGCGGTGCAAATGTTTCCATGTAGGAAGATAGAAATCACGAGGACTGCAAGTTTTTCGGTGATTTGATTCTTTGATTTGAAAATACTGTGAATTTTTGAAGTCAAAAGTTGATTTGAACATATTATCAATGTGTAGAGTTTGTCATAATTGCGCCATGATTATAATTATCAAAAATTAGTGTCATGTTCAAAACTTGGGCAAGTTGAGCAAAACTTTAATCATTCAACCTTGACTCCTCTCTTAAATGGGTCAACCTTTGGTTAGTGGTCACCGGGATGTGCGGACATGCAATCAATTAGCTATCATATGAGTTAGTTGATTTCACTAACTCATTTTTTTTTGTTAATTCTCCTAACTAGGTGGTGCGGCTGGACCCTAAGTTAGGTACCGGGCCTTGTTGGTTAAGTAGTAATCCACCCTACAACATATGTTCATGTCACTTGGCTTCAACGACATATGTTACATGAAATTCATTGGTATAACTTGAGAAGTTGAGACTTTTGAAGAACAGTTAGAATGTGAACAGCATAGTTTTTGTTTTTGCAAGTACGGGCACCGCTTAAATTCAAGACTGTGCTGGAGTTTCTTTGCAGATAATTTGCTATTCGGTTGACTCAAAGGGAACCCTCAATAGTATGACAATTTACTGTCCCATTTAATGATCATATTCTTGAATTGGACAATATATCGTATTTTGATAACACGATATAACATGTCAAAGTTCCAGGGGAAGACCCTCTGTACTGTACACTAAACCCTCCCCTAAACCCTAAACTACATGTGTAAGTGAGAAATTTGATGTGGACGACTGTGTAGTACTTTTGCAAGGGAAAAATTGTCATGCATAATTAAGAGACATACATAGGTTTGGGATGTTTACCTAGGTCAGGTGCACACCAATACTATCTGATGGTGACAGGGCATTATTGGATGCAAATGTACGTCTCTTCTATCCAACATAAAAAATCTGTAAACACAAAACTCATGCATCCAATATCCATCCTAGAGGTCGCTTTTGTCAGTTGATTTCACACCTCAAATAAAAGCGACCATGGGTGAGCATGTCATAAATTGGATGAGAAGGTGACATAGAAGTGACATGGAATCCTACATGTCTAGAATTGGATAATGTTTGTTGGTCACCAAAGTCAAGAACCTAAATCCAATATAACAATTTATCAAAGAAAAAAATGTACCCCTGATAATAAATTTGAATGTACGGATGACATCTTTGTTTAGTTAAGATTGTTCACACTGTTTCTCAACCGTCCATTTGTCCCAAATCAAGAAATTATAACGTAAATGTGTATATGGTCAGACAAAGGTGACTACACAATCAAAAAGTTCTTCATGACCTTTAGGGGTTAAAGACCTAGAAATAGTCTAGTCCAAGTCATTCGAGATGAATTGGCCACAAACCCTGAGTTTATAGTTAAGAGGGTCAAGTTTTTATGTTGGATGGATGAGAGGTACGAGCTAGCTGAGTTGGCAGCGCAGGTGAAGAGGTGGAGAAGACAAAGCACACACAAACAAGCCAAATGTTCGTTTTTCTTGACCTAAGGGCTGTTGGACACTTTGCACAAGCACCGAAGTGGCTGATCCGTGAGTTGACTCTCGCATTTTAATTGACTCCGTTGGTGATGATCCATGACGGCAGCTAACCTACTAATCTATCTGTCATGCAATACATGCAGCTGGGTAATATTCTTAATTCATGAAGTGCAGCTGGCATGGCTGCTAATGTGAGACCATGCAGCAGCAACAGCACATTGTGGCCACTGTGCCTGCATCTCAGGGCTACATCGCACACACATCAGGTACTGCGGGATCTTCATTTGTCCCAAAATCAAAAAAGAAAAAAGAAATGGAAAAAAAACACGCACACACACACAAACAACAACAACAACAACATTCAGATTCATAACAATGTTCTATGGGACTGACATTATTCCACAGAATATTTTCGGATATTCAGACTGAATGTGGGAATATCTAGGATTATTCCGTGGAATACTGACAGTCCCATAGAACATTGTTATGAATCTGAATAATGTTATGGCAGGATCTAGTGTCCAAGGAGAATTTTTGCATATAATCGGTCAAAATCTTGGTGTTTCCAAGTCCAACCAGTTACATGTTGTGGCATTTTAGTTTTTTTGTACTAATTTGAGGTATATTCCATGATTTCCTTTAAAATGATTGGTAATTTTCTTGAAGTCTTGGACTTCTCAAACTCAACTGGCTCATCCATAACTACATTGTTTTGTCTAATTAGTGTGGGTTACCGTTCATAGTTACATGTTGCTATAACATTTTACCAAGAGCATGATTTTTTCCCCAAGTAACATCAGTAGTTACTAGTTAGTATGCAGACCGAAGAATATGATATGACTTAGTTGGTAAAAAAAACAATAATGTAGGTAAAAGTTATAGCAACAGATAACTCCAAATGGTAACCCACACTAATTAGACAAAACAATGTAGCAACTAGTTCTCCCCATTCATTGGCAAGATCCGATCTTTAGAGTGTCCCCGCCAGAGATGGCATGGGCCACACCAACACCATCCCGAGTTCTTGGGTGGTGGTACTAGCATAAAGTGAGCCCCACCACTAGACCAATGGTCCCCCCCCTCCCTCCCCACCCGTCATGATTTAGAACTAGCCCAGGTGTAGTGAGAACGTACCCCACACACCACAAAATGGTTCATTTAGCAACCCTCTCTGGCCCACCAAGAGATTACTTAATATTACATATACTCCAACATCCTACTTTTATCTCATGTAAGATAATAGGTGTTGTTGTCCTATGGTAGTGTATGCTTATGTATTGGTGGACTTTGACTCATGATGAGTGGTCCCACCCAGGTTGGCGGGCTCCCCAAAGATATAATATATAATATTTGGCATTAGAGTATTCTAGTAGGGGTGCTCTTAGGGGCCTCACTCACTCCGAGCTTACTTATTACTTACACTCTTTTTGCCTCACTTGAACAATTGGTTACACACTGTAGACAATGTTAGCATCATGACTGCATGTTAGGGACAATGGAGAAGGAAGGAAGGATTAACTCACCCACAGATAATTCCCACAATTGACGAGAAGGCAATGTGAGATACGAATGTAGAGGTTCCCGATTTTGTTCCCGAAGGATTAAAACTTATAATTTTACTCAATTTCTTTATATTGTGTGTGTGTGTGTGTGTGTGTTTGTTTTTAGAGTTAAATGCAATACAGAGTTGATTTAGTTCCACTAGTCACAGCTACCCCTCTTGCTCTCTAATAACATCACAGATGACACTATGGGGATCGAGGAAGTTGGAACTCTCCTCGCACGGAATTTATAACTAATCCCACATCTGGAGAGAGCTGGAGCTCCTGAAATCAATGTAGATGTAAAAACTCAGAGGTTCATAGCACTGAGGGTTGAAACTAATCAGAATGTTGAGCTTCCGCTCCTTGTGGACTTCCTGGATACTCTCACTCAGGATACAAACTAATGCAGCTTTAAGTTCCAGTCACGGCTGCCCCTTATGGTGGAACACAACAATCGCCAACATGATCGATCATCAGAGGGAGGGAGAATAGGCCGGAAGCCTGGAAACTATGTCAACAACCTCCGACAGAAGAACATCATCGTTTACCCATTAATTTGCAGATCAGAGATCCTTCAAAGTGACAAATTGCAAAGAGCTAGCAATTTCAATCATCATCCAAACATCATCAAAATTCACAGCAGCGCCACGCACTAGGAGGGAGTCAGCAGTGTGTATAAAAATTCACTCGTTGGCTGCTGTTGCATTGATAAATCAAATGTTGGGATGATAACATGCCACAAGGTAGGTAGAGGGGTCCGCCGCTCCAAAATGTCAAAACTTCTTCCTACTAAAGTAACGAGCAACATGAGGCTTATGAATGCAACCACCTAATATCCTATAGACAGAAGACCCGACTTCAAAATTCGTTCTACCATGCAAAATTGGGTGTACGTTGATTGTAATTAAGGCCGATCATGAGTATATACTACAGCCGAGGGCGCCGCATAAGAATAGTTGAGGGTGAAGATGAAGATGATGAAGATGATGATGCCGACACTGAGACCTCACTAGCTTCTTGGTAACGTAGATAACATTGTCCTGCCTCTTCTAGCTTCCGCCTTGAGAGTAATAAAGGGTAGGTGGCCTTGGGGATTCAAAATTAGTTGTTAACATGGGACACGCCGACTCGCAACGGAGCGCAACGGATGCACCATCTCCGAAGACAGCTTCAAAACCTCGGTGAGGTCGGTAACCGAATCCTCAGGCTCGGTCCACTCGAAATTGTACAAAAGCTGTGCAGCCCAGAGCTGCACCGTGGCTAACCCCAAGGCCCTGCCAGGGCACACTCGCCGACCTGCACCGAAGGGTGCGAGACGGAGATCGTTGCCTCGCACATCCACGTCTTCGCCTCCCTCGGATGGCAGAAACCTCTCAGGCATGAATTGGTCCGGGTTGGCCCAAACCTTGCTGTCGTGAGTGATGGCCCACATGTTCACCATCGCCGTTGTGCCTGCAGGAATGGTGTGTCCCGCCACGCAGACGTCCTGTGTGGCCAGACGTGCCCAGGAGAGTAGCGGACCTGGAGGGTGCAATCTCAGGGTCTCCTTGATCACTGCCTGCAGGTATGGTAGCCTGGCAACCTGGGACTCGAAGGACAAGCCGGCGGTGCTTGCTTCCTTGTTCATCTGAATCATCAACACTGAGTCCAGCTCAGCTTGCACTTTGCGCTGGACGCTGGGGTTTAGCACCATCTCGGCCATGATCCATTCCGTCAGAATCGCTGTGGTGTCTGTCCCTCGGAAGATCATTTCCTGCAACAATCATATCATAAAAAGGTTAATGCAAGATCATCAGCCACAAAGACGACTCTGATGTCGCCACCGGCGTGATCTATGGTGTTGCTTCATTTTCGAGTTCGTGTATTTCTATATGTAATCCTGAACCGGGCATTAGAGGCATAAAATAATTTTGCCACCTAGGTTACCACATGGCGGAACCGGATACCCGGTATGATTATGATTGGGTGGACCGTAGGTGGTATGGTGCACCGAAAATCAATTCCAGCTTTAGCGGCTCAACCTCGGAGTTCCTCGAAGTTCCCACGACATGGGATCCGGGTTAAGGCCTTGGGTTTAAGCCAACCTCTTATTTATCATCACAACTTATTGTAGCTTGATTGCAATCGCGGTAATTTACCCTTAACTCGTAGCTTGACACAATGGATTACATATGACGTGATGATTTGTAATTGACTAGGTTACAAAGAATCACTCGGCCCATTTGAAGTAGACAATTAAGTGAAATTGATGTATTCGTACAGACATCAAGTCATCTAAGTACACATACCCATAAGACGGCAATTATGTCTTCATCGCAGAGTTTGTCTTCACCCGTGAGACCCAACAACACATCCACAAAGTCGGTTTCGAAAGTCGAGACATTGCCACCCTCCAACTCCAACTCCGACTCCGACCTCGACCTCGACCTCGACCTCGACCTCTCCCGATGCTCATCAATAATCTTCTGCACGAAAGCAGACACCTTCGGAACAAGGTCTGCGCACCGTTGATGGATCCTCTGTGCATCCAAGCACTTCAAGGCTGGCAAGTGATCAGCCCAATTGAAGGCGCCAAGAAGCTCAAACCCTTCTCGCACCATATCCCTCAGCTGCTCCGCCTCAACTGACCCAGCTCCACAAGCAGATTCAGAACCAAAGTCATACCGCCGACCAAACACACTCGCCATTATATTGTTCAAGGAAGCACGCTGCAGGTGACCACGAATCTCCACACACCCGTTCGACTTCACATCCCTTTCCATCGCATTCATCATGAGGTCAGCCTCGAGTTTCCGCTTGCCCTCATGCGCGGCAATGCGTTTCGGTGCGAACAGATGGTTAGCCGCTATCCGGCGTAGGCTCCTCCAGTAATCACCGTGGGGTGCAAACCCTATGGCGCGGCCGAACAGAAGTTGTTGCGCAGATTGCTTCAAGGGGCGATCCGCGAAGGCTGAGCTGTGAAGAATCTCGCGTGCGCTCTCCGGCTCGCTGGCTATCACCACACGAGTCTCACCGAAGCTTAGTGCCATCAGGCGTGTTGCCGAGTGTGTGACTGCGAGATGGGATAGCCGACGGTGCGCTTGGCCTCCCATCTCCAGCAGGCTGCCTATTATCGGGTATCCTCGGGGACCTGGGATTGTGCTTCGCCTCCCCTTAAGTTTCCCCCATGAGGATCCCCCTGGGGATGCCCAGCATACCAGCAGAGCGCAAGCACTAATCACACCCAGAACAGCTAGGACCATCATCCCGCTCACATTCACAGTGTCGCTTACCATCTCCGAGAGGGTTGATCTCCCTTGCTTCGCCAGCATTGGCACCGCGAATAGCCACCATCCTCCCACTTGCCCACTCGGTGAATCCATCACTGCGCCTCAGTGCCAACTTGCCAAAGCCAAAGCCAAACAAAGCCGGCTATAGTTATCGGCTCCGAAGCTGGCAAATGCTAATACCGGCAGCTCCAGGGAGCAGTCCAAAGCCAAAGTTAACCCCGAACGAGGCCGACTGCTCAAACTAATCCCGCTGTCGACACACTGCCCGGTAGCTCCAGAAATGCGGCAAACTCCGCAAGGGTAAAGCCAAACCCAAAGGCTAAAAAAGGTGATAGTTGCCGGTTACAGCCTCTAAACTCATTCACTCCCTCAATGTCGCTGCCTGTCGATGCACCCGGCAACTCCAGGAAATGCTGCACGTAAGGAGATGATGAAAATGACGAGGAGGATGTTTTCGGATGCGAGGAGAGCAACCTAGTGGCCACCCTGCAGCACCCAGGAGCCTAATTGCAATGTCGACCAAAGCCGCCGCGAGATGTTGTTGGATTCGACAGCCGCCGCCCAATTCCTCCCTGTAGCTACTCCTCAGCTGAGGTTCGGACAAGGTAGACAGAGAGATAGAGAGACAGACAGACAAACAACCCAACAAACAGACAGACAGGCAGACCGACAGACAGCGAGCCAACCAGCCAAGTAAGTAAGTAATATGTATGATGAGGTTTTCCTGCTAATCAGCCGAGTGATCCTGCTGCTGATGATGAGGAGGAGAGGAGTCTCCTCCGGAGGGGAGAAGCGGCAGTGGATCAGTGGAGCTGCAACCGCAGAGATGGAGGAGATGGTGGCGGACGCTCCCCTTTAAGTTAGACAAGTAGGTTACTGTGGGCAGTTTAACCACTCCCTGCCATTATTCTAAATTGTAATGAGTTTATAGCTTAGAAGAGCTTATCACCAGACAACTACTTGGCACTCCAGCTCCAGCAGCACGCAGAACTTGACATCCATCCAACCAACATATGAACTTCACCCCCCCCCCACCCCACCCCACCCCACACACACACACAGGTTTCTGGCCAATCCGCCTCGCATAACTTGGACTATCCGGTGTCAAATCCATCAAAATTAGTATTCTCCGGGATGCATATTGTTTCGGGGTTTTTTATGTTGGATGAATGAGGCACGTTGTTCATATGCGGTAATTTCCTCGCTCCAAGTCTTACCTTTGTAACAATGGTTTTAAGTGACTTGTTGAGTAGATTCGAACACTAGTAAGTGAGCCAAGGTGAGGATCAAATCATTGTTTGGTGTTTTTACACCTACCCAAGGGGTAATAGTCAAACCTGACCATGGCAAGCTATAGGTTGGTTGCTTATTCATCCCAATTTAGACTCACTAGACTAACACAAGGTTTAGAGGTCTCTCTCTCTCTCTCTCTCTCTCTACACACATACATATATCCGGGCTCTACAATAGTGGTAATTGTTTTCCCCCTCGGTAGGTACAATTGTGAACATCACCTAATAAATCATCATAAATGAGGAGGTAGTTACTAGTGTTGGACATGTGTCATCTTTTTTTGATACCGTTTGGGTATCATATTTGTTGATACCCCTTGATACCATTCGGAAATCTATAACGAGGACTTGATATTTCTTTTGTTACTAGTAGGGTATGGGTATTTAAAAGAGGGTTTTTTTTTTAAAGTTCAACACCATTCGGGTCTATACACTATGCAAGAACTTCCACACTTAGGTAAAATCTCCCAAATATCAATATGGTTTGAGTAATTCAAGTATAAGGAATGAGGACCAGATCGTAGAGAATATAATTGCTTAAAATAGGCATATATCATATGAGGTAATCAAGTTTACTACGTCTCGATGAATTAGGACAGAGAAATTGATGCAGGGAGTTAACTGAGATGCCTCATCGTTTGAAGCGCCGGACTTGGAATTTCACAGTTTGTGATCTGGCATCAATTCCTTCCTGATAAGTAATCTCGAAATTGAGCCATAGAGGTGGAACATTCGTACGACATGACTACACTAAGGTAGAGGCCAAGAGGGAAATTGTCGCATTCAAGCGTACCTCTCATCCATTCAGCAATCAGACTTGACCCCGTTTAATCATCTCAAATGACTTGGACTAGACTTAATTCAGGGTCTTTAAAACTAATTCCAATGCCGAATCAACTTCAAGAAGCAATCGACTTTGGATTGGATACATTTACTCGGCTTTGTTTGGGATGATTGAGGAGTATGTTCATATGTGATGATTCTCTCTTACTTATTTAATGCAATATATTGAAAGACTCTACAGCAAGATGCATAGTACTGACATAAAAGGACTTTAACACATTCTAAGACCTGAGAAGAATGGACATTCTCATAAGCGTTTTGCTCGTGGATGAGCTTTAGCTTATCCCATATTTGTTTAGACGTTACACAACTCATAAAATGTTTGAGCATGCTTTCGTCAATGCTCTGACATAACAAACTAATGGTTTGATTGTCACGCTTTCACCAATCGGTTTTAACTGTAGCATCAGCACTGTCAGGAGGTTTGGGTTCAGGCCCATCAACAATGCCCATCAAATCTTTTCCAAGAAAGATGGCACGCATTTGAAATTTCCACAGGTGGAAATTTGACCCCTTCATTCTAGTGATGATGTTGAGATCGCGATTGGTATCGGCCATATTGATGGAGCAGACGTGGACAATAGATTAAAAGAGGTTGTAGCTTGAAGGGAGGTAGAAGGGCCCATTTCATGATTCCAATGAAATTGGTAGAACCTATTGATAAATTGGTTTGTAAAATCAGGAAATTGGGTTTGCACTTCTGTGAATTCATCTTACCAAAGGACCAACATCTCTGTCATCGGCTTGCCTCTCACCAAAGTTAATGATCATTTTGAAGTAAAATCCAAGTACCTTCTGTACACTGCTCGGGGAGAACCGGCGGTTAGTGACAGATGAACCGGTTGAGTTTGAGAAATAACCGGTTGAAGCTGGAGACTTCAGGAGAATTGCCGATCATTTTAGAGGAATCTATAAAATATGCCTCAAATGAATAAAGCAAAACCGGAAGATGTCAACATGTAACCGGTTGGATTTCGAATCACTAGGATCTTGACCGACTATGCCCAAAAACTTCCTGGGCACTGCTTCTGTGCACCAAATTGGCTTGTCTAGATTATAGCAAGGGCAAAGAAGAGTTAATGGCTCCCTTCCCTACAGGCTTTTAATGTCAACCCGCATCGGCTCACTTAATGTACAGACAAATGTACACTGATGCGTGATAACCAGGATCTTGCTTCAACTTACATCTCAGAAGAACACTGTAAGCTATAACATTGTCCTTCCTCCTCTTGAGTCAGGAATTTGGGCTGCCCATACTGGGCCAGGGCTAGACTCCCGCCTCTTTTGAGCTGGGCCCCTACCACGTTTACCCGACGTGAGATCGCAGGCAAATCAATTGGAAGCATATAGATTTCTCTTATTGGAAAATTTGACTGCAGAATTAGCATCATAAGCACCAATTAGTTTTGAGGGACTCGCTGGAGATAAGTAAACCACAAACCTATGGATACTAGACCCCCTTTACCTTGGTCATAGTGGTAAGGTCCAACTTAAAGAGGTGGGCCTCTAGCCCTGGCCTCCATACTACTCCAACCTTTGTGCCACAAGGAGGCTATTTGCATAATAAATATAATAATAAAATATTTGAATCGAGATTATTGCAAGAATCCATTGCAAGGGCAATTGAGGGCATCACAGTTTCATTTTTTGGGCATCAAATGATGATTTAGTTCCTTGATTTTTATTGCATTTAAAAGAAAACCAAGATACGCCTCATGTAATTCCTCAATGAAATGAAATTGATTTTTCAAGTCCAGGAAGCCGAAAAGGCTAATGGGACTAAAAGTACATCATGATGGTTTCAAACTAGTTAATTCTCTAGAGTGGTGGAGTGCGGTAGCCTCTGTGAGATAGAGGCTAATGTTGACTTGTTGGTCTAATTGAAAGAAAGACTTGAGACTCCATGGAACTAAGTTCTCAAATAGTGATGGAAACTTATCTTTAATGGAGTTGTACAGGGGACATTCTAACAAGAAATGTGCCTCATTTTCAACTGCATTATAGGAGCAAAAGTGGCATAGTCTAGTATATCTAGAGATAGGGATACTCGTCCATCGTCCAATTTCAATGGCAAGTCTATGGTTCGAGGTGCGGTAGGTAGCAATGATCTTGCGTTGTGGTGGAGTCTATGGGTGCTTCAAGTACAATTCACATTCATATTTCTCACCCTCCACGGAAAAACCAAACTGGTTAAAAATAGAAGTTGGGTTGACTTTGCTAAAAATCGTGTTTTATTGGTTGTTGCATTCTTGATGCCCTTTTGGACACGTGGCTATGTTTAGCCAGTTTACTTTTTCCTTTGTTAGAAATCGAGTTTTATTGTTTTACTACATTCTTGACGCCCTTTTGGACGCATGCTATTTTTAACCAGTTTGGTTTTTCCGTGGAGGGTGAGATTTAAGAAAATCCTTGAGGTGGAGGTAGTCTAGTTTCTTCCCATAGAGATGGAAAGAGTTCCACTCTTTAGCAAGAAAGGCCTCCCGTGATTTACACTAAATCTTATAAGTTAATGGGTCTAGGCTTGCCATTAAGGCAGGTTGCCTTTGGTTCATGATTCTTACGTTATAGTTTGTGGTTCCCAATTACTCTATCAATTTCTACACTAAGTCAATCTTTTGTTTTTTCATAGTTTGATGTTCAAGCTTGGTTTGGGACCATTGAAGGGCATGAAGATGCATATGATGTCTCACATCAAAGTGAGTTCTTTGACTACCTATCATATCTTACCTTATTGGCCGAATTCAAAAAACTTCTCTTAGAATTATATGCTCTCAAGCTTACTATGGGCGTATTTATACTCTAAACTTGGTTAATTAAATCTCCATAACCTATAACCTTCCCGTAACCCTTCACTTTTACAGAAAGGTTAATATTACTATGGGCGTAATTATGCACTAAACCTGGTTAATTTTAATTTTAATTTTTTTTTAAATGGGGCATGGTCAACAATCTTGGGCATGCCATACTGTATATGTCTTGGGTCTCTTGGACTATCAGTAATATCATAAATATTTCAGTAAATTGTCATTTTGTTGCCAGTTAATGAACAATACTCAAGTAATAACTATTCATTTTGTAAGGCAAGCCCATATCAAATGAGGCGTGCATCATAACATTATTCAGATCCATAATAGTGTTCTGTGGGATTGACAGTATTATGCGGAATATTTCATCATTCAGGCTGAGTGTGGGGAATATTCCGTAGAATATTGTCAGTCCCACATAACATTGTTATGGATCTGAATAATGTTATGATCACCCTACAACTCAGTACACTCTAAACTTTGTAGTATCACACTTATGGCAACCAAAGTGCATGTGATATTACAAAGTTATATAGTGTAATACAGGATTAGTGTAGTGCATCACATTACGGAATAACACAAAGTGCAACATTGTAATGTTGAAATTGATGTTTTCATACATGAGACACAGATAATCTCCCAAAGTTGCATGCATATGCAAAGCTTATGGTACAATCGAGCAATCCAAGAAGTCAAGAAACATTGTGTATAGGACCTGGTGCAAGACCCCAATGTGGAGTAGATTAGGAAGATTATGAAAAGGGCAGTGAGGAGAATGACACAATTATGGATCTACTACACTTCGGAGACGATGAAAATTGGTTAGGTTCTTTGGTGGGTGGGCAATCATATGATCTTGATTTTGAGTTAAGTGAAGATATGAAAGCTTTGGGTGTAGGAGGGAGGCCGTTGGGCAACCAGAGCATTCAATGCAGGCTTTATAAAGATGATGAAGAAGAATGCAAACTTGATTTTTGGACAACAATAATTGTGCAGTGGACTCCTAGTGTGTATGTGTCGCACAAGTGAACCTTTTTGAGAAGTTGAATCTTACTTCTTCTTTTTTGCCTTCAAGCAAAACACTATGTAGATTTCAATCTTAGTAGAAAACTACATTTGTTTAAATCATGAAAGGGAACTTGCTAGTGTTGCTAATTTATGTCATGTACGTGTGGACCATAATGAAATCATGATATTAAAATATGCGCAAAAATTAGACATTGAAGGCAAAAAGCTCAAGGTGCAGTAGTTTCAATTTAAGAGAGAAGAGAAAGACTTTACCTCGATCTAATCCATTTACATGAATTTGTAGAATAATCCTCAATTTAGCAAAGAAAATTTGAAAAATGTCAACATGTAATTAGTTGGTCTTGGAAATACTAGGATCTTGATTGATTATGCCCAAAATCCTCCCAGACACTAACAACCATGTATGTAGAATGGTCGAAACTTTGACTCATAGATCACCCTGTAATGAGCTTGTAATATGGCACCACATCAACCCTTGGGCAAAAAGGATCCACTCTTTTCACATACTAACCGGCGATTTCGAGGGACATACATTTTGCACATTTGAGCTCACTGGAAAATCATCTCAAGAAACATACATGGAAAATAAATATCAGTATAAGGGATGTGAACCAAATGCAAACATGAATGCAACTCACCTCATATGCCCTTTCAAATTTCAAAGAGATGGCATTACAAAGGTCAGCAAATTCTTCCTTGTTGAACTTCAACCAACACATCAAATTCCTAACATGGATGAAACCCCCAACATTTGATGAAGAATTCCACTATTTGCTAAGAAGATATTTACAGTAATCGAACATCAGTGCATGAAAACGAACCATGAAGTCACCATTGTCGTCCAATGCATAAAAGATTGCTTCTATATCTTCATCAACAATTGATGGAAGTGTCCTAGAACAACACCACTTCCGTGGTACTCGATCTCATATTCAAAACAACTCAACTTCTAAGGATATATCTAGAAAGAAAAATTAAGAGGGCTTGCATTTGACATTAGCAAGTGGTGACCTTCACCATGAGTAATGCATGCACTTGTACATATTCAACTCCTTAAAGAGCTTCCCACATTGGTGGATTGAATTGCCAAGAGATGTGCAACACATGTGAGAGGGAGAAGACTAGGGTTCAAGATTAGGGTTTAGGGTTTAGAAGAAATCCTCAAATGGGAAATCTACAGTTACATCATAATACATGATCCCATCTTCACATTGTCAACGTCCCACTTGGCCTTCTCGGGCTTTGTGGCAGATCCATGCACCAACAAGTCAACAAATGGCATAAGAAAATTAAGACTAAGAAGAAGAAGAAGAAGAAGACACTCCACATATTGACACGTGGCACAATGCGAGGGTATGGGTTGACTTCTTTGGTAATTTGCATTAAAGGCAAAACCCCATGATATAAGGGAGAGAAATATGACAATAAAGAACAAGATTTGAACTAAGAACATCTGTTCCCTAGGGTTTCAGGATATTAGAGAGGGAGTGACATTATGGAGGTTGATATTATGGAGTTTAGGGTGTAATGTCATGGTTTAGATCACTGATGCAAATATGAGCTCGTGAGCTTTAAGTTGTAAATATTTCAGTTACTATGCTTTTCCTGTGAAGCAACTTGTTATATTCATCATCCTCAGAAGATACGTAAGTTCTAATCTCATGTTGACTGTCGACCCTGTTGGCTTGCCTGGCATGCTATCACGATGCCCTGGCCACATCAGACGAAGTTCCCCCATTGACATGTGGAAAGTCACTTCCTAAAGTTGCCCTCGTTCTTGGGATAGACATCAAGTTGGCAGGGAAAACACCTCTAAGCTTAGATTCTGAATCACAGTTAGCCCAATACATTGGATTCAATTTGCAATACCTTACAAGGCTCATGCACTATAATACTGCTGCCAGTTCAAGGAGGAGCCAAGTGGTACAAAACTTTGTCAGGATGAGAATTATGAGCACACAGATGACAGTATGCCTAGGAGGCTCCGTAAACTTGTGTGGACTCAATAGCTGATAGGGTCTAGGCTCAATTACTTACATAAGCGGATGCAAAACATAACATGTGAAGATTGGCCTCAACGGAATAGAAAGATATGATATAAGTAGATTATGTCAACTTGCATTTCAGAGTCGATCTAGTTCTTCACAGGACTCCCTCTTTCCAGTGCTAAATAAAAATAAATAGATATATACATATACACATGGCACATGCAAGGTTATACACTTGCTGACATACCTTTGAGGTCAAATCTCTGAGACATGGTGACAGATGCATGGCCAACCCTTGCATATTTCTTTGAATGAAAGAATGTGATATGATCAGGGCCACTCAATCAGCATTGCCACCATTCTTGCCAAAGTCACAACATTGAAGCCAGACACAATGTTCCCATGTTTGAATCACGCTTTCGTCATGAACTTCTTGTAGTTAAGTACTGGCTAATCACTTAGCCTTAATCCCTCAACATTTTTAGCATGTTCATTCTCTCTTTATTTTGGATGATATGAAATGGTCATCAAACCCTTTCAAGCTATTTTGTGTGGTATCGCTATCTAGTAAAAAGTCACATCACAATCTATATTCATGTTGTATAATTTCAAAACAAATGTATGTATGATAAGCCCAAATCGGGTTCCAAAGCTGTTTAGAAATTAATTAAACCACATTACTAAACCCATTTGCAATTGTTTTTTAACGTGTTCCATGGTTACCAACTCCAAGATCCACTACGATTGTGATCACTATCTTATTGTATGAATTCAAATCAATAACTTGTTAAGGTATGTGGGCCTTATGTGGTCACTCTTCTTAATCATACTCCTACATTTGAGCGGTATATGGCAAGGTTTGTAGTTATGAATGGACTATAAATAACCTTATGGCATGATGAGATTGGACTATGTGCTGAAAATGTTAACACGTTCTATGTGAGCATTCAAAGAATTGAACACAATTAGGAGGGTCTATGTGATCATTTACAAAAATGAGCATCTCCACTTTGACCTCTTCTAGATTTTAACTCTGAACTCTAATCCTAAATTTAAAGTGACAATCTTCATGTTTCACAATTGCTAACCAGATGACACAAATGTTGATTTGGTTCAACAATTTAAATGTCCGTTAGGTTGAAAGTGTCAACGATAGGGCTGCATACCTTAGGTCATAATATATACATACAAGCATGTCAAGGGCTTCTCATGATGAATCACACCAAAGGGCAATCAACAAGCCAATGAGAGTCCATGCAACTTCATTGATGTATGCATCCCTATTATTGCACATTTCCCTATTGTGGGCACATCCAACTCCATGTATAACATTACTTAGTGTTCAACTCTCGTTTTGTGGGCCCTCAGAATATAATGGTCGGATGCTCAAAAAGTTGTGCAAGGAGACTCAAATTCAGACTTAGCTCCCAACATCCCACTATTATATTATGAGGGCCCACAAAATGCTAAGTAACGTTATGCGGGCAACTTCAATATTGCATTAGACTAAAATTTATCGCATCCATAAAGGAATTGCAAGTCACAAAGATTGTCATTTCAAATTTCAAAATCGTAGTTGAGATGCAAGAAATATAAGAGATCAAATTGTAAATTGTCATTCTCCGCAAATGATCACACAGGCCCTCCCAATTATATTAACTACTGAAGGTCTATAATGGTCTTTGGTGTCTATGTCATGAGCACATAATGGGTGTATTGCCATATACCACTCAACTATAGGTGTCCGATTAAGAAGAGCAACCACATGCGTCCCACATACCTTAGGACAAACAAAACCTGCAACATGAGCTTCATATGAAAATCTTATGATGATTGTTCCACTAACCATGGTACAAAAAAAATGGATTACAATTATCTTGACACAGATCATACATTGGGTATCCCTTGTGTTCCATTGCAAGAAATTGTAGAAAGCAGACTTGCACCAAGATGTAGTGTTTTGAATGAAGATTGGAAATTTTGAAAAGTTGAAATTTTGCATCACTTAAAATAGTTTCAAATGATATTGGTACTTTATGTTGAGACAACTTATTTGGGATCTCTCCTTGCAAATTTGGGTGAGCACCAAATATTATCCATTTCTAAACACATAGCATTCCATGTCATGTCCATGCCACTTACATAACATTATTCAACGTAGCCTATACGCTGGGTGGGGCCGGAAATAAGCCAAATTCTATTCAATATTATACTTTGTTTATTCTCTCTGTTGACCAGATTCAACCTAATAAACTTGGGTGAATCACTATCATTGATATTACTAGAATGGAACAGTTGATACCATAGTACCTTTACCACTTTGGCACTAACTCAACTTTTTTTTAAAAAGCCAAAATCTTTGGAAATTATATTTTAAAACTCTCGCAAATAAGTATGGAAAAATAGTTTTTATTAAAATACGGGTTTTCTGAATCTAAAAATAGACAATATTTTCCTATAAATAACCAAGTGGTAAAGGTACTAGCAACTGAATAATGTTATGTACTTATCCACAATCAGTCTTCATTGTGATGAGTAACATCAAAGCTTTATCAAATTAATAAGAGGAGATACACACTTAGAGCTTAAAGTGACAGTTTTAGCACCATCTACGGCTTTCCAACGTTTGAAACACTTTTCCAGCTTCCAAGCCTTGCGCGGTCATGTTGTAGAATAAAATCATGATAAAATATTGTTGGGTGGCAGCCTTCAGACACACACACACACACACGCTGGTTGTGACCTGGAGGATGGCGGCAGCTATGGTCCCTCTCACAGATTCAGTCACGCCTTTGGGCAAGCATTAAGTTTCTTAAGTAATGGTGGAAGACAAGTCGTAGTCTCATAACATTACTCAGTTGCTATCAGCCAGTGTGTATTTTTGACAAAGATATTGTAAGTCTTTGACATTTGACGTGCAAAAACTTGCACAGAAAAGGAAAGAAAAGAAAAGGAAAACTACATGTCAATTGACATGTGCAATTTAGAATTTGATATGTTGTGTGACTTGTGAAGAAAAAATCACACGTCGATTGACATGTTAGAAATTGAAATAGCAAGTAGTACTAGGCTTGTGACATTGAGGTGACATTTTAGAAGAAAACGTAGATGTCAATTGACATTCATTTTGTTTTCGAAAACATCACGTGACACTTTGGATTTGAAGTTGAATGTCAAATGAAATTTGTCAAACATACACAATTTTATCAACAGTTCTAGTTGAATAATATCAGCACACTGCTTCACTTGAGTTTTTTCAACCTGAATTTACCAGTGCAATGTTATGTTGTGAGAATAAGCAATGTAAAATTACGAGTTTGGCTTATTCCCGGCCCCACCCAACATACATACTCGATTGAATAATGTTATGTTGGTGAAACCTCATTGGCTTTTGAAGGTAAAGTTATGTGACACATGCCATGGGGGATGGTGGAAACACATTCAAAGATTGTGATTATTTGGATATTTCTATTTAATCCCTAAAGAGAAATGGAAGAAAAATCCTTCTCACATCACTTAGAACAATTCAGTCCAATTTAAAAGCTTATTATAGAAAACCAACACCTTTTTATGGTAAATATGACTGTGCGAACCTTTACAAATAGGATTGTTCACAAAACATTTCAACCGTCCACATGTCCAAAATCAGAGGTTTATAACCTAAACATATACATTGATATTGTCGGGAAGAGATGGTCGCCCAAACAAAACGTCCACCTTGCCCTCCTCAGTGTCCGGGGAGTTATTTGGGCATAATTGATCAAAATGCTAGTGTTTCCAAAGTCCTTCTGGTTTACATGTTGTGATGATGTTTCGGATTTTCTTTAGTAGTTTGAGGCATATTCCATGGATTTCTCTAAAACGATCGGTTCTTTTCCTGAGCCTTGAACTCCAACCGAGTATTCTCAAACTCAACCAGTTCATCTGCAACTGGCGGTCGGTTCTCCCATTCATTGCTCGCCCTGTGGGGGTTTAAAGCCTACTTGACCCCGAAATTGTGGCGGAAATGAATCAACAAAACAAACTGGGAGGCCATGCTTTTGGTGCAACCTCCATGGTAGTTGTCATGTGCCGGAATCCAGCATCCGGCATCAGGAAAGTGACTTCACTTTGATGATGATGAGTGCACGCCCACATTCTGATGACTCCCGGCTACCATGCATATTAGATCCTCACAGAACAGAAATAACTGTCAAAGCATTTACTAAATTCGATTCTTCAGCAAAGGAAGTGGAATCAGGTATGTATAATAAGCAGCTTAACTTGAGAAGATTTTGAGAAACAATAACCGAAAAGGGGCACTCATGATCTGAACGACAGCTCACATGTAAAGTAAGTGGCCACCTACAGCCAAAAGTCAAGGCATTGGCATCCTCGTGTCCATCATCCTGTGGAGATCGAACTCATGTGCGAGAATATTACCACTTGAATCAGTGAAATATGAGGATGAATATATATTCCTAACTGATTTTTGCAAGTAGGTTGCCTCTTTACCCATGCACATTACCTTGGGTTCAAACCAAGTTACGAAAACTGACATTCTATAAGTTTTTACCAGGGTTGTCTATCCCGACGTCATGACGGTGTCGTGCCGTCATGACATGTCGTGTCGTGACGGACCCCACCGTCACGACACAATAGGGTCCACGTAGGGTCAACCTAGGGGGAAGCTAGTAGGGTGGGTAAAATACTTACCTTCTTGCCAAGGTGGCGTCCTATGTGGCAGAAAAGGCCGACGTGGATGTGGATATGCCTAGCGCCAGGTAAACCATTTTATCATTATGTTTATCATTCTGTTAAAATCAAAGTACTAAAATCTGAGTAAGGAGGATGTGGGGCGGACGGGGGACGAGGGTGGGGTGGACGGGGAATGTGGGGAAACAATTACTAGCCCTCGTCCACCCACCCCGTCCGCCCCTTTGTTCCCACCGTCCGCCCCCGTTCCCCCCCGTCCCCCCCCCGTCCGCCCCCGTTCCCAACCATCAGGAACGTGTTCCTCGTCGTCCGCCCCAATTTCACCCCTTCACCTTTGAAGGGCCCTAGCAGCCTCATTTTTCATCCGTTTGTTGCGTTTGAGGACATTTTCGACATCTACATTTCATGAGGATGTCGAAAATGTCCTCAAAATCAACATTTGGACCCAAAATGAGGCTGCTAGAGCCTCCTAAACCTCCCATCCGCCCCCCCGTCCGCCCCCGTCCGCCTCCAAGTTTGGGAGGCTCTAGCAGCCTCATTTTTCATCTGTTTATTGTGTTTGAGGACATTTTCGGCATCTACATTTCATGAGGATGTCAAAAATGTTCTCAAAATCAACATTTGGATCCAAAATGAGGCTGGTAGAGCCTCCCAAACTTGGAGGCGGACGGGGGCGGACGGGAGGTTTGGGAGGCTCTAGCAGCCACATTTTGGATCCAAATGTTGATTTTGAGGACATTTTCGACATCCTCATGAAATGTAGATGCCGAAAATGTCCTCAAATGCAATAAACAGATAAAAAATGAGGCTACTAGAGCCTCCCAAACTTGGAGGCGGACGGGGGCGGACCGGGGGGGGGGCGGATGGGAGGTTTGGGAGGCTCTAGCAGCCTCATTTTGGATCCAAATGTTGATTTTGAGGACATTTTCGACATCCTCATGAAATGTAGATGCCAAAAATGTCCTCAAACGCAACAAACGGATGAAAAATGATGTTGCTAGGGCCCTTCAAAGGTGAAGGGGTCAAATTGGGGCGGACAACGGGGAACACGTTCCCGATGGTTGGGAACGGGGGGCGGACGGGGGGGCGGACGGGGGGGCGGACGGGGGGGCGGACGGGGGGGCGGACGGGGGGGTGGACGAGGGCTAGTAATTTTTTCCCCACTTTACCTCTACTTTGCTAACATGTCATCACACGTGGACATCTTACATCCTACGTGTCCGAAATGGGGTAATGTAATTACACACAGAATTCGGTAAAATTCAAGTCCGTCAGGATAAAGACATCATCCGGCATAATGTCGTGACGGATACGTGTCGTGACGGCACGACATTATGCCGAGATTGGCCTCCGTCACGACACAATAGACAACCCTGGTTTTTACATGTTTGGCATTATTGTGCATTAAGATAAGCGATCCTTACGTAACATTATTCAGTTGCTATCAACTGTTCCATTCTAATGATATTAAGTGGCGGTGCTCTCACTCTCTTTTTAGGTTGAATCTACTTACTGACAGACATGTGTGAGGTTTGATTTTAGCACTGTTAGCCACAAACTTCCACCCTTAAGCGTCGTAATCCAGGTGGAAGCCCAAGGCTAACATGTACAAAATCAACCTCACTTACTCCTTGGGGCTTATCACCCAAGCTTTTCCAATCATGAGT
This sequence comes from Polytrichum formosum, assembly GCA_964035585.1. NCBI lineage: Eukaryota > Viridiplantae > Streptophyta > Polytrichopsida > Polytrichales > Polytrichaceae > Polytrichum > Polytrichum formosum. The sequence goes on along the minus strand of OZ037935.1, from coordinate 22,380,680 downwards.
GACGAACATACAACCTTTATTTAATAAACCAGGGGCACAAGTATTTAAAAATACTTCCTTCCCTAGTGGTCATTACTAATCCCAATCACTCACAAACATCAATGTCCACACCCAATCCTTCAATCTACATGTTGAACTACTTGGCTATCCTAAGTCATCTTCTAATGGCATTAAGCACCCCACATTGCATAAGTGGTTTGCCCATGCCCAATCCTTCAATCCCCTTCTACTCACCTAATCCCTACCCAAATTCATTATATGTAAGCTCTCAAATCCCTGGCAGAGCCAAGACCTGAACCCTTGGTGCTCGAATTTTCCACCTTGGTCCTCGGCCTCACGCACTGTTCCACTCCTGGCAGCTCCCCCCTCGGTCCTAGCTGGAGCCCCCTCAGCATCCTTCCTGGTTGGCCACGTGTAACTGCAGCGCCATCCCACTCTTTGAGCTCGCCCGAGCGGCATCATCCCACTCTTTGAGCTCGACCCCTTCGGCACTTCGGAAGCTGTCCCTCAGCCTTCTGTATCAGCTCCCAGCAGATTGCGGCCTTTGCTCATGCGTTCCCTAGCCCTGAAGGCCCACCCAGATTCAGCCTGAATTCCAAGTGCGACCCAGTTGGCAGCAACCATCCTTCAGAAGTAAATCCCATCTCAGACAGCTCGCAGTTGCCTCGGTTGGAGACTGAGAACTTTGAACCTTGGTGCCTGATCCTCCCTACAATGCAAGTTGATGTTGCTTTCTTTTTCCCCCCAACCTGACTCAGGTAGCAGCACTACTAGTCTTACTACCCTGCAGCTTGAGAGAATTCTCTCTCTCCTGAACCACCGAGATCCCTCATTCTTTCGTGCCTCTCCCGAACCCCCTCTACCTGCTGCCTCCGAAGAAAAGCCTTTTCCGGCCGAACCAGGGTAACCCTGCCCTCAGATCCGAGGATCCAGCACCTTACCCAGATGTGGGTAGCAGCCTCATGTCTTAAACAAACCTACTTAAAGCCTAAAACGAACACCCCCACACCTAAAGTAACACTTGAATTAAGTTCAAGCCACACCCTACCTATCATTACCCTTTAACCAACTAACACAACTTAATTGTCTTTGTTTTTCTTTTTTTCTTTTTTTCTTTTCTTTGTGGTCTCTCTTTCATTTCCTTTTCCTAACCAAATACCTAATTCCAATCACAACTACACTAGTTTGATGCTACTTAAATCATGTCTACCTTTTAACTAACACAAACCTCTGTCACTTCTAAGTACTTCATGTGATTTTGGGTTAACTCGAAATGTGAACGTAGAATTGGGCTCACAAGCACCTTACATGACGTATTTCCGGCCCCACCCAACTTGGTCACTCAACTGAATAATGTTATGTAAACCCTAAATGGCTATGGGGTCATATTACCCCAAACTGTTGTAACATTTTTGTTTGTCCATCTTAACTTGTTCATTTTTGGCAAAGTTAGGTGAGTAGGTATGTGACCTACTGCAAAAGAAAAGAAAAAACTATTGGTAAATACGTGGCATGGGGAATGATTTTAAACCCTTAGGAGTTGGGCCATCTTGGCCAAGGTAATGCCCATAGGTCCAATGAAATCCATGCTTCACAGGAAAGGAGGTGACAATAGGGAAGGTAGCGGCACATTTATGTCTAACACCAATTGTCATGGAATTGAAAATTAGTGTTGAGCAGGGTAGGGTGGTAACAACATTAAATATAATGAAACACTAAATATCATATTTAGTACAGTTCCCCACCCCATTGGTATTAAGACAATGAAGAGATTCTCTATGGCTTTTTGCAAAACTTACTAATGCGATATGGAAACTCTAATTTTTTCCACTCCCCAAAAACGTTGTTAATGTTGCTTGTTTCATACCACCTAACATGAACACATTATAATCTACCAAATTCAGACACATGTGGACAATATAATTTATTTATAAAATGCCACAAATTTCTCCATAACATTATTTAGATTCATAACTATGTTTTGTGGGATTAACAAAACTCCACAAACTATTCCTTGATATTCCCACATTTAGTATGTATGTGGGAATATCAAGGAATATTTTGTGAAATATTGTTAGTCCCACATAACACTATTATGGATTTGAATAATGTTATGTCACATTTGTATGATTATAATACATTAAATGTGCATCGATCTCCGTGGAGCAATTTTGGAGCCTTCATCATTGAGTTCACCGGTTCTCACCCCACTATGCCCCAAAGCATTTAGGGGTAAACATATACACTTGTGATATGAAAATGCATTTAGTGCAAGATGATTAGCAAATTCAAATTGGACCCATTGCCATTTTTCTCATAATCCTTCGAGCTATCCTTTGACCTAGATTCATTGCATATTCATCATCAAATTGAGAATTTTGTTTCTCATTTAATGATCATATAGGTCTGTTTGCAATTTGATTTTGATTGCAAATAGAATTCAGAAAAAGTTCATTGGAAGATTTACTTCAAAGAAATGATGTTTCGAGGGTCAAAACTAAATCATGTACAATGTCATTCAAATGCAAGAAAGCATAACATAATCGTGTGGAGAAACAATGGCCAAAAATTACTACACTGACTATCCCATTCGTGTGTGTAGTACTAATTCCTGAAACACACACTAATTGCCAAGTTTCAAGATTAGTGAGGGCTGAAATTTTTATTGAATGGTACTAAATTCATGAATACATGCACTCATTCACCATACGTTTCAAGAAAATTTAGTGCATGCTCTAAGGCGCTTGTAGAGTGATACAAACAAATTATACGCAAACACATAATGAATAATGGTACTAATTTTATAGTGTGAAGAGATTTAGTACCACCATCACTAATTTCCCGCACGCACTATTAACCCTCCCTCACTAATCGGGATAATCAGTTTACATACCATAATAGAACTATACCTTGGATTCCTTCATGTACTTGATTACCAATTGCCACTGGAAAAGTAAAACTCTTCCAACAAAGGCTTCGTCTCCTTTTAAAAAGGAGGTTTAAAGATTAAGGCATCAACAACAGATTTCCATTTTACTTGTCTCCAAAGTCCTGTCAGGGCTTTCTTTTGCAACAATCAAGGGGACCTCCACAAATTCACTACATTGCCTGAAATGATTTCTCCCACAACCGACAAAGTTGAAGTCAGGTTCATGCAAGTATTTATCTATCTGGGTGGCAGTGTAGATGCAAGAATCAATGCTTAACGATACTTAGAGATTTAAAGTGCTCGGGACTACGATCCAAGGACTTGAAGTGCAATTTTTGGCAATCATGTCCAAGCAAATGAGCAATGTGGAAGACTTAAGGGTCTTTGTATCTATGTCAAATCAAATCAAAAAACGGAACTCCGGGTTTTTATGTTGGATGAATGAGAGGTACGATAATCCTCTCCATATCCGTAAGTTCTCTTTTACAGTTACGAACAAAACTGGGTACGTTGTACACAAACTCAACTTCGGATCCCATTGTCAGCCGATTCAAATCAGAAAACAAAGTGATGAAGTGATCAAAGCAAGAGTCCAAGTAATCAATTGCATAAATGTGAAACCAAAAAGTGAAAAGGGTTTAGGATTTCTAAAATAGAAAATGTTGAAGTGGTTAGGGTTACAGTGTTCGCTTTTGTTCGCCGCCACTCTTCCAACATTGACATCTTTGTATGCATAATTGCGTAGTTGAGAACGTCGTGAGATTTCTTGTGCATTGTGTAGCCTTGGTTCCATGGTACGTGAGGTGCAATTTGTAGAATCGTTTGTAGCCGTATGCCTCTGTTGTCTCTAGACTAGAAACACCAAGCTTTGGTGCAACTTAGAAGCGTTGTTTCTACTCGCAAAGTTGCCGCTTTAGTGGGCATGAGCCAATCTTATGTAGCTCATCTGAGGAAGGATGTAGGGGCCGAGATTGAGAGACAAAGAGTAGGGTGTCCAAAGCTTCTTACATACCGAGAGAAGAGGCATTGTGTCATTATTGTTACTGAAGGTTGACTTAGACCTGCATCTGCGACAACAAAACAACTTCGATCTAAAACATGTAAATTGTTGTTTGACATCACTGTGAGGTGTGCTTTGAGAGAGGTTGGATTGGGTGCACAAGTGCAAAAAAGGAAGTTGTTTCTGAGTCGTAAACATGTTCTCGCACGCTTGAGGCTTGCTCAAAGGTATGAGAATTGGACCATTGATGATTGGAAATGCGTGATTTTCAATGACGAGACAAAGGTAAATAAGTTTAACTCGGATGGTAGGTCATGGTGTTAGATTGGAGATGAAGAACGCGTTGGACCTCAACATCTCCATCAGACCGTGGAGCATGGTGTGTCAGTGATGATTTTGGGGATGCATGATGGCTTTTGGGCCGGGAGCATGGTACAAATTTGAAGGTATGATGGATAGGCATCTGTACAAATTTATTTTACAAAAACATTTGTGGTCCACTATACAAAATTACAATCTGGATCCAAGTAGGTTGGTCTTTCAATAGGAGAACAATCTCAAGCACACGAGCAAAATCGTACTAGTATGGTTGGCATCACAACCATTTCAACTCCTTCAATGATCTGCACAATCTCCGCATTTGAATCCCATTGAACACTTCTGGGCACTTCTCAAATGGCGCTTGAACGAATTTACGACACCTCCAAGAGGTATCCAAGAATTATGGGAGTGTGTGTGTTCAATGTATCCCGATTTCAGTGAACATGATTGCATGGCGCTTCATGAGAGCATGCCACAAAGAATTGACATTGTGTTGAAGAGTAGGGGTTACTGGACCAATTACTAAAGATGTTGTAGGCAACTTGAACAAAACTGAGTATTTGTATATAGTTTCTCATTTGGCTTTGCAACATATTTTCTTACTATCAATGTAATGTGAAATTTTGCATACATGTACACAAGTTTATGTAGTATCATATCCAATTTTCAAATCTGAAAAAGAGCTTGTGAATTATTCGTGGTTGTCTATTGGAGATGAGTTTGTTCAAAGTGTACTCAGTTTTGTTCGTAATTGTACATGTAGGACTAACCCAATATTGAAACGTTTCAGTTGTTGGATCATACATCTTGTCTCTAGCTATAGAAGACGACTAATCTTTGGGGAGTAATTGTGATTGCAAATTACAAAGTGCTTCAACAATCAAATATAATGTTTTTGGAATTTTAGTGAAGGTAAATTAAGGTCCTATGTGTATGTTAGTTTCAATTTAGGTACATAAAATTGCTCCAAATCGTGTTAGCGTTATGTGGAGCCCTTTCATAAGGGCTTTTTGCTCTTGAATATTGTGGTCTTGTTTGAATATGGTACAAGTGCCTCAATATGATTTCAATATGCTTGCATATTGCCTCAATGGGTTGTAGTTGGTGGCAATGGGGGTTATTTATGAAATTATTGCTAAATGCCTTAAGGGTTGGCCAATCCACCTAGGCCAAATCACGTAAACCAATCCAAATAAGGACTTAAATATGTTATCTGTCAAGTTGGTAACAACTTGCAAGAACCCATGCTCTGATTGATTTAACATACTACGATTTAGAATGAGACTCAAGCTGTCCTACTCACTATACAATGTTATCTGCTAGGACTCATATGCTATGAGTTTGTAACTAATTCATTTCAAACGACTTGGGACTAGAATCTTAGATTAGTTTCGAATAATTTTTAGTGTCAAATCAACTTTCGAAAAGTGATCTCCGGACTGCATACTATTTCACGACTTTTTAAGTTGGATAAATGAAAGATACGCTCATGTGCAATAATTTCTTCTACCCAAGACTTGTGTGGCTCGAAAGCATGTGGTGATACAAGTGACATGTACACAGTGACTAATCTATTGCCAAAGACTTTATGTATAGATGACTGATAGACTCTTTCCATTGATCGATTGCCGGACTATGATCTCCGGCCAATGTATCATTGTATTGTATTGTATTGTATTAGACTGTACTATAATTTCTAGTGTCAAATCAAATTTTGACAAGTAACTCCCGGACTGCATACTATTTGACAACTTTTAAGTTGGATAAATGAGAGATGTTACGCTCATGTGCAATAATTTCTTCTACCCAAGACTCGTGCGGCTTGAAAGCATTTGGTGATACAAATGACATGTACACAGTGAACAATCATCTATTGCCAAGGACTTTATGTGTAGATGACTGATAGGCTCTTTCTATTGATCAATTGCTGGACTATGATCTCCGGCCGATGCATCATTGGATTGTATGCACAGGCACATGAACGGAGGTGTAGTCGAGGACTCACGTCTATCACATGACTAGTCGAGTTTATCGTTGCAGTGTCAGCGTTGAGGAGTGTTTAGAAATATCTGGAGTACATATCCACATAATTACATACTACTGTGACAAATGGCTATTATTCATTAAACACACCTCTCCCTGCCGGCGGGGTCGATGATGCATAAACATTGGTACATGGGTACTTCTGGGCCGTTTTATTCAGATAGCTGGGAGAGTATAATATGAGGAGAGTAGCCTTCGTTGTGTGCGGTGGTCTCAGCTAAGTTAGGACTTATTATGATGGGTTCCAACATGTGTATACGGATCACGGCATCCGTGCCTGATCACTTCCTTTCACATCCTAGTTAAGTTACCTTGCCATGTCCAAGAGAAACTTGTTCGGTGTGTCCTCTTCTTAATTAGGGCCCGGTTTCGAGATCATCTTGCCGACCTCTGCAATGTCTTATCGGATCAAGGTGTTGTGTAGCCAAGAAAGAAGTAAGAAAACAAGAAACAAAGCTTGCTCGAGGTTTAGTTGCGATGCATCTACCATGGGTATATGTTTACAACAACACCTATCATTGGGGAGGGCGAAAATGTTGATTCTCATGTGGAGCATGATTGCTACTGTTCAAAACCAAATAACTTTTAAAATGGGGGTTGGAGACTTCAATTATTCTACTGAAGTCAACAATAAATTTGTAAGAGTGGATTTATACTACACCCCCGATGGTACGTAGGTGTTGCAAAACAAAATCTATGTACAATGATGTTCTTGGATATGGGGATTCACAATGGTTGCCAGTACCCCATCACTTACACTTATACTCAAAACAAATTCTCAATGAGTAAGCTCAATATAATATTAACAAAACAACGAGATGTAACACTAGGTGTTCTTGAGATGCACACAAAAACTCCACACATTCACACTTGAGGAGAGCTATCTCTTGCCTTAGGTGAAAAACTCTTCTTCACAAGCCCGAGAGTTTAGGTTTGTGAAGAGAACCAAAGAGTTGCACTCAACTAACAATTTGTTGTTCTCATCAAAACAAAAATTTAGACGAATACTCAAGCTACATAAATCCATTTGACAATGTTTAGCAAGTCGTGGAAGTGACACACCTGTTGATTTTGCGTGCCAAGCCAAATTTGATGTATTAACATGGTACTCCGCCTCAACATCTAACATGAGCTTCATGATTGTCATCACGTCACCAAGCACACATGTGAACAAGCATGCGGAGATAGTCTTAAAGAATGCCACACATTGTTGGAATTGATCAATACCAAGAATCAAGGCCTTTCCCATTTTCTTTTGGTATTAAGACGGTGTTTTTCTAGTTGATTACCTTGCAAAGTATGCATGTTTCTTAAGTGGACACTAACCTTATACGGTTTACAACATATAAGTGCATGTTTCCATATCCCAAAGAAAACCATTTAAGGAATTCTATAAGAAACCCTTCAATAAGGGTAAATATTCTAGTTTCATTCCATTCATGTTTTTCATCCATTATTGTCATATGGCCATAGTTCCAAATAACTATCACATATGTTCTTGTTAGGGTTTGCATTTGGGTTCTAGGTTTTTACAAACTAGAGGCCCTTGGAGTGCTCATGGGCTGCTTTGAGGTTTGCTCTCCAAATCGTGCTCTAGTCTTTGTTTGTTGAATACAATCATTAAGTTACACACTATGGATGACAAAACGTTCAATGACTTTCTCATTGGAAAATAATGTTATGTCTAATAAAGACCTATTTAATACATGATTTATATTTTGAATATGTAGTGGAGGCATTTATCACATCAAATTGAAAAGCTTAGTATAAATATGGGAGTCCATTTTCTAGCATGCCGTTAGTACATATATGTTTGTTTTTCTCTATAAACTTCTCGTATATAGGGGGTCCAATTTCATAGTTACCCATGCATGTCATTTAGGTTTCTAATGAAGAGTCCACCCCCCGCGGTTTTGGTGGCCCTTCATTTACAAATAACATCTACTAGGTAGCATGTTGGCTAGGGCGAACCGACCCATACATTGGTACCTTACCGGATGTCTAGTGATGTCACATTCGAATGAATCGGCCCTCAACCTCATAGGGGGTCTTTTGTATTGGAGCCACTTCATCCACGATATGTAGGATGGTTGATTTTAAGTGAGTGCCACGAATCCCCAGCCGTTCGCCCTCCCCGGTAAGGTACGGATATATGGGTTGGTTCGCCCCAGCCGTAGCATGTTCATGTTGGGCTTATCTTATCATGCTATGGTGCTTTGTAATATTACTCAACCTCTATGGAGGATGCCTTTTTAAAACAAAAGTGGCCCACTTAAGGCCTAGCCTCACTTGACTTTTAGCTCTACCCTTTTTTAGCACTAAAACCCACTGGCTTTGCAAGGCTTGGCCCATTCACACGCTGTGAAGAGCTCAACTGGACTATGTCCAGGGAGAACTGGCAGTTAGTTACAGATGAACCGGCTGAGTTTGAGAAATAACCGGTTGAAGTTGGAGACTTCGGGAGAATTACCCATCATTTTAGAGGAATCTATGGACTATACCTCAAGTGAATAAAGCAAAACTGGAAGATGTCAACATGTAACCGGCTGGATTTAGAATCACTAGGATCTTGACTGACTATGCCCTAAAACTCCCCGGGCACTGCAACTGGATAATATGGGGCCTTGGTAATTACTGGCGGTTTTATTTCTATCTCTTCTCCTATATGTGGCTCGTTTTAGTCGAAGTTCTAACACGTCCTGCCTATTCCTTAAAGAGGCAGATGATGAAGGTCCTAAAATCGCAACTCAATAGCTTCGGAGTTCCGACACAACTCATGCTCATCTCCGAAGTAGCCTAATAGCCGGGCTCTGAGGTCCACAAATTTCGCTGAAGACAATCAAACTCAAATTGTATGGCCAGAGTGAGAGGCGTTTGAGACTTCAATAGGTGTCAAAGTGAAAGGTGCTCAAGATTTGCTGAAGATGAGGACATTGGATAAAAGAGTGTGTGCGACATCACAAAAAGAAACTTGGAGAGGGGTGGCAATAACATACTTCCATTGTGTCCTACAAAAGCAACTTGTACATGAGGAGCACCACCAAAACACCAGGAGTTGCTGGGATTTGCCATTAAAGTTGAATGTGTGCAGATGGCGGCGATGAGATATGTGAAGTTTGGCAAGCAGGGTATGCATTTTACAACCTGCTAAGGTTGACCATTGGGAAGGTGGGTGTCATGTCCTAGGAGCCTGAAACAGGCAGTTGGTTGGGACGAAATCACTTTAGCCATTGGTGATAAAGTTAAGCCTTGTTGAAATTTTCTATTAACAAAAACTTAGCTTCGGCCAATCTAGTGGCTAGCAGGTTGTAGGTTTAGCGCTGCAGAAGTATCGATAGAGGATGTTGGTTGCTAGATGCCGGAGGCAAGCTCGGAGGTTAGCTATCCGTTTTATCGTTGCCACGTATTGTGCCAACTAGGATTGTGACTTAGTTACAAACGCTGATGGGAAGGTACAGTAAACAAGCAGCCCGCCCACACTAAAAACCTATGAGATAGAGTCAGGTGAGGCGGGCCTTTTACTTGCTTAAGGAAAACTGTGAAGGTTTATATGTTTTTTTTTTGAGACAGAAGGCCGAAAGGCCAACGCCAAAGCACAGGAGGCAATTGACCACCTGGCAAGTTTTCCGTCAGGTAGAGAGGAGATTTCACAGCCGGGATTCGAACCGCCAACCTCTTCCTTGAGATTTGGGTATCCCTCCACCATCATCCGGTAGTTTAGGGTCATCTCGGACCTAAAACTGTGAAGATTATGGCAATGGCCCTTCATAGCAATTTGGTCACTACTGTGTATGGTTACTACTATATTTAGAATCTGCGTGTGTGACATACCTGGGTAGCACTAAATTGGAAAGCTAGTGTAGGGCCTAGGCCAAGTTGTCAGCTCCAACTGCCTATGGTTTTCTTAGGGTGAGTTTCCATGTAGGCTGCTCGCTCACTAGATTCTAGATAATAATGGGTTGGAGGTGTTTGCATGCAGTTAAGCACAAGCCACCATCGAACCATATTTTGGCGGCTCGCTAGACTGTGGAGGGCCGTGGACATGCTAGACTTTCATGTGCCCACTAAAGAATCTTAAACCTACAAGTGTCAAATATCAAAGGATTGAAGACCAATTTTAGGAGGAGGAGAAGGTTTTAACCTAAAGGAGGAGTTTAGTAGGTGGTCTTGGATATGAGAAGATGGGAGTAGCTAGTTGGCACATATGAACCCTACCCCACTAGATCCCATCTACATTTGGATGAGTTTGTCGTTATTCACACTAGAATAGGTGGGCAAGCCACCTACATGAAAACCATGTAGGCCTCTCACCCACTAGGTTCTAGAAAATAGTGGGTTAGAGGGGTTTGCATATACTTGAGCACAAGCTACCATCCAACCACATTCTAGCAGTCCACTAGGATGTGGAGGGCCGTGGACACGTGCCGCTAGACTTCCATGCGTTCACTAAAGAATCTTCAACTTACAAGTGCTGGTCACCGAAGGTTTTGAAGACCAGTTTTAGAAGGAGGTTTTAACTTGATGGAGGAGGTCAGTAGGTGGCCCCAAATTTGAGAAGATGGGAGTAGTTAGTTGGCACAGACGAGACCCTACCCCACTAAATTCCATCTACATTTGGACGGTTTTATCCTTATTCACACTAGAATCTAGTGGCCGAGCAGCCTACATGGAAACTCACCCTTAGTCAACCTACCACCTAGTTTGTCCAGTTGTGGCCATAGACATCAATTGCTAGATGAGCAGTGCTTTGAGAGATTGTCGTTATTCACTCGGCCCCATAAGAATGGGATTACAATTCTTCTTATACACAGGACCCCACATAGCAGGCTTTGCATGTTGAGTAGTGTTATGTCCATTGCCGCAAATTATTAATTGAAATTCTGCAAGTCATTGTGTTCTCAACATTTCTACACCAACAAGCCTAGGCTAAGACCCATGACAAATGCAAGGTCCAAGTGAAACCTTCCCATGGGCCATGGGGTGACACATTCCCATGTGGACCCATAGATGCATGGGTTGATGATTATTGTTCTCATCCGTATCTCATACACATCCACAATATGATTTGCAAGCCCCCGTACATTGCTTATTATGGAATTCAAGTTGCCAAGCCAAGCCATTGAGCTTCCCATCATTGTGGCCGCTTGTTAGTCAAAAGGGCATCTATTTTGGTAAGTGCCATTTTTTGGGCAGTGCAAATACTTGAAGGGTCAAGGTGAAGCTAACCATGGTCCATTGAAGTGCACGGAGACCACTTCAATGAACAGGGAGAATTGATCGATGGTTATAGGTGAACTGGTTCAGTTTGAGAAATAACCGGTTGAAGTTCAAGACTTCAAGAAAATCACCCATTATTTTAGCGGGAATTATTTTTCTTGTGAAGAGAAACAAATTCTAAGGAGAAATGCAAAAAAAAAAAAAAAAAAAAAAACCTCATGAATATGGAAATTGTTACAAACTTTGAAACGGTAAAGTTAGGGTAACACATAGTTCATCTACATGTTAATCATAAGTGTTTATCTAAATGTTGATATTTGGCTACAACAATTGTCAAAATTCATTTGAGGGTAATCAATCACAAGCCGCCACCACATAAAACTTAACTCCGTTTGCCTAAAAAATATAGATCTCATCCATATCGGCATTACATGACCCTAGTGAGCAGTTAAATTGATTTGGTTGACTATAAATGCCTCAACCTTAATGTGAGTCTTTGTTGGCTCAGATTTCAGATGACAAATATGCGAACACCTCCAAGCCACTATTTTCTAGAATCTAGTGGGCATGCGGCCTACATAAAGTTGATAGTAATGTATTATTGATACTGATGTCTACAATGGGAACAAATATGGCTCCAACTTCTTGGGATAAAGTTCAGATGGAGTCTTGGGTTATCCAAGATGTGTGACTCAAGCAATTGCTCGAGTCCCAGAAAGAATTTTCATAACAAAACGAACCAGCCCTGTCTTCTCCATTAATCAAGTTAATTGTTTGAGATGATCCCTTACTCTTTGCATTGGGATTAGGAGCTGGGGTCTTTTGAGCTCAAGCTTTTGGTCTTCACATGCAACAACCTAAAATATATGGTTGAGATGTGAGAAAATAATGTAAGAATTACTTCCAGTTCCCGAGCTCTTGGGACTTCCCCTCAGTGTCGGGGATATGCATGATTCTTGGTCTTCAGCCTAATCGGAGCAGCCTAAGAAAGCAACGTAAATCTAATCAAGAATGGTGACTATAACATTATTCAGCCTTGTAGTTTGGTTCGGTGGACCCAGTTATATGCCAAGCCTTTTCGAGGACGTTCCCTGGAGTATTATCCTATGTCACAGATTCATGCTGAATATGGGAAATGCAGGCCAATGTGAAGACTGGCTGCTGCTGGGGTTCCAAGCCCACCGCCTCCCTTTCGCTTGGTCACAACCAGTGTTGGACCGGTATTGTGGTCAAACATGGGTATGTGCCCGGGGAAGGGTATGGGTTTAACCAACCATACCCGCAGGTAGGTCGTTGAATGATACCATAGGCAAACCCTAATGGGCGGGTAGGTCGGAGGCAGGGACCTCCCCAAAACCCTACCAGGCTGGTTTTGAAAATGAGGAACCGTTCCAGGACCAGTATTGCGGTGAGAGATCAAGATTTTAGTGGGTTTTTTTGTGAAGGGTATGTAGAGGATGTTTTGAAGAGGATGTAGAGTGATTTAGTATAAGATAAGGCTGCGGCCTTCCCATTTTGTACATGTTTTTGATGCTTGAATGAACATGCTCGAGTTTCCCGGAATATATTCAATAATATGCATGTTTGTTTCAAGTCATTTTCCAAATCACTTATAAAATTTTCCCATTTAATACAAGTATTGTGGACCGTACTGAATACCAGACCATTATTGCTATTGGCACAATATGTACACTTTGAATATTGTGCTATACATACCCTTGCAATGACACAAATGTCCAATTATTGTTGCACATACCATTCTCCAAATTTTAAAAAATAAAAATTACCATACCATTGCTTATGGTTTGCATTTTCATATATGCCATACCATGACCCTACTAGTATCACTTAAAGGTGATACCAGTCCAACACTGGTCACAACCTTGTCGCCGATGACAGTTGCTGCTGACTGTGACTGTGACTGTGATGGTTTCCATGGCCAACTGTGATGTTGATGCAGCCTGCGGTCGACCGGCTGCTCCAATTTCACAGCTTTCCCTAATAAGTTAGTTGCTTAGAAGGTCTAACTCATGTGGGACCAGGGTACTTTGGCTCTGGAACAGGCAAAGCATGCTTTCCCTAATACGCCAAGTGAACTCGGTAATTTATGGCCCGAACAACCCTTTTGAAACTGGTTTGATTGCAGAAATATGATCACAGTCCCCAAATGATTAGTCTAGTGGATCTCAATTGGATTGAATCGATCGTCACAAATAATAGGGTAAAATGTTTCACTAAGTACAATTATATCCACAGTGGGTGACTGCAACCCACTACAACAAAACGCACATTTTATGACTGCAATTTATGACTGCTTTAAGTCATAAAATCCCAAAATATGACTGACAAGGTACCGGGGGGGGGGGGATGACGCGCGCGGTGACTGGGTCTACTCATTACCGACGAGTCGCTTCGGACATCAGTCATATGAATATATACGGTAGTTTGGGCATATAAAAGGACAGAATCTACGATCCCGACAGCACGTGGGGCATGTCTTGACTGGCTTTGAAGTCCGTGCATTTTTTGACCTGCCCGGGCAGAAAAAAAACCAATCCGACGTGGCATGTGACTCTGTGTAGTCATATTTTTTGCTGACGTGTAATATGATTGTGACGAGTCATAATTTGGCCGACGTGGCAGACCACGTGGAATGTGACTTCTAGTTTTATCACTGATTGTAGTCATGTTTTTGTGGCGTTAGCCGAATTTTTTGTTGGGATGCCATTATTATATGACGGCCTATAGTCATATTTTTGGTGACATGTATTGTACAATATGACATGATGGAGTGATATTTTTTGCGATGGAGAGTCACATTACGTAGTTATTTATACGCGGTTGTGACTGTATTGGGTTAGATCCGCATTATTTCCAGTCGTGAATGTCAGTCACATTTCGAATACATTCCAAGCGGTTACGACGCATTCAAGTCATGCGTTACATGACTGAGGCAAGTAAGAAAAAAATTGTCACATGTCTATACGAATATGTAGCAAGTTCATTTTGCATATACATGGGAAGCAATCATTGGAGACACAAATTGCACAGATAAATATAAATAAATTCAATGATATTTTGTAGTCAATATCTCGAAACATATCCAAATGTGCCAGTCTCTGCCACATTTACCATCAATATGTAAACTATCTAATTATGAAAGGCTTGTTTCATTCCTCCGACAGAGCCTTGAGTGCTTTCATAGACCACTTGGTGATGGACTTCAGGGCATCGCCCAAACGCTATCAAAAGCGGCCACGGATGCACCTTGAATTTGTCGAAGCTCTAGTCGAAGTCGCGGGAGTAGCCCTGTAGTCGTGTAAGCCAGTCGGGCATATGCTGCCCTGTCGGGCATCCGACTTCGTCCACGTCAACACATGAACGCCCGTGTTCCGCTCGTCGCTCTTCTTCAAGTTCCGCCGCAAATTCTTCAGTTTGAATTGTCGGTGGCGTGCTCTTCCGTCGCCGCGATCACCGCCTTCAACCTCCGTCATCCGGCTGAGGCTCCGCACCTTCTCGCAGAGGTGTGTCGGATCGGCTTTTTTTTTTAGTCATACACCGTAAAATGCTTACCTCCTAGAGCTCCAGCTCGTCGAGGAACTCATTCCTGTGCCATGCGCCATCGTCTTCCTCCTCGTTGTACTCCGATACTTCGTCAACGTCCATCTCACAAGCTCGGAAAGTATCTTGCATGTTTTGGGACAACAAAATATCTTTCTCATCGGCAGCCGTGCTCTTCTTTCGGCTTGATTGCAACGGCCAAGACTTGGGTTCACTTGCATTTCCCTACACACCTAGACATGCAAGTCAGTATATAACTGCATGGAGTGACGTAATATGACTGCATGGAGTCACCCTACATGACTGTACTAAGTTACACGATTGCATACAGTCTTACTATATGACCTCACGGAAAGATATGATTGCATAATATAATTGGACAAAGTCATATGACTGTTTAGAGTTATATTATATGACTACACTAAAGAACATGTTCGCCTAAAGTCCAAATATGACTTCATGAAGTGACATGCATATGCGGACATATGTTATCAATATTTTCTTTACATGTGATTGGAGTGAGACCCAAGGAACGCGAATGACTAAATGCGACTGCAAATGCAAGAGATTACGGGGAAGGTCAGTATCAATTGAGAGATAGCGTTAAATGTTACTGTTTTTACCTTCCGCCTCTTTAGTTTCGACCGCTCATCTTCGTGTTGTTCGTCCTCATCATCATCAATATCCGTCTCAGCAAGTTGTTTTTTTCCCTTCACTCGGATGGTCACACCCCAGCCACCACCCTGCTCTAGAAATGGGCTTAGCTCTCCAAGAGGCACGCCACAACTGCTCTCGAAAACACGTGCAAGCTCATTCGAAATCATTTCCAAAACCGACAATGAAATTGTCGGGGAAACTAGCAATTGTGCGAAATACTTCCACTTATATGCCATCAAGTAGATTAGCAATTTTTCTTGTCAAATTTCCTAGTACATTGTTCATTTCGGTAAAAATGGAGGAAGTCGTGAGAACCACATTATTGAGTACGAACGGGAGTTAATACATGGACATTACATGTCACAAAAATTATGAATCCAAAAAGTGATAATGCTGGAACATGACTCCAACGAGTCATAATATCTCCACATATTCTATGACTCCAAGGAGTCATAATCATTAGAATGTGATTGAAGTGCGTCATGATGACTCTAAACTATGACTGGAGGGAGTCATAATGTTGTCTCTACAGGTGAGCTTTCTCCTGGGGTATTAGCTTGAATTCTTTTTTATTCACCTCCTAAAGGTATTACTGTAGTACTGGTAGTTCAATGGGAAAAGAGAGCTGGCTATATGTATGTATCAAGAAATGCATAATTTGAAGTGATCAAAGAGGATATAAAGTGAATCTGCATTTGATCCACATATATATCAACTTAGGATGCAACAAGTTCTAAAATTGAAAAGGAACCTGAAGAAAATGAATAAGCAAGGGATAAATATTAACCTGAAGACAGATCATCACAATTAAAAAGACACCAACCATCCAGACAATCCCATTCCATGTGGCCAACACTGGTCTCAAAAGCCACCATGTGGTAAATAGTAATAAAACTGACTAGCCAACCACAATCTGCAAATGATTGTTATTACAAATTTCAAATCAGAGGATCATGAGATGCAAAAGTTATATAAGAGGTCAAGGTGAAAATTCTCTCTCTAGTTCAATTGATCACATAGAGCTCCCAATTGAACCTAGATTGGTGTCTATATTTTGAGCACATAGACCAATGTCCTCATAGCACATGTCTTTTTTTTGTGGTCAAGCTTAACTACAAGCCTTGCCATATACCACACAATATAGGTATCCAATTAAGACGAGTGACCACATAAAGCTCATCTATCTTACATGGACACATTGCACTACATCCAAGATATTATCCATGAGCACACCGCTCAAAGTAGGAAAAACTTTTACTTACAAAAAGAGGTAGAAATGGCCGCGCAATAGGTATGTACAAATCCTCTCCAAATATATTTTCTTTCTCATGTTGGTCCAATCGCGTATTCTGCTAATCATAATTTCCCAGAATTAGCACACTGCATCGGTATGTCTTTTAAATGTAAAATCATCTCAAAATTAAAAGGTTAGTTGTGCACAACCTTGAGTTCAAAAGCATCGAGTCAAGAGCAACAAAACAAAGCCTAATACTTGGATGAGCACGCGCGCACACACACACACACACACAACAAAACAAAGCCTAATACTTAGATGAGCATGTACACACACACATACACACAAGAGCAACAAAACAAAACCTAATACTTGGATGAGCATGTATACACACACACACACAAGAGCAACAAAACAAAGCCTAATACTTGGATGAGCATGTACACACACACACACACACACACAAGAGCAACAAAACAAAGCCTAATACTTAGATGAGCATGTACACACATACACACACACACACAAAACGTGGAAAACACAGGACTTCCGAAACCTACAAAACCAACAGAACTATGAAAGCGACAAAATTTAGGGTTTTTGTTGAATACTACATCACTTAACTACCCAACAAAATGTTGAATGCTACATCACTCAACTGCCCAACAACAAAAGGAAAACAACAAGAGGAGCATCAAATTTTGAAGGAAACTTGAAGAAGCTTCACCAAGGAAGCATTGGAGAAGGTTGGAGGGAAGAGGAGCTTCGGAGAGACGTTCAACCACGGCTTTAGGTCCACTGCCACGGAATTACAAGGACGACACGCGGTTATAGGGTCCCGTGTCCACGGTTATAGGACCATCAGCGTTTAGTGAAGGAGAACTTAGGATTTTGACTAAAGGACTATTATATTAGTATAGAAGGAGATATTATTGAGCATTATGAAGTATATAGGACTAGGAATACATTCCCATAGTAGAAGTATACAAGATTTTGTTAAAGACAATTATGCTAATGAGAATATTTAGCAATTATGAGGAAGAAAGGATTTCATGTACATTCCGTTAGTAGAAAGATACAAAATCAAAGCATTATAAGATTTAATCAATCGAGCATGTAAGCATTGATTAAATTCTTATAAATGACATATAATGTAGCCACGGCAAGGATATAGCGAAATCTTGAAAATACGAACATTAGAGTAACTTGACGGTTATAACCGTTTGTGATAAGTACTATCTACGAACGCCATAGATAAATAGATATTTAGGGAAGTGGAGTTAACAACCACTCTAAATATAGATTTTGAGAAATTTCATAAGAAACTCCGCAAACCACAAATTCTCACCATCTCCTCAACCCATACAGACAAACAAACGCAATTCTTGGGCATAACCTCAACCCAAAAATTCCTACAAACAAACTCACAAACCATCCCACATTCGCCGAAACCCTTCGAATTGTAGTATGGAGAAGCGTCCTCGAGACCTCCACCGAAACCCTAAGGAAGTTCTCACCACTCACCACGGTTGGATGAACTTCATTTGTATGAAATTAGGGTGGATGAACTTTGGTTGGGTGAAAGAGGTTCACTTCAGTTGGATGAAGTGAAGTCTATTTTCACTTGGGCTGAATTATTTGGGTTGATTTATTTGGGTTGAATTAGGATTATCAAGCTTAATTAGGGTCAATCACTCTTAATTAGTTTGAATGTGTATGAGAACATATGAAAGTAAACGACATTACTTAAAATATTATAAAATATTCATATAAAGGAAAAAATCATTTTAACAAATTAAAAATAAAGGATTGGTTTAAAAATAGTTCATAAATGTTGAGTTTTCACCTAAAAAGTTTTTATTTTAGATTTTTTTAGTACTATAAAAGTTAAAGGAGAATAAAAATTTCAATTTCAATTTTTAAATGATAATTAATTGGGAACTTTTGATGCCACAATTTGGTTCACTAGACATTACCAATGTCTAGTGACTGTGTCAACCGTTCATTTTGGGTTGAAGTCATCCTCATTGAGGTACACATCCTGTAAGAAATCATCCTCGTTGAGCTACACGTGTCCTATGGACTTGTGTGCACTCCAACACAAAAGGTGTTAATCCTTTCCACTTGATCCACTGGGGCCTCCCTCTAGTGATATGACTGTTTACAGTTATATGACTGCCCTGGGTTATATGACTCCCCTTTCGTGTGTATCCACCTAGATATGTGACTGCGCGCATGTGAGCACTCCCTGCTTGTAAGGTATTCCTATATCACAATTTGACCCGCCGCGTATGCCGCGCACTCCACAGGATGGTAGAAAGGGAGTTCCAAAGCTTGAAGCATCTACAGTTATGGCAAGAAGAAGAGGTCCAAGCAGACGCCATGCGGTTATCCAAGTACCCATGTCCATGCATGGAGTGTGCGGGAGGGAAAGTCCTCGATCGAGCCACAATTCGAAAGCATCTTCGCAGTAAAAAAAGGGACCCTATGTTTACAGCCTCTATCTTGGTAAGTCATTCCAACAAACCACTTTTGAATGAGCGTAAGCGGGTGGTCCTGCTTTGGGCGAGTTTTCATCTTTGTGTACATGAATTTTGTAGGCCCGATGGAGACCCATTGTAAAAGCTGCCTGCATGACATCCATGAGAACCTTTCTAGGAGGATACCAAACGCCAACATATGCCACGCCAAACACAACGTCTACAAGAGTACGAGCCTTGCAGAGGTGGCGGTCAAACATGTATGATGGACAGTGGTGTGACGGGCCCATCCCAAAACTTACACAATTTTCATATTGGAACAGAGAATGGGAAGTAAGGGTGTCCAACTTCCCATTCATGGGTTGGGGTTTATTTGCACTCCAACCCGCCAAAGAGGGAGAGGAATTGCTTCCCTTTGTAGGACCACAGTACACCTTGGCAAAATACATAACTTTGAGCAAGACACAACCTCGAGTGAAGTCATATGCGATGCAAGCTGAGCCGGACTTGTACATCGATGGAGATGTAATGAAGGGGAATGTCGCTGGCATCATAAATAGTCCCATAGGACGCAAAGAGATAGGAAATGTGGTGTGGGAACAAACAGGAATGGGGGTATGTAGTTACCATAGCCATAAGGGACATTTTGGTCGGAGAAGAACTGTATGCACACTACCCTTTGAACCCGCACACCGCGTTGTAGGTTGACATCCAATAGTTCATCCATGGAATGACTACACTCCGTCATGTGTTCTCTAACATGACTACACCAAGTCATGTTTTATATTGACAAAATTTTGTATCAAAAGTTATGACCACGGCATACATGTATAGGTGGAACATGACAAGTTTTCCACATCCATTGTTTGTATATGCATGTATGACCTTCCATACTGGAAAGTACGTGTATGTCATGATGAGAATTATGTGAGTGGACGTAGTCATGTACAGTCACATGATTGCACGTAGTGATATTGTGATTCGCACCGTCAAATTTCTGACTGGCTCGAGTCATTGTGTAGGATCTTTTAATTCGACACACATTGGATGTCATGCACTGTGAAAAAAACATCGTTGAGAATGTCATGAAAACCATATTTGGAGAGAAGGACACACTTGGAGTTCGTCTCGACATGAAGGAGGCAGGTATACACAAGCATCTTTGGCCCGTACAAGGAAAGAAACCAGGCAGCATCATTTTATCTCGGTCCTCGTACGTTCTGACAAAAAAAAAGCGTGAAGTCTTTGTGGAGCACGTGCATGCATTGTGAACCCCCACCCACTATGTGGGTCAACTGAGGAAGCGTGTAAACATGGATAGGCACATAGAAGGCCTGAAATCCCATGACTACCATGTCCTCATGCAGCAAGTGTTGCTACTATGTGTGCACTGCACAATGGGAAAGGAAGTTCGGACGTCAATAATAATGTTGAGCCGTGTATTCAGGAGGGTATGTGCTAAGTCCATTGATCCTCTTGGTTCCGATAGGCCCCCCCACGACATATTCCGAAATCCACCTTCATAGTTAGAAACAAAACTTCAGAAATGGTGCCGATATGGCCAACCACTACCGCGCTCTTCGTTATGCACTTCAAACTCGTCTGTTTCCACCCTTCGAATTGTTGTCTGCGAAAGACCCCTCTCCAATGGACTAGGCCCACTTGCTTCGCGAGGGGTTGTGTATAAGTTGGGCTCTCTAGGGGAGGATGGGAAGTTGGATGGGAAGTTGGCTTTGTAGCCAAACGTGGATGGGAAGTCGTTTTGTGCAAGGAACCGAGAGGCGTTCGAGTATTCTCCAAACAACAGAGAACGGATGAAGTACAATGCATAGCATTGGGCAGGACTTCAAATTTTCTCAGATTGCAAGTGACGGGCTTATATGACGATCTCGTACCGAAGACACCCATATTGGGCGATGCAGTGGAAGTGGGGCCAGGAGTGGTTGCTAAAGCATTAGAATGTATAGAGGGACCGGACGACGCATCGGTAGATGACTTAGAGTATTGCGACTATGACGGTGATTTACTCCCCGTCCGAGAAAGAGAGTTGTATAAATGAAATTTAGGTGGGTATATATTTGACACGTGCATATCTAGTGACGTGTTGTCTTGGCCACATAACACACACATTAATTGCACCATGTCCTCCCGTTGCTCGCTCATGTATCTGTAAACTTCTACATCAAGTACATAATAAACGAAGACGACATGCCAAAGTTACACTGGAATCCTTGTTCAAAATTTCCAGGACAATCACATGCATCAATCCAAGGTTCATATGTAGACACAAGACCCTCGAACCCTAAAAATTTGTGACATGCTTATGTACAACGCCATCGCGTCCTCTCAAATTGGTTGTGCCGTGACCGCACATGTTCAATTAGTCTCTTGGCAATAATTACTTTGAATACTCCTCCCCAATTTCCCCCCTATATTCTCTAAAAAATCAATCTATTAATTATTCAATAAATAAACATGGGCCATTCCCAATTTTCATTGCTGTTCATATTGTAGAACAAAAAGTACTTAATTTTGACCAAAATTTGTCATTATTAAAGAAATACCCCAAACCATAATACTAGATAATGAGTCATGGGGCAAAAACACAAGCGGCCCATCTAGGGCAGCCTACACTTTCAAGGGCTGCCCAAAAAAGGGAAAAAAATGGCCCTCGTCAAAATGTGACTGAAGAATATGACTCACAAAAAAATGTGACTGCCACATATGACTGCGCGTCCACCAGACACGTTCCCCGTCGTTCCCTATGAAGGCACACGTGGTTCCCATACGCCGTATACGGTACATTTGCCAAATACTACAGTGTTATATGACTGCGAGTCATATTTTTGAATTTCGTCCCCCCCAAAGGTTGAGGCCTGGCCAAATGTGACATCTTATAGTCACCAGTCATCCCCAGTCACATTTCCCTAGTCACAAAATACCCAATCTGTTGTAGTGACCGGTCAACTTGCAGGAGGTTTAGTTTTGGATTCAACAAGGCTCTTGTAATACACATGCCACATGAGATTCATCAACGTGCTATCCAATCATTGTGAATGTGATATAGAAATTGAGCTCTCACTTTGAAAGCTCAGGTACAAAGTGGGATCGAGTGAAAAAGAGAGGCTCTTAGCCAATGGTAAGGATCATTTCTTTGAGCTTTTAATCTTCAAGCTCTCAAGTTGGACTAGTGTTGGTAAATGTTTAGCACTGATTATGTTTGCCGTTTGATGTACGATCCAGATCAAGGTCGAGGCATCTATTACCAATAAAATAAGAGAGTTTGCATCTGTTTAGGAGTAACATTGGAGAATTATTTTTCTTATGAAGAGAAACAAATTCTAAGGAGAATGCAAAAAGAAATATATATGTATTTTTGAGAATATGAAAATAATTGCTACAAATTTCAAAGCGGTAAAGTTAGGGTAACACATAGTCAATCTATAGGTTAAACATAACCGCTCATCTAAATGCTAATGTTTGGCTATGGCAGTTATCAAACTCTTATGAGGGTAATCAATCACAAGCCGCCATCACATAAACCTTAACTTAATTCACTTAAAAAAATAAGAACCTCATCCATGTCGACATTACATGACCCTAGTCAATGGTTAAATGGACTTGGTCGACTATGGATTCTTTGACCTTATCGACCATCTGAATTTTGGGTCAAGCAAAACTTTGTGATGAGGATCTATACTAAATGGTCGTCAATTAGTTGAATTTGGGCGTGATTTACACCAAGACCATAGCTACAGAGGACCACTCTAACTCAATGTTACACCACTATGTTGGATGTGATCACATGAAGTGGGGCCCAAGACAAATAAAATAAAATAATGTAATTGTACATCACATGATCCTAGTGTTAACCCAAGAGAAATCATAAGTTAGGTCGAGGTGGGGGGAGAGGGTGCATGTTCACATCTTTTCAAACCTAACAATGAGGTGATTAGAATAATGCTCCAATGAATCCTTCTTCCATGTAGGATTCCAAGTGCACTTATCATCCAATGCATGAAGAATAGCATGGGCTTTGGCCAAATTGTGAACCCAAATTGGACCACATGCTATTTCATATTCCATTACAATCACTTAAAGTGGTCCATCACTTTAGTCTTTCTATACACCACCTTAAGGTAAGCAGTCCTTAATGCCTACATTTCATAGAATAATAAACAATCGATTAGATGCGATGATTAACAAACTCAATTTGAGGCCAAAATTATTTTCTCAAAATCACTGGAGTTCGTATGAATCTTCTGCACACCAAAATGAAGATTATCTTTATGCTTAATTAATCATAGAGGTCCCCTCTCCCACCCAATCCCCCCCCCCTTCATTTTTTGATTACTATTGGACCTAGAATACATTACATATTTTAATCACATAGTCCAATCTACTTAAAACGTAGAGTTATGTTTGAGGTTCTTCTGTCGACTTCTTATAACCACACACCACTCAAATATAGATGCCCAACTAAAATAAGTAACTAAAGCAGGCCCAATTGCCATTTTTTTACTATTAGTTCTCGAAGTTGCCAAGGGAAGAATAAAATGCAACCACCTGTGACCTGAGGCAGCTTACTTTTATGGTGTTGAACTTGAGCTTAAAAGTTCCCAGACCAAATCTACCTAGAAAGTTAGTATTGAGGAATATTGACTTGATTGTCAGTAACCTATCACGTTACCTTTGATTCTCTAACGGCCCGACAGTCGGAGATTGATAAGTTACTAGAATATTGATGAACTCAGGACTGAGTTTCAGGTTAGTTGGAACTTGCAGGCAGGGCCTGCAGAGCTGTCGATAGACATACTGAATCTGGCATCAAATCAAGCAGCAGCACTGTTTCGCAAGTCAAGAAATGCACGTGCACACATGAATTGTTTTCTCCGATTTCCCCATGTTTCAGATTCGCCAACTCACAAAATCTTGGCGAGAATGAATTAATAAATATACATGTGTGTGTACATACTAACTAAGTCACGATACAAGCTGTGCTATCAAGGACTCTACTCCCCAAGGGTCGCCTTCAATCCTCTCTGTAAGTTTACGGGTGATCTACTTCTTATGGGGAAAGACAACACCGATGCAGCCTTGGATGGCTCCCGCCTGCAACCAAAGATCTTGTTGAAGCTGTGGTTCTTGTCTTATTTCTTAGATCATTGCTCAAAATGTATGCTGGTAACCTTGCAGACATTCAATCAACTTGCTCTGGAGGGGGCAGGATGACAGAGGTACTACCCAGCCTCTGACGCCCTTGTCACCCAAGGTTCTAGCCTCTAGGCACTGCAGTAAGCCTAAGTATTTGGTGTTGGAGCTGACAAACTTTCAATCAAAGCTCAAACTATTGAGAGTTTCAAGCTCAAACTAGTTTCGAGCAAGTGGAAAGCAGCCATGCTCAAAAGTAGTGAGGGATCAAGAAGGGATTGATAATAAACAAAGGCGAAAGCATTCATGACAAGCCAAAGAATGCTTGAAAACTCGTTGGCTTGGTGTCCACAAAACGAGACCTCAAGCTCTCACCAATCCCTAGGAAGTTACTTCTATGAGGTAGCTTAGGATTTCGACGGAGAGCTTGTCATAGTCATTCCACATAGGATCCATTGCCATCTAAGCATTCTAAGTTTGGTAAAAACTTCAAGCTCTCAAATTGAGAGATCATGTGTAAAGTGGATTTGAGTGAACAAGCACGTGTAAGATGCACCCCACCTGTGAGAAAGTTCTTTTCTTCATGCTTTCATGAATCATCTTAAGCTCTCAACTTGAGCACTACATAGTGTACATGGGGCTTTAGATGTAGGAAAGTCTTCACTAATGAAGATACACGTGTGGAGAAAATATGTCGTAGTGCTTGGAATGATACCATCCACACCGGTATGACTCATAAAAGCCACAAGTTACATGAAATTTGTTAAGTTTAGAAAAACCAAAAATCAAAAAGTTCTTGAGGATGAGTTTTTTTACTTGTTTGGTGCGCCAGTGAAGTGCTTTGTAATGATAACTTCACTCACTGTCAATGAAAGTTATCCCCATCATTTCTCACCTCTCAAGGTGGTCCCTCTATTTGCCTCTTTTGATTTGATGAATTTACTTTATAACATTAATCAACATAATGCATAGACAATCCTCTTTATAAAATTATACATCTACATTTAGACTTAATCCATGTGCAAAACTAAAAATGGCTTAGATTGCATACCGACTAGGTGGGGAAGTATGGGCTCAATGGGGACAAGAAACAAACTTAAGCAAACCGGATAATGCATTATTTTGAGACTAGCAGGATGTTATTCCAAGTATTGGTGGTGGGAATGTCAAGCCCTACTGCATGTTGATGCATTGCCATGGGTTCCACTTCTACTCAAGCTAAAAGGAGCCCCATATTTCCTTATCCCTAGAATAATGAGAGTGCAATGCTCTATATATTCACAGACCCACAAATGTCAAAACCTATGAGGAACCCTTAGTAAAATGTTAAGTTCCATTTTTAAGTCATCTATTTAGTGTTGGTATGTAGGCAAAAGGCCAACAATCCAAAGTCAAGTACATCAAAACAAGGAGAACATGTGCCCATTTGGAGGGGAGATGGGCCCCCTCAAGCGTGCCACATTGCCACGTAAGGAGAGAAAACTGACCACAAAACTATCACAAGCCAAGGACAACCCCCAACCACTTAACCAAAAAACCAGGTTGAGTCTTCTTTTGTGATTGTTTTCTCTACGACAAATGACATTCCCTCTACATAACATTATTCAGATCCATAATAGTATTGTGTGGGACTGACAATATTCTAGTGAATATTCCCTAGAATATTGTCAGTCCCACATAACATTGTTATGCATTTGAATAATGTTATGTAACAAACCCTCCACAACTGATGAAATTAAGCAAGATAGTCGCCTCCAAAATCGGGCACATAGTGAGACGCTTGATTTGTCTCAATTTTCCTTTGCCAAGCCATTTTCCCACACACAATGCACTCTTTAAAATTAGAAAGTATAAAGTTAAAAACATTGCAGACATTCATCTACTTCATTGGAAGGGGGCATGATTTTGGCGCCGGTGCACTCTCTGACACCCTTGTCACCAAAGTTCTTATAGGCACTGGGCCATTAGAAGCATTGGCCTGGACTGTCAGGGAAGCAATGCAATGTTCTAGAGAGGCACACTAACTTATACCTACTTAATACTTATTAACTTAACTTGCTTCTGCCGCTTAACTTATTGGAATTTTAGATCCTTGTATCATCCCCTCGCATCCCACCTGTATCTTAACCCAGCCCCTTAATGATCTCCTTGTTCATCCTGTCGTGTTTCAATGTCTGCCTGACCCCTTTAATTTCTTCATGTCGAGTTGTTGGCCTTAGATCAACACTCTTCCATGGCCGATTGATTTCGTGCTATACTGACGATCCACTTCATGACATCAAGTGGACCCTGAAGGGACTGCCACATAGTGCAACTTTGTTGCCGCGTAGCTGTTTTTAGCCATTGGGGACCGGGCGAGCGGCTCTACAACACAACAACAAAAATGGTTGTAGCCAAGGCAAGCCACCACGCAAGCTGCAGAATACATTAGAAATGAACCCTTGTTTTACCCCAACGCAATAAACATACCGCATGTGTTTTATCCTATGATAAGAAATATGTATTACCAAACATTTTTACTATCGTGTTGCAGCCTAGGTCCTTCAAGGGCCACCCAGGTTGTGGAAGCCCATGCCATGTGCCAAGTCCTTGAGTCTTTGTTTCATAGATATTGGATCCGATGAGCTCTGATGATGTTCATGTTTGCTTGTGAGGCAAGCTTGAGGGGTCCTACAACCTCTAGCAAATGGACTTGTCTTCTTGGTAAGTTCTTAGGCCTCGCTTCGGGTGAATGTTCACAACACCCACCAAGGGGGAGGGTGAAAATATTGATAGATATTATGGAGCTCCATGACATTTAGTTGTAGACAATGTATTGTCTACAATGGGATCAGAGATCTTGAACTAGTCTAATGAGCTCAAATTGGGATGAACCAACAACCAACTTACATGGATGATGAGGCAAGATTTTACTACTTCCCCTTCAATAGGTGTTATATTGATACAAAGTCCATTCACTTCCATGTGTCAGCCAACCACTAGTAGAACATGGTAGTCAAACTACAACTTCCCAACAACTGCTTTCATTGTTGGATGGACATGTTCAATCTAGTCCCCTCGTAGATTGGTCACGCCAAATTACAAAAGAATTGTTTAGAACATGTTAGTTGGCTACCACTTTTCTAGTACATTGAATATGGTTAGTATTGTGGGCCACATTATTAACAAGGTATTTCACACTAAAAACATTGGGGTTGAAACCGTGGGTGCCAATTCACACTCTATAATGTCGGAGGTCCAAGAAACAAATGATGATATCTCCTTTAAATCTTGCTTCTTTTCCTCAAACAAAGATATGTCTTGTAGAGCTTCTCATCTGAGTCTTTCTACAGGGGCCAAGATCGCCTCCTAACTCCTAGCCATTTGGACACATTGACCATTTAAATACTAGCTACATCTACATTCAAGAAACACATGACTTGCTCATTGTTTGCAAACGAATAATCTATCTTGTAGAGTTTCTCGTGCTCTTTCTATAGACACCAAAAATGCATCCTAGCTCCTAGCCATTTGGACACAATGACCATTCAAAATTTAGTTGCATCTACTTTCAAGAAACACCTCCCTACTGATTTTTTATGTTTTCTCGCTCATTTGTTGGACTAAGGAAGTGAGGTTATGCATCATCAAATGCTTTCAATGAGTATCTCAATTCTAATTAGAAGTGAAAGAATGAGAACATAGCGAGTGGTTGAAGATTCAAATGTATCTACTGTTGAACACAATTTTCATGCATGATGGTGTATATTGTGGGCCACGCTACAGGGATGTGAAGGGTAAGTCACATTGTACGTGTATGTCCACAACATTTTACCACAATCAATGTAATAACACATCAAAAATGAATGGCAAAACAAGAATTCGACCCCCTTCCCAATCATGTGTACAAAATAGGACCAACATTTGATTCATATTTATTGGATTTTATTATCTTTGCATGACATGTCAAATCAATGAGCTATGAAAGTATTCATGTGTGCTCATGAGGTAGGCTCCCATCCAAGTGGATTTTGTCTTCTTGGTTCTTAGGCCAATTTACACTACCCCCCAATTCCTAAGTCTCACATTGGTGGAGAGCAAAGCCCATTGTTTCCGGATTTACACTAGGTTTTGGTTTTACATTCGAAATATCCTACATGGTGGGAAATTTAGTACCAAAACGTTGGGACTTACCCTTGGAGTTGGGTTGGCCAAAAGGAGTGACCTTACTCCAAGGCCAAGATTGGCTTGTTTATAAGAAAAATCAAGCACTTAACTCTTCAATGACAAAGCGTCCCCAAATGAGACATTGTACTTCAAATGGGTAGATTTTTTCTCAATAGTGGTAAGTTTTTGCAAATAATTTTTCACATGTAGCTTTTGAACTTGCCTATTCAACTCTTGATTGCAAAACAATTATCAATGGTTATCCTCAACGTCTCATGAAGTGTTCACACTTAATGATATATTTTGACAAATCTATGACCTAAAGGACATACAATGCAACTTTGCATCACTCTTTGGTGATTCACAAATCTAGCCATTCATATCAACTATGTCATGAGACAATGACATTCATATGAAGAATAATTGAAGTGATCAATAGTTAATAAACTAAGCCTCGATGATTAGAAAATGTTTTGAATTATAACCATATCAACATGATCCTATGATGATGCATCATAATCTCTTTTGTGACAAATCTTAAAATGTGCATCACCTCCCTTGTCTTTTAAAGGTTGAATGTTGATGGACGCATTCAACACACACACACACACACACACATTATCATCATCATCATCATCTAAATGAGAGCTAAATATGACCCATAAGTAATTGGGTCAGAGGTCCACTTGTTCTTGAAAGAGATCATGTCATTCCTACAACAACCAAAACAACAACATCAACTACCGAATATTGCAATAACAAAAAGTTAACAAACGATATGTTTCATAACCATGAACAAGGCAAGGAAAAAAATGTGTTCTCTTCTTATATCCATGATGCCTAAGAAACTAAACAAGAGACTTGTGCTTATTATCCCACACTAAAGAGAGCATGTTTGAAATCCTACGAACGAGCGGTGGGTGCATAGAGAAAAGTGTCCCTTTTAAGACCCGCTTTTACCTTACCTTGACGTGACCGCAATTAAGTCCTCTTACTTGAGCAAGCATGACTCGGAGCTCGAAGTTGTGTTCAAGAACATGAAGAAGAGCAGGAGGCAGACCAGACCAGATCGGAACAGAACGGCGGATCATCTGACGAGACGAAATGATTGTGTGCGGGAGACGGAGGGACAGGTGTTTGTGTGTCTTTGTGCATGGGAATTGTGCAGGCTGCGGATGTGATCGTTGCGCAGGATTTGATTGAGGAGCCGATCTCATGTGCCATAGCCAGGCATAGTTGTCCTCGGGCATCAGTTTTTGACGATTTTTTTATTAGTCAACTCTACTGCAACCCCCCTCTTTACCCTGACTTGTGTAGCATGCGATCCAACTTAAATGATTTTCAGGTATCGTCATAGAAACTCGAGACCTGTCACCACTACTGCTAGAAATGTGGTAGTTTCGCTACTCTACACTGGGGGTCACTCCCTCTTGTGTTATGTAACCACATGCGTACAAAGGGTATTTTTATGGGGGCTATTTACCTCCTCATTTGGATTTTAAGGAACCCTTTAAGTAGAAAAAAAGCCAACTTCACCAAATATTCAGCACTCTACATGTAATTATAAAAGAAAACCTAGACTATTTCAAATGATGCTAAATTACTTATAAAATTTTGATTTACTCGTTCTGTACGAAGGCAAACTTAAGACTCCAGTATGGCATGGCATATATCCACGTTGCTATATATTGGTGAAAGAAGAGTGTACACATCATAACCCACTCGTTCAATTTTCATTCATTTTGCATGTATTATATGTGATTTTTTTTAAATCCTTTATTTTTTTGTCATACTAATTTCTTTCTACCTCAAACCTAAAGTGGGGGTTTTCCCCTTATGCTAAATTATATATAATCACATGTTTCGCAATTTAAGTAGGCTATGGTAGATCCAAAGTTTCTATAATTTTTCTTGCCAATGAATAAAAAACACCCTGCAGTTGTTCTCATGTGGTTTCTACTTTTTGGCTGGTCACCCCCCGAGACTCGACACGAAGTGATCAGAATGACCCAGGTCTGAGTACCTTTCACAGAGAATCTACAACACGAACTTAGTGAGCAGTGAGCACTACACTAAACTTGATATGCTATTTAGTGTCACTTTTTATTTGGAATATTACGCAATGTTGTATTTGTATATTGTATATCTCATATGCTACCAACAAAATACCTTGTTTTTGTTACAGTGAATATGAGATATACGGTAAATAGATAGAGCATTGTGTAACTCCAAATAGTAAGTGACACTAAATAAAATATTGAGTGTAGGTATCAAAGAGGTTACAAATTTGGTATTGTAGGTTATGTGCTCAATTGGTAAATTATTTTGTTAGGTAAGTGATTGCAAATCAAGAAGATTGTCATGTCAATCGGAGTTTAAATGAAAAAGGTTGTAACATGTTAAAGTAAGAATGTGGTTTAGATTTTGGTTACGAACAAACCCAGGGAAACACTCAGGGAAGACTTAAAAGGTGATTTGTGTATTATCTAGGTGTCTCAGATAAGGTTTATTAGGGAAAACACAAGGTTATTACACTTTATTTCAGATTAGGACTGACCATTAGATTATGAGTAAGGGATAAAAATTGGAAAAGCATCTCCATGTCAATGCATGCAATCGTGGCAGTCTCTCACCTCACTCTAATTTCCCTAGGCAATAGTTTGGCGGTGAGTTCATTTTAATTGGACCAAGTGCGGTGCACAAGCATAGGTCTCGCCATCGACAATAGTCTTTTGCAAAAGTATCCCATTTAAGTCTTTCTTACCAAAGCCAAGGGCACTTTGGTATCGTCAATAATCTGGCATTTAATTAATTTTTTTAGTGCAACTTGAAATTTACAATATTGTCATCCTTTCAGGATTGTCGAGATTCTTTGATTAATTATGTTGTTTAAATTATGTTGTCCAGCAATAGTCCTTATCTGGTCTTGGCCAAAGTAATTATAGCATCCTCGGATTACATCAATAAGCCAAACCACATATATATTGACATTTCATAATATATGGTTCATCATTTTATCCCTTTTTAATTAAGGTTTCAATTTGATAAGATTACCGCTTCAAACAATCTCATTCATAATTTCACTTCATTTATCAATCATAATTCAATTACTGAGTACGTTCAATTATCCAATTTTAGGATTAATTTCATATCATCTTATATTCGTATGAATTTTATAATAATTTTCAAGAATATATGCCACACTTACTTACCAGGCTATCAACATCCAGGTCCTTGGATCTTCTAAAGCAGATCCAAAAAACCTTTCAACGTCCATGGCCCATTCTATAACTGTTCAGCTCCTATTCACCAATTAGGCGTGTACATGTTCCTTTTGTAATTTCACACAGGCTATGGTCTCGGTACTTACGATTTCCCGGCCACTAGCCATGTAAATGAAATCAAAACTTTACATTCTCTCAACCGATTGCCACAGAATTTCAGTGTTCAAACATGGCTTCGCAATTGGGAATTGACTCAAACAATTGCCTAAGTGCACAACAACTCTCTCTCTCAAAGTAAACACTGTCCAACACAAACTATTGCCTCTTTATCCATCTCGAGAATTTCAAACAATATTATCAAGCAATTCAACTTCATGTGACCAAGATGTTCACTTACAATCAATTAATCCCTGCAATCTCCTCAAGAATTACTCCTGGAATAATATAATAATTTCTACACTAAGCAACACAAGCTCTCTGCTTAGCTAATGTTAATTTCGCCAGACTATGGTCCTTTAACGCAATTTGTAATCTCTTTCCCCATTCAACATTTACTGATCATTCAGGCAATTGCTCGAATTATCATATTATCAAACATCTTTAATCATTCAACATTCATTGATCAACTATAGTGGAACTGGGTCACCGGCAATAATCACTCAACACCATCCCTTCTTAATTCAATGAGTTCAGCAGATAATCCTTACACATGCAAACACATTCATACACACAACCTATTGACTTGGGATACATTTCCTTTCACTTTCAACTGGTGACTCAAAATTCAATCAAATTATAGCATGTAACTCAGTAATGCAATCATGACAAATTCAGTATTTAAAAAGTTTGAGAATATTATATTCAGATACCGGCCCACAAGTAAAATCACTTTACCCAGATTATGGCCCAATAAGTTACATTCAACAACCCAGTTATACACCCTGGATTGGAAATTACAATTAAAATACTAATCAGACTCTAGCCTAACAATCTCGAGGAATCACTCCTCGGTGTATCTGCAACTCTCTCACAAATTTGAGAAAATACTTATCAAAATTAGCTCTGTCCTCTCTCAGTCACTCTTGGCCTTTCTCTCCAAAGTTCTACTCAAAAAGCCCCCTCTTCTCTACCGGACAATGGCCTTTATCTCCTCATGGAACCTCCTAGAATCAGGCCATAGCCTCTTTCAGTTGCTTTATGAAATCTCAGTCCATAGCCCCTTTCATACCTATTCATTCACACTTTTAAAGTTCAAAAAGAGCACTATTTACATTTGAACATTGTTCTGATTAAGAGAATTAAAAAATTGACACCACAAAGAATTAATTTGTTTTAAGTGATCACATCAACCCTCTCAATTGGCGTAGGGTTTAGGGTTTAGAAACTTAGAAACGTTTCTATGTTTTGTGAGCACATAGTCCAATCTCATCATAACAATGTCTTATTGATGTTGAGTTTAAACCCCTCACCTCTCCACACACTCAGGTAGGTCACTAGCGAAAATCGTAGAAACGATGTGCGATAAAAAAAAGGGTCTAATATATTCATTGTAGATATATTTTGCAAAAAACGTACATATAATATAGGGGTTTTAAAATAGTGAAATATGTTTACATGTAAAATACCATCACATATAATGGCCTCTTTTATCTAGTTAGTACATGTAAAATAGCGTGGAAACAATTACTAGGGGTAGAGGGTCTAGGGTAGGGTCTGTGCTAGTGGATGAAAAGAGGTAATTTTCTGTTGAAAAACTTGGATGGATGACTTCGCAAGTTGACTGGCTTGAACGTTACTGAACCAATGTATCCAATGTGGAGTTAATGTTCTCTACCTACGTGCTGGGAGGGAAAATTTCAACGTGTTGTTTAAATTGCAATCCTCTTTCCAATTTTCTTTGGCAGTATAAGTAAAATAGGGTATTTTTAAATGATTCCCCCAAAAAATTATAATTATTGATAGGGTGTATTAAAATACAAGCACTTACCTTTATTTTGAAAAATACCATACCTTATAATCTTTTCTGCAAGGTAAATAGTCCCCCAATAAATAGGTCCTGAGCGCATGTGTATGCATTAATATAAGAGGGAGTGACCCCCCCCCCCGAGTCCACACATCAACTATAATAGTTATGTTAATGTAGAGTGCCCGAAGCATATTATTGAATAACATACTTTCACATTGGCTAATTATGTCAAAATTTACATTATACATATATACACATTTATAAAGTGCATTTTGTGAATGATCATCAATGAATGAATAACTATTTAGTATATTAATCATCATTGTGACAAATGGCTATATTGTATTTTCTCCCTAGCATGCAAGCACGGTAAAGTGGACAACTCTTGATCCTTGCATAGGTCTAAGTGAATGTGTATCAAAATAATATACTAACTTTGAATTTTGTGGAAAAAAAAATCATAAATTTCTTAAAAACATATTGATCTACAAAGCCAAGCAATTTATGTTGACCAAAAAATCTCAAAAAAATCCACATATTTTAAGAAGATGGTGCAAGTGGTGCGTAGGCGGTGATATTGAACAAGTATTGTAAAAAAAAAGTTAAAATATGATAAGACTACATTGAATTGATAATTTTCTTAAAAAATATTTGATGATGACCTCGTGTATAACAATTCAAGGGTTATGAAGAAAAAATCAAGTTCAAAATAGTTAAGGCCATGAAATTTACATCCAAAACCAAATCCAGCCATTTGCGTTTGGGCATTAGTTTTAATGATAAATTTTGAAGATCTCATTTTGGTATTCTACATTCGAGTACTTAACACAACCTCGGGGAGATCACTCCATTGTCAAGTTGAACACCACGTGCGAACAAAGTTTGCTACCCCTATATTACATGCCATAGATAAGTTTAAAATTTATGATATTTTTTCTACATATACATAACCATTGATAGTATCTTTTTTATATTTTCTTGAAATTTTTAGTCATCTTCTTTTTTGTAGTAATTTTTTTAGCTCAATTCTGCGTCATTCTAGTTAGAAACGGTATGTTTTATAAAAAAAACAAATCATCAAATTTAGTTACTATTTTTTACTATATAATAGATACCGTGTATATCTACTCATGAAAAAAATTGATAAAATTTTGACCCATTTTGGTGATGATTTATGTAAAAAGTAGGATTTTTTAGATGTAAAGTGTTCGCACATGGTTGTTCAACTTTACAAGGGAGTGATCTCCCCGAGAACACAACAATAAAGGTCACCATGAAAAAATATTCAATTTAAACAACATTTTGCTACTACTTTTAGGAGTCTGACTAGAAAACTATGGTTTTGGAATACTGGAGCATTTATTTTGGTCAACTTTACCATGCTTGCATCCCTTGACATAAGATAATGTACCCCATATCATCTGAAACCCACTTAAATCTTGAAATCGATATAAATTTAAACTTGGTGATGACTCATAGAAATTATGCATACATGACTTAGACTTTGGGAAGTTAAATACAAGCCTTAACTACAAAAGTTGACTACATCAATATGTGCAATAACATTGCCCCATGCTAACATATCCACGTGAACATATCAACATTTCACACTATTTGAATAATTACTACAATAATTACATGAATATAGTAATTACTATTGCATTGTAGTTTCTATACATATTAATAAACAAAAAATTTAAAAATTCACCCAAGGTAATTTGCAAATGAGGAAAGAGGCAACCTTCTCGCAAAGGCAACCTAATTGCACATTTCAATGTACAAAGCTTAGGGCCACTTCAAACACGAGCCAAGAACCATGACGATGAAATTGTGAAAACCCAAAAGAAGTGTCCAAAGGTTGTTCCAAAACACTTCCAAAATCATGTAATTTGGTCAAGGGCCCTCAATGTACTGTGGAGTCATATGTGACCGGGCCCTCAACCCAATGCTATATCACTTCATGCGGGGTCCTCACACATGATAAAAATATAATGAATCAATGGTTGTGAGATTTCGGAGTGCCATGGCCTCCCGGTTTTGTGTTAGGCCTACCTCCAAGAGGTGGTTTTTGAAAATAGTCCAAGTGAATACGAAACATGATGCATTTGATGCCATGTAGGAATCCATGTTGACTTTATATCCATCTTGCATCCACTTACTCTGCTAGTCCCTCAAGCGTAGTGTGAAGCGAACTTGAACCGGCTCCGCCTTTTCCGCCAATGAGAGTGCTTGAAGTGCAATGGTCATGGGCCCATGTCAACATATCTACACGAAATATAAAGAAACTATTAGAAAATTGAAGTGAAAACACAAATTGGCAATGACCAAACACATTATTCAACATGTTAAAAAACGAACGCACCTATATAACACATTGTTGATAGCAATACTCCCACCTTTGAAATTACGTAGTTTGGAACCTTTAGTAAAAGGGGGCTCACCTTTGATGAGAGGATTATATGTTTTATCCCAAAGCAAGACACACCACTTCTCCATATAGATAGATAGAAACTCCGGTCCCTTTTTAGCAAGGGGCCGGTGTGAATAAAGTGTCCGTTCATAATGCCAATGACCCGATGCCCACCGGACAAGGGGACATTGGGACAATACTACTCTCCCCTTTCGAGGATGGACACTATAGTGACACACTATACTAGTTCCTAGCTAGCCACAAGTGCCTTGAAGATACCGGACATGGTATCCCCCCAAAGGGCTTTGAGGTACCCATACAACAAGGTCCAAGGACCCCCCACCATAGTTGGGTGGACTAAGGTGGTGAGCACCACGCCGGCATGGGGAATAGAACCCACAACCTCCTCATTGGGGGCCATGAGCCCTAACCACCAAGCCAAGGCCCGTGGTGCCTCCACTTCTCCACATATGCTCCTCGCGGAAGAACATCGTCCACATTCTTTATCAAACCTATTTCTTTCTTTATATCTTCCAACTCATTGATCAATGGTTCATCCATCTACAAACCCAACACATTAATATGAATAAAAACCCTCAAACCACATGCCTTAATAGAAAAATAAATGATTATTAGAAATCAGCATTGAAACAAATGGATTGTACCTGAGCCCACAACGAGCCTCCTTATCACCGAGTTGACGTTTTCCTTTCCCAAAGGATTTGGTCACTACTTCCACCGAGGGAAGCTAAGACATGAGCAATGAGCGGTGAGCAGTGAGATGTAAGTGGTAACACATGAGCAATGAGCAGTAACAAGTGAGCAATGATGCCAATTTTAGTAAGTAGGCACGGTTTTAGGATATATACTCTAAAATTGGCGTTTTTATTTTTTCAATTTAGGAAATATAAAATACTTACATTTTGATTGAAGAAGAGTGAAGGGAGCTTATTACCATGGATACTTTCAAAATCATAAGTCCATTGCTGGTCTTTATTATAAAAATCCACACTAATACATGTCATTTACTTAAATTCTCAAATATGCAGTTGAATACAACACTTGGAATATTACTCACACTCTACAACACCTGCAAGTTCAAGTAGTTGCATGACCTCATTGTAGGAGTACGTTGGAGTGTGAATGAACTTGTCACTACCATAATCCACCTTGCATAAAAATCTAAACACATATTCAAGAAGTTCGTAATACACCCATTTCCCTTTCTTTTCCAAAGACTGAGATGACATTTTCGTGAAGTTAGAGCATGTCGAATGCGGCATGTCGCCAATTGTGACACGATATGCGATATCCTCCTTGGAGACGATGTTGATTAGCACTCCAAATCCTAGATATGGAATGGCAATTATTCCAACCACATAATAACCATCCATGAGTCCAACACTCTCCCAGTTGTTTTTATGATATGTCGTTGGTGCTGCTAGATTGTGGCGCACTGACCTTCCGAACTTGGAAGTTGGATGGGCATCTGGGTTTAGTGGCACATGGAAATCCATTCGAGAAATTGGGAACATCGCAATTGTAAAAAACCTACGGCAGGGGGAGCGAGCCTCCCTTTGCTGCAATCGGAACCCAACACCTTCGAGAGCCAATACCTCCTACCTTGAGAGATTGATACCTATCTTCATAGACCATATGTTGGGTACAACAAGCCAGTCTACCACGTACTCCTTGTTGCCACTTACATAACGCTTGATGCCATTAGGGCACAACCAAAACTCGTACTCCACATTGTTGGTGGAGCGGTATTCCTTCAATCCCTTGTACGTGGGAGCAGGCATGCCACGTTTGCCAGTTCCGACTTTGGCATTGCACAAAGTCCTTGTATTGGCTTGCATTGGCCAATATCTTTTTGGCAAAGTTGGGCAACAATCTTGCAATATGCCAGTGGGAAGAAGGCAATCAATCTCTAACAATGATGTGGTATGTGCCACACCATGTTGTGCAAAATTCAAGGATTCTTCTATGCATGTTTTTAAACCTAGTGTTAGGGCGAGGAATCAAGTAATTCACTTTGTTGCGTCGCAATCCACACCCGGTGGCAGATCAAACTTTCGTTTGGTGGATCCAAATAGCTCAGACCCCTCCAAAGCACAATCCCTAGTATTGAGATCTTCCGCCCCCGGATAGGACTTCATGGCATTTGCCAGTAGTTTCGGATTTCCAAACATGGCAACAACCTTCAATTTCAAAGACACAGAATCAAGGCCTTTACCAGTAGAACCACCTCTCAACCACGATCTGTAAATTTGCAATCTGCACAAATGTATGGATCAAATCGTCCACTATCGCTTCATATAGACAAGTCATCTTGTTTCCATACTACTGGAGCCATTTGTTGTGCACCATCTATGCAAGGTTATACATTGGCATTTCTACACATTCATCCATAGTCATATCCTGCAAACATTACACAAATTATAGTAGATTATGTATATATATATATATATATATATCATGGATATTCAAAAGTAAAATAACATCAAAAAATACATGGTGACGATGCACTTACAAGAATCATATAACCATCCCATTGCCTATAACGAAAGTGCCAGAACCCCAACCGCTCGAAGAGGCCAAAAATGCCTCCTTCTGTGGCAACTCTAGATGACAACCACCATAAACGAATGACATGATATTTAGTTTCAGCTTTGTCAATTGTTTTCATGTCTTTGTAATCCTTGCATAATTGTTTGTACTGAAACTGCAAAGATGCCTTGATATACTTCTGCAACACCTTATCCAAGTTTTGTGACCAATGGAAAATACAAGTGCGTTCACGACCCACCATTGGAAAACTTGGGTCACCTCTACTATATATATTTCTGACCGCATTCCAATTAGCATGAGCATTGTCTGTCATGAAACCCTTGAAGTTCACTTTCGACACTTCATTCTCTGTCATGATGGAGTTCAAGTTTTCCAAAAAAAATTTGAGCTATACCATCTTCAGATTACATGTCACAACACGCAATGGTCGACACCTTACAATACTTGCTATCGTACACATGACACGCAAAGGTAGTCCAATTCTTCGGACTCTTAACATGGTCAAACACTATCCATGAATTCTTAATATCTCCTCCCACTTGCATACGTTTAATAAGGTCCATAGCACTCCACGGAAGATCTACTGACATTTTGAAGACAAATACTTTGTCTTTGGATTGCTCCAAGAATCTACTACCATGGACGTACTTGAAGCCCGAATGGCCTTTGAATGCCATAATACTATCCATTGTATCCATTCCACTCTGAACAAAACGTTTTGAGCCCGATACAAATTACGACAATTTAGGGAGCAATAGTACTAAATTTATCCATGACAATCTCTAGGGACGAACCTACCAAATGATGTCCTTCACCGTTTGATGAAGATTTTAGGAGGTAATCTGCTAGGAATTTTTTGTCTGCTGCCATTACTATTGCAAAAAAATTGGTAGTGGGTGTTTTCATGACCTTATTGGCAACGCATTGGTAAACTATGTCAAGGAACTCACGACACGTACCATTTGATACATAGTGTTCATGAACACTAAGATATATACAAGCCCTTGACATCCCAAGGGATGTGGAGTGTACATATATTATGTGAGCATGACACAATGCAACACACACTGGCGTGGAATTACATTCCAATCTTGATTTTTTGGACGTGACATCTCCCATATAAAATGGGATAGGAATCGATCCAATCTATTCAGTGCAGTTGTGAACACCTCCATTGCAATGCATATAATCACAAAATTTGTTTATGCACTGCAAATGACCAGTACAAGAAAAACGCCTAAAGGAGAGTCCAAAATCATTTTGGATATTTGTCATTTTTGTTGTGCACCAATGATATCCATCACACATTTTATCCATGCCATCCATAGGACGGCCATATGCACAAGGTAAACAAACCATCACCATAAAAAATGGTGGCAAGTACTTGATATCACGTATATTTATACTATCAAAATCAATTGTGGTAAGATCAAATTTAGAATTTCTCCTAGACTTTGTCAATTTTAATGCATCGACAATATTCAAACCTGAAGACGATAAAGAAACATGAACATGTGGGAGATCCATGGCGAGCCAATTTCATGTACAATAGATTGTGAGGGATTTTATCAACATCTATAGAAACCAAAACTGGATTGGAAGTCTTAGTTCTATAAGGAAAATGTAATGTATCAGAAATATCAAC
This sequence comes from Polytrichum formosum, assembly GCA_964035585.1. Classification (NCBI taxonomy): domain Eukaryota; kingdom Viridiplantae; phylum Streptophyta; class Polytrichopsida; order Polytrichales; family Polytrichaceae; genus Polytrichum; species Polytrichum formosum. The sequence goes on along the minus strand of OZ037935.1, from coordinate 22,340,125 downwards.
AACATGACAAATATTACCATCCGAATCCAATAGCACAAAAACATCATTATCATTTGGTTCTATCTTGACAGTAGCCACACTAAATACATGGATAGTAAATGTACTATACTCCATTGTCAACACAATAGTGGACGCTTACATCTAGGAATCAGAAAGACTTGTAACTCTAAATAATCATGGATCCAAAATCCAAACATGGCCATCTTCACACATGTTCTTCTGAATCAAGATTGTTTCTAAGATATCATCGTCCACGGAATACATCTCTTGCTTCACATACATGGATCTTATCCAGAGATTGAACCTTAAACTAAGCAAATCCTTTGAGACACTTACATGGCCATCATCCTCAGGAAGTAAAAAGAAGGGCATAAATGATCTATAAGCTCTAATTGTAGCCATTTGGAAGCAAGGGAATAAATAAGATACATTGGAATGTGTGGATAAGCCACTATTTGTATTGGCCGTATGAGGCCAATATTTTTTAATTAAAATATGATTATTACATAAATTTATAGAACATAGACATAATACGACAATAGCAATGCAAAAGAAAATGCAATCCAATATCTTATTTTATAAATGTTTATTAAATTCAAAGATTGAATTAACATCATTATTAGCAAAATAATTATTATAAGGGCTTAGGCAACAAACCATAAATACCAAAAAAAAAGGAAGGAATCCAAATATCCAACAGCTATGAAGGTAATCACTTTTAAATAATAAAATAAAAAACAATATAAACATCTTGACGTGAAAAGAAATGAAAAATGACTATAATAAATGTAAAAAGAATGGAGGGAATTCCCGAACCCTAACCCTAACCAGTTGAATGCTACAAGGTTCCCCGCCACTTTGAATTTGATTCTAAAATTCTTATTTGTAATTATTTGAATTATACATCACCAAAATAACAAAAAATTGTACAATGTTAAAATATTTTGAAATAAATATTATAATCAATAGAACAAAATTACACGTTGATACGATTCAATACATATATGTTGGAGTATGCATCAAACTTCATATGAGTGTTATAGAGAATGGATTGTATTACACTTAGATTTTACCATCATAGATTCAAGAGGCAAAACATCATGAAACTAGTATACAATTGAATGGAAAAAGAATAAGATGAAATGATTGTATTTTACGATAAAGAGAGTTCGAGAATAAGCAAATACTATGAGAAAAAAATCCCACATTGTAGTGCATAAATAAATTGACGATTTAGCATAGACACAAAATAATATAGAGTTGAATGATTTGGATAAAGAAAATGAAGAGGTGGGAGAAGATTTTCATGGGAATGTATCCAACAATATTGCAGAGCAGTTTGACGTTCAAAAAGAGGAGGAAGAAGAACAAAACAAATACATCATGATGTTTCAAGAAGAATAAAACTCCGAAGATGAACACAAAGTAGATGAAGCCGGAGACGAAATCCATAGCGTAAGTATTCACCTTAAATTTCGCAACCCTTGGTAGCTCCCCTTAAGTATCTTGGTTACTTTTCCAACTCTAGCAAGGATTATGAGTGCTAACCCTTCGCATTCCGCCATGCGAATGGTTAGCTTCCCATACCACAGAGCTTCTTAGTCCATAGGAAGGGGACCAACCCTCCTACTCTTTCATTCGGGACTCACCCCTTAATCAGTAACCATTGCTAAGATGTGGACTTCCACCCATGGAAGTCCAATCTTATGTTGATCATCGTGTTGCCAGAGTAACACTACAACAACCCGAACCATACTAGGTAACTATGCCCTCACATTGGCCCAATGCACATGGAGGGCGTGCCGTTCGGCCTCGGGTGGGTTCGGCCTCGGGTGGGTTTGGCCACACCACCTCACTCATATAAGCCTCTAGGATTCTAGGCAGGGCCCCTACCCCACCGTCAAATAATTTTTTGTCTCTCTCCCAACACTTGGGGCCAAATAGACATTTTCTCTTAGCCGTTGGGATTGGAAGCCCCCAACAGCTTCAAAACCCCATAACTTCTTCATATGGGCTCTGGTGCTAACAATCGACCACTCCATCATCATCTACGTTTTACGTAGATGTCGATGGACTACTCACTTGCCCCATTCGGGCAAATATTGAGAAAATTATGCTTGTTCAAAGCTTCACAGTCTTGGGAGCCACTCCCAGGCCACTAATGTACTAGGGCGTTGTCTCGAGACAATGTCCCACTCAAATTGCCATATCTCCTAGCTCCACCTCCGATTGAGGTGTTCTTGAATATTCTAGAATCGGTACGCCATGAGCTACTGTCACCAAAAATACTCCACCCTTCGATTTCGTCCTAGCCCGAGTAGAAAAGTTTATAATGACATGTAGAGACTTCTCTCTTTGTAACCCAATATATAATTCCAATCTACCCTTGGAATATACACAACTTGATTAACACCACACTATGTAGTTTTACATTCCTTAATGTCGGGCAAGGTTATATCCTTAGCCTTTTCTAATGTCCACCCGGCCGCTTTGGCCACACATGCCTTCAAAGATATCCCTCTTGTGAATCGAGTCCTTGCCGTCGACTCCACACTACTACATGAGTTCTCGCTTATTGATTCCGTGCTATCACATGTCATCGTGGTTGATTCCGTATTGGTACATGACACTTCGCTTGTGGATTCCATGAGCACATACGCTTTAAATACAAGTATTAAAAAATACTTATATACTTATCCTTGCCCTTCCTTCTCTAAGTTCTTCTTGATGTAAATCTCTATCAATGTCTTCCTACTAAACTTCAGAATAGTATAACTCCCACCCAACTTATGTTCTTCAAGTGAAATTTGGTACACTTGTTAAATACCTTATCAAAAATCTCCACACCAAATTTTGGCACAAACAGAGTTCATATGCAAAAGTTATGCATGAAATTCTAACTCTAACTACTTAGTATGAATGCTGTGATAAAGTATCCGGTCATTAAAACTCTAATAACTTCCAACTCCTACGTCCAATCAATCTAAAATTTTGACACAAGATAGATATATAAGTTCAGAAGGTAGTGTCAAATTTTGGTATCCATATCTATAACCCTCTAAGAGATACATATTTTCAAACCTTGCTGCTTTGTTCCTAGACACCCTCCCCTTCAACTTTTAATAACTCTTTCATCCCAATGACTGAAGCTCTCAAATTTTTACCACAACTCGCATACTTTATAATAAACAATCCCTCAAATTTTCATACCCATTGAACACTCTGATCATCCATAATTGACAAATCTCTCACTATAAAGTTCTGCTCAAGTTCATAACTAATAAAACACTACAAGTAATGCATCTAGTACAATCTAGTCACTCTAAATGCCACAAGTTTAAACAAGTTTGAACTCTCTCACTTCAATATGAATCTCAATGCAACAAGTTGAAGTTTACAATCAAACTCCAAATTCCTTAAATCCAATCTACTTCTAACAAGAGGTCAATCCCTCTTCAAGGCTAAATAGCCTTGGCTCTTCTCCTAAGAACTAAGCACACACATGTGCTCCTATCTTGCTTCCCACACACCCACACTTATAACCCGTGGGGTGTGTAGATAGTTTTTCGGTTCGGGTTTCGATTAAGAAAACCACCCAGGGAAGGCTAAAAGAGTGTTAGATGTAACTTTAGATGTCACTATTAGGTGAATTGATAGATCACAATAGATCGGAAATGAGTTTAGGACAATAAACACATACCCAATCCATTTTAAGGTGGTAATGGAATTTATTAAAGGGTAATTTTATGAACAAGGGTCACTCGATGCGGTACATGCAATTGCTCAGTCTCTCCCTCACAGCTACCCTTTACAATATTGGTTCATTTATTATAATAATTTAATTCAAAGAGACACAGCTCAACAATAATCTTATGAGTGGCCATAATCTTAGAAACCCAAGGTCAGGGTACCTTGTTTTGGGCCATAATCTCTTCGTCTAAGTGTCCAGTGACCATAGGCCACACCACAGGTTAGTACATATCCAACACACACTACCCTTAAATCCATCAAGCTCTTAGATTATTCCATTCAAATTAATATTGGGATAGTCAATTCTTTTCTGTCCCTTTGGACTTAACAAAATTATTTTGAAGTTAATACATTAGAATTAATTATTCTAACTTGCAAAAGTCTAGTTACAAGTGACACGAACCGGGTAACCTAAGCGAAGCGAACCGGACCGGAACTAAGCGAGCGAGTCTAATTCACGAGACCATAGTCTAACGGGGTGTCCATAGTCCATCAGGGTCGGCCATAGTCTAAGTACCCAGTAACAAGTAACGAGTCTCAAGTAACAGTAACCAGTTCCAAGTTCCAAATAACGAGTCTCACAGAGAGGGCCATAGTCTTAGTCACAAGTAACCAGTCACCAGTTCCAAGTCAGCGTCTTGTTCTCGAACTCGGAGCTGGCTGCTTCTCCTTATATGCTTGCCCTCCAGCCTTCTCCCAAACCATATGGGTTAAAGGGTCGCGGCTTCCCCTTGTGCAGTCGACCTTTCACGCTCAAACTCCTCTCCTTCCCCGATGTTGGCTCACGCACAACGTCAAAGTTCCTCACATTCTGAGTTCTCCCGTTGAGCCAGTTGATCGTCTGGTGAACTTTAGTCCTTCTCAAGCTTCACATTTCCTTCAGAAAGTTCAGCAAGTCCATTGTCAAACCTGCTTCACTCCACGATTGTAGGAGCCGTTCTTTCTCCTGATATCCGCTAGTGCTCACGAGATTAATTACTCACACCAAGCTCTTACCTCTCGAATGCATGAGATTACAGTGTGAAAATCTAGTTCCGATTAATGCGGACATTCCTCCTTCTTTCCAAGGGTCGTTTATCTCAGGCCATTATCCACTCCCTTAATTCCAGATTACGCACTCACTCCTCTACTCGTCAAATATGATGATCGACAAGGGTTAATCATAACTTTATCCGCTGTGAGAGATGATCCCATTGCGAGTGGCAGATAAACTCATCGAGTTTGACCAATAACCAATCAAAGTTCAAGACGAGAAGGACATTCCAGATCTTCTTAGAAGATCCCATGGGTTACAAATCGACTTGCTAAGCAAGATTCCACGAAGGATCATAGCATGCAACCGGCTGGACTTGGAATCACTAAGATCTCGACTAATTTTACCCCAGATTTCCCCTGGGCAGAGAATTAGTTGAGTTTCACTTAAGGAATTAATTCCAGACGTCAACAAGTTAATCCTGCCTCAAAACGAATTTGAAACCCTCTCAGGGATGTCTTCTTCTTACACACACTACACCAAAAAAATCTGATCACACACAGAGCTAATTAAGCATATGTAGTTCCCCACTCAAGAAGATCTCATCATCATGTAAGACTCATCACATTATAATCTTTCTTCGATGGCCATTGTTTTTCATGAACGGAGCAGTAGGTATACTCTCTTCCCGAGGGTAATTACTAAATAATCCACTTGGGGTCAATAAGAAATGTCATAGATCCTCCGTATGAGCTAACACAATCCCAGGAAGAGATTCATATTTTGAAGGTTATGGAGTCCCTGATTGGCCCTTCTTGACAAGCTTAACAAAGCACACTTTTGAAACCTACGAATATGTTGCAACATCAATCACCACAACATGAGACATAAATCTCTACTAAAATCTTAGGATCTTAAATATTAGGACATACACAGAAAGGGACCCTCTACCCTGAAACACACATGACAACAGATTGATAGAGCAATGGCTCCATCTTATAGTTTTCAGCAGATGGTCCTTATCACAGAAGGACTACACCACACAATCTTATAAAAATCAAGAGCTTCACACTCCTTACATACTATCATTTGATATCACGAAACATACTTAAAAAGAATCAAGAGTCCCCTCTCTTCTCGAGAGATGATTTTGAACTGACACACACTGCAATTCTTAATACTTGAAGTTTCTGAAACAACACTTTGAAATTACTCCACATCAATCACTAAGGCATCCATCTTTCTTTCTCAGAACAATCGTATTCCACTCCAGAATTCACACATACACTCATAAACACAAGGAATGAAACATCCAAACTCAAGACTTACAAGAAATTTACTCACACACCAAGGACACGGGTAATTTAGGAACTGTAATACTCTTTATATATAAAGAGAAGATCTGATACATATGGAAGGGCTTCACACCCGAGAATGTGTCACGCTATGGACACTCAAAAACTAGGAAGCAAGAGAGTCTCTCTTCTCGAGAAGAACTGAACTCTCTTGTTCTTCCCCCTGGCCCATATCCCATGAACTTAACTTCCCTAACTGCCACATCTCTCCGTAGCTTGATCTCAAGAGTCTCTTCAAAAGGTTCACATGACTATAGTCCTGCCCAACCGACTCTTCTTTTCCTAAGATTTGATTTGGGATGAGCAAGGTAGGTTACCCTTTGCTCATTTCCACTAATTAATCACTAATCACCTCTTTTAGTGTTCATGCTACATTCTATCTTACACTTTGAATTCACATCTCACAAAAATTCAAAAAATGTCTACTCCTGGACCAAAAATCTGTACCACAGGGTGCTTAAGGAGCACGAAGGAAAGAGAGGATGAGTGAGGGAAGAATGAGGGATTATATAGTGAGTTGAGAGGGAGAGAGGGCATGAGGTAAGGATAGGGTGAGAGGATTAGAGCCTCCAATCACAACCCCTTAACCTTCTCCTTCTAAGTAGGGACTCATCCCATTCACAAGGCTCTCGATAAGCCTTCGAAATCTCCTCCTATTTTGTAGGCTCTCATCTTATCTCCTAAGCCTTCCTCCCTCAAATGATCAACAAAGATCTTAATTCAAACATTTAACTAACCTTGGCTTTCTACCTACCACACTTTACCAAGGTATGTCCTCATACTACTTAAGTCCACTCCACACAAGCCTAATGCTTCAAACTTAGCTTTCTTCAAGCTTCACTCTTTTTATATTTTTGTGAATAATCATAAATCAACAAAACACTACTTGTAATGTTTTACAAGTGTTAACAACACATGTGGGCATCAATTTGGGCTCACATTATTGGCGACTATCTGGGACCGGCTCCCAGAATGTCTTGCTTGAAGTCAAGTGTCTTCATGTGTGGAATTGCTTGCACCTACTGCCGGCCGTTCGTGTCGGGAAGTTTTGTCCATTGAGTGTCTCCAATTGTACCGAGTTGTTAGAAAAGGTATTCGCCACAATGTAAGGACCTAACCAAACCGCATCAAATTTGCCCGGAAAATCCTTTTTCTTCCCATCTTGGAGCATAACCAACATTCCTCGTTCTAATGCCCTCTTCTTGTGACGCTTGTCAAAGATAACCTTCCTTCGCCTTTGAATTGCTTCCATGTGTTGAGCGGCCCTCCGCCTCTTCTCATCCAACTCCTCTAGATCCCCGAGCCTATTTCTCAAAGACTCATTGTCGTTGAGGCGTGTCCCTATTGCAACCCTCAATGACTCCACCTCAAATTCAATAGGGAGTGTAGCCTCAATACCGTAAACCAAAGAAAACGGAGTAGCTTGTGTTGTCACTTTGTAAGTCGTCCGATAAGCCCACAAAGCCGCGTTTAACTTGACGTCCCAATCTCTCTTTGAGTCGATGACCGTCTTGCGTAAAATGCCCACTAGAATCCCGTTCACCCGCTCCGTTTGACCTTTAGTTTGAGGGTTATAGGGAGTAGTCTTCCTATGGTCGATCTTAAACCTCTGAGTCATCTCTGAAATGAGGTCATTAAGAAAATGTGTACCTCTATCACTAACTAGAATCTTTGGGACTCCAAACCTAGTAATGATATTTTCATACATAAATGTGGCGGCATGTGTGGCCGTGTCGGTTTTTACCGCCTTGGCTTCCGCCCATTTAGTCAAGTACTCGGTAGCTACAACAATGTATGTCATCCCTCTCGAAGAGTGGGGATGGACTTCCCCTACATAATCTATTCCCCATTTCTCAAAGGGAACTAGTGGTAATGAAATGTGCAATGGCATCTCCATCCTAAGGTCATTTCGAGCGTACCTTTGGCAAGCATCACACCTTCTAACATAGTCGTATGAATCCTGAAACAATGTAGGCCAAAAGTAACATGCTCTAAGGATTTTCTGGCCGGTAAGTTGACCAGAAAAATGCCCTCCACAAGCACTATCATGACAAGCCTCTAGAATATCCGGAACCTCTACTTGCGATACACATCTTCTCAAGATGGTGTCCGCTCCTCTCCTGAACAATCTATTGCCTATCACTGCAAAGTGCCTACTATTGACTCTAACCTTTCTTTTCTCCTCTTTCGTCCATTCGGTTGGTAATTGTTGAGTGGTCAAGAACTCTACAATTCCGGCATACCAATCCGGTGTGGACGTGACTACAAACAATCTATCATCCATGATGCTATCATCTATTGGCGTAGTGCCCATCTCCTTCGACAATCTAGACAAGTGGTCGGCTTGTAAATGCATGCGGCCCGGTTTATATTCCGCCGTGTAATCAAACTCTTCGAGTAACAAGACCCACCTAGCCAACCTTCCACTCAACTCCGGCTTGTTGACCAAATATTTAATGGCCATGTGATCCACAAAAAACACTACCGGATTACAAATAAGATAGTGCCTAAACTTCTTGACCGAAAATACCATGGCTAGACACTCTCTCTCCGTAGTGGAGTAATTCCTCTCCGCGGAAGTCAATTGCTTACTAGCATAAGCTACGGGTAGATCCTTCCCCTTCTCTCCCGTGGATTGACACAAGGCACTACCCACCGCTACGTTGCTAGCATCACAATACACATGAAAAGGTTTTTCCCAATCCGGGGGCCTTAAGACAAGATAAGTGCTCAATTTGGACCTTAACTCAACAAAGGCCTTTTGGCACTCATCCGTCCAAACAAATCTAACATCCTTCTTGAGCAAATGAGTGATAGGGACCGTTATCTTTGCAAAATCCGGAATCAACTCTCTATACCACCCCACATATCCTAGCAACTTAGAGATCCCCTTGGCATTTTTCGGAGTTTCCAACTCATCAATGACCGCGATCTTGTCCGGATCCGGTTCTCTCCCCTTTTCACTCACAACATAATCCAACAAAACTCCCCTTTGTACCCCTAAAAATGTCTTGTCCGGGTTTAATGCCAACCGCATTTGCCTACACCTAACCAAGGCCTCCCTCACACAATGCACATGCTCTTTAGTACTAGATTGGGTACTAAAATCATCAATATAAACCGTCATGGACTTGAAGAGCAAGTCGCTAAAGATATACATGACTAGTCGTTGGAATGTTGCCGGTGCGTTGCATAAACCAAATGGCATCACCACCCATATGAAAGTCCCCCAAGGTGTCGTAAATGCCGTCTTGTGCAAATCCGCGAGCGCTATGGCTACTTGGTTGTAGCCGGCGTATCCATCCATAAATGTGTACCTCTCATGACCCCCTACCTCCTCTAACAACAAGGTAATGAACGGCAAAGGAAAATGATCCTTTTGCGTACAATCATTGAGCTTCCTATAGTCTACACAAACTCTAAGCTTCCCATTTTTCTTTTTCACTAACACCATAGGAGAAACCCAATCCGTAATCTCTACCAGCTTTATAAACCCAGCCTGCAACAACCTCTCTAATTCCGCCTTGACCAATAATTGCAATCTAGGGTTCATCCTTCTCTCTTTTTGTCTCACCGGTTTTGAGCCCGGAACTAACGGAATACGATGCTCAACCATCTCTCTAGGAATCCCCTTGAGCTCATCGTATGACCAAGCAAAAGTATCACTAAACTCATCTATCAAATCACTATACTCCTTAATCTCCTTCTCATCGAGTTTAGAGCCCATCTTCATTGGTCTAACTTTCCCATCCTTCATTTTGACATCCACAAACTTCCAATCCTCTTCGACCACTCGTGTTTGCTCCTCGGTATCTCTATACCGATCGTTGGGTACATTAGGGTAGTCCTTGACATCATGACCCACGATAATGCCCGTAGAAGTAGTTTTAAAATGCAAAGCGGGCTCTAACTTTGAGAGTTCTAACATGGCCTCCTCATCTTCAGTCCCATCTACATGTACCAAACTCACATCACTCAACTCAATATCATCTAACCATGGAGTGAGTCCTCCCTTCACCCATTCTTCCTCCGTGAGAACCTCACACGGCTCTACGGACAAATAATCCTCTCTAGACACCCTATCTTGGAGAATACAACTATGAGTCATCATCATGACGTCGCTAATGGACTCCGTGTATTGTCTTGACCAATGTATAAAATCTCCATCAACATCTTGATTGTAAAAATTAGGACCTAAGAACCCGCTAGAAGAATACATTTTAGCCTTCTCCTTGTCTTGAACAACTTCCACCAATGTATCCTCAAAATCCTCCTTAATTCCACCATTTTCCTCTTCATCCGACATTGGATCAATCTCCTCCCTAACCCAACCACCTAAAGGTGCAATAGAGACCTTGACTCTATTATCTACGGGACCATAGGTGATAGAAGGTTTGTGTCTTCCCCAATCTACTACGGCGTTAGACATCCTTAACCAAGGTCGCCCTAACAAAATGGGGAATGCATCCTTATTGTCGTGCATTTTAATGACTTGGAAGGTCACAATGTATTCTTCACCTCCCGTGTTAAGCCGACAATCTTTGATAATCCCCACCGGAACCACCGGACTTTGATTGGCCATATTAATCACAAATGGCGACGGACCCGTCAAACTTAAGCCCAATTTCCGCATAGTGTGCTCGGGTAGAATATTGAGACTACTTCCACCATCCACCAAAACATGAGGAACCACCTTGTCCACTATTGTTACTTCAATCTCCACCGCCTTGACTTCCCGAGTTCTTCCTTGCATTTGGACCCTTGCCGACACTCCAGTCTTTGGCCTCTTGGCCATCCTATTCACGGGCATCCCGTCCTTCAAAGTTTTCCTAGCTACCGGTGAAATTTCTAACAATTGGCCAAAGGTGATATCGGCCTTTAGTGAGCTAAGGTCGGCCCAAAGGTCGTATCCATCTACTCTATCGGCCTTAGGCCTTCTAACACTATCAAACTCCTCTACAAGAATGCCCGGACCTTCCCACTCTCCTACATCACCACCCTCTAAATCATGGATGACATTAGACCTCTCCCTCTCATTGGAAATTTCATTTTCTCTCTCTAATGCCTTAGTGGCCTTCCTAGCCTCTCTAGTTACATTCTCCAAATCCGAAAAATAAGGAATTTCCCCCAATGGATTTTCCTCTTCTTCCTCCTCCTCCTCTACTTCTAATGGTGCATTACCCCTCATTGCTCTAGTGGTAACGGCTAATGCCGGAGCCTTATGCACAATTTCCTCCTTAAGACTTTTTAACTCGTATGAAATGGAGTTAGCATGTGGAAGACATGAACCTTGACCATTTGTGGACATTTCTAAATTTACCGGAACGGTAGAAGAATCCATAAATCGGACATCTTGAGATGTAGACGGTCCCATTTGTTTAGGTGATTGTGTAACTTGCCCCGAAAGATTCGTATTCCCATCATAATAGAAGTTAGAAGGTTTAAGGGTATTATTACCTTCATTTTGTGAACCCCTCATATTCTCTTGATCCGGTTGGGTTGGGTTAGTTGGAGGGTTCGGTGCTCCACTTACCTTGTCCGGATGACGACATTGGTTAGAAGCGTGTGGCCCCCCACAATTATTACACACTTGACCTTGGTTTTCGGACCAACATTGTCCTATGACGTGGTATCTACTGCAAAGATGGTGAAAATCCTTTTTTTCGGTACTTTGGTTAGTTTGTCCACGTGGCGGAGGGCCCCGATTATTCCCTTGGTTTTGACTCGGACCCCTTAAGTTTTGTTGATGCCCATTATTGTTCGTTCGTTGATTGCGGTTCGGCCCGTTTCTACAAAATTGTAGTGTATGACCATGTTGTTGACAATTAGTGCACCAAAATCCCGATGTGTGGTTTCCCGACTCTATTTGAGGTGGAGGACCGGGTTGTTGATTTTTGATCAACAATGCCATTTGGTCCGTTAGATTTTGAAATTGTTTTAACATTGTCTCTTGGAACCCTAGTTGAGTAGCACCTAGTCGTTGCTCTATCTCTTCAATTTGAGGGTCTACCCTAGGGGCCGGTAATGCTAACATGGTTGGGGGGGCCGTTACCGCTAAGGGAATTGAGGCCGCTTCAATGGAGACATATGGAGGACGGTTAAATGGCCTCGGCTAGGGTGCGAGGGTTTCTTTCTAACACACCCCTAATAGTATTTGCTTTGACAAACCCTCTCATAAAGAATTGCATTAGGGTATCATCGTTGAGCAAAGTACCTACGTATCTTGCGCACACTAAGTCAAATCTCCTAATATAGGCGGAAATCTCTTCATCCCTCCCTTGCCTCATAGTCATTAAGGCTCTAAAAGCCATACTTTGACCGACTTCGGGTCGAAATTCATTTAGAAACTCTCGTTGTAATTGATCCCAAGCTTGAAGGTGTCCCTCGTCGTGATCTCTATACCACTCGTAAGCTTCCCCGTCTAAGGTCGTAGGAAACCACACTAACCAATATTGTTGGTTGGTAATTAATGAACTAATTACCCTCTCAACGAATCTCTCCATGTGCCTAGAGGGATCCTCATCCTTGGTCCCATAGAATTTTGGGAGATTAGACGGTATATCTACCGAAACCAATCCTTGGAGTACGATTATTGGTAGGCCTCTCGGCCTTACCAATGGATCGATGGGAGGAAATGGAGGCAAGGGAGGTATGGGAGGTGGAATTCCACCTCCCCCTAGAGGATCCATGGTGCTAGGTGACCCTCTCTCGCTAGATCCACTAGTACTCACAAAGTTTTCTTGTCTAATTCTATTAGACTTGTTAATTATTTTCTTACTCAATTCGGAAGGAAGATTACCTTCCTCACTTTGAGTAGATATTGGTAATACTTCAACTAATGGACTAATTAATGGTTCAACATTTGAACTAACTTCTATACTATCATCTACTCCCTCTACTACTTCCTCAATATTAGACAACCTACGCTTAATAACATTCTTTTTTAACCCTAATGCTAACTTAGGCTTTTGAGATCTAGTATTTCTTTGCATCCATAATGTAGCGATCAACCCTTACTTTGACCAATCAAAGCCTCACAAGTTCTCTCTTTAATATTTCCGCTTAGTTCGTGTGATCATTGTTTTGGAAGTGAAGAAATAGAGACATACAATTTTCAATGAACAATCCCAATCAGGGGATGGCAAGCTCGTGTTAGCATCAAGGTTAATGAGAGAATCACCTCGTCATACCCCCTTTCCGCGTAACATTTGCAACAAGACCTCACGTGAGGGGCTGACCATTCTTATGTACCATGTTTGGAATCGAGGCTTCACCCTTCGATTTCTCACATTATACTATAAGTCCGGAATTACCCTCTCCGTTAGTCAACGACAAAGACGTATACAAAAATCATTTTTTAATTATTTAATTTTTTTCACTTGGAAGAAGTTTGCTTACCTGAAGCAATTCGCTACCTCCTGCTTGTTAGTCTCTTCTCTCGACCGTGATTGCTAAACACAACGACACTTCAATAATTGCAATTGAAAAGCAATAAACCCCCTAGTTGAGAACTTTAAACGCTCACACCCAAGTGAGTGTTTAAAGTTGAAATTCCTAATTTTTAATTAACCCTCTACCTCTTAATGTACTAGTGCGGATCCTATTAATGTGATCTTAATTTATGCCATCCCAAGGAAGGTTGAATAGTCACACCTTTGCCGCGCTCCTTCCTTAATTAAAATTGCATAACTTTAAATAACTAAATGAAAACTAACCTTTCACGAGCGCTCCGTCCTTAGTTGATCTTCACGCCTCGCTCTCCTACCGCCTTCCAAGACCTCTGTCGCCCGCTCTCCAAGCTCCAAACTCCAAACTCGAAACTCCCGGCGGACGCACCATTTATGTCACCAAAAATCCTCCACCCTTCGATTTCGTCCTAGCCCGAGTAGAAAAGTTTATAATGACATGTAGAGACTTCTCTCTTTGTAACCCAATATATAATTCCAATCTACCCTTGGAATATACACAACTTGATTAACACCACACTATGTAGTTTTACATTCCTTAATGTCGGGCAAGGTTATATCCTTAGCCTTTTCTAATGTCCACCCGGCCGCTTTGGCCACACATGCCTTCAAAGATATCCCTCTTGTGAATCGAGTCCTTGCCGTCGACTCCACACTACTACATGAGTTCTCGCTTATTGATTCCGTGCTATCACATGTCATCGTGGTTGATTCCGTATTGGTACATGACACTTCGCTTGTGGATTCCATGAGCACATACGCTTTAAATACAAGTATTAAAAAATACTTATATACTTATCCTTGCCCTTCCTTCTCTAAGTTCTTCTTGATGTAAATCTCTATCAATGTCTTCCTACTAAACTTCAGAATAGTATAACTCCCACCCAACTTATGTTCTTCAAGTGAAATTTGGTACACTTGTTAAATACCTTATCAAAAATCTCCACACCAAATTTTGGCACAAACAGAGTTCATATGCAAAAGTTATGCATGAAATTCTAACTCTAACTACTTAGTATGAATGCTGTGATAAAGTATCCGGTCATTAAAACTCTAATAACTTCCAACTCCTACGTCCAATCAATCTAAAATTTTGACACAAGATAGATATATAAGTTCAGAAGGTAGTGTCAAATTTTGGTATCCATATCTATAACCCTCTAAGAGATACATATTTTCAAACCTTGCTGCTTTGTTCCTAGACACCCTCCCCTTCAACTTTTAATAACTCTTTCATCCCAATGACTGAAGCTCTCAAATTTTTACCACAACTCGCATACTTTATAATAAACAATCCCTCAAATTTTCATACCCATTGAACACTCTGATCATCCATAATTGACAAATCTCTCACTATAAAGTTCTGCTCAAGTTCATAACTAATAAAACACTACAAGTAATGCATCTAGTACAATCTAGTCACTCTAAATGCCACAAGTTTAAACAAGTTTGAACTCTCTCACTTCAATATGAATCTCAATGCAACAAGTTGAAGTTTACAATCAAACTCCAAATTCCTTAAATCCAATCTACTTCTAACAAGAGGTCAATCCCTCTTCAAGGCTAAATAGCCTTGGCTCTT
Source organism: Polytrichum formosum (assembly GCA_964035585.1). Taxonomy (NCBI): domain Eukaryota; kingdom Viridiplantae; phylum Streptophyta; class Polytrichopsida; order Polytrichales; family Polytrichaceae; genus Polytrichum; species Polytrichum formosum. The sequence continues at coordinate 22,324,999 of OZ037935.1, read as the reverse complement.
CTCCTAAGAACTAAGCACACACATGTGCTCCTATCTTGCTTCCCACACACCCACACTTATAACCCGTGGGGTGCTTAAGGAGCACGAAGAAAAGAGAGGATGAGTGAGGGAAGAATGAGGGATTATATAGTGAGTTGAGAGGGAGAGAGGGCATGAGATAAAGATAGGGTAAGAGGATTAGAGCCTCCAATCACAACCCCTTAACCTTCTCCTTCTAAGTAGGGACTCATCCCATCCACAAGGCTCTCGATAAGCCTTCGAAATCTCCTCCTATTTTGTAGGCTCTCATCTAATCTCCTAAGCCTTCCTCCCTCAAATGATCAACAAAGATCCTAATTCAAACATTTAACTAACCTTGGCTTTCTACCTACCACACTTTACCAAGGTATGTCCTCATACTACTTAAATCCACTCCACACAAGCCTAATGTTTCAAACTTAGCTTTCTTCAAACTTCACTCTTTTTATATTTTTGTGAATAATCATAAATCAACAAAACACTACTTGTAATGTTTTACAAGTGTTAACAACACATGTGGACATCAATTTGGGCTCACAGCTACGCATAGCTCATGGCCTTACCTTTGTGCCTCCTAGTCTCCGTGGGTGGGAGGCATTCCCAACACTTGGGGCCCTCACCCACACTAAGATCACTTAGGCCAGTGTTCAAGATTGTAGTCTTCAATGCCCTTCAAATGCGATTTGGCCCTTCAAAATATACCTCTCTCAAAACAACCCTTCAAAACGCAACCCCAAATTGAAAATGAAGACGTCACTTGAAGTCCTCAATATAATCTACCCACCACAAGAACCAACAAGCGTAGGGCATTGTCCCTACAAGAAGTGGAGTTAGATGGTTGATTCTTAATTCTTCACATTGTACTGGAAACATGTACCATATAATTCATGCACAAGTTTAATACAAGTTTTGTATTCCATTTCTATATTCTTGGATTGACGTCTTGGATTTGAACCAACCCTTCAACTGAAGGGCCGAAATTTGATAGCCCTTCAAAATGAAACTCATATGAGGGCTTCAATCTTGAACACTGACTTGGGCCCTCTCACCAACGGTACCACAAGTCCCGGGTGTCACTCCGGGGTCCCCCTTGTGTCCATGGTGTTTCGGACACTCCTCATGGAGAGATCCGCGACATTAAACTTCTTATATTTTAAGCAAATCGTAGAAAATCATAGCAAAATCTTTATAAATGCGCAAGGGTATTGGCGGCACCGCCAATACCCTCGGCACACAAAACGAATTTTTTTTGATGAAAGCACTAGAATGTTGGTTGCACCACCAATTGTGGTGACAATTGTTACTCCAAGCAAAGTAACAACCTACAAGATTGGTCAAATGGGTGAACGAGCAGTTTGGTTAGTTCACAGTAAATAATTCCACCAAAAAATAAATGAGAAAGATCTGCGTAGACATGTGCAAGAAAGTCTTCTATGTATCCGTCTTATAAATTTATTTTATGTTTCATTACTAGCTCATTTGGAGATAATACCAGTCAAGACAACCAATCGGATTCGAACCCGGGTTAGTGTAGATTGAAACATTAGTCACTTTATACTACTTGCATTTACAGGCGAATGTCTTGGACCCTTGTTGCCACACCTTTATTGATTTATTTAGGATTTATGATCGTTTAAAATGGGTTTGCTACCAGCAACATTTTCATCCGGTCAATGCAGTGTTAGGTCTTTGTATATTATGTAATTGTCTTAACAATAGTAACTTACTAACATTAATCTAATTCCTAATAACTAATTTTCTTTCTTACTGGAACATGAGCCTTAACTCAAACCGTGAGCGATTTGAGTGGCTCACACCAATACCCTTAAATATAAAACAGAAAATATGTATAAAGGTGCAATGACTATTGGTAGCACTGCATTATTCCCGGATATAAAACAAAAAATACTTATGAGAGCGCAAGGGATATTAATGGCATTGCCAATACCCTTGAGATATATAAAAATATATCTTTATGAAAGTACCATGGGTATTGGCGGCACTGCCAATACCCCTGGTAATTGTATAGTCATTTTTTAGTTATGAAGATGAATTTGTAAAATTATAAAATTTGTTTGGATGTAATTAAAAAAATATGTACATACATTTTGATCATTTCAATACAATTGATTTATTATAGAATTTTTGAAATTAATGTTAATTTAAAAAAAAATCCAAAGTCTATATTTCTGTTTGGACTTAGATTTATAATCTAATGTACATTCTCGATACATTCTAGAATTTATCTTTTGTAGTATCTTTTTCGGTTAGACAACTTTGAAGGTTCATAGCAATTTGAATTTTGATGAAAAAATATGAAATAAATTGGATCACGTTATTTAACTTGGTTCTAACTCTTGTTCATATAATATTTTTTTATATGAGTTGATCTTTTACTGTTTAAAATTTGTTAAATTTCTACATATAATACATTTTTTGTCTTAAACTGATTTAAGTGAATCGAATTTTTTTTTACTTATAAGTTTTTATATTTTTGTTGCAAATGGATCCTAACAAATTCTCTAAGTAATTTGCTCTTAATACCAAACTGTAGAATAATTTATTGGAATTAAATGTTGATGCAACTTTTTTTGAAGGTGGTTGGTCTTTCACATGAAATTTTTTTCATATGATCTGCAGTTTCAACTACCTTCAAAATCAAGGTTTTTCATTCTTCTATGTCATTTGCTTTCAATGCCTTTGATTTGATTGAATTTAAAATCATATGTTTTGAAGTTGGAGCAAGAATTTATTCATGGTATAAATATGGAAATGCATTGCTTTTATGTTTTAGTGGTCAACAACAATATGAAAACTGAAAATGTCACCTCAAAGTCATATCATTATTTAGCGTCTCTGTATTGACCTTCTAAAAAAAACATCAAATTGGCCGATGTCGATTTGATGTTCTTTTAAGAACTAAGGTAGCACTACATTTAAAATTTTACTTCGCCTATTTTTGATCGATTTAGGTAGTTACTTTTATTATTTATCATTAATTATAAAGGTTTCAAAGACAAAACCAATGCTAAAAGATGAAAAATGTATTTACCTTTACTACGTTGAAATTAAAACAAATCTAGACTATAATAAAATAATTTTAAATTTTAATACAAATCAACAAAATAATTTTTTTTTAAATATTCCAAAACCTACATTGGAAACGATTTGGAATAATTAGGAGAATGAAACTCTAATCTAATACAACTAAAAATCCGGCCGTGGCTAATTTCGGCTGCCACATATAAAACAAAATGTCAAGACGAGATAAAAATTTGTATACGAAACTAAATTTTTGCATTTCACTTTATTTAGCCTAGTTTTCAACTACATTAAAAAGTGATTTTTTATTTTATGTACATTTATCTTGTACTCGCTCACGGACCCAAAGGGTATCCCGGTAGCATTGCTACTTAATATTATGGTTAATAGATACTTGCAGTATACACTGAAAAATGCAAGTTCCAAATTGAATGAATATTTAAAAAATATATATTCTCAACAAATTTGTGGACAAGATGTTTTAGAATTGGGATGAAAATCATTGTTTGCAAACATGTAGATCTATTATCGATAAGTTTCATTATGGAGAGGCAAATTGCCACATTTTAGTAAATTTTATTTTGTTGAATCCAGCCCTCGATATTGTTGTGCTACTTATGGCAATGTATGATCTCAACATATAAGTTTTTTTTTTTTTTTGTAATTCATCAATATTTTATTTTTAATTTTAATTTTTATCGTATACTCTGCATTCAATTTTTTATTTGGTGTTTTATTCAATTTATATTGGTTATTTCAGTCATGTTAAAAATTCCAATGTGAAGACCAATCTTGTTCATCAACTGTATCGGGTGTAAGCTATCGAAAGCTTGGCTATTAAAAAAATTTAAAATTTAATTGGCACATAATCAATACAAAACATATGTCACAAAAACAATTGGAACTAAGTATACGCTTACACGGGATCTTTTTTTGGATTATTTATATAATGTAAGTTTCATACCAATCTTCATTTTTTTTCATAATTTTCATATCTTGTATCATATTGCTATATTTGACTAATGTTGTTTTTATTTTTCAACGTGATATTGTTGATGCATGAGATTTAGCCAAAAAATATATTTTGAACTCAGTTTAGAGCAAGAGAGGTCCTTTCAAGGGATCACTACATTTTTAAATGCAACAATGGACGCTAAACATGTCAAATTAGACTCTAGTCTTGCAAAGCAATTATTCATTGTAGATCCTAATTTAGGTCTTAATCGCTTGGCTCAAATTAAATGGCATTATGATTTATGTTATGAAGAGCCTCAAATGAATCACAAAAAAATTCAACATCTTATGACATCCAAAATAGATGCCGCGCAAAAGGTCAAATAGTTGGAGGTGTGAAATTCTACTCCTGCATTTTGTATATCATTGAAATATCCAAATATGCCTATTTTTTATAAGGCTTTCGATCTTTGGTTACACAAAGCAACATTTTTTAATTAGATATGAAAATATCGTCTAAATATATTTTTTCAATATTTTATTCTTATTTGTTTTTTTGGCAACAGTTGGCTAAAGAAGTTTTTGTTCTTTATGAATCCACAAGTTTTTAATTAAACATCATCATCAAGATTGTCATTAATGCAGCGGAACCTTTACAACTTTTTGCTGGTTATATAGAGTTTTAGAGGGTCACTTGTTGGGAAATGACATTTTTCAAATTGTTCAAATTGAATGATGGCATTATGAAAAATAAGACTTTTGATAAGTAGCATGGGGGCTTTCAAACCATGAGGCGGGTTATTTATATATACTCATTTTATCGTATATATTTTGTGTTTTTGTTTTATTTTTTACAACTCTTTTAGTTTGGTTTTAATTTTTTGCTCAGACAGATACTTTAAACGTGTGTTATTGCCTGCCAATGCTTTGGACAAGGTATCAATTTTTTTTAATAGTTTCAAGGATGTTCAATCAAAGAATTTCATGTTCACTCCTGAAGTATGCAAAGATTGGGGCTAAGTCCAATGGTATGAATGTGGATGGTATCTGGATTGTCCTAACAGTAAAACCCCGCAATCCGAATTAGAATCGCGTAATCGTTTTGAGCCCACATTTGTTCCACTTACAGTGGAAAAAGAGTTACCATGTAGAGAACCCATATAAGACAAGAGACAAAATAATACTCAAGTGCCTAAACAATCTAAAGACAGTGGCATCTTCAGTGATGAAACTTCTGGCAAGAAGCTTAAGGACTTTAAACTTGCAACTCCATCGAATACCAACCATGCTCTTTCTACCATTTAAGAGTATTTTACTTCTTTGAGAATCACGACTAAAGCTTCTCAAACTACACAATGTAATTATGATAAAGACTCATTTGAGTTCATTTTAAATGACTCATTTTTTAACAAATTGAATGTCAAAAAAAAAACCAAGTCTTGGCCTCAATATTTTCACAACATCAATGGATTTTTTGCTAAGGTATTTTTTTACCAATTCTTTCGAACTATATGTTAAATTATTAATGCAACTTTGTTTTGCATTTTCTTATTCAACAATATATTGAACTTCCATTGGTTGTATTTATGTTGTGCAGGTTGGTGCAAATCGCACATTCTACTTTCAGGGTGTTTAGAAAGCAACACCAACAGTTCATTTGGTTATTGCAAATATTCCGAAGGGGCTTCCTATGCCTGAAATTTCAATACCTCCTTCTTCAATACCTTCTTGGAATGCAAAATTTGATAAATTTCTTCTTGTTTTATTTTTATTTTGCATGCAATATTTTCATGACGATGATGCTTTGTTAATATTTCATCTTGAAGATCTTAAGTGGACGAAAAAATTGTCTTCATATTTTTTCAATTATAATTTCAAGGTTGCTCATGAACCTTGGAGTTGTGTAAATCCACTTCGTCTAGCCAATCCTTGCAATCCAAACAAAATGGTTAGTCTCACAAATTTTTTTATCACATTTATTTTATTTTAATGAATCATGTTGTTTGTATGCATTATAATTTGATCGGTTTGTTGTTTTACTTATTTTACATTTGTTTTGCTGACCATCAAGTTCACAATGCTTTGACATGTTTGTTCTTTTAATAATATTTCTCGATTAAACACATGCCTTTGTCTATTCAAATGTATATCGACAAAGACCTTTCGGAGAGTGGTATGGATTTGGATGATGATCTTTTATACAATTTCTCAACTGATGAAAAATGACGGTACCACACCTTGTAGAGGCCCACAATAAAAACATTTATTGTTCTTCCAAGTTTTGAATGATGCTTTGTCAAAACCCGAAGGCATTGTTGTAGACCTCACTATTGCCACATGTATAAATCAATTTGTTTTTGCTTTAGATTTTTTTTTAAATATAACTTCTTTACAAACTAACATGCTCTTATTGATTGTTCTCTTGATAATTGTTTGTTGTTGTCTTTGTTAGGACCCTACATACATGCTTGCTGCGATTTGAAGCGTCACTTCTTGGCATTGGAAGGTGACAAAGATGTTTTTGATTCCGTCTTGAAGCCTTTCATTATACAATCTCCTTTACCTATTGGCAAAGACACCAATTCTGAAGACTCATATGATCTTCTAATTGTTGATCACGAGGCCATCAATCTATTTTGTGAGTAAGTTTTGTTTGTTTATTTTGTTCGAAAGCTTCATATGGTTGATTTCATAATTTTTATTTGAACTATATTGTATATGTGTTTTTTGGGATTATGGAGACATCAATAATTATTAAGATATCTATGTTGTCATGTGCCAACAATGTGATATTACAATGGCGCCGATGTTGGCGACCTTTTTTTGAGGATCTAAGATTTGTAGCAAGTCCATCACCCCCACGAAGCCTCCATATCTATGCCGAGACCACAGTTTCCGTTCTTGTTGCTCAATCTTCCCCTTCTTCTACCCACAGCAAAGCTAGACATTATGATCGTCGGGTTTTGGATTTCATAGATTTAGAGGCTAAATCATGATCAATATCCATCACTTCAAGTTATAATGATGGTTAGTTTTTTTGTTAGCATACGTTCAACTGCCATAATGGAAGGTTTCATTATTGGCATCATTTCTTTAATATACATTCACTTATGCTATACCTTGAAGAATCTACACATGTTTTGTGTCCAACTCTATCTTCTTTGCACTTTCTATATTTGTGTTATATAATTGACCTATTACAAAATTGAGTATCATTTGCAACATGTTTTGTTTCATTTTTTAGTGTGTTCATATTATGAATGTTAATAATCATCATTATCATGAGCATCATTCACTTCAACTTTGTCCATTCCACTGACATATGGCATGCAATATAACTATAAAATTTTGTAAATGATATATATATATGCCCATAGTCATGTACACATTATTTTTCTCGTTGCTCACTGCTCACAATCTAGCATTCATGTTGTTTGTCCTCCCCAGTTTTCTTATTACTGAACCCTTAAATTATATTTCTTTTGGCCACGGTTATAGGATACTAGTGGTCCTATTACCAAATATTTTGCTTTCTTCACCGCTCACAAATTACCGCTCATCGCTCACCACTCACTACTCACCGCTCACAAGATAGCACTCCCCTAGTTTCCATAAGCAATTCCTTTGTTTCCTACAAACATGCAAAGGTGCCAATTAACATGATAAAGCTTAGCTAGATAAAGCTTCTGGAAAACTATGGGCTTGAATGGTTGGGATGATAATGACTCTTCTTGGCGATAATCATCAACTATGGACCACAATGCACTCAATAGAAGATCAGAGTCACAAATTCAACGATTAGATCAACCTACTACGTTAGTAGTTGGAAATAATTTCACTAAAATTGCACAATACCATGAAACAACTAGGATTGTTCACTTTCATAGGCTTTGATAGTTTATAACAATTTGTGATTTGCTCCAAAACTTTCTAGAATTCTTCTTGCCTTTTTCAAATATACTTGCAAACGCACATAATGGAACCTTGTGCATCCGAGTAGTTAAAAAACAAACAACAAAAACCAAGCAAATAAAGCCCACCTACGTTAAGCTAGTAGGTAATTTTTAAAATACCATGTAGTAGAGAATTTATTGTTTTGTTTCTTATGCAAATACTTACCCTCTACCATGCTACTAAATTTACATGCTCCAACCACATAACTAATTCGTGTGGAATTTTTGTGTGGTATGTGCCTCTACCTATCATAGAACTTGCAAGTGGTTTGTGATCACACACTACATGAGACTTGCGTGAAGTTTTTTGTAAAGCAAGTTACATATATGATAAAAACATCATTTTGAAGACGATCACAAATCGTTATGTGGTCATGCCTTAATACCACAAACCATTATGAGCCTACCAAGAACTATGTGTAAGTCATCAATCTACCTAGATGTTGCAAGGCTCTAGTTTGGACTTCACTAGGGTTTTGTGCACACACTTCAAGCAGCAGTGGTGCAAAAACTCTTATTCGGACATGAAGCTAGGGTTTTGTTCCCACACTTTAGGCGGCATTAAAAAAATTGAGCATATTCATCAACAATTTTGACTTGCACCCTACTTGGCGCACCTACATATGCACTACACAAACAACTACTTACAAAGCAACCCATACAAATGTCCATTGCCTTGTATTTTCTTCCTCAACCACAAATTGTTTATGTAGCCTCCCCTCTTTTGCTAGTGCCTTCCTTTGATCGGAGGTAAAATTCTAATTTTGGGTTGGCTATCTGTGAGGAAACTTACAAAGGATGTCACCAACAATGAATGTTGTAACCTTGAAAAAAAACAAGGGTTGTGCACAAAGAAGCACTTGGAGCAACTAGATCCGAAGAAGACGAAGTATCAATCATAAAGGACACATTGCCCACTCTATTGTCTATCCACAAGCGCCACGTGGATGTATTTTGGCCTCTCTTTCAAGAAAATGTCACATGTTATTGACCATTGGATTTGATATTCTAAAAAAATAATTATTATTTATCAAGGGTAGGAAACTGTCCATTGTAGCTCTTACAATTCCGAAAATCATGGCTTTATTATACTTGTCTTCAGTTCTTACATACTACACATGTTGAACGATGTTTTAAGTGGCAATTGTATAGAAAAATTAAAATATGAATTTGTCTAAAAAAATGTAGTGGAGGCCCTTGGCCTTATCATGACGATTCCATAACACATTTGTTTGTCCCTAGTTTGACAAAACAAAGCATTCTAATAGTAGAATTTAGTGATCTTGCATTTTTACCTCTATATTCTACTTAATGAATAATCACATAATCTTCTCATACAAATCATCGTCTAAGGTCCAATATGTCATTGTGGAGTGCGCCAAAATATTTTATAATTAGTTGGTGAACTCCGTGAACAATTAAGGATTTTTATTGATGTGAAGAGGAAGGCTTGCGGTGGAACATTATGTTAATTTATAATCCCTAGAGAATTGTCATGTCTCATTGACGTGCTCGGTTAAGCCCTTCACTAAATTGTGAACCTCCCTTTCTTCTTTTGAGTTGAATATAATTGCTTTGAAATTAAGAGAGTTCGATCTTAATTATCTTCACTCTCAACGTAAGGCTCATTGATTGCGAGAAACAACTAAGATGGAGCGAGCTCTTGGAGGTGTATCAATATCACATCAATAAAAACCTTAATTGTTGATAACAAAAGAAATTTTCAAGGTCTCAATTAAGTTTCCCAAAGAAGGTCAAGTTCTTGGTTCAACTTATGACTTCTATAATAACATAAGCCTTACAATATCAAGGGGCTGGGTTGTGGGAAACGTTCAAGGTTAGGGCTAGGGTTAGCTACACTTGTCTATGGAATTTAGTGTGACCTACTACAGTCTAACCTCATTAATACGGCACTCGTTTATACGACACCCTCGATATTACGACACATTTCTGCAAGACCAAACTTTTTAGTTCAAAACTCCCTCTTTTATACAACTACGACACTTGATAATGCGACATTTAGAATCTCCGTTTTGTCATATGACAGAGGCAGTTAATGCTAAATTTCCTTTCATTCATGTTATGTACATCTAAAGTACATCCATTTACACTTGGGAACTTCGGTTATCATTGGGAACTTCACTTATCGTCGGGAACTTAATGATAATTAGGGTTACTAGTGTAGAATGGACATGTTGCAATTGGGTGATGATGAGATGTCAATCAAGACTTCCATTCAGATGGAAGGGGCAGAGAACATTGAGCTAGAATTGAGTATCGATGAGTTGGTGGATGATGCTTTGGGAACCAATTTTGCACAAGACTTTGATCTTAATGTTGATCTACATTCAGTAGATGTGGATGATGTTGCTCCACCTACAATAAAGCTTAGTGGTCCTAAACGTCATGCATCATTGTCGTGTAGTTTCTTATCTAAGAACTCCTTATATTTTGGTGTTGATGAAATCATTAGTATTCAAAAGTTAGTAGGGAATTTAGATAAGATGACATTTGCTAACTTGGGTAGGCAACACCGTAGATCTTTGGACTCCTATTTCAAGAGTTCTTGAGAATATTTGTATTTGTTTGGAGTTATAAGTTATTATTTCATACCATCTATATTGCTTAAACTCGTTGTATATATATTTTTAAGCTCATACTACTTATGTTTTCGTATTCAATCAATAATACGACAACTTTACACCATTTGTCATATTAATGAGAAGACGACACCCCCATAATACGACTCTTTTTGTGTTTCCATACTAAAGGGGGAGACCAATATTCGGAATTATGCGATGCTATAGTTTTTCACAATATATTTCATAATAATAGAATCTGAAAACATTATTTCTATAATCATCAGAGCATCATAGAGCTTGAATGTTTGGGAAAGTCATGAACCTTGCCGTGCAAGTTGATTTGAGTTTTGATCACTATGCCAAAGCACATCATCCGATGTCAAAAACTCGGGGGGGGGGGGGGGGGTGGGGGGCAATCGAGTCAACGAAACCTCCAAGGGATGGGAGCATTGCGCACGGGAGGGTTTAGATAGAAACTGCGAGCCACGGTGCGAACCTCGGAGTCCTCGTGGCAACAGAGGTCGTCGACTATTGTCGCGTACCTCTCCAAGCATTGCCTGGGTGTAGCACAATATCGTATGCGTTCTACGATCAACACTTCAAGCTCATGCATGCGTCGTAGGATTTTCACAAGCTTGCGCATGACATGCCGAGCTTCAAATCGGGGTCCAAGGTGTTCGAGCATGTTGTATATTACATGCACGCCTTTACGCCTCATGAAGTATTGCAACACCGGAAGTTTGGTGGTGTTGAGCAGTGGATTGAGAAGCACACAAACATCTGCCATACGGGAACCGTCCAAGCCGTTGAGGTCCACAAGCTCCAACGACCGTACATACCACATGATTTCAACGCGTCCGCTTTTCAAGCTTTTGTTTTTATTCACCAACTTGTGTATTAGCATCCTTGGATGTGTACTACGGATGTTGTTGCTCTTGCAAAGCTTGGCCATATTATGACCGGTTGGAGAAACACACGGCTTACGCTCAATGCACGTGAGGGAATTAGTCGTTGCTGCCTCCGATTCACAACGGGAGCAAGTCAATGCGGCCAATTTCAAAAGCCATGCAGTCAATGAAACAAATAGGGCCTCGAGACATGTATTAAATAGGGTGATTTGTTTAAGCAAAAGCAAAAGGATAAAAATCAATACATAAATAAAAGTGAAAGTAAAAGTAAACATAAATGTAAGAGTAACGTAAAAGTACAAGTACAAGCACAAGCGAAAGTAAAAGTAAAAGAACAAGTACAAGTACAAGTAAAAGCAAAAGTAAAAGTAAAACCATAACCCAACCCTATTCAATCATCCCCTAAGTCAAGAAGTCACTCACCAAGCCATGTGTTGAACTCCTTATCTTGTTCAACACTAAGGACATTCCTCTCAAAAGTATGAAAAAATTAAAATCCTCCAACTAGTAGAGCATCATAGAGCATAGAGCTTGAATGTTTGGGAAAGCCGTGGACCTTGCTGTGCAAGTTGATTTGAGTTTCAATCACCATGCCAAACCACATCATTCAATGTCAAATGCTCAGGTGGCAATCGAGTCAACCAAACCTCCAAAAGATTGGAGCACAAAGGGTTCAAGTTCTTTGCTTAATTCCATCAATTGAGAATACATGCATTGAGTTTCTCATGTACATCTAATATGCACACTAATTTTGCAAAATTTTGTAGCCGCTTGATTTGCAGCTTGCGGCATCATTGGTGCCTTGTGCGGTGTTGGGTAGAGAGGGTTCCGCCTTGGGAAAGCACTGGGCTTTTGGCTGCAACTAGATTTGTTTGTCGAACCGTCGAATCTTCTAGTCTTCAAGAGTCTCGGTCTTCAGTTTCTTCAAATCTTCAAACTCTTTGCCGTCGACCTATCCTGTTGCGGCTCTAAAAGGGTTAAGGGTAAGGGTAGGGTGACAAGAAACCACAGGCCTCGGACGGGTAAAACGGGACGTCAGATCACGAGCTGACGTCCGAAAGATTGGCTTCTAAACTTTCAAACCCACGGTGACCAGCAATCACGCCTCACCAATGGGAACGACATAAAACAACCTTGTGGGTCATCAATCCCACTTCGTTGTCACAAATACGAAATGGAGCTTTTATGGATTCCCATAAAGCCCGCAACAAGTTTTACGATGCAATAAAATCAAATGCGACTAGCCTCCAAATCCGGCTGGGAATCACATAAATAACAACGAACCACAAGCCACAACACACTTGAATCTTGAGAAGTCTTCAACAAAAGACATGTCCGTCTTCTATGGTCGGTCGAAGACTCAGCCCTTCTTTATAAGAGCCAACAGACCTCCCTCCATTCAAACTAGCACAGCTTTTGATTGCTAACTTCCAATCAAACAAGTGAGATCACTCTAGAGAAACAACACCATGAAACACAACTTCCTCTTATTTCATTTCAAAATTCTCATAAAATCAACTCACACACCATGAGCTTCAATAAAAAAACCTCCTTCTTCACAACAAAAACCCTCCTCAAAACTTCTCTCCTTCTCCTCTCTATGAGAGAGACAAAGTCCCCTCTTATCCTCTTCACATGGGCTTCTAATCACCCATTGGTCCAAAAGAAAGCTAAGAATAAAACTGAAAGTAAGACTAAAGAGGTAAACAAAAAGTAACTAAGAATAAAACAAAAGGTAATCTATTTCTATTCCCTTTTACTTTCCTCCAAATCAAAGAATCACAATGCAATACAAAATAAGTACACATCTATATAGTGTACGTATTTACATTACGACAGCGGACACTCCCTAGAAACTGTGAGGCACAATGTGAACTTTGGAGTCCTCATGCTCGGAGAAGTCGGAGAGTATTGTAAGAATCTATGCTTCCATGGAACCACCGGGCCGGGGATTATTAAAAGGTGTCAAAACCTTAGGTTAGCACTCTAAAAGGTAATAATCAAGGTTGCCTTAGATGTAGACACCTAGCATTGTGTGGGATGGAGCCCCAATTTTTTGGCAAGTTAAGGTGATATTGAAAAAAGTCCTCCCCCCCCAAAAAAAGCCTCACTAGTGGCAACCTCGCTATTGCACTACCCCCTCTGTGAATGTTGCCAACACCATCGAGAGGGACCGGGCCCATTTTCGGGGCACGAGGCGCGTTGCCCACACACCCGCCCGCCCGGCCGACCCCGTCACTATTCTAACCAGTTGGCACAAACTTTATGACTTTAGGAAATTTTGATGAGTCTTAAATTTGCATTGGCTTTGGGTTTTAATTTCTTCTTATATCGATTGCCTCAAATAATGTAAGATATCTCAAAAGTGAAGCTATGGTTCTCTCCATGTATACTTGGAACTCCCTAGAGTTCAATGGACACCTTTATGTATTTATAGCTTGGTTTCACCCTTATAGAACTCCAATTTCTTTGAATCCATGAAGTGTAAATTTCAAAAATCCTTCTATTAAGTCCTTAGGAATCCTTTGGGATTTAGATCCTTGAGGCTTTCAAGGTAATGGTCCCCTAAGACCGTAATGTCACGGTTAAGTGTATTATAAGTTTGTAATATATCCAACATCATTCTTAACACAAAATATTAGTTGCAAGTGTCTTTATTTTCTTCATAGTTCATATGGTCTACGTCAAAGATTCTTCCTGTCTATAAAGAAATCCAAAATCCACGTGTTCAAAAATTAAGATTTTCTCATAAGTGTTGAAAATATTTGAAGGCATCTTCCTTCATTTCAATTAGTTGATTTGATGTTTCTTATTGAAGTGAAATTCCAAGTTCGATTCAAGCATGAAGTGATGGGAAATTGCCCCTACTTGACAACTTGTAGGTAGGTTTTTGGATTGGGTTCTCTTTGATAAGAACAACACATGGAAGACTAAATGAGTGTCAAATTCTATGTCTAAGTGTCATTATTAGGTTAATTGATAGATCCCAATGACATTAGAGTGAGATTTGGGCACAAAACCTAGGTAAAACTTTGTTTCATGTAGATTTTAAGAATGACGAGATTAAGGAGTGGATTATGAGGGTCACTCGGTGCAATACATGCAATTGCGCGGTCTCTCCCTTACAACTAGCCATAGTCCAGTAGTCACAACTCGTTGTACCATGAATTTTCAATGCAGGGAGTCTCGGCTCATCAACGATCTTTGTGAGCAACCAGTAACCACATGTAATCAGGGCCAAGAGTGCCCCGATATGAACAATGATCTCCGTAATTATTTGATAATTTAGTGGATCTAGAAATATTGTAGTAACAACCCTGCAAGTTACGGCATTCATTCATTTATGTGAATTTTAATGAGGCAGTGGGACCATTGTCCTTACCTAGACCGACTAAAGGACAACCCTATAAGTTTCCAGAATCATAAGCCATATCAAGTTAGTCCATACGATTATGCCATGTTCCACTCATATGTTCTCTTAGTTTGATCCAATTGCGATTTGGTTGTTCATTTGGTTTCTTAAGATTAACAACATTTCATATGTATTATAACCCTTTTCAACATTTCATAACCCTTTTATAATAAACATTTTTTTAGGGATAAAATCATTTCTCTTATTATATGTTTTGATGCAATGAAAAAATTGATTAATCATGATAAGTTTTATTTGAACAAAGTATAAAAAATAAGGGGAAACTCACATGGCCTTCCGTCACTTGGAAATACCACAGGGGGGTCACTCCATTGTCAAGTTGAACACCACGTGCGAGACAAGTTTGTTACCCCTATATTATATGCCATAGATAAATTTTAAAATTATGACATTTTTTCTACATATACATAACCATTGATAATATCTTTTGTATATTTTGAAATTTTTAGTCATCTTCATTTTTGTAGTAATTGTTTTAGTTCAATTTTGCATCATTCTGGTTGGAAACAATATATTTTATTAAAAAAAACAGATCATCAAATTTGGTTACCATTTTTTACTATGTAATAGATACCATGTATATCTACTCGTGAAAAATAATTGATAAAATCTTGACCCATTTTGGTGATGCAACTTAGACAAAGTAGATTATTTTTGTCTCGCACATGGTGTTCTACTTGACAATGGAGTGCACCCCCCATGGGAAATACATCACCTCCTTCTGAATAGGCGGCAACTCAGCAGTCCCGTTGCTCTGTCACCTCGGCTATTTAGTAGACAATGGTCAGGATGGTTCATGTGGTCGTCAAGTGTCCGTGGTCAAGTGTACTCATCTACTAGTCTTCCAGAGTTTCCTTTAACCAATGATTGAAGGTGAATCCTATTGATTATGAGACAATCCTGATGGCCAGCATACGCGCTCCTCACCGCAGGCAATGGTTTTTTCGCTTTGACCATCGCCCAAAGTTTCACATCCCGGCTATTCTATAAGCTTTAGACTATTGCTTGAATAATTTCGGTACATATTACTTCCGCTAGACCATTAACTTTTCCAAGACCATTTGTCCAACTTGAGTGTAACTCATAGGGCTTACTTCATTTGCAACAGGCTTCACACCTTAGTGCTCTCACAAACAAAGGTACTCAAGAAATCTTAACTATCGCACAAGATCTACTCTTTTCCCAAGAGTTTGGATCGTTCTGTCAATGAATCTTACCAAGAAAATAGCTACATTCAGTTGTAAATCATTTGAAATTAGTTGATATAGTCAAGCGCTTCACACCTGAGACTTTTCCTTGGATAATAATATTTTCCAAACTATCCTCTCCCTGAGTTCATCCTTTCTTTAAAGGTTCAAGCTCATGGCCTACTTCATAACATTATTCAGACCCATGCAGTGTTCTGTGGGATTGACAGTATTCCAGGGAATGTGAATGTGAAAATTTCGGGAATATTCCCTGGAATACTGTCAATCCCACAGAACACTGCATGGGTCTGAATAATGTTATGTTCACACAAACCATCGTAATAGAAAAGTTATTCACTTCATTACTTCAACCTCTTTCCCGAAGACCGAGACGATTGGGCCGACATTCAAGATATTTTCTTAGAGACGAGCATCTATAATTTAGGAGAGTCCATTGAATCATAGGGTTCCAAGAAAATGTAGGGTGGATTTTATTCAAGACACATAATTTTTACATTTTTCTCATATGTACAATAGCGTCCTCTAAATGTGAATTTGGGAATTACATATAATGTACGGTGTGGTTTAAGTTGTGATTTTAAAAAAAAAAATTAGATGTAAAGTAGCATAAATAGAATCAAGTCTAGATTTTTTATTTATAGGTTCAACATAAATCATTTGTCATTAGTGGCATTGGATGAGAAATAGGCAAAATGTATTTGGACATGTGGATGGATTTGTTGAAACTGCCACCTTTGGATGAAAAATACCATCATCCGGTGATGGATGGGTTGGCTGGCTTATTTAGGGTTTCTTGGGGGGGTTCAAAAACCACATGCAATATGCTAAAGTTTATAGTACGATGATTGTATGAGTGTGATGTGTAGAGTAATATCTGAGTAGTGTAATGTATGCATAGCTCGGGGAGGTCACTCCATTGTCAAGTTGAACACCATGTGCGTTAAAACATAATCTATTTTTTCTAAGTTGCATCACCACAATGGGTCGAAATTTTATCAATTCTTTTTCATGAGTAGATATACACGATTTCTGTTACATAGTAAAAAATGGTAACCAAATTTGATGAATAAAAATCGTCACAATCAATTTGAGATTTCACAACTGATAATTTTAGAGAAAAACTTGGGCTTCACACCATGAGATTATAGCATTTGATCACTTGACAATACAAAAAGAGTTTACTCTCTTCCCAAGAGGAACTTATAGACCATGTAAAATTTCTAAGTCTATTCTCGACCGCCTTTGATTATGGTCTACATAGATATAACAACAAAAAGCTCGGCTCTTGTGATGCTTGCTAGAGTTGCGAAACGATGAAGATAAGTCAAGGGGAGCTAGTGAGGGTTGCGACAATGGTCCACAAAGATATAACCACAAGAGGCTTGGCTCTCAAAAGATTCGTCTGTTCATGGCCAAGCTCAAAAAGGGCTTCCTAATTCTCCACATTTTGCACATGTCTATGGCCCTTAATCGCCACTTTGCTATCTCCCGCCAATAGTCAGAAACAGTCCATCCCTTAGCTCACTAATCCTTCGTTTTACTTTAAGAGCATTAGTTTCAACGCTTGCTTATTAAATAAGAGTTTATGGAGAATATTTGAGCTAACCACTAGCAAAATTTTCAAAATGAATAGATTCCATCCAAAAATTTGGATGACACAACTCCTCCTAATTCTCCCCTCAAGTTGTTACCAGTGAGTGATAATCACCCTTCATTGCTGAGGTTGGGAGTGATTGGATTAGGATAGACGTGCCACATTAATCCAAACTTCCCAAAAAAAATTCAGGGCATTTGGAGTCAATTAATATGTTAACAAGCTCCGATTACCTTGCGACTACATATAAAAACAATGCATTCCAAGGTAATGTTATGTTTGTAAATTACAATGGGCGGAGGTTCTCGAATGACAATTCAATGACATCGAGCCATAATGAGATAAACTTGGGCCACATGGTCTTGCTCCCCTGAGCTACATGCCCATGACAAAGGAGCTTCAAAATGCTATTATAAGACATGCCAATTAGTGATAACCACCCTTCATTACCGAGGTTGGGGGTGATTAGATTAGGGTAGGCGTGCCGCCTTACAACAAGGCTCCCCAAAAACATTTGAGCGCACTTGGAGTCAGTTAACATATTAACAAGCCTCCATTACCTTGTGAGTAGATTTAACACCAATGTACACCAAGGTAACCTCATGTTCGTACATTGCAATGGGTGGAGGTTCTCAACTGACAACTCAATGACATCAAACCATAATGAGATGAAACTTGGGCCACATGGTTCCGTTCTCCCGGGCTACATGCGCTTGCCGGTAGGGGAGGGGGTGTGTGGTCGAGACCAGCCCCCACTTTTGGTCTTGGTCGATGGCCATATTAAAATCATTAAATAAAGGGCCAAGGAGCCTAGAATGGATACCGGCTCCCCCACCCGTACGCCTAAGGCCCCCCCCAAGTCAAGTGGCAGAAGGACAATTTTTTGAGAAAAAAATAGCATCCAGAACTTGGATGTTGTCTTTTGGGTCCAAAACACAAAATCCTAGTTCTGGATGTTTTGTTTTTCAAATAATAGAGTATGCAAAAATATAATAATCAAAGTTATGAAGTTTGTGGAGGTCACCTTCAACCCTCAGACTTAGACGGTGTAACCCGCTGCTGAACCGGTTTACATGGAAGTCACTCCCACCAAAATTAGATTCTTCTAGGTTTCCATTATGTTTGAAGATGGTTGCATTCTACATAAGTTCTTAATTTTTAATGATAGTTTTGGTATGAACCCTTAAAGAGTCCCTAAGGGATAGATGACCTAGTTCACCAGTTTATGTTTCCCTAAATCCTAATGTCGAGGTTAAGTGTCTCAGAGAAACTCCATTCTTGTAGACAATATCTTTCATGGTTTGAATGCTTAGCTCCGTTCCTATCCTCTCAAATATTCTAAGAATGCTTTATTAAGAGAGTATGTAGCTTTGGTAGATCTCAAGCATACTTCCTCACTAATGCAATTCCATTTACTTAGATAGTATTCAAGTATAAGAGTTTCCTCATTCATTCATCATGAATTCTTCCATCAAAGAGCTTATTCCATTTTCTATTCAATTCTCATTCCTCTGATTCCCTTTAATTGATGAGGTAGGATTATTGAGATGAAATGTTAATCTTGTTTGAGCTTCATGTGGTGATTGATGTGGCTCATTTGTTGGCCACTTCCTTTGTCCTTGATATGATGATGCTTTCCGCCTTGCATATCACCTCGTACTTTGATCCATAAGTTTAACTCTAAGGCTTAGGTTATTCTTGGTATGAACTTGGATCTCCCTTTTCTTCTTTCCGTCTTGTGCACTCAATTGGATTTTGGAACACAATCCTCTTCAAAATTTAATATTGTAGCAAACCTTTCGAAGTTGTTAGTTTCTAAAGTCCTTTCTCTTTTGATGTCCGCTAAATTTAGCTAAGTCCATATTTTATTTTTTCCAATATTTCTAAGTTCCAAAAGTTGTTCTATGGCCTTGAGTCTTTAAGTCCTCTAAATTATCAATCTTCCGATGCCTTCAAAATTGTCTTCGTCGTTCAAAAAGGGCTTCATTCTTCAAAAATGCCTTCGTCCTTTCAAAAAGGTCTTCGTTCTTCAAAAAGGGCTTCGTTCTTCAAAAATTGCCTTAGTCTTCAAAATGCCTTCGTCTTCAAAAGGATCTTCGGCCTCGAAGTCCTCCGGTCTTGAAATCTTCGAGAGTCTTCAAAAAGTCTTCGAAAGTCTTCGTAGTTCTTCGCGACGCTCACGTTGAATAGGCCGTGTTTGAATGAGGTGCTTTAGGCCCCCTTTGTCTTCCCTTATATAGGATTTAAAATCTACCACTATTAAGATTCGGCGGTTAGGTATTCCCTCTTGTTGTCAAATGTACGAATTTACTATTTTAAGCGTTATATGTTGATGTCGTCTAAATTTAGTTCAGTCAGATCTATTTATAGTACTAACACGTGCTTAAAATAGATGTACTTGTGAAATACATTTGGTGTATTTACTATATGGTTAGATGTGCCATGTGGGTTCGGTTATCCTCCGTGTACCCCATTCATCCAAGATGCACATATTCATTGAAGAGGGTGGGAATAGTTTATGTTCATCCTAAGGGATTCTCATCTCTTGTGTATGTCCTTTCATCTACTCTTCCAAAAGACAACTAAGTGTTTACTAGTTCTTAATCCTAGTTTACTAATATGGACATCCCAATATATTAGGTAGCGTTCCCGAGGTACTAGGTAGCGTTCCCGTGGCACTAGGTAGCGTTCCCATGGCCTATCCTAACGGCTCTAAACATTGCTCTGTTGCTTCCACATGGCCGGTCGGCTCCCATCGCTTCCCGTGCCCGGTCGGCTCCCCGATACCCGCCTCCCGGTACCCAGCTCCGGCTCCGCACCCGGCTCGGTACTCAGCTCTGTACCCGGCCTCCGTACCCAGAAACTTGGCTCCCGGCTCTGGGCCTCCGTAGCCGCTCGCCCTCGTCCCCGTCGCCGCGTCCTCGGCTCACCATCTCCGACGCTCTCTCTCCCTCTCGTTGTTCTCTCTCTCTCTGTGTGCTCTTGATGGTTACACAAAGTTACGTAATTCAAAGTTATAAAACATCATGGGAATTTATAGAAGTATTGGAATTCATGCAATTAAAAATGTACATCCTTATCAATAATGGCTAACACATCTTATATATGAGCACCCTAAATTGCGATGTGGATTAGGATTAAACATCACTTAATAAACGAGTTATATTCACTCCCCAATTTTCACAAGAAGGATCCAAAGACACATAATGTCCGCCTTTAAGCCCCACTCGACGGGAAGCCATGGCACCGACGGGCCCATTCCAAATGCTTCAAGTTTATCAAGATCCGTAGCAGCTTGGCTAGCCTCAATCTCGGCACAATACTGGACGATGGATTCTTTTTCGTTTTCATGGATAGGAAGGCGTGTTAGGAGGGTCTGTGGACGTTGTTGTACCACATCTTGGGTGGGAATACTTCCGATAATCAGCAGTTTACTCTTCCCGTATTTGGTTCCCGTATCTGTTACATTCTTAACTTCCTAGTTCGTTGCCATCAGAGCTTCATCTATCATATTGGATTGAATAGCCATCCGCTCACTATCTTGGTCGTCGGCAGTCGAGATGTTAGGTAAGTCCTCAAACAGCTGTTGGAGCTTTAGCAAGCCCTTCTCCTCAGAGTGCAGGCAAGCAACAAATAACATCGTCCAATATCGTAAGTCCAAGACTTTAAGTAAAGTCGGAGCATGCAAACCTTCTTCGTTTGTATTCGAGAGGGCTTCATTATCAAGGCGCTGAACTGTACTATGGAAGGCTTCACTTGCGATTGAGGCCATTGTTGCTTGTATGCATGGTGTGGGAGGTGAAGGGAGATCCTTGTGACCTTTCTTGATAAGGTCCTTGTGCCAGTAAGGGGGATGTGCAAGAACAAACAATGTGGTTATGATCCATCAACATGGTATGAAGAACTTCTGATCACGAGGTTGTATAGGTAAACCAGTGTATTTCGTATGAAAAAAGATGAGAACGAATAGTAGATGAAACACAAGATTATCAGGATACTTTAGATCCTCCAAAGTAATGGGTATTTGGGTAAGAGAGCTGACTAATCTTGTCTTGATAGAATTCTTTTCCTGATAGGATTTGTCATCACTATACCGGTAGAGTTAAGTTAAGTTATGACAACATACATCCCTTGCACGGAAGGGTCCTAGTAATCAAGTCATCAATTAATATCCGTCCCTCATCTTGTTGATTACCCTCATAAGAGTTTTGACAAATATCGTAGCCAAGAATTAGCATTGGGTTAACCTATAAATTGACTATGTGTTACCCTAATCTTTATTGCTTCAAAATTTGCAACAATTTCCATGTTCTTGGTTTTGTTTTTTTCATTTTTTTGGCGTTCTCCTCAAAATATGTTTCTCTTCGCAAGAAAAATTCCCCATCTATTACTCCTCTTAAACATATGCAAACTGTCTTATTTTTAGGGAATTGTTAAATCAACCGCGTTGTGTAGTCACATGGCCTGTCAAAATTTGATTTTTCATCGCACACATGAAGAGGAGCAATGTCAACTTTGTTTTAGAACCAATTGATGAACTTGGCCAACTTGGATGACAAGTCAGAGCCTAGTCAACACCTTACATATTGACTGTGGTCGTTTCAATTAGTGTGTGGTCGATTTAAAATACCCTATTTTTATCCGTTATAAATGCCTCAACCTTTATGTGCTGGTGGCTTGTGATTGATATGCCCTCATAAGAGTTTTGACAATTGTTGTAGCCAAGCATAAGCATTTAGATGAATGGTTATGGGTTAACATGTAGATTTACTATGTGTTACCCTAACTTTACCGCTTCGAAATCTGCAGCAATCTCCATACTCGTGAAATTTGGTTAATATATTTTTGGCAATCTCTTTAGAATGTGGTGCTCTTCGCAAGAAAAACAATTCCCCGCTATTACTCCTCCTAAACAGATGCAAACTCTCTTACTTTATCGGTTATAGATGCCTCAACCTTAAGTTGAGTGAACATGAGAGGCCTCGGACGAGGAAACTGAGCTACCCATTTCTCCACGTGTCTGTCACTCGGAATGCCACCGCCCACGGTAATAAGGTATCTCCACTTTCCTCGTCTCTTCGCACCAAAAATCATTGGCCAACTTATTAACGTTCTCGTTTCCAAACTTGAAACTCTTCTCCGAGAGCATCCACAACTCAAAGCTTACTACTCTGCACTACAGTCTTGTACCTCTGATTTTGAAGCGCCACTTTTACTAGGTGCGCTCTCAATTTCTTGTCTTGGAGAAAGAACTTGACTATCTTTCAAGTGCTCCGAGTTTGGGGTTGAATCTACTGCAAACTCTTGTAAGTACTAATTACCTAAACTGTTGCTGGAGGAGTTCTTGAGTCTAGGTCTACAGGATTGAGGTTTTTGGTAGTTTAGATTTCTAGGCATGGAGAATGTTTCACGAAATTTAGGTTGGATTGTGGAGCCAAGTTTTTGGTTTTGGCCTGGTCTGCTTTGGGGGTTCAGTTTTCTCTAGCTACTTGTATGTATGGTGGATGGGCTGACCAAATTTCAAGTTTCATTTCTATAGGTAGGGTTAGGGTGCTCGTGAGATGCTCTCATTTTTTCTTTTTGGTTTTTTGGCCCCCCTCACTGCAAGCTCTATTTGTAATGGGAAAATTATGGTTGTGCATATTGTGAATCAGGGATTAGGAGGTGCGATAAAAACGCGCGCTTATAACATTTTCAATTCAAGATGGTGAAGGACAACGAATACTATGATGTTCTCGGAGTGCAGCCAGATGCCACCCAGGCTGACATCAAAAAGGCATACTATATTCAGGTTCTTTGAAATTCTTCTAATTTTTTGTTCACTTCATATGTTTTTCATATACCTAATTTGAAGGATTTCTAGTTTACGTCATGTATTCTCAATATGCTCATCTAGACACTCGATGCATTTTGACATGTAACCTACAGATTTGTAAGAGGGTTTAAGGAACATCATCACTAGAATGGGAAAATTCTTCCCTTCACGATCACAATATCTTCTCTTTCTATTTAAATTTCTCTATCAAAGCACACTAAGTGCTTAGCAACGCAGTAATAGGTGCAGAAAGTGGGAAAAATGGTCTCGATGTTGTGGCTGTCATTTTTTGGGTGGAACTGATTGGAGTCTTAGTCTGATGATTATCTCCAATTCGAAACAGGCGAGGAAGGTGCACCCTGATAAGAATCCCAATAATCCAGAGGCGGCGAAGAATTTTCAGGTAATATAAATCTCACTGAATTAGTCACAAACACAATATGGGAAAAAATTGAAAGCTGAAATTACAAGGTGTTCTGTCGGAGATGCAGTTTGAATTTTTTTTGGCAATGAAGTGCTGCAGCTCCTTGGGCTGTAATCTATGTCAAGTGCGTTGTGGCTGCAGGAATAAGTGGTAGACAACAGAAAGAAATTATGATTGCTTTAAATCTATGACTGCTACAAACACGAGATTATGCGAATAAAGTCATGTGTAGGGGTTGCGGACTTGTGCTTGAATTGTTTGCAACACATGTCTCACAATTGTTTTACAAAAATAGGTTGGGCTACTGTGGAATTATCAAATGTAATGACAAGGATGAGATTGGGTGTTGTGAATGTACAACACTCATCATCATTCCTTCAAACTCAGGGAAATAAAGTTCTGACTGAAGTTTTAACACAAAATATCTGTGTGATTGTATGCCCGGACATTTGCAGCTCCTGGGTGAGGCATATCAGGTTTTAAGTGATCCACAACAGAAGGAGGCATATGACAAGCTTGGAAAAGCGGGTGTCTCACAGTAAGCTTTCTTTTAAAAATATATATAAAATAAAAAATCAATTTTATAAACTTCTTTTTAACACTTAAAATCTCCTTAACCTCTACAATTTCAGATATTAGTCAGGTTATTAGTCTGGTGAAAGCTCTTGCCTTCCATACTTCAATCAGCCAAAATGACAAGGACAAGCGTTTGTAATTTCTTTGTTCTGTCTTTGTAAGGCCCCACTGTCTTATTTGAAAGTGAGATATCTAATTCTCTTTTCCAGTACTCCTTTTCACCAGTAGTGGAAAATAGAAACGATGCTCTTATGTTTGCATAAAGCAGCATTGAAACGGTGGCCCTTGTTCAAGTGTGGGTTGTATGGGAATGATCCTGTATTAACAATGTCAACACTGTTTTTTCCTTAGTCAGTCATTTCCCTTTGTAGGTAGAAATAATGACTTGGCATTTGAACCGAGGCAAACTAGTGGATGTTCTTTGCAAGAGAAATTATGAAGATTCATTTAATGGTCTACAGGTTGATGAGTGAAGATTGGAGTTTCTTATCAAATGAATGCAATTCTTGGGAGGCCAATATTCTTGTGACCTGATATTATTGCATGAGGATTCAAACTTTTTTAAAATCTTTTTTCTTGTACTATGCTGCAGGGAGACTATGGTTGATCCATCAGCTGTATTTGGAATGTTGTTTGGTAGTGATGCCTTTGTGGACTACATTGGCCAGGTATGATTTGGTGTGACTTTTTGACATGACTTTTACATAATATTCATTTGAGTGACATCTTTCTGTTAGCTGTTGCATCTAAACTTTGCATTCAAAATCTTTTTGTCTTGTTTGTCTGGAGAGTAGGGAATGTTTCTAAGAATGTTTTAATTCAGTAAGTTGTAGTTGTACCATTAGCATCAAAAGGCACAACTTGTTCTGAGGTCTGAGATGATATTCCTTTGAATACATACATTCCCTTCACTCTTTTGAAGCATCTAGGAATCGGCGTTAATGAATTGGCATTCAGGAATGTGGTTTTAGATTTCCTTGAGGTAACCCAGTGACAATAGGTGTACTCTAAACATAAATAAAAATGACAAGGGTTTTTCTTTCTCAGAGCTGAAGTGGCTACAGTGCACCTAGGAGGGGTCACAATTGTAAACCCTTGATTTGGGTGTAATTATGTTCTCTATGCTTATGTTTTATTCTTGATGGGGTTGGGGTTGCAATAGCTGGCAATGGCATCGATGGCAGGGATGGACGCTGGTGGTAATGCCCAGACATTTGATGTTGGGCAAGTCAAGTCCAAATTTCAGGTGAACACTTCGTTTTTATCATACTTGACTACCAAAAATCTCAAAACTTTGTTCTGATTAGAATTAAAAATCTCAAAACCGTCTCTTGGCCAAAGTCAAACGCCTTCCCTTCATCTCACCAAAATTGGATGTCTTGGTACCACTTGAACCCTCCTTAAATATCATAAAATGTCAAAAGTGGGGGGCGAAACTCCCTACCAAGGGATGAGTTTTTGGGAGACTTTTGCTGCTACTCTTAGGTACGTGATGAAGGTGATTTTATTTGTTTCTGTTTAATATTTTCCGTAATGGTTATTTGAAAATTTTTCTGATGATTTTTTTTTTTGTGATATGTGCTGCAGAAAGTCCAGGGAGAAAGGGAGGAAAAGCTTAGAGTGGCTATGCTTGCCCACATTCAGCCCTATGTAGAGGGCCATGACAGAGATTTTGTCCAGTGGGCCAAAGATGAAAAGGAAAAGCTGAAAGATGCCTGTAAGCATTGAATATTCTGAAAATCGATTTCATTATTTTGTCCATTTAGTTGCGGATGACACAGTGATGAGGACATTTTCTAACATTTTGAAGCAATTGGATTTATGCAGCTTTTGGGCAAGCAATGCTGCATACAATCGGATACATCTATCAAAGGCAAGCTGCCAAAGAGCTTGGCAAGAAATCTTTCCTTCTTGGGGTGCCTTTTATGGCCGAGTGGATGCGTGGCAAAGGTCATACAATCAAATCTCAAGTCACTGCTGTTGCAGGTAAGAATTTCTAGGCTTCCGATTGGACTATAGTCATCCCCAAATTTGCCCCCACCTTTTTCAAAACCTCCTTGTCAGGAGTTGGTCCCTCGCTATTTTCCATTGATTGTTTTGCAAACAAAATTAATAATTTATTTAGACTTGTGGTGCATGCTTGCTGGTAGTGTTTGGATTTGAATGTAGAGCAACCCTTTTTTAGGTTGGATCGAGGGCCAATTTCATTTTAGCACCCCTTGGCATGTCAGATATGAGTTTGACACTTAATGAGCAAATGTAGAATGTTTTACGTTCAAAGTGGTGTTGGACTGGTATAGTTTTTTTTTTTACACTATTTGGGTATCTATAAAGAGGGTCTCACAATTTTTTCGTACCAGCGGAGTATGGATATTTGACGGCATTTTTGTTTATGACAACCATATTTGACGCCAAAATGTCTAATATGCAATAAATTCGCAATGGTTGGCATCTGTGGTCCTCATGCCTAAAGGGTTATCTGTGTGCCAGTATTTCTAACGGTGGCAAGTGCATGACAATTAATGTTAGTGCAATTAATTTTTGAATGTGGGGGGTAGGTGCAATGCAATTAATGTCAATGCAAGAAGAATTACAAAAGCAGGTACAAACTGGGGAGCTTGGAGAACATGCACTAGAGGCATACCTGGAAACGAAGCAGCAAGCAATGCTCGATAATTTGTGGAAGCTTAATGTTGCCGATATTGAGCTCACACTCTCACATGTTTGCCAGAAGGTATTTATTACTCTATCATTTTTGCAGTAAGGTAGATGGGTTTTAAATGGTTACTTTCTTCAACTAGCCCACTTCTCTTAGGGTATGAAACACGCAATTAGTTCAAGATGGTTAGCAATCTTGAACCAAGACCTCAGCCATTTTCTTCATAATTTTTGGAGCTCATATGAATATTTTATTCATTATCAAGGTGAAGGTTCTCATGCTCATCAAATGGTCATACAGGCCACTCCAATTGTATTGACTATTGAGCCTTGAATGGCTATCATCTTTTTAGCACGTAGTCCAATTAACACGGGTCTCTTTGGTATCCGTTCTTGGAGGTATACCTAACCACATACCACTCAAATATAAGGGTCTGATTAAGATAAGTAAGCGAATGAGGTACGTCTATTTAAGGTCGTCCATGATTTAATTTCTCTGTTGCAGACATCTCTTGTGGATTTTAAGCCTTCAATTGTGACCGACTCATTTGTAGATTTTTAGTTCATGTCTGTCTCTACCAATGGTAGTGACTTGTCTTATTAGTGTGGGCCACACCAAATTATCCTACTAGTGTGCGCCATATTAATTGTCTGGAAACCCATACTAGTTTTCAACCCACGCCAAATCTCTTGTCTAGTGTGTGGTCCACAGCAATTGTTTGTCTAGGAAATTGATGTGGATGACTATTTAAGTTTATGCTACTTTTGATGTAAGGTGACTATTTTATTTTATGGAATGTGTTGGTGGGAATTATCAGGAAGACATGGTGGAAAATTTATGTATTCGACCCATGTTATTTTTCATCCTATGTAGAAGACAATTAGAGTGGCCCATGTTAATTATCTCCACATTAATCTTCACCCACACTAATAGGGCAATTTGGTGTGAAGGTGGAAATCCTGTGACACAGTCTTGTCTAATTTTGTAGGTCAACAAAACCTATGTAGTTGCTTTCATTGTTGTTCGTATCTTCTCTACAATGTCACCCTTCATTATGAGCCAATTATTACTTGTTACTTTCTTTGAAGACAAAACGAGATAGTTATGGTTGGAGAACTGTAACAGGTATTATCCGAACCAGGTGTACCGAGGGACCAACTAAGGCTACGTGCAAAAGCACTGAAGAAGATGGGACAAATTTTCCAGGTTTGTAGATTTCATACATGGGATTGCACCAATCTATCATGGTTAATCCTAAGATCTTTGCAATGGTTTCAGAAAAAGCTACTGATCTAAATTTTTTTGGAGGTTGTTTCAAATCAGTTGTGAATGAATGATCAGGTGTGTGCTTTTATTGTAACATGAAGTTAGTCACTGTGTCTGATATATTACACAAAGAAGTTCTAATTTTATGGGGATTTAAAAAAAACAAATTATATCCCATGTTGATATTCTAATCACTTTCATGTGAATGATGAACTCGTCACCAGGAGACAGAGAAGGCGCCGATTGCTGATAAAGCTACTTCTCCTAAAACTTCAAAGTCCAAGGGCCCCCAGATCTTTCATAATGAGAACTTAGGTTCTACCCCCATGTTTCGTGCGGAAACACCAACTTCTTCCACGGTCCGTTCATCATTTTTCCTTCACTTTTTGTCCTTCACTGTTGCTATTTAGTGCCTCTTTCTCCACATATGTTGACAACTTTATGGAAAACCATCTTAGTTTTTAGAGGACATTCTGAACCTAAGGATGGAGCCCCAAAGGACCAGGGGATGCATGACAATTTGTACAAACCCCTAATATTTGGTCTTTGATATTGAGTCCATATTTAACACAAATCATATGTGTTAAGGTTGATGAGATATACATGGTATGTATTTGAGCCTTGGTCATTTATACGTGTGCAAATCTCCATGTAATTCAATTCACATGTCTTTATGCTTGGATTAGAATAATGCAATCCATAGATGAATTAGTTTAAGATGCTGTGATTTTTGACACTTTCAACAAAAAACAACAAAAAGTAATCTTAAACCCCTCCATATGACACGAAGAATGGGTCTCCGGACCTTTTAAGGGTTAAATGAGATGATGATTCTAATTTTTCATGTTTGCAATTTGCAGGGTCCAGTGCCAATGAAACCTCCAGGGGCACACTCTAGTGCAAGTGAGCCAGCTTTATAGGACACTTGTATGGATGCTGGACATAACTATTATTGAGTTGAATGGGTGTGCTGACCGTGGCCGCATAAGCTTTACGGGCAAAACTTAATGCATCATTTTACATGGTTGTGGCATAAAGATTTCACGGATCTTACGCACTTGTGTCCTGTATGTATATGCAGCAGTTATGTAATTTAGATCAACATTGTTGGCTAGCTGACTATATAAGCCTGTTGTATAGTATACAAAGATCATTTGATTTTATTGCCAATAAATACAGCAGCAGTTTGTGATCTTCTCAGTTCAATGTGCAACTGTGGGCATTTCTACACTAAGGTAAATGGTTACTTTGCCCAACTAGCCCACTTCTAGGATATGAAACATTATGGATTAGTGCAAGATGGTTACCAAATCCATATCGAGGCTGTAGCTACTTCCCTCATAATTTTTGGAGCCTGTATGGGAATCTTATCCATTACCAAAGTCAAGACTCACTTGCTCATTAAATGGTCATATAGATCCCCCAATTATGTTGACTATTGAGCCCATAATAGTTATTGTATTTTGAGCACTCATGTCAATCTCTTTTAAACATGTGTCGTTTTGGTAAGGTAGAAAAATAAAAAATGGTGAGTGACCACTACTATTGTTCTAGACTAGGAGCAAAATGAATGTTGTATGGATCCAAAATGGCTAATTGTAAATGTGATGGCTTGAAAAGGATGCAGTGATAGGTGGAGTACAATGATTGGTTGGATAGGTGTTGTTTCACACCACTTGCGATCACTTTTGGGTGCCATTGAGTTAATTGTTCTTTGTGCATTTGCATGTAGAGTAGAATATTTTGATGCTCAAATTAGGGAGACTCTACTATACAAGTAGGGGGGTTGACTTACTTGCCCTTGGAGAAAATGTAACTAATTAGTTACATGGAATAAAATTATGAAACAACTTGCATTCTTCATTATTTTCTCTACTTCATCCCTAGAAAATGTTGCACAAATTTCAAGTCACTCATTTTGGGTGAATCAATTTATTTTCACTATTTTCCGTATATCTACCTTATCCGTTCTTGGAGCCACACCAAACCATTTATCACTCAAATATAGATTTTTGTTTTGGTTTTTTCAAGGTTTTTGTGGACAAATGAAACAACTTTTATTTCATTGCCAAGAACCATCGAAGACCACTAGGACCTGAAACAAACAATAGGGCGGCTCTCTAGGGTGCTCATGGTGGAACCACAAAATCCCATGAAAGGTACAAGTTTAAACATGACTAAGTAAGCCAACATTAGGCACCCTAATATGCCACACAATATTGTCATTAGACCTATGGTAGATGAGCCCATTCCCAACCCACACCACATCAAACTTAGCAAGAACATGACCGTAGATATTAGCCTCCCTCTTTGAGTCGTTTAGTGTTTTCTCCCATGCCTCTAGGGGCTTGTATGAAAGAATGCTGGAGCAGTTAACACCATTGTGCTGGGATAGCCAGGATAAGGTTGTCCAAGTGCCCTCTTTCTCTTTCATCCAATTTGAACCATTGCTTGATGGCTGCCCATGGCAACGGACAATGGTTGTTTTCATCCCAAAGCTCCGTAATTAATGCTGCCTAACCCATTTCTATGAAGTTGGGCTGCCCTAGCTTTAGAGAAACCAAACCAATGCTTTGAATCTCATCATTCCACCATAGGTTAGACTGTAACACTTGGTATCTATCTGTAGGTGGGAGAATGGTAACAAATTCATTGTTGCTTTTCCAAGCATCCCCTATCCACTTCCAAACTGGAGATCCTTGAGATGGTGAGTTCTTCCTTATCAAGATAAATAACAAGGACAAATATAGATGTCTTATAAAGGCAAGTATGGTATCCTAGCCTATTACCGATACCTGACCTTGAACCGAGCTCTAGGGAACAAATTAGACAATAATGCTCCCTAGGTTGACTCATTCCCGAGGAGGAGGAGGAGGAAGAGGGGGAAGGGGGAAAGAGGTCTCGGTTCAAGGCACATGAGAGGTGTGGTGGGAGAGAGGAAGGTGGTCAATGAGGCCCATAGGTCTCGGTTCAAGGCACATGAGACCTTGCCACAACGTGTTGGATGAGATTAGTTCTTCGTTTAGAATGTCTCTTGACATAGTCTTCTTTAGGTCTATCATAAGATACCCTAGGGAACATCTTTAAAAAATCATATTTAATTCAAAATTAATTTTAAAAATTTCCAAATTTTTGAAATAGACAAATATTTTATTTTACCTTGCATGAAAAATTTTAAATCGTTCATTACCATAGAAGAGGTCATCAAGAAAATTCACCAATGTGTAGCTCTCGGTCATAGGCTAGGATACCATAACTGAATGATCTGCCTTATAGTAATCTTGAGTGTTGTGTGCAATTTGCATGTTATGAATTATGATGCCTTTGGGTTACTTACATCACGAAAAGTCACGTGGCAAAAGTCAAACGCGTGTTCATTCTTCCGTCAATACACTGTTCATGGTATTTAGTGTCATGTACATTACTTGCGAAGGGTCTAAACTAGATGCCTAGAGGTTTAAAAGTGTCATATCCACTAATTGGCAATTGATACTATTTGTTATTCTAAGCAACTCTTTTAAGTGAAAATTTATTTACATTATGACATTTAGCGTAGCACATTGGGATACTTGAGATGATAGTTTTGTGTTTTAGTCTAGTATGCAAGGGGAAGATATTCTTGAGCATACTAATGGAAAATGTGTTTTCTGTATAATTTGATCAACTTGTAGACCATTGTGTAACATAGGCCTAAACCTCATAACACTATTATACACACTCATGCAAAGATAATAGTGAGCACAATCGATTGTCAAGTGTCATGAGGTGGCACTAATGGTGAAGTTGTTGATCATTGTTGTAACGTGGCATATGCCTCAAAAATATCACTATATTCGTTAATTTGAGACTTTTTCGGCATTTTGAGACAATTACAAATATAAGAACATGGATAAAATCACACATATATTGGAGAATGTTGTAAGATGCAAATACTTTGAAGCGGGTGTTCATATCAAGAACCCAATTAAGAACTCATATCAAGATGGTTTGGGTAGGACAACCCAAACATTAGACCATGTTGTTGTGGTCCATATATTAATTTGAGACAAGAGAAAGTCTCAAATTAACGAATATAGTGATAAATTGTGTAAGTGACAATAATACGCATGTGACACTAAATACCATAAATGGTGTAGTGCAACGGTGTTCAATGTTGACAGGACATGAACTCTGTCATTTCTACCAAGAAATTCTTGTTACTCTGCACCAAGGCGGTTGTGTGTCGAATCTGGTCCACCTCCAAGAAATTCAACATCCTCTGAAAATTGTCTTTGTTCATCATATTAATCACACACTCTTCCAGCTAGATGTTAAATAACTTATAAGAATCAGCATGTCAACACATGCAAGTGCCACGGAGGCAAGGAGCTTGCGAAATTGGACACAAGAGCTAGTTGAAGCCCTCTTTCAGGGAAAAAGCAGGTGTTAACTTAGTCAATTGGGATGTCGCCCTTGACACTCACAACAGGTGGAGCACGAGGGGCCTGCATGCAAATTCTGGTAAGTATTCAATAATATGGGCAATGGCCTTCATCCGATACCAAGGTGTACTTAACTGGACCTTCAGAGTTTAGTAGTTGAGAAGATACTCTCAAGAGTTTAGTTACTTTGGGAGTGAGGGAATTATCGTATACGAGCGAGCATAGCTCTCCTCCATCCAACGTAGAAACTTGACCCTCTATAAGTTTGCGCCCAATTCATCTCTAATGACCTGTATGTTAAGTCAGGGTCTTTTGAGCTAATTCTAATGTCAAATCAACTAAACATAATAACTTCTAGGTTGTATATTATTTCAAAACTTTTATGTTGGATGAATGAGAGGTAAGCTGATATGCGATAATTCCCACTCTCCGTTACTTTGTAGGATGTGCTAAATTGGGGCTATTCTTAGAGAAGAGCATTGGTTTTGAAACCTCAAGCATCGACTCTTAAGTTCCATGTGGTAAGGCAAGAATTTTACCATGACTTTCTTCTTTTTGCTGCGGGTGCTTGCGGAGCTAACAGGAGTCATGGTTCTTTCGGCAGCTAGCATGAGTGCTTTCTCCTTTGCAGTATCCGAGAGATTGGGTGGTAACAAGGGTCCAAGAGGAGATAAAGTCTGCAAGAAACTCCTTTAATTTTGAGTTCCATCTCATTGACTTCCAAGATAATAATCTCAAAAAGTGCAAAATAAAGTTATGTGTATCAGTAACATCAGCAATATACATACACACCAGTGAAAATTCCCAATGCTTGAATGACACATACCTTATCCACATTATTTAAGTACTCACACTAAAGAGAAGAAAGAGTGTGGTTGGCAAAAGAAACCTTGATAGGAAGTTGACGCTCATAGGCAGCCATCATCGGTGTATACCAACTCTCTAGCCTCAAGTGAGGTGGGCCATATGTCAAGATTGTTGTCTTTTTGTCTTCATATTGCCTGACCAATTCATCAAGATGTCAACAAGGATAACATTTATGTTTACCAACACTAGTATGCATTATAGAGTCCCTTTGTTCACATGCTATTATCTTAATTAAGAGATGGACTCTTTCTAATGCATGTTACTAGGACAACTTGATCGCTCCATTGTTTCTCCCCTATTAGGTTTGCTAAGCTTTTTGGTACCCACAACTTCTAAGATGATTGGTTAACTTGGTGACCCACAAGGATTGGGTGGACCATAACGGGTAACACTAGCATGGCTTGATGGAGAATGGAACCCACACCCACTTGCAAGGCGGAGATGAGTCCCAACACACTCAAGCTATTGGATAATACTTGATTGTCAACTCTATGGGGCACTTTACACTATGGCCAAGGGTTGTGACCATGAGATTGTGAGGGCCCTTGAGGCTCATCCAAAGGTTGTACCATGGAATTATTGAAATTGAATTTTGTGTGGTCACATGCCTTGAAATGAATTGTACAAACTGGGCTCTCCATCTTCCATTACCATCTTATTATTCACATTGGCCCTTCTACATAGTAAATTGTAATAAATCAAGGCCTGAGATTTGAAAGTGTCATGCCCTTTTGATGAGCTTGATGCAAAATCCAATAGACCATGAAACATTATCTATTTCATGCCATGTAGGACTCCAAGTAGGCCTGCCATTAATTCTTTGACATTGTCAATCTTATTTTTGGTGACCGTTGCTTATTTTTCAACCAATGAGAATTGACAGAACAGCGGTCACGGGCCTTGGTCACTACATTACATAATCTATATAATGTCATATGATATTTTTGATGCCACGGTGGCAACCGTTCTAATGACACTTCTTATGAATAAGTTTACAAGTACTGTCACGGATGATTATAATTTGGATGGAATCCATGCCAATTTTTGAAGCAAATTTGGTGTATTCTGCATCCTAACATTTTTGCAATGAAATATTGTCATGGCTGATTGAAATTTGGATGAAGGACCACTGAGTAAGTGACAGTTTTTGCAGCATTTTATATCTATAATGCCTAGACTGTTTTTTGAAAGGAATGACAAATAATGATAGGTTTACATTTAGTGTTGGTGACACTACACGGGTGGTTTACAATTAGTACTGAGCAAGACAAAGCGAATTGGTGACACCACATACATTTTTTGAGTGTAGTATAAACAGACCCTGAGAACGCTATGTGCACATGGAAATTACAAAATTGGGTACTTCATCATTTCCCACCTCTGCTTGTCCTCCTCCTCTGCAATTGCGGCCAGTTTTCTTTGCTGCGCCTGCTGTGCTAGCTGCTGCTCCTGCTGTTCTTGCGGGAGACTCGATTCTTCCGAAGTGTCCGTAGTGGACGTGGATTCATCGAGGCTTCCTCTACCTGTGCCTTTCCCTGTCGGAGTTTGAATCGGCACCCGAGCAGTAGAAAATACACCTTCTGGCAACTGTCTTAACAAGGGTTGCGTAAGATAGGAAGGCTCTCGCGTGCGCCATGTGGTCAAGTTTTTGATATTCCACAGGGTCGGCTGTCCAAATTGCCCGATTCGAACTCCTTTCGAGCTCCACAGTCGGCTGTTTCATATTTGCATGAATAAGTACTCCACGTACACGGTTTCTGGTATTTAGTGTCACCTGACTAATATTGTCACTTACTCTATTATGAGACCTATTTTAGGTTACAATAATGGCCAACAAGACACAACATGACATTTGTTAATTTTATGTTTAGTAACATCATCCTGTAACGCAAAAATTATCATCTCAAACATCTCAATCTGCTACACTAAATATCATAATGTAGATAATTATGCATGTCAAAAAGTTACTCATCTTGACAAATAGTGGCATGTTGACAATTAGCAGACGTGACACAACTAGACCTCTAGGCATTTAGTTTAGGTCCTTCGCAAATAATGTACATGACACTAAATACCATAAATAGTGTACTAGTGTATAAGTATTTGATTTTGTATCGATCATTCAAACCAATATTGTATGTATATTGATATGTGCAATAAAGTTGACCTGCGCTATATTATCGACATTTCACACTATTTTGAAGTTTTATTATGATAGTAAATAGATACTTGACTAAACTAAGGTCTAAGTTTTTGTGATCTCGTTTTGACCCTAGTAATTTGCATGGGTAAAGAGTCAAATTTTCGTGATGTCAATTTGATTACACATATCAGTGTAGTGGTTAGGTTGAGTGATGTTGTTGATGTGTCTGTTTTCAATTGGATGAGGCATGCTATCAACTAGATTTGATGACCTTGCCATGGCCTAACCATTGCGTTTAGTAATGGACACTTGTCGCCTTGCTATAGGTTGTGATAAGCACTCAATACCTACATCGTTACTAATATGCATCGGTAGGTTGGACGCCTACTACAACCCTTAGCCATGCTCCTTGCATCAGTTGTCTAGTACATAAGGTATTGAGGCCTTAAAGTAACACCTTCCCTTTGGTGACACCTATTTTTAATCCTTAAGCCGTCAACAAGTGAGTGCAACAGTGCCATCAAGTAAGTCATTGTTAAAAGCGATTAATCATGTGGCATTAAGTAAAAAATAGCACCACTTTGGCCATTCATAATAGCGGTGTAAGAAGGATGGAAGAACGCTTTTGGAAGAGCACCAACTTTGGCTAATCACCAATGGCTAATCAGGGATCTATCCGCTCAACAAGGCGGTGTAAGAAGTGATCCACAAAAGGGGTCAACACCTTCATTTAATAAAAGATCCTCACTTGCAATAAGGTTGATATCGTGGTGATTCTCACTTAACAATCCAACATCAGTTGACCCCCAGTTGATAGTAAAAAGGCTCTTTCCTTAAGAGGACTTTGAAATTTTATGTAAGTTGCATATGAATTTTTTCTTCTTCTGTAAACTTAGTATAGATTCGCTAATCTATGGTATTGTTTTGAAAAATTTCCAAGATAATCAACCTTCCTCAAATAGCAAAATTTCCTTAAAGTGTCACTTTAAAGCCGCAGTACCTTATTGGCTTGTTGCTCTAGCAATGATTTAGGTATGTCAGATATTTGGAGCATGTTGATGGATTTTGTGTAGGTTGTCACTTACATTGTTCCATACTGTGAGCAGGTAATGAGCAACTGCTCCTCATCTACAAATTGCATGCTCACCTGCAAGGGTGCACACATAATTGAGAATTGCACAAATTCTACATCTTTTCAAAATTCTCAATCATTAGTCTTTTCTGAGGAACAGATTATATTGACGAACATGTGGTATACCTCATAATAGATTACATTGAGCTTGTGTTTTTTTCAAGAACTTAGATGCTCACAATGTGCTCATGGTGCGCTCGGAAACTGTAGAGCAGTGGAGTGGAAGGAGGCTCTTTGTCATCTTTTTTCACATTGCACGGTGTCAAGTCCCAGGCCTTCACATATCCCTTAGTGTCGGAAGTAAACAGCATCTGCCACATAAGCAATAAATGTACGCTCGGTTTCATCTTTAATGCTGCCCAAATGTAGTTTCCATGTGGAATTCAAGAGGGTCTCAGCATATGTAGGACTGACACGTGGCAAAATTTGAGGGGAAACGTACTACTCGTTGTTGGAATAGAGGATCTGTCGAGCGCGCGGAAGGTTAATATCAGGAACAAAAATGTCCCAATGGTGACC
The DNA here is from genome assembly GCA_964035585.1 of Polytrichum formosum. Classification (NCBI taxonomy): domain Eukaryota; kingdom Viridiplantae; phylum Streptophyta; class Polytrichopsida; order Polytrichales; family Polytrichaceae; genus Polytrichum; species Polytrichum formosum. Next base: position 22,287,485 of record OZ037935.1, on the reverse strand, counting down.
ACAAAAGACTAACCTTGAGAGAAGCATATGACAAGCGAGTCAGCACCCTCAACCTACCTTGCATTGGAGGTCAGCCACAATTGGTCCAACTCCACCGTTATTGGCAGTAAAGAGTTCATGTACCTGATACAAAAAGGCCATGAAATGCAATTCCAATTGTTTTATACTAAACTTGAATACTACCTGGGAAAAAGTTTGGGAAGAAAGCAAACAGGCATTCGAGTCATCCTTCAGTTCAATGGAATTTTAATTCATGGGTATTCAAATCTTCATTTTGGTCAGGAGTTGATTGTTTTGCATACAACACCTTCCATGTTTCATAAGTTCTCTGTGCTTTCTCAGAGGTTTAAATGAAGAACATTTTAATATCAGGTAAAGTTCATGTCAACATTCCAGGAGGTGCTAAAATGAGTTTGGCCCTCAATGAACCTATGAAATAGATTGCTCTTCATTCAATTTTAATGTTATCTCCGAGCATGCACTACAAGTGGAAAGAATTTACTGATTGTCTATGCAAAATAAGCAACGGAGGATTGTAGAGGTTAAACTCCTGATGGATTAAAGTCCTGTTGAGTGAAAGGATGACTCTAGTATTGCAATTACAGTGCACAAAACATTAATGTAAGTTCAAGTATATCTATCCTCAAGGTCAATATTCACATACCAGCTTTCCATCTTGCATGTGCCAGAATCGGAGCCAGCCATCAGCCACCGATACAATCAAGGTTCTTGCCTTAGGAGATCCAACCCCGTTTTTCTTGTGAGCCTTAAAGATTTTGGAGAAGAGTCAAGCTTATTAAACCAAATTGCGGTGACATGGACATCCTCTGTGTCGCTACAATTTGGAAGACTTGATTCAACAAACAGACTTTACAATTAAGTTGAAGAAATAACTGGTAGATCGATGTGGCATGGTAACATACCAAAGCTCTACAATAGATAATTTGCATGATAGTTTTGTACTCTGGTTCTTTCATATCATGCTCCGGGGGTTTCAATATCCGGATGATCATCCCATCCATCTTCCAAACTATCACCTATATGCAAAACAAAAACAAACCTGTATCAATACTATGTTAATGAAGAGCTTGGTAGAAGAACTTGCAGTGGTCTTTGAGGTGAGTGAGCCTAATTCGGTTACTCATCTTAAGACGGACACCTATATTAGTGGTTAGGTGTGGATCCAAGAACGGACATTAAAACACACATGATTAAAAGAGATTGGACTACATGCGCAAATTTGTTTTTAAATCGTTTTAGGTCAAATAGTCAACATAATTGGGGGAACCTATGTGATCATCTGATGAGAAAGAGAATCTTCACTTTGATAATGAATAGGAAATTCACTAAGACTCTGAAAATTACGAGGAAAATGGCTACATGCACGACTTGGATTTGCTAATCATCTTGCATTAATTGCGTGTTTTCATATGGACCAACAAGAGGTGGGTGCAGAGCTAAAAGTGTCCATTTAAGATCCACTTTCCTTAGTACTTTGAATATATCATGAGTGTAAGAGAAATAAATATTAAATAAATAAAAGTCATTCAACATATAACTAAGTTCCTTCCTTTGAGAGTTTAATTTGGTTGAGTAGGGTATCATTTACTTTGCCATCACAACCACCAGTGCACAAGGTGCTAGGTTGGCAGAAGCACATTGCCGTGACATCGTCAGTGTGGCCCTTCATATTCTTATCAACATGCTCAATCTCTTTCCATACAGTATCTCCCCACTGGCACACCTGTAAAATAAATACCGTGTAAATTTTGTTTGTGATGAGTATGTGATAAAGAAGTTCTACAATAAGACCTTTATGAAAAATAAGATGTATTCTACACATATTCTTGGTTCCTAATTATCTTCACGTTAAAGCTTATCTCGATTACATTGTGACGCGATTTGAGCAGGTATCGGAGGAGCTATGACTTAGTAATATTAAGAAAGATATAATTTCTTCTCACAATTTTGCACCTTCATATTCCAGCCTCCTGCAGCCACAAAATTGATCCTTGCGACATTCATGCATGCCACACAACTTATCTCGTTCTGCTTCCCCGCCACCATAGAGCCATGTAATTTCCAATTTTTAGATTCACTTAATGTTGGGATTGATATGATAGTAGGGATCATTACCTAAGCTACAAACATATGTTATCATGTGTGGCTTTTTACCTAGGGGAAGTCATTGTGGTTGCAAACTATAAAATCATGAATGAGCAAATTTATGATTCCTGTTAGGCAATGATTATAAAAGCATTTAACTTAATTTAGATATTCAACAATGCAGTGAACAAGATGAGGAGTAGCCTTATTTATAACCATGGCTTTTTCAAAACATATATATATCTATATATATATTCTTAAAACAGTCACACAATATCCTCTAAATTGATATACTATTCCCATAAAATGCCATTATATTATAATCCCCATAGATGGTTAGGTGATGGTTGGTGAAACCCTTCAGGTCTATATTGAAATCCCTGGGGCTTTTACAGTAGCTAGACCTGTCCAAAGCCAACGAATTCTTTGAGACATTGCCCGTTATTAAAGTTCCACATCCTTAAACTGCCATCTTGGCTGGCTATGAGCAACTTTCGTAACGAAGCATCAAATGCCATCGATGAAATTTTTGTTTTCCTGCTCAATCACAAGAATCCATGCCTTAAATCTTTTGTATAGTGCTCAAGGTATACCGTATTGACTGTATCCCAGACGTTGATTATCCATAATGCTTTTAGAAATCCATTTGGACTGTATCCATAGATGTTGGATCTCAAAACAAACGGATGCCGGTGCTCCCAAATAACTTTACCAGTTTTATTCATTTGTACAGAATATTTATGGGATCATTCCCTAGAGATCGATTAAAAACCAGAGCTTAATTTGTGACCTGTGAGTGTCAGAGAAGGTGAAAACATCTTCTCCTGTGTCCAAGTTCCACACCATCACAAGCGAGTCAACTTCTCCAACCACCACCTGAGCAGTCATTCACAAAGTCCAAACACTTGTTATGCGAATGTAATATTGTACTACTCTTTGCATAGTTGATCCTTTTTTCTCTCTTCAATATTGGACCACATAAGCAAGGTCAAATCAACCCAAACCTTAACCCTCATTTGCTGAAAAGATTTTCTGCACTTTGAAGATCATTTATAAATATATTTATAAGAAGGAATACAATAGGTTCATATGGTGCACAATCTGAAATACATTTGTCAATTAGACTAAAAACTTGTCAAAACTAATCTGTTGTCCATATTATCTTTTGAAAAAAATTATACACAATCATGTGGATGAAACACACAACAAAATAATACAGGTGCCCATCTCCTATGACAGCAACCAAGATAAGGTATGCACATTCCAGACTCAGGCACAAGCTAAATGCAATATAGAAATATGTTTGAATTTTTCCAATAAAATTGTAAACTAAATGCATTAAAGGAACAAAAATTGTCCAGAGTACCTGGTGAAATAAAGAATTATACAAGCAAGTGCATATCTTGGATGTCCGAGCTTCCCGTGCTCGCCTCTTATGCCACATTTCTACAGTCTTACCACCTGCCAATATCACCTACAAGGCACTCAAATGCATTAATACGACCACTCATCTCAGACAAAGAAGTAACTGGCAGAAAGACCACCATGGAGCTAAACATCTACATACAAAGCATGTAAATTAGGTCGAGTTTCACGTGTGATTCAAACCAAAGAAGTACCTGTTGCTTGTTGTCATAATATAAAGTGCACCTCGAGGGCTCCCAAAGACTTTTTTCAGTGATGGTTTGCAAGCAACGGCTACTCCGCATGTCCCAAACCTTTATGACACTATCCGCAGATATGCTCATGATCTGATTATCCATTTCATTCACTTGGACATCCTGTTTTGCAGATGATAAATAGGTAAGAGGATGTCAGGATGAAGAAAATCAAAGTGACACTACGCTACACTTTGCCCACCACCCACACTATAATGTGTAATTACTAATAGTGAGGACCAGATCAAACTCCCAAGAAAGAAATTACAATCAATCTCAACTTGAAATATAATGTGGAGTCTGGACCAGTGTTGGACTGGTAACATCCTCTCTCTCTTTTTTAATACCATTTGGGTATCTATAATGAGGATTTCATGCCTTTTGACGGGTATGGGTATTTGAGGGTATTTCTTTTTTTGAAACCATTTGAGTTTATAATACCATGTAAGAACTTTCAAACCTAGGTAAAATCACCCTAGTATCAATAGGGTAATGGTGTTGACCCACAGAACAACTCGAGAATACAAAAATTCTCTCACCTCGACATGCACATCAAATATCAATATTCGACTGGTACTACAATTTTGATACCCACGGGTGGCGTCTTTGATACCATTCTTGATGTTGATTATTGATACCATGCATTCACCTATATACTGGTCCAACATTGGTTTGGACCTATGTCCGGGGAGAACCGGTGGTTAGTTATAGATGAACCGGTTGAGTTTGAGAAATAACCGGTTGAAGTTCGAGACTTTAGGAGAATTACCGATCATTTTAGAGGAATCTATAGAATATACCTCAAATGAATGAAGCAAAACTGGAAGATGTCAACATGTAACCGGTTGGATTTAGAATCACTAGGATCTTGACCGACTATGCCTAAAAACTTCCCGGGCACTGGTCTGGACCACATCATATATGCATTTGAGGTTATTCTTTCTAAAGATTCAGTGTGGTCCACTCTGGTCCTCTATTTTCAAAATCAGCCTGAATGATTCGACTATTTAACATAGAGCTGCAAGATTTTAAAACCAACAAAATGTTCTGATGTTGCACATCAATGGGATCTTGAAGGAGAATGGACACTAATCGAGGTTTTCACTTTCCTCCCACTTTGATTTTCATCCTGAAAAAACAATACCTAATGTGGTCAGTGGCATTTCCCATCCCCACTGATTACACCGTGAAGTGTGTACATTTGTTGTGAATATCCCATTTGGGGTTTTTAAGTAAAAGTGAGAGTTTTATACATCAATCCAAAGTTGATAAACACGTACCAAGGATTGGACACGAAAATCTTACCAAAACAGATGCTTCATGCCCGTGGAGGGTCCCCATGGTCTTTGCTGTAAATGGGTTCCAAATATTGATGTACCTCTCCAACCCACATGTGACAATGAAGTTGTAGCTTCTGTAGAGACATCCAACACCATGGAGATTTATAGGGTTTAGGGTTCAGGGTTTTAGGACTTTGTGTATGTTCATTGGGTTCGTATGAATGTGACCTAACAAGAGATTGAAAGTATGAAACCTATATTTTTATCGATTGATGTGCTTCATTCAATCCATGGAGTGAAAGAGATGATGTGTGCAACAAACATTTGGCAATATGATTTCAAAGCATGATGGTGTCCGGTGGGTGGTGACATAAAGTCATGGGTTCAAACCAATGTTGGATTATTCTATTTATGCCACTCTGGTATGTATGATGTGGATTGTACAAAAAAATTTATACAAGTAAGATATAGGTATCTAAGGGTATATTTCTTTATACCAATTAGGTCCATGTATCATCCAAGAACATTAGGAGAAAATTTGTCCGCTCCAACCATCCGCTATAACTTGTTCTTTGCAAGAGCATGGTAGGGCCAACAGGCTCAAATTCACGCATGACTGCCCGACGTTACATTTTATTTATTTTATTGTTCTTTGCAACTCATGGTGAGAGAATGCTTTAATAAATCGTTTTGGTTGTCAACTGGAGGATTTTGGTCGCCAATTCTCCCAAAAACGCAACCCATAAATTAGACTAACATCCATATGGAATTAAAATGTCATTGACTCAAATAAAGACATTTACCTATTCTCTCATTTTGTGATATCCACCAAGTATCAATATTTGACTAATAATTTTGATGATAGTAGGGTACGATATCACTTTTGATATTGTGCATTGATATTGGCATTCACTTATACACCGGTCCAACATTGGTTCAAACACGGCCGTGAACCAACGAACTTCCAGCGTGTCCTCAAGTTCCTTAGGGTGTTTCTTGGAGGTCATCTCATCAGCATTGACATTAAGATAAATAAAAATAAAAATAAAAATCAAATCGTAATAATGAACCTGCAATAATCGCAACTGTAGATGCCGTTGGCATGCTCTTTGCCAGACCATTTCAAGTGCCGTTTTTCAAAATCGAGCATCAACAAGCAACTGTCCATGGATGTGGTGATGAGGGAGTTGGAGTGCGAGAGGTATTTGATGCTGGTCAGCCAGTCCGAATGCAACACCCATGGTATATTTTCAGCCATTCCCGGAGGCAACCTCTTCTCATGAACCCCAAAACCCTCGCGAGGATGTTCTCTGCACTTCAACACTTCAGCGATCGATTGCACAACATCTCATTTCAATGAGCAGGGAGAACCAACTCAACTGCTATTTGCAGATGAACCGGTTGAGTTTGAGAAGTAACCAGTCGAAGTTCATCAAGACGTCAGGATAATTTACCCATCATTCTCGAGGAATCTATAAAAAGAGTATACCTCAAATCAATACAGAAAAAACTGGACGATGTCAACATGTAACCGGTGGGACTTGGAATCACTAGGATCTTGACTGATTATGCCCAAAATCCTCCCTGGACATTGACTCATTCAGTATTTATTCAATTGCCATATTGATGCATCTCACCCTCAATCCTCAAGTAGACTGTAGGTACAAGATATGCCAATAGAATATGAAAAACTTGGTGTCCCTCTTAGTAGCTTGCCCCAATTGGCGTAGCTAATTACGGATGTTCCAATATTAAGCACACTGTTCTAGACGAATGTGCAAACTAGTATTCAAGTTAAATTGGACCAAGGTCCAAGTCCATAATTACAACATGCTCACATATCATCTCTTAGGACCTTCCAATAGAATTGCATATGTATAGATGAACTTGTTTTCATTAATCATTAATTGATTAGATAGATTTAATTTTAAGAAGTTATGCATGTCAATTTTTGCAGGCTCATTTTTCAATATCATAACATTCAAGTAATCGCTAAGGATTCAACAATCTCTCATGAAATTTAAATATATGAAAGCATGTGAATGGATCTATCTATAGAATTGAGTTCATAAAAAAAGTTCAAATTGTGAAAACATCATTGATTTCACTCAATTACAAGTTCACAAATAGCTATTAGATAATGCAACAATTCAAATGGGTACGTACCCTCCCCACTCATCATTAAATGTGTACGTATGCAAGATTCCTAGCTCATCACCAAAGAGGAGCTTATCATTCTCAGTGACTCTCAACCATGTAGCACACATTGGTGCATTCTCCTGCATATCCAAATGTACTCATCTATTAAATCTTGTTGAAAGCAAATAAAGTTACAAGCAGAATTAACTAGTTGACAAGACTCCTAAGTCATATAGTATTACTCCCTCCGTCCCAAAATGATTGTCCTACTTCCCGGATTTTTTTTCTTCCCACAATGATTGTTTGGTTTATATGCCCAGCTAGAAATTTGAGACTCAAAGTCAAATATTTTTGCACCAAACTTTCTATATCCAGAAGTCTTTCAACACCGCAACTTCAGGGGGCGTTTTGAAGTAGTTGTTGTTTTCTATTTTAAAAATCATACTTACAACTACTTGGTCAATGGTCAGCAAGCCTTAATCTCGCCAAAGTTAGAAAGTAGGACAATCATTTTGGGACGGAGGGAGTACTTAGTGACATATGTACACTGTTTTTATGGGTTTCATTCCTACATGTATCCCACTTATAGACCACCTGGGCTTCATTCAAGATCTGTAAATTTTTTGAATCAAATATGCTTCATTGGGAAGAAATTGTACCAGAGCTGTAATACGACCAAGGCAATCGAATGATAGCCGTCCTGTGTCATAGAATGTGACACTGCCAATGGACACATGAGTAAATTGCTCTAATGAATGGAATGGTGTATATATAAAGGTTCATGTTTAAACCCTCACATCATTTGGACCTCATGCTTAGAGGACTTAATCGTCTATAGTAAGAAGATATTAAACTCACACATTATTATTGTTACAACGATTTTATGGTTTTAAACAGATTCAAAACAGAATATTTACTCCGAGGACCGTTGAGTGTTATGCAATTCTTGGAATTTGGAACATAACTATTAAAATCAGCTGATGTGTATTTACCTTCTGTCCATTGCAAAGACCGCCAATGGTTGTTGTGCCATAACAACCATGTCTGTGATCCAAGCTACAAACCATAACAAAATGATGTCAATTTTCAAGTAAGTTGCCGGCTGGAAGGTCAGTTGGTATGGGACATTATAAGACATAGTGGTAGATTTGAAATCAAACTTGTCTAAACTGACAATATGATAGTCTTAAGCCATAATTCTAGCTCGAATGAGATCAATCATCATCTTAGGCATCACAACTGCATCCCAAGTGTTCAAACACCTAAGGTAGCCGAGCCTACTACCGTTTGGCCTCTTGTAATATACAACACACCCGCGGGGGGGGACATGTATCCAAGTCGATCAACAAATCGTGTGTGAACTTAATGTCATAAGAATGAGATCAAGGTGGCTAAACATCATCAGTTCATGACGAAATTTTAAAGAACAGACATGTGATCTTCTTAAGTGGTTGTATAAGTGTGCACACAATGTTCAAAGTTGAGCAGGTATTGAGATGAAATTGATTCTAAAGTCCGGGAAGTCGAATGGCTTATGGGAATACAAGTACATCAAGATGGTGTCAACTGCCGAATTCCTTGGAGTGGCATAGTGCGGTAGCCGCCGTGAGAAAAATTGGAGGCTCCCTAATACTACATTCTCAAATAGTGATTAAAACTTATCTCTAATGAAGTTACATAGGGGACACTCCAACACAGTGTGTGTCTCATTTTCAACTATGTTATAAGAGTGAAAGTGGCATAATATACCATCTTTAGAGATAGCTAACTAGGATTTAAGTATATTTGGATTTATGCATGAATTTTGGACAATGCCCACCGTCAATATGATGTACAGTACTAGATCACAAAACTACACAAATATGGTGGTTGGCGAACATGGAATACAAACATTTGACTTTGTGATTGTTGTGTTGTTGCTTTTGTTGTTGTCATTTGATATCTTTGTCCCCACAAGTGCAGATCTCTTATTACTTTTGGACAAGTGATTTGTCCAAACATACTTCAATGTCAGTTTAGGGATAGTCAACCACCATGCAATTTCAATCATATTGAGCATTGATTTTTTGACTATCCCACCCAATATGAGCCAGCATATTGATCCTTAAAATAATATAAAAAATGTTCGTTTTAGAAGATTATCATATCATTTTCACACTTAAAATCATGTATTTGAATCAGACATGGTGTCTACCTTACACATCATCACATCAATACATCAAACCATAAAAAATACATGATGATGTAAGTCACCTAGAAATGATTGGGTATGTGTTAACCAATTACTCACCACCATCTCCATTCTCGATTGCCCGCACAGGTTGCAGCGTGTTTGCATTCCAAAGCTTCAACATTCCTGTTTGGGTGCACGTAACATAGACATTTAGTTGCTCCAAAAGCATGATCTGCACAGAAATCATGTCAACATAAGTTTATATGAGGCTGGATGAATCAATTTTCTTGAATCATGTCTATTGCTTCAGATCTATGATCAGGGAGAACCGGCAGTTAGTTACAGATGAACTGGTTGAGTTTGAGAAATAACCGGTTGAAGTTCAAGACTGCAGGAAAATTACCGATCATTTTAGAGGAATTTATAGAATATACCCCAATTTAATAAAGGAAAACCGAAGGATGTCAACATGTAACCAGTTGGACTTGCAAACACTAGGATCTCAACTGATTATGCCCAAAAATCTCCCCGATCACTGCTTCAAATGAACTGATGATTTCTTATTTTCCAAACAAGACTCAACGACACATTGTTTGGATATTGAAAGGTTGAATCCATCGATTTACCATTTGTGTCTGAATTAGGTACTTTAAATCCAAAAGCAAATAAGGTTGTTATTTATTTCATGATTGTGTTTTAAGATAGATATGGCTTATATAAATTGAGCATCTGTATTTAGAGACAGGCATGAAAAGATTACCCTCCAAGCACATGGAAATATACTTGTTTGAAGGATGTGTACCCCTTGAGAAAGAGTATGAAAAGTGTGGTTTCCATGGCATAGAATTAGATACCAAATTAAGATATTAGATGTTCTTTGAATTATATATTCCTTGATGGAACAGAGGATTTTATGTTATGACATGTATGAATGTACCTTTTCGATGATGTTCCCGGGAAGACCAATCTCCCACTCTCCTTTCTTGGGATCATCAGGTCGAAACATGATATCTGCATCTGCATCTCTCTCTTCCTCACTTGAATGCCCCGAGTCGGACTCCGAATCCTCAAATTCACATCTCCCAAACTTCTTGCTCCCAAATGTTGTCACTTTGATGAAGGTGGTGTGCTCGGCTGCCGGCTCTTCCTCTTTTGCCAACTACATTGTATTTATGAGGGTCAACATAGTATAAGTTACTCGAGCATTCAGTCATGGCTATACTAAAGCGTTCTCTTAGCATCTAAGCCATAACATTTTTGTATTGCCATGATTGCGGAAGCATCCACCAACCTTGCCAACACACGATGTATATGATAGCAGAATTGAAAATAGAATTTGAACAATTTAGTTTTTGTTGAGAATCTACTTGTTGGAGAAGCAAATAGTTGGTAAAATCGTCAAAGCCAATGGTTCCAGAGCTATTTGCGTCGATCTTCATAAAAAGATGCTCAAGCTGTTGAAGACTGCATCATTAATTGTAGATTGTGAGTAACAATTTTTTAACAACATGTATAATAATTCCCTTAATTGTGTAAACTGAAATACGTAGTGTGTTCAAAACATACAATTTGCTCCTCACAAGTCTAGAAAACTCATAGACCTTCAACGGTGAATGCCATCCCACTTCATGTCCATCACGCTCAAAAAATCAAACAATTATATACCAACGTCATGGACCGAATATATACTATTCCATGTTTGAGCTACAAACCTCATTTGTTGTGTAAGGGATTTGATGTTCATGCAAGCAGCAATGAAGGCTTCCTGTGCTCCACCCAATCAAGTGTTTGTTGGTATAATTCGAGATAAAGAGATGAAAATTCAAATTAAAAAGAATTGCGTGTCGTCAAAGTAAATTATACATTTTGAGCTCCTTTTCTTATGACTGCAAACAAGGATATAACATTCTCAACTTCAATGAGACACGAAGCCATACAACTCACTTGATCAAGTTGACCTCTATCGGCTTCTTCCACATTCAAGAACACCCGTTGTAATTCCACGAGAGCCTCGGCACTCATCCCCATCTCCTTGCGGGGGGGCTGCAATTAAAGATTTGGGTATGGTTTCTAATTATCACTATATTCGTTAATTTGGGACTTTTTCGGCATTTTGAGACAGTTACAAATATAAGAACATGGATAAAATCACACATATATTGGAGAATGTTGTAAGATGCAAATACTTTGAAGCGGGTGTTCATATCAAGAACCCAATTAAGAACTCATATCAAGATGGTTTAGGTAGGACGACCCAAACATTAGACCATGTTGTTGTGGTCCATATATTAATTTGAGACAAGAGAAAGTCTCAAATTAACGAATATAGTGATTAATGAACTATATGCAATGGCAACATCATATTACAACGCACATTGTAAAACCAAATGGTTATTTCACACTATAGTTAGGATACGAGTCCCAAAGCGCACTAAATACGCAACAAAAAGAAAAAATTGCAAATCATAATTAGCACATTATGATGTGTTTGCGATAAGTGTGCTTTGGTAAGCGAATCTATGTTCAAGTGTGGACAAGGCAATATGCAGATGAAGAGTTTGAAATTTTTAGCATCTCTCCAAAGTGAAGTGGGCACAAACCCATCATTTGTATTAAAATATGTGGACCTTATGTGGTCACTCTCCTTACTCGGACACCTATATTTGAGTGGTAATATGGCAAGGATAGTACACTAAATAGGATATTTAGTGTTTGATACACTAAATACGAATGCATACACTAAATATCAATAACCCTATGAAAGTAAGTAACATTAAATGTAAACTCAAACACTAAATATCAACTATGGTAATATGTGGAAGTTACATGTTTGAATTTAGTGTTAGTAAGGATATGAAAAAAAATAACAATGATAAAAGGATAATTCCAACATATCTTCTAGCAAATCTTCTAACACTAATCATCAAAGAATTGAAAATTAGTGTTGAACAGGGTAGGGTGGTAACAACATTAAATATAATCAAACACTAAATATCCTATTTAGTGTTGTTAAGATTGCACACCAAAAACACATGTGTCGCAATGAGATTGGAATATGTGTTTGAAGTGTATACATCATCATGGAGTCAGTTGTTATATAACACAATCGAAAAGGCCTATGTGATTACTCAAAGAATTGAAGAGAATCTTCACTTTGACCTCTTATAACGTTTGCATCTCCACTCTGATTTTAAAACTTGAAATGATAATCTTTGTGAATCGCAACTGCTAAATCGAATGAGAGAATTATGATCCAATGGTCAAAATTGTCCATGAAGTTAAAAGTTCCCACAATAGGGCCACACACCTTACACCGGCTTAATGGTCTTCAACGAAAACCAACTATTTTTACATAATATATTTCACTTACCGGTCGAGGACCGGGGCCACCACTGACTGCATGGCTGGGGTCCAAGGTGGCCACCTTCATTGATTGTTGAATTCGAGTCACCGCATCGTTCACTTTCTCATCGGCACCTCGGTGAAACGATTGCTGTGTCATGAGGGGACTTCATCAAAACTTGTTAGCTTACAATATGAGTGGGGCTAATTTGGTTAGCTATCTCAATCAGACATCCAAATTTGAGTGTTGTGTGGTGTGGTTAGGTGAGGTGTAGATCTAAGAATGGACACCAAAAAGATATTGTGTTTAAATTACATGCTCAGAGATTTGTTAACCATTCTAGGTTCAATAGTCAACAATTTTGAGGGATCTATATGAGCATTTAAGGAAATAATAAATTCCTCACTTTGACAATGATGAGATGTTTATACAAACTCCCAAACTTATGAGGAAAATAATTGTTGCTCAGATTTGGATTAGCTAATCATCTTGTATTAGGTCGTCACATGTTAACATCCTAGAAGAAGTGGGTGCATAGCTGAAAGTGCCCAATTTAAACTCGTTTACCTTATGCAATTTATGGGTTTTGCGAGACTCTTTAGCCTTGCTAATTATAGAATACACCAACTTATATCACCTAAAATTATCATAAATTATTCTACTTATCATTACATATGTTCCTATATAGTAGAAGAAAAACTACAATCCATTACAACTCACAATGAGAAAATATATGCATGAATCATTTTGGTCATCAACCAAAGGGATTTGGTTGTTAGTTATTCAAAAACTATAACCAAAAACCTTTAGTTGACAACCAAAATCATTTAGTTATGCATTTTCTCACCATGAGTTGCAACCGACAAACCACAATGGATGGTTGTATTGGACAAGTTTTTTTCTAGCGATATTCAAGCAAACCCTAGATTTGGTGAGCTCTCCTCAAACCACTTTCGGAGAGTAGGGTCAATAGTATGTCAATTTGGCACTTACAGCAAAGCTTGAGCGTCTGTTAGCACGCCGCACACTTTTATCAAACAAATCAACCTCTTTACCCTCGCTGCCCGAGCCTCGTTCTCCCATTTTGGTTTCACCACCGTAGTTGCACCCAAGGTTTCAATCACAAACCGACTCAAATTGTTACACCACCGTAACTTCAAGGCAGCATTTTCTTGTTGACTGTCGATGTTTTCGCCTACAAAATACAATGTCCACATTTGTTGAAAGTCTTCGGCTTTTCTCTGGTCAGTTCTTCATAAGGCGTGGCGGTTAATGAGTGGCGTGGTAAAATCTCAGCGGAGATTGACAAAAGTTGCTCCCACTGCGGCCCATAGTCGATTGAATCGGTGGAGCATAGATTTTACAGGTGCATCCCATTGATCACTTCAATAACAGATAGACTTGTTTTTTCCCACATCACAAACCTCTAAATTCATATATCAACACAAATTTCACATTGATTCAATCACATCAACCTACAAAGTTGAGTCAATGTCTACCAAATTGTATTACAATTTAAATCTTTTGTTTCTTTATTTTGTCATTGGGAGACCTAAAATGTCAATTCATGAGTTTAATTTGAATGGTGCACAAATCATCAACTAAGTGTTGAGTTAGCATTGAAAATATTAAACCCTCAAAAGTATGTATCAACATCAATCAACTCAATATTAAACTTTGTTCCACTTGCATTTGGAGATGTTCTCGAGTTCCAAATACATGTGAAAACCAACTCACCACGCACATTCTTTTGACGAACTGTAGTACATGAAAATTTGCACTATGAAATTTGTTGTCTAAACAATGGCTTGAACCCTAGATTTTTAAAAAGACGTGTTGCTAACTATAGTTTCAAGCATGTCACAAATGCAAACAAAATGCATAACCTTTTGATATTCTGCAATACTAGGTTTTGACATGTGGACAATGGTAAGTATGCCGATGAAATGATGTGCATCATCTAGGTGTACACACCCAAGGCTTTGCAAATTATGTAAATCATTCATTTGGAGGGAAAGGGCTAGAGGTTTCAAATGCATTGATTAGCCCATAAATTTAATTTGGAAATCTAAGGAGCTTCAATGAGGCAATTGGGACTAGTTCAAGGTGGATTAACCCTTAATGAATGTCATAGATACCATTTTCAACCTTGTTTACTTTGACGTCATGGATGGGAGTGTTAGATTTACTAGATTGAGACAAAATTTGGACCATGTAAAGGGAAGGATTTCTTTAATATATCACATTGTATTTTTGGAAAATGATATATTGATTGTCATCTAATCAATTTTTAGCGACTTATTGTCTATTTTTTAAGTACTTTTTACTTATAATATGAGAAGTTTTCTTGTGACTACCACATGTGCTTTCGTTTGTTTAGAGAACTTCCATGGCTTGGAAAGCACATAGATTCTTGATAACTTTGACAAAACATGAACCCTCAATTACATTATGTCATTATCTTATGATTTTTTTAAGCCAATTTTTTTATAAACCAACCCTGAACCAGAGGTATGAAGCTCATGCATAATTTAGAACAATATAATCATATGAACACGATTTCATAATAATTATCCACAACTTTGTAGAAGGTGAATTGTATTTTGAAACCAAAAAGTCAATTTTCTTATGTCAATTATAAAAGCAAGAAACTACTTGGGCAATTAAGGGCTAACCATAAACATGGGAAGGACAATTTTGTCTTTCCATGTGTCCTCACCAAATGAATGACTCTACAAAGGTGTTGCAAAGCCATGGCCATGTAAGGTATGTGGCCCTACTATGGGCACTTCCAACTCCATAAACAATTTTATTAGTTGGATTGGATAGGGAATTGCCTCTTCTAGTTAGCAATGCTCTCACATCCCCCCCCCCCTTAAGATGGTAGAGGCTATATTGCAACATAGAAAGGGAATAGCATGCACTTGCATCAAGAATCCAATCCTCTCCATGTTTTGCCATCATTCAATTGGTGTCCAAACTTGGTTGCTTAGACACCCAGGGGGTGGACTCTTCATACCATGTATGAACTAATGTGACAGGTTGATCACACCGGCCAATTCTGACACCATTCATTGACATCTTCAACTGTAATAATGTGAAAAGTAGTGGACAAGCATCTATTTCTCAACATTAATCCCCAGCAATTTCACAACTGGAACCATATGAAAAGTTTGGTGTGATCGGGGCATGAGTGTAAGGAGGGTTCATTTTTGTAAGGGGTGGTTTGGAACCTCCTAGATTCCTAGGACCCGGACCCTAGTGTAAACCCACCTTCATCATGCCAATAAATGAAACACGAATAAAAAATCTAAAGAAAAATAAGCAAATTAATCGCCTCGAATATGCGGGGCATGATTGCAATACAACTATCGTTCTGACTTCGTCCAATCTCTCCGTCAATCGATGAGAAATATCAGACGGATGAGCAGGATCATCCACATTTTCGGAACATTCATCCACGCATCGCTGCCCTGGTCCTCCAGAGTCCAGAGCACTCACTGATGAGCTCAACGCTCCTTCGCAAAAGCCCTCCTCAAGCCATTCCTATTCGACCTCCGATCTCGCACCTGCACAACGGCGACATACCATTCCTGTGGCGGATCAGTTGGTGCAGGAATACCGGATTTCATTTCTTTTTTATCGGTCACAAAATGGATGTAAGCCTTTCTTTTTCTTTCACCGATCGCTTCCAAAATGGATGTAAGGGTTTCTTTTCTTTCAATTTTCTGATGTTAAGGGCGATGTACTAGGGGAGTGCCTCCACAACGGTTGCTGTTACGTTCTATTATGTTTCGCCGCTCGCCAGATTGTTATTCTGAAGTGCATTGCTGTAGGAGATCTATAATCGGTTCCAAAATGGGAGTAAGGGTTTCGTCTCTTAATTGGCGGTACTAATGTTTCAGTGTCATGGGATAGGTTTTGTGATGGATGATGAACTTTTTTCGATGCTCCTCTTCCTGCCACAATGTTAGCCGGAAGTGCATTGTGAGAAAATGTGAACGTCCTATGGTCGGTCATGTAATAGATGTCAGGGCTTGGCCTTTCAATTTGCGGTGTTAAGGACAAAGTTCTTGTGGAAGCTGGGTAATGATGTTTCTGGGGTTGTCATCGGTCTTAGCTGGATGCGCATTGTGGCTGTGGAGGTCGTCTTAGGTCATGATCGTTGTTTTTCCATTTAGGTGATTGTTGTTTTGTTCTTGCGAAGCGGTCGAGTTAATACTCCTGATTTTTTCTTCATTTGTGGGACTTGAGCTGTACCTTTAGAATGCGATGATCTTGCGTGTACGATCCGCGGGACGTGGCTGCGGGTGACCTTGTGGCTTTTTGGATTTGCAGGTCTCTACTCCGTTGATAAAAAATGTTTTGCTTTTAGATGCGGAGGGGAAGCGTGTGGCTGTCAAGTACTACTCAGATGACTGGCCAAACCTTCAGGCCAAACTCGCTTTTGAGAAATCTGTGTTTACGAAGACACAGAGGATCAGTGCTCGTGCAGAAGGTACTTGAGGAACTCATTCCATGATATTGTAATGCCTTGATGAATCTTGAGTCCTACACGAGCTATTTTAGTTTGTGGGATTAAAGTATTACTAGCATATGAGCTATTGGAGCAGGCGTTGTCTTTTTAGGGCTTTTGTTGTGTTGTGATGCCTTCGAAGGTGTCGATCCTGAAGCCCAGTTTTACTGCAGAAGGCGAATTGCTCCTAATAGTGAGGCTTCAAATCATTTGAGAGAAATGCTTGAATTCTATGTATTCTAACACACAGAAGATCGTTAACTCATTCCTATTGGAAGCTATTCTGAATCCCTAACTCTTTGCGTTGCTGATGACGTCTGTCAGTTCTCAAACTTGCAGTTATCACTAGGCTTTTACTCTCTGGACAGTTTCGTTTCATACTATGCATGATCTTGTTTTTTGAATTTGGGTTAGAAGTTGAATACTAGTTTGGTCGAGATAATTTAACCTATTTGACACAAGGCATGTGGTTAGGTATTCTATGTGTCTCTCTATGTTGACAAGGATAAACAAGCATACTACAAAAGTCTTCATTTATGATCCTCTGGTCGGTTCTGTGTCTGAACATTTCCTCAACCGGTGTTTGTTCCATCACAATTTTGGCAATCATAGTTCCAGCTCTTTATTTTTGTTGATTGCATCCAGAGTGTGAATTTGCTTTACTGCAGCTCCAACAGTGTGAATTTGTCTTGCTGCAGCTGAGATTGGTATGTTCGATGGGTACATTGTGGTCTACAAATTCATCTCTGATCTCCATTTCTATGTGACGGGAGGTGACGATGAGAATGAACTAATCTTGGCAACAGTCTTGCAAGGCTTTTTTGATGCAGTATCTCTACTGCTCAGGTAATTACCTCATGAATCCCAGTCTGTTTGGATCTGAAGGACATTCTCTATTTTGCATTGTGGTTGTTGCTATTGCTCGTCGGTGTTGTCAGTGATAGTTCATTTCTTCTGACAGGTTGGTTCTCCTATGGACATCAACTTTTGAAATGGCATGTGCAAAGAGGTTTTAACATGTGAACTGTATTTCTGGTGCAGAAATAATGTTGAGAAGAAAAGTGTGTTGGAGAATTTGGACCTTGTCCTACTGTGTCTTGATGAGATTGTGGATGGCGGGTATGCTTTCATCTTCTCGATATGTTTTGTGCAGTCACTCTTTTTATTCTGTCCTGCATTTATTGTGAGGTCTAGTCACCGCTTCTTTTATCACAGGAGTTATGTAATATGCTTTATTACTGGATCTACACTATGGAAAGATCTAGCAAATTGCTTTTTATTTTGAGGTATTATGCCCATTTGATATTACTCACCTTTATTTTGCAATGTCTTTTGATGCACAGAATTATATTGGAGTCAGATGCCAATGTAATTGCTGGCAGAGTAGCAATGCGGGGTGCTGAGGCAGATGTTCCTCTTTCAGAACAGGTAACATTCATTACAATGTCAAACGATGCTGTAGTTACCATTGCTGTAAGAGTTATTGCACACCTTGTAAGAGTGGGAAGCCTGCAGTGGAAATAGATCATTAGTGATTCAGTTCAATTCTATTCCTGCTTCTTGTGCTTTTCAAGTATTGTTGGGAATGTTTCTGTCATCAAATGTTTGTGTTAATTTTAAAGTTTCTGTATTGCAGACAATCTCTCAAGCACTTGCAACAGCTAAGGAGCATTTGGCAAGATCTCTTTTGAAGTAAAATTTCTGATGTAAGTCTGGCTCATGTCAGAGTATATGCATAGTTTAGCGCCCTTGAACATTTTTCAGTGTATCAAAGCTCGTTCTGTTAAGGATCGTAGACTTCCTGTGATTTGCAGGGCATTGTTTCCACAGTTGCAAACCCTGATTTTCTCAATTCTTTATTAGATGAAGGTTGTCCTCAATGTTCAACCATGGAGAACATGTTCAAACACAAGACTTCTAAAGTAATTGGTCCATACCTGAGACCGTCTACATACCTGAGTACTGAATAAACCTTCATCTACCTCACAAAGAGGTCTTGTGTTTGAGCACCTTTATTGTGGTGTTTGTGACCATGTTAGCAAACTGGGTAAGGTTCAATAGATAAGGAGGGACAACCACTAGTCACGGCCTTATTGGTGCTTTTTATCTTGATGTGTTTCAAGTTGAATCTTGACTTCACTGGATTTCCTCATAATTCTCCCAGCTATCTTGGAAAGGCAAAGCAGCAGGTGTGGCCCTTCTTTCCATGTTCTTTGAATCAACAATCATGCTACCTATTTGTATGTCTGGTAGCCATAGCTGCAGGTGTGGCCCTTCAACAAGGTTTCAGCAATCCTTATGTCTTATGCTGTAGTCTGCTTGGTGCTCAGAGGTCACAAGCATTGACACCCATTCGCACTAGTCTAAACAGTACCAAGGTACTTGTGGTTTGGTTGCAAACACATCTGACTATAAATTGCATCCACTGATGGATTGAAACTCACCAATCTTACAATTTTTTCCAATCTTATTTAGGTTGAAATATTGAAGACACAGTTAGAATTAAATTTGTGCACCACACTGATTACCCCATTTAGTGTGGTGTGGTACTAATTCCCAAAACATGCACTATATTGCCAAGTCTCAAAATTAGTGCATCAATGGTTTTTTAACCGAATCCATGAATACATGCTCATCTAACTGGTTATTGTACATCTCGTTTTGAACCAACAAAGGTCGAATTGGTTATTTGGACATTATAGAACATTAACATCTTTACTTGGTAAAAATTACATTAGTAGTAAAAAGATATATAAATGTGCAACTCCGAATATTAAGTGACTAAATATCATATTTAGTGTAGTTGGCACATACGAACCTTACCCCACCAGATTCCATCTACATTTGGACGGCTTTGTCCTCATTCCCACTAGAATCTGGTGGGCAAGCGGCCTACATGGAAACTCACCCTAATTGGGATAATTAGTGTAATCTGGTAAAGGCTGAGTCTAGGCCTTTTCGATAGAAGAGGTATTGATGCAGTGATTTCCTATTATGAACAGACAGGGAACAATTTCTAGGACAGGATAGTCCTCAGTGACTTTTGCTTAATTTGAAGCGATAGGCTTGGATTGTGGCCCTTAAAATTACACAGGCCTGTTCCAAAGGAGATAAAAGTAACAATGACACCCTCATCTAGCATAAACATTGGCTATGACTTGCATATACCTACTATTTTGCATCTATTACAATCATTCACCTATAATGAGTACTTTGCCAGTGTTAGTTGAAAAGAATGAGTGATTTTCAACCTTCTACATCTTCGCCCCAGGCTAGATCACATCTGCCCAGGGCTGGGCCCCGCCCTGGGCACGCCTCCTTCATTGCTCGGATGAAGCCCATGCTCCCTACATGCTCCGCCCGACTTTGAAAAATAAAATTGCCCTTGCATTCTTGAAGGCCGCTTGTCCATATAACTCATATCGAGTGCACTTCATCTTCAAGGTCCAAAATCCAATATATATGTTCACTTCCATTGAGTAAATAAGCAATTGATTGGGATTTCATTTTCGAAGTGAAACCGTCAATAAAACATGTAATTACACTTGGAAGTCCAAAATATTACAAAACCCTCGTGAGCATTGAGGTTATAGTTTTTGTGACTTCCCATTGAAAGGGTCTTTGTCATTCATCCCTTGGAATCTTCATAGTTCAATGACATTGCTCCAATGTTGAATGAGAAGGTCTCAAGATAATGCTTCAAAGTGAAGATGGTGGACATTGAAAAATATATGAAAATAACCAAAGTGATGTTTATTCTTATGGGTGAAGGTACACCCTCATGAAGAATGTCATGAACTTCCATTGTATGGAGCAAGAGGAGCACGAGAGCGAAGGACCGTAGTCTTCATCATTCCCAATGGCCTTGGGTTGCCTCCAATAGTTTGGTGACATGTGGTGCATCGTATGGCTAGATAAATCATTTTCGCTTTAAAACTACTAGCTCCGAGTCCATCGAATAATATATGTGTTCATCAATATGTTTGAAAAGGATGCTCAAGTACATGAAATTGGTGTGCTTCATCCCCAATGTATTCTTGGACACATGTGCATGTCAAGGGAGGTTGCGTAGGTGAAACAATCTCTTAGGACAACCAAGGTTCTCCTTGTATGCATCCTAACTTCTAAGAGATACGGACCTCATGGAAAATTTGAACACTTAGATCGAAATGCAAATTGTGTGTGTGTTCAAGTCAAGTTGTTCATGGGATGGGTTGTCCCCAGGGGTGGACTCTTCATTGGAAACCTGAATGATGTGCATGGGTCACTGTGAAATTAAAACCCCATTATGCAAGAAGTTTATAAAGGAAAAGAAATGTATACGTACTAGCGGCATGCTAGAAAATGGAGTCTTGTATTGATACTAAGAAATTCAATTTAATATGATAAATGTCTCCACTACATATACAAAATATTTATCATGAATTACATGTGTGTTTATTACATGTTAAATTCGTGTGTCACTTTCTAATGAGAAAGTCATCACACATTTTTTCATCCATAACATGTAACTCAATGATTGCATCAAACAAACAAAGACAAGAGCACAATAACTTAGCCACAACCCAAAGAACAAAACACAAGGAAGCCCATGAGCACTCCAAGAGCTTCTAGCTTGTCCTATAACCCAAAGGCAACCCTAGGTAACAAGAATGGACAAGGGAGTCATTGAGGAATATTACCATATGACAACAATGGATGAAAATGTGCATTGGATGAAACTAACACATCTATTGTCGAAAATTTCTCCAAACCTTAGGGTCTCTTTTTTGTACATCTACCTTTACTTCAAGAAATTTAATAGCTTTTTTAAATGTACACATCAGAGAAAATCAATACCTCTCCCTTATATATAATATATACGCTAATGCCTCAAATAATACCCCTTCTTACACTCACATTAATTCGTATGTGATATGAAGAGTCCACCCCCCGGGGGGTTGTCATGCTTTAGTGTCTTAAAATAAGATTGAGCACATATGACTTGTGGCTTATGTCTTATCTAAAATGAACAATAACATCAATGCAAAGCACTTATGAGAATGGGTATTTGTTGGCTACATTATATTGTTCATGGTTCTCCACGTTACAATATAAGGTGCAATGCCTTCCCTTATGGAAGGTGAGGTTCTTGATAGTTGAATTGCTCTTTGGTAGTTGAACCATTCCACCAAAAGGACCGGCATATCCATAAGTATTGGTGTTTCGTTTAAGGTCAAGGGAAGACCCCGAGAATGCATAAAATAGGAAGAAATGAGAGAAAGAGAGGAGGAAGGAGGAGGAGAGGAAGTGAAGGTGGATGGAAGCATGGGGCATGGTAATATTTGCCTTGCTTCCATTAGACTAATAAATACCTAGTCATCCTTCTAACATTATGGGCAACACGGTATAATGTCCATTCTCTAACTGGTTTATGAGATATTGTCAAGAGGTTCATTATTGGAAACGTCAGTGAAATGAAAAACCTTCGCCACAATATAGATAGGACTCTTGGTGAATCTCAGCAAAACTACACTAAATATGGTATTTAGTGTCATATAATATTTAATGTCACTATGGTAACTTTTCGGAGGACACTTTGTACAAATAAGTGAACAAATATTGTCATGGATGATGGATGAGCTCATCCATTGGCCACAACCCTACCTTCTCTTGTCGTCAACTTGTGATGAAATATTGTCATAGATGATTGAAATTTGGATGAAAAATCACTTGGTAAGTGACAGTAATTGCAACACTGTGAATCTATAATCCCCCCAAAAATTACAAGGAATGATGAATAATGTTGGGTTTACATTTAGTGTTGATGACACTATACCGTAGTTTACAACTAGTAATGAGCTAGACAATTAAAATTTGGTGACACTAAATATCATATTTGATGTACTTTGGGTTCATGCCATCCTAGCCCGATGCACCAAATCAATCACCCGGACCAATCCTTGCACCGTCCACTCAACATGGTGCTCTCGACAACCAACTTGGAAATTTAATATGGAGATTGCATCAATCATGCACTTGTTGTTCCAAAGTTCCAAAACCTACACCTAGTGGACAAGAAGACAAGGTGAAAACCACATAGACCCAAGTTGGTAAATCACGGTGCCACATCGGTGTCCACGTCATCTCTTAAGAAGTCCCAACCAATCCATAATGACACTATGGTACCTAAACTACATCTAGGTCCGATCACCCACGTCTATGCCCGAATTTGGTTTTCACGGTGGGAGCAATGACTGGAGTTGAAAAACTTCAGTGCATCATATGTGATTGGGCACATCTATGCCAACTTCAGTTTCCATGTCACCAGATTTACGGGTTGCAACCAATGACACGATGACACATGGCACGGGAAAATTTTGTTTCTTCGAATCTACGCCCAATCTGCTCCTCACCACTACAGTACTGCCCTCACAGGGGACGGGTAAGTAATAAGGAGACAAGCGAAGTGGAGTAAAGTCGCGAGAAGGCGAGCGGAGTAACAAAAGTGAGAAGAAAGGGTGGAAGATGGCAGCCCTGCAAGCAGTTTGCATGGGCAGGAGGCAGGAACATGATTGATGCAACAGAAGAAGTTGGGCGGACGGTGGAGGAGGACTTCGCATCATGCAACTTGGCTGCTTCTTCTGTGTGCAGGATCGCATCATCGCAGGAGCAAGCCATGGCGTCGCCTCCTCCCTCACCATCTTGCTGGCCATCGCCTGCCTCGGTATCTACACAAACACCATTTCCAAAGCACACACTCATACTTTGCTTACATGCCACCATCGTCATGATGATGATGATGTTGTTGTTGTTGTTGTTGTCGTCGTCGTCGCCAAGTTTCTAGGGAGGTTGTTGTTTGTTCATGCAATGCAAGTAGGTTAGGCTGTGGTGGGGGATATGGACATGGTAAGGTTAAGGTTGCCATTGCATTTGGGTTTCAAAGATGGAATTCTGGATTTGGTGGGTATGGCCGAGTGAGCAATGCGTGTTGAGCTGATTTGAGCTGTAATGTGAGGGGACGGGTTTTGAACTACACCGATTGAGGTAAGTATTGTGGGCAAATGTATAGTGTGTCTTACCATTCGCATCCCTATAGTGTGGTGCATAGTATACACCATCATCATCGCGCATAGAAATAGTCGCTGTGGCCAAATCACTGTGAGTTACGATGCACTCTTGGTGTCTTTAGAATGAGCACAAGAGAAACTGCTTGTTTGTGGAAACCGAGGAAGATTCGAAGGAGATATCATCAATTGTTAATTGGACCTCTGATGTTATATAGACTGGATTGGTAAGGTGTGCGGACCCAATGTGTTTATTGTGGATTCCTCGTTATTAGTGTGGATCCCCACAATATTTCACCATAATCGGTTTAGTTTTGGAGGGGATGGAGAATAAGTGATGTGAGAGTTGTTATGTCTTGTGTGGGTGTGTAGGTGGCAATGGTGAAGGGGAAAGTGGCAAGCATGGCACAGATAGACCCCAAGGATGTGAGAGTTGTTGTGTCACCATACCGAATCTGCCCTCTGGGTGCCCACATCGATCATCAGGTTTGGTTATGTGAAAACTAGAATTAGGAAGAGTTGGAGCATGAATCTGTTGTAAATAGACTCGGAGTAATTTTCTGGGCAGTGTAATAGTCCACTGACGGAGCTGATTGGCCAATCAGGGAGGTTCAGTGACAGCTATGGCTATCAACCAAGGGGTTTTGCTAGCATTCACACCTTCAGACACTCAGGAGGTATCTTATCCAAGCTTCTTCTTTTCAATTACATTGAATTTTACATTATCTTGTCAATCATACTGTGGCCAGTACCAGGTGTGGTTTTGGCTATTGGATCAATGTGATTTTGGTGGTAGCCAGCTTTGTGATATGATACTGGCAGAATGTAGGATACTGTTCTCTGGAATAAGAAATGTTTAGTAATGTATTGATCAGAAGTGACATAGTTACTTCTCTATCAAATGAGAATTAGGACTGCAAATCAACTTTTCCATGTTACAAGCCTTCAAATGTACTAGGACTTCAATCAGTACCATTTAGCATGAATGTGGAATGCATACAAATCAATGACGGAACTCCTCGATGGTATTTGCTCATCCTTGGCTCAAAAATTCTTAGAACAGATGAATCTGAAGTGGATAATATGTAACTTGACTCCTGTATGTAGTCAAGAGAGTTACAATGCAAAGGCTTAAACCTACAGGTTTCACCAGTGGGAAGCTGACAAGGGAAAAAAATTATACTCCTGTGGTGATTGCAGCTGCAGCTGCAGTCGGGGCAATTTGCAGGAGAAGTCAAATTCAGGTGACTGTTATTCATCGCAGTTGTTTCATGGAAGATGCCAGTCTGGATGCCTGGTGGATATGAATATGAACTCTTTCGTCCAAATTCTGCCCGGGATTGCTGTGATTAAAAATTTAGCAAGTGCTGTTTGGATTACTTGTTGTAACGTAGGCATGCCTTCAATGAACACTTTAAGCTCTGCACCTACTTCTCGTAGGATGCGAAACAAGCAATTAGTGCAAGATGATAGCCAATTCCAAATTGTGTCCGTAGCCTTATGCCTCATAATTTTTGGAGCTCATATGAATATCTTATTCATTTTCAAAGCAAAGATTCTCGTGGACATTAAATGGTCATCCCCCCCCCTCCCAATCATGTTGACTATTGAGCCTAGAATGGTTAACATATTCTGAGCATGTATTCCAATATCTTTTTAACACATCTTTTTGGTGTCCGGTCTTACATCCACACTGAACCACACACCACTCAAATATAGCTGTCTGATTAGAAAAAGTGACCATGAAAGGCCCGCTTACCTTACTGATATTTTAGAGGTGCTAGGGACTGCTTTGCTCTGTACTTTATGAATTGTTTTACTTCCTTGAAAACATCATCACTTGAGGACTTTTTTTGACTTGGTACTGGTGTTTGCAGCCTTGGTAATGTTCCGTCTAGAAAGTACAATGATGGTGCTCCTGATGACAGCACAGAAATATATGTTCTGGAAGAAGGTGCATGGGGTAATTTTGCTCGCGGAGCGGTTCTTGCCCTTAAGCAGAGAGGTCACAAACTTTCTAAGGTCCATCATTTTCATGCAACCTCGCACCTAATTTTTGCTATTTTGGACCACTGTAAATACTTGTGAAATTGTGAATTGCTACCCTGGTGTAATGGGAACTATGTTTTTTGTTTTGAGTTTTGCAGGGCATTGTAGGATTCATGGAAGGCTCAAAAGGGTTTGAAGGATGTGGTGTTAGCTCGTCAGCTGCGGTAGGTCTTCCTTTCCTGCAACCTAATTTGCACAATGCAGAGACCATTAGCGTATCTAACTTCCTGTTAATCATTCTCTTAGCATGATTGTAGTCTCCTTATTATTCTTAGTCCGCACATGTCCTCATTTTATTTTGCAAAATTTCTCATTTCAAGCCATGAAAATATAATGCACAGCCTATCATAGTTAGAGCATCTCCATCGCTGCCACCACATCTCCTTCCAACAATACTTTACAGGGAGCAGAGGCATAACCATCACCACCGCATTGCACCACATCTCCCTCTGCACTGGTCAATGTAGATTTAGAGGCAACATAGTGAAGAGGGGGACTCTATTTTGTTGTACCAATATAGTGGGTCCTCTATCCCAGGTCAAACCTCTTTCAATGCTAGAATGTGCTCTCCTCATAGCGCTTTGTGCTTTATATTAAGCTTTACATGGTTATTTATTGATAATAACATATGTGCATTTATTGTCTTAACACATTTTTGGGATTATCATATTACCTACAGAGTAACAAGTGGTATTGTAGCGGTGGTGCCTCCGCCATTATACTTTTAGGGCATATTCATGTAGTACTCCACAAGCTCCTCCACCACCCCTTTGGAGTATGAAGTGGAGGAAGATGTGGTGTTGTTGTTGAAGATGCCCTTAGGAGTGGTAACTGAGAAGCACAATGAGAGCTTGTCACTTGAGAATTGGTCAAAAACATGGTACTACTTAATTCTTGTGGAAGGTGTTTTTACCCTCTTGCAAGGCAATTCTTTTGTTCCTTGTGTTGTGAGAATCTAGTGCATGTTGTCCAGGTTGGTGTTGCATTCTTGTTAGCCTTGGAGCATGCAAATGGGCTTAATGTGTCACCGGAAGAGAACATCGAGCTTGACAGGTTGGTACTTGATCTCTTACCTTAAGGATGACAGAACACAAAGAATTTTTTTTGCAAACCTCTAAATGGCGTCAAGATTTTGGAGTTTTGGGATTTGTGGTTAGTTTGAAGGTTATAAACCAGTGTTGGACTGTTATTGTCTTTTTTTTATACGATTCGGGAATCTATAATGAGGATTTCACATTTTTTGTTACCAGTAGGGTATGCGTATAAGATGGGATTTTTGTTTCCATACCATTCGTGTCTATGTACCACCCAAGAACCTTCATACCTAGGTAAAATTGCCCTAGTAACAATATGGTTTAGAATGGTATTGACCCAAAAAATAACTCGGGTATACAAAGATGCTCTCACCTTGACATACCCACCAAATATCAGTATTTGACTGGTATTACGATTTTAATACACATGGGTAGGTTCATTGATACCATTCTTGATGTTGATTATAAATACCCATGCATTCACCTTTATACTGGTCCAACATTTGTAAAAACACCATTTTAGCACAATCCTAGTAATATAGCATGTGCAAGGACGTTCTCTTTCTATTCTAGCTTCAAGAATAAGGTCCAAGAATCAAGGTCCTGGATTACATGCATGAATGCCTAGCATAGTCAAGTGGGATTAATCTCTCATTAGTTGACACCTCATTGTTACCTATCTTGAACTACCAAGATGCCTTCTCCCAATCTACCAAGATTGAACTTAAAAAGACCTTGCCAAAAAGAATCTCACCAATTACATACTCTCCAAGATGCTTATCTAGGAAGAACACCCACTACACCACTTAAGAATGCCATGAAGTGTTTATTAGATTTATCTGCTGATAAACTTCACTTTGGAAGAAAAGCATAATTTGCATGGGCTTTGTTGTAACAGACTGATTGAGAACAATTATTTGGGCTTGAAGAATGGTATTTTGGACCAGTCAGCCATCTTGTTATCACAGCAGCATTGCCTCACTGCCATTCACTGCTTGGTTTTCTCATCACCCTATCTTTGCAGTTTCCATGTTGTTTCTAGAATAATTGAACTTCTTTTAAGAGTTAATTTGGTCTTGTCAAAATAGCAGTGTGGGGGCAGTGTCTCTTTTGCAATCCACTCTTATAACAAACATTTATCAGTTTACTGTTCCCTCCCCAACCTGTGTTTTCATGTCCTGTTAAAAATCTTGTCTTTCATCATCAACAAGGACAGATGAGATCACTAAGTAACACAGAACTATCTAGCTGCAATTCAGGAACTGTTTGATTTGTTAGGAGTTGCTGAAGTCCAATGCAACCAAGTGTAATTGTAAAAAGGGAAATGTTTGAGATCATTTCGATCCACAATAAGCTGAAGATTGCCATGCTCGATGATGTGGATGAGTTAAGATGTCAACAACAATGTCTAGAACTGAGATCGGAAATGATTTGAAGTGGCACATGATTTTATAAATTTGGCCAATCAGACTCTAAATACTTCAAACAACATCCTATTGATTTGTGAAAATTGGTGGACATGATAGAGTCGGAAACATGAGTTGGTGTATCCACCATGGTATGGGAGAAGTGATAACAATCACTACAAAATCCTTCTAGCTTTCTCTGGCCTACAGCATGCTTTGTCGACCAAACCGGGATACAACTTACGAGTGGCTGACTGTCAAGAAGCTGCAAGAATTCTGCTCAAGTAAGAAGCATAATGAAACCCAGCTGTGATTTCGGTTTCTAACTTCCTCATCCGTAAGAGATTTAATGGTTAATTCTTTTGTCAGCTGGTGAGAATACAATTGTCATTATTAAACCTTGACCTAGTTTTCTTGGTCTGGACTCAATAAATGTCCAGAATCTCTCCTTAGACTCCAATATTATATAGAATATTATGATATTGATATTATGTCTAATATTATCAAAGCTGCAATTTGAATAGCATGTAGATGTTTACGAGCTCAATGACTAATTAGGACAAATGTATGACAGAGCTGTTGGCAGAGCATCCAATGAAGCAGTCTTATCTAAGAGTGAGTACTTAAGTTTGGTATACTGCTATCCAGTTCCTTTTTTTTTATCTAAAATCTTCCATTGTATTATCAGTAAGACAATCAATGCTGTGCAATGACTCTGTATATGTGACTGGAATATGCATTATTGCAATTGAAGGTACTTTGTGAAACTTTTGTTAATCTGATCACTTGTCATGTTTCCTTACTTTTGTCTGCAGTCACCCTAGAAGAGTACACAATTCATAAGGTGAAATTCCTCTTTGCCAAAATCTTCAGGGTGAAATTTTCATTATTGAAAAGTAAGAGGCAACTCATTGATTTTCCTCTTATTTCAAGTTCCAGGCGTTGACATCAAATTTCATTTCTGCTGAAAGGATGAATATTTTTGTGTCATGGCAAAATGCAAAACGTACAGAATGTGTTGGAAGGAGATGTTGCCAAGAGAGCCCAGCATTATTTTACTGAAAGTGCTCGAGTTTCTGCAGGTGGGCACATATTTATCTCTCCCAATTTCCTATGTTGCCACAAAATTGCTTTTTATAACACAGGAGAAAGTCCTTGCCCTTTAGTAGCAACTCTGACTTCAAGGAAGCTTCTCACCTGCTCTCAATTGTGTTTGTTTCTTGCTTTGCACAGGGATTGAAGCCTGGTCTGCTGGAAATCTACAAGAGTTTGGTCGGCTGATGTCAGAGTCTGGCTTGAGTTCTATTTACAATTATGAATGTGGTAAGTGAACACCTGCTATGGATGCAAATTAAAATGGCAACCTCTGCCTGATACAGTTGTTGTTGTCAATGTGGAGACCTAGTTTTTATACTTGGGGGTTTGAAAATTTATTTAGTAAATTACCTCATGTCATGGATAAAAGAAAGATACACTCATATGTGACTTTGATGATCAAAATACTAAGTATGTATTTGTATCCAAGGGCACTCAGGCTGTGTATTTGAACTCAAACCTTCAATAACATTAAGCTGTTCAACTGATGCAAAAAGTGCACTTACAGCATAAGTTGATTTTAGATAGGGGCAATTTTGACGCAATTAGCTAAGACTGGAAGTATGTAGCTAAACTTTAAAAACATTGCACATGGAGAGGCCCAACTGGGCCTCTTAGACAATTAAGGGTTAATGCATTTCAAAATTGTAAGTCCTCTGTATGTCATCCTGTCAATGTTCACTTTATCACTACAGACATAACCCAAGCTATTTAGTGCTTATGACAAAATGAAAATTTATTCAGGTAATTGTCATGTGGCTACAGAGAGGCAGGCCCTAATTATCACAGGCTGCATGTGACCCATTCCTCTAAGAAGTGTTACCTATATGGTACTTAGACTTTAGACAAATGTCATACATCTCTAAGCTACTGCAATCATTTGCTGGAAAATTATGAATATGATCTTCTTATGTATAACACTGTTGTATTTTCAGGTTGTGAACCACTGGTGCAGCTACGTGACATTCTTGCAAGTGCTCCAGGTGTATATGGTGCGCGATTCAGTGGAGCTGGCTTTAGAGGTTGTTGTGTAGCGCTTGTTGCCGCAGGTTTTTACATTACCCATCTTGAACTGCTATATTACCTTTTCTTAATGATAAAAATTAATGATGTGTGACTTGGTCTTCAAGTATGATGGTCATATATATTTTTTTGATCTACTTTACTCGACGATCGCAAATTGGATTGGGGTTTTCCAGTCTTTGCTGGATCTTACAAACATCAAAATATGTCCTACATACTCAACTCTAGTAATTTGCATCTGAAAATGATCAGATTTCACTAAATTCAAGAGGTTTTGTGAATATTATAATGATTCTGTCCTGCCTTAATAAGATGTGAACATTGACGTTCTAAAATTATGTTTATGTGCTCCTATTCTGAATTTCTTAGATGTGTCATCCTTCTCAGCAAAACAGTTAGAAGCATCTCAAATGTTGGCCATGTGAAAGTATTGTCTGTGATTGCATTTGACCATCTGAAAGTGTGGATTGTTTGAAGCCCAAGCATCATCATGGTTAAAGGTAACATGGAATGTGTATTGTGGATCCACATTAGTCCTTTTCCTCTAGTACGCTGAGCAGACAGTTAGTAATTACAAGCCTGCAGGAAAGTAAATGCAACAGTTTTCAATTGTCAAGAGAGGCTTATGAGTCAACACAAAGTTGGTGCCAGATGACAAAGAGTAAGGTGTGCATACGCAAAACCAGCAATATGTATTACAATCCTACATTTGGGGGCTTCAAATGTATAATGGTTGTACATAATTTTGGTTTTAGGTTAATAATGGTTTTGGGTATGCTTGCCTTAGATGGAAATCTCCGTATTCTTAAGAGAACGAGTTTCTTTCCTTCACACCATCCCTCACCTTCTTTATATGTCGTCAAGAGAGGCTTATGAGTTAACACAAACTCCATGCCAGATGACAGGGAGTAAGGTGCACGTACCCAAAACCAACAATATGTGCTACAATCCTACATTTGGGGGCTTCAAATGTATATGTTGTGTGCATAATTTTTATTAGGTTAAGTGATGGTTTTGGGTATGCTTACGTTACACGGAAACCTCCGTATTCTCAAGTGATCGAGTTGTTTTTCTTCATACCATCCCTCACTTTCTGTACATGTCGTCAAGAGAGGCTTACAAGTTAATACAAACTTGGTGCTGGATGACGAGTAAGGCGGGCATACTCAAAATCAATGATGTGTACTACAATCCTCAATTTTGGGGATTTCAGATGTATAATGATTGTACATTATTGTTGGTTTTAGGTTAAGTGATGGTTTTGGGTATGCTTACCTTACATGGAAATCTCTGTATTCTTGAGAGAACGAGTTGCTTTCTTTACACCATCCCTTACTTTTCTTTATATCTCAGATTTCTAACCCATCCCATGCTGTTGAGTGCATGACAACAGAATCTGCAGACGAGGCTGCTGAATATGTCCGTGTTTCATATTTGAATTTGCAACCTGCACTTGCAAGGCAACTCCACAACGGGAGAGCTGTTTTCATCTGTGACTCTGCTGACAAAGCGCATGTTCTTTTGTGATCCTCAGTTCAAACCATTGTATTGTAGGATGTTTGGTAAAGATGATACAACAGAGATTAGTATAGTGGTTGGCTTACCATAAAATTCCCATGTTCAGATTTTATAGAGACGCTTCATGATTCTTTGGGGTTCAAAGAGAGGATGCACATGCATCACATTAGAGATTTATCACGAGTGTATGCACTATCGTTATTAGCAACCCCCTTCATTAAGATTCCTAATTAGTGCGAACATGTGGGGAAAAAGCTTGGCTAACTCTTTATTATTGAAATTTGCAATTGAATACAGTAGTTTGAATAGCAGTATATAGACTGGACTACCAAGTGATGGTTCTATGTTATACCATAGAAGGTATTGGGTAGTAGTGTATTATAAGTTATTATCTCCTGCAAAGATACAACTTTCAATGTTGTTGATTGGTCTAGTTTGAATTTGTAATCCTAGTGGATTGGAGATACTCACATACCTTGACTACCATGCTCTTCTAGCTGATCCTGTAATTCTCTCTCTCTCTCTCTCTCTCTCTCTCTCTCTCTCTCTCTATATATATATATATATATATATAATGGCTCAAGGTAGTGAACAACGTGTGACAGTTTAATTTGAACCTAATTTATTGTGTCATGTAAGCCAGTTAAACAGCCCTCTCCTGTGCATTTTGGGAATCTTGACTGCAATTTGATGGAGATTCTGTATGAACAGAGGTACAGATATAAATAGTTCGTCACATCTGACTAATATATAAGATCTGACTAATATATAAGGGGGATGTGTCTTATTCAGGTGCTTTTCTCTCTGCACCCACATCTTGTAAGATATGAAACATGCAACTTGTGTGAGATGACTAGCAAATCCAAATTGTGCCTGTAGACATTTTGCCTCATGTTTTTGGAGCTCATGAATATCTTATTCATTATCAAAGTGAAGATGCTCAAGCTTGTTAAGTGGCCATATAGGTCTCCTTGCATGCTGATCATTGAACCTAGAATATTTTGAGCATGTAGTCCAAAATCTCTAAACACGTGTCTTTTAGGTGGCTGTTCTTTAGATCCACACCTAACCAAATAGCACTCAAATATACATGTCCAGATTGTTGCTATGTTGGATATAGGCACGTATACCTTATAAATCTGGTCCCCCATGCACCATCTTGTGAATTCAAAACAATTGAGTGGTAGTGCACTTGCTTATTTGCTTGGTCAAATTGTTGCCATAACTCAAGCCTTTTGTCAATTACTGCAAATGTCTCAGTGATCACCAACTTGGTTGATGTGAATGGATCTGCCACAATCTTCACAAAACTTGATGCTTGTGAGGTAAGCTGTGTGGACCTTATATGGTCACTCTTCTTAACCCTTAAACGTCAAGGGGGGGTGAGAGGGCCTCTCCCATCAGCCTATGTTTACCCCATTTCAGACCTCCATGTAATTCTTTTAGTGCGATCGGCATATATATTTAGATATGGAATTTTGAGAGACACATTTTGGGGAATTTTTTTTTACAATTCCGACATGTTTTGACGCTATCTTATGGTCAAATAGTTTAGGGTCAACGAGGCCCTGATAGGGCCTCTCCGACGTTTAAGGGTTAATTGAACACCTGTATATTTGAGTGGTATATGGCAAGGCTCGTGTTTAAGGATGGACACCAAAAAGACATGTGTCACGATGAGGTTGGACCATGTGTTCAAAATGTAGACATCATTTTGGGTTAAGTGGTTAGGACAATTGGGAGGGTCTATGTGATCACTTAATGAGAGAGGACTTTACTTTGACCTCCTAAAATATTTTCTTAGTAGCAACCAATATTGGCATCTCAACTGCAATTATGAAACTTAAATTTACAACCTTTGTGATCCACGATTGCTAACCGGATGAAGCAAATCTTGATTCAATCCAATGGCCAAAATTGTCATTGAAGTTGGAAGTGCCTACCATAGGGCCACAATATATGTTGAGTATGTACTTGGTTGGGAAAATGCAAGCACCATATATAAGGTGTGCGGGTGTTATTCAATACCTTTCCAAGATTGGACACTTATATTTAATTGGTGTGTAATTAGGTGAGGATCAAATAACAAACGCCATGTAAAGACATGTTTGGAAGAAATTTGACCATGTCTTCAAATTTTATAAGTACTCTATGGTCAACAATAAACACAATTGAGAAGACCTATATATTTAGTTTTAAAAATCAACAAACATGCACTTCCCATAATCATGACTAAATCAATTTAGGTTTTTGCTAATACTTTATTGTAGATTTGCTAATGCAACACAAGTTTCATCGAGTGATTATGATCGGTAGAAGTTGGAGAACATAAAATCCAAACCAAATAACCTCCACACACACACACACACCTTATAACTTATTGCCAGAGGGAATGGCCACATCCTGCAACCTTTCAAACGGCCCTCGCAAATTGCAGCCTGTGTCGCTTGGCAGCATTGTTCAATCCAGTATATTGGTCAATGGATGTGTTTATTTTTCTAGTGCAAATTCAGTTGTGTAGCAGCCGCATGTGGCAGGGCAGGCACTGAAATTCAAGGCTGTGGAAGGTGCATGTTCCCACAGGAGCAACATGAGGCGCGAACTTCGAGTCGGGATTTATTTCTGACCAAGGAACCCCTGGAGGCTTCAACAATACCTAACTTAACTTCACCTAGTGTCAGCTGAAAGTCAGTTCCGGCACATATATTTTGTGGCAGGCAGCTGGGCCAAGGAAAAAAGCACCAGTATAAGCTGACAGTGCAAAGTGGCGAGTCTCGAATCCTTGTGGAGAATCCCCATATTCCAATGTTGCTAGAACTTGTCGATTCAACTTAGGCCACGGATTTGATGCGCTTGTTGGCAGTGAATAATGACCCACCAGTGATGCCCAAAAGCCTCGAGCAGGCACGTACACAACCAAATCGCCAAGTTACAATGGAGTAGATGGCTGACTGATGAATTTGTAGCCTAGGTTGGCGGTAAGAGTGAGTGGAGTTGTCTCGTGGGGGAGGGGGAGGGAGAGAGAGAGAATTATTGTATGTGAGTGTACCTCTCATTCATCATCCAACGTAAAAGTTCTGAAATATTATGCAGCTTGGAGGTTACTTCTTAAAGTTGACTTGACACCGGATTAGTTTCAACGACCTTGCATTAGTCTAGTCCAAGATGTTTGAGTTGAATCAACCACAAACTTATAGGGGTCAAGTTTTTTTTTTTTAATGTTGGATGGATGAGAGATATGCTCGTGTGTGATAAGTCCCTCTCTCCAATCGCAGGCAACAAAATGTCAATAAATTATGATCATGTGTTTGTTCTTATTGTGTGAATTCATATGTGCAACAACTTTTCCATCCACGAAGTCCATATGTAATGGGTTGGTTGGTTGGTTGGTTGTTCTTGTTGCTTGGTGTGCAACATATGAGTGGCTAAGGTAAGTATATTAACTACACTTGATATACTTGGAAGGGTCTATGTAACCACTTTAAGAGAAAGAAACATTACTCAACTCCTTTACAATGCACTGTGATGCGTGGGCACAATGCCACTCTTATTATGAGATTCTCCACATTTCCGTAGACTTAACATACTCAACTAATGAGTTGTGTTCAACTGCCTTGATTTCATATTTGGTTTGAAGCAATGGGATTCCAACATTCGGAGTCTCTATTCAATCCCATTTAGCCTTTTCGGCTTCCTGGGCTTTTAAATCAATTTCATTTCATTTCATATTCTCAAATCCACTAATGGGCCCATGAACCCATTGGTGCAATCACGCCCATGACCGAAAAACCAAAACAGATGCTAGTATAAAATTGGATCCCCCCTCCTACATGATCAAAAAAGCTTGTATTAAAGTTCCTATCAATTAATAACATGGTAATTGCCAATCTATACACACACGTTTAGTCAGTTGAGCCCAATAAAAATCGATTTTTTTTCTATGCCGGTGTGGTATGTTTTGGAGTATATCTTCATCTCTCCCCAATCATACCCACTTTAATGTGCACAATATCCCTTTGGCTACCTCTATTATATGACATATTGGGCCTAAAAAAGCTCGAATCATGAGCGTCGTAGTCATAGTATGGAGGTAAATTTACTAGAAAGTTTGGTCGACGGGAAATGCGTCATGTAGTCGAGGTGTCGTATAATCGAATGTTGTATTATGGAGGTGAGATTGTATTTTGCAAATAGGCAATGTATGTGTTTAAGCCTAGACACTCAAATCTCCAACTTTTGCTCTGCACATGACTCAACTGATGCAAATGCAATAATATTATAAAGTGGGGCACTCACCTTGGATGGTGTTTTATCCATGAACACTTGAATATCGTTTAATCCAGAATTCCGGCAGAGTACAAAACCGGAGCTCACAATTTGACAACACTTGCTAGACTATGGGAGAGATGCATGGTAGAAAACATCAAGGAAAATTGAGCATGTGAAGATTGGTATTATGAAGAATTGGACAAGATGTGGGCGTTCACTACAACAAGATGGGAAAGAAAGGTAGTATGGTAGATTAATCAACCACCTTTTGAAAGGCGTGCAGTGAGAGTAGTCCATGCCTTCTCTTTTTTAGATGACTACACTAAATTTTGTATTTAGTGTCACCAAATTTATTTGTCTTGCTCAATACTAATTGTAAACCGCCCATGTAGTGTCACTAACACTAAATGTAAATCTAACATTATGTGTTGATCCTTGGAAATTTTTTGGGCATTATAGATCGACAATGTTACAATTACTGTCACTTACTAAGCGATTCTTCATTCAAATGTCAATCATCCATGACAATATTTTATTACTTCATCGCTAGGATGCAAAATATACCATACTTTGTTTCAACAATTGGCATTTGGATGAACCAAGAGTAAGTTGGGATGACAGTAGTTGTAAACTTATTCATAAGAAGTGTCACTAGGAAAGTTATCACAGTGACATAAAATACCATATGCCACTACATACAATATTTAGTGTAGTTATGAGTCCGACCCTTTCTGGGAGGTTGAGCATTAAGATAGAAATACCATAACCTGTGAAAATAAGGTGATTCGCATTGAAGATATCGTCTTACAATCATGAGATACTTTTCCACGATAGACGAGAAGGATTCATGAAGAATGCAAGTTGTTTCATATTTTTTTGCCCTGTACAAAAAAATCTACAATTTTTCAATGTGGAAAGTTTGTCAAACCCCTACTCGTTCACTAGATTCTGCTCACACCGAACACAATAATCCACATTTCCATACAGAACATCACCTAAACCGACTAGCTCATGAGTACATTAAACATGACTAAATTTGGATACACTAAATGTACACGCATTGAAGTGGCGAGCCTCACCATGATCGGTTTCAGAAATGGCACTTCATTATTTTGACAGCGGTCTGGAGCCCGTCGGTGGATTCCTCGGTGAGTGTTTTAAATTCATGGCTTGATCGGCTACTTGATTCTTTGGCTCTTTTAGATTACTTATGTCCTTTGGTCGAGTCTCTGGCCCAGTCCCCTCTTGAGTACAAATCTTTGATAGCCTGACTCTATTCTCCTGGTTGTAACTATATTCAAAACTACAATGACAAAGCTCATTTGCGTCCAAAAAATAAAATAAAATAAAATAAAATAAAACAAAATAAAACAGAGATATTTTTAAAGGTCGGGAGTTACCATATTGCCTTTGGTATGTTAACCGGAAACTTTTTAGTTCCAACAAATACTCTAGATATAGACATGCTGGACTCACCAACCTTGTGGCTCCCTAGAAGTTTCCAAATTCAATTCACATGTTCTCGAGCAAAAATAATCAAGTTCAAGAGTAAACTGCAATGAAGTCAAGAATGGGAGGAAAGACTCTTTGACCATGTGTTTATTTGTAGGTCCTAAGACGGGACATGAACAGAAATCGGGGATTTTTCTTGTGTCTCATCCTCTATCCCAACCTTTTAAGAAGAAGAACTCTATGCACTCCTGAAATCTCGAAGCCCCTTTCGTTGCTTCAATTTACTTCATATGTGGAATGATACATTAATCAATTATCTAATTGACAAAGGCTTGAGTCCTGGTAAGAATCCTATGGAAAGGCTACATAGATGTGCAACTAGCCGAAAAGAGATGGAAGCCACATTTCTACCTCAAATTTTGAAAAGAAACATTCTGTAGAAAATTCTTGAAATTTCCATGGGTGAAATAGCCAATTGACTACCCCCAAAAGCACATAATCGCCATATTTGGGATGAATATGTGTTTGTTTATCCATATTATACATTCCTAAGATAGAAACAGGCTTCCTCACTTCAAAATCCGTTGTGAGTGGGACTACCTTAGAAACTCAAAGAATAAAATAAAATAAAAATTGCATGTGAGGGACGAAATTAGCTCAGGGCTCTGAAATTTACTTCGGAGATCTGCTCCAACAGCCCACGTAAGTAAGTACTTCACATGAAATTGAGTAGTTCATGCAAAGAAGCTGACACTAGAGTTAATTTGCCACCATGCATCCATAAACTTGAACAGAATGTTGGGACAATGTATGGGGAGATTTTTTGGACATACTCGGTCAAAATCCAAGTGTTTCCAAGCCCAACTGGTTACACATTGTGATTTTTTTTTTTTCTGGGATTTCTATATGAAATTGAGGTATATTCTATAGATTCCTCTAGAATGATCGATGATTTTCCTGAACGAAGGCTTGAATTTGAACCGGTTGGTTGTATCCCAAACTCTTCAACTGGTCGGTGCATCTGTAACTAGTGGCGGCCGGTGTTCCCTGTTCATGGGCGTTGGAGTGATGCATGCATCTTTGAGGCTTATTCCTCCATGAAGAATATCTCCTTGCATGCCTCAGTGGTCGGCGACAGACTGGACCTCCTCCAACTTCAATCAGCTCCACCAAGCACTTACTTTGTTCTCTTTCCATCACTGTGTACTGTTCTCCCTCTTTAGTATGACACATTTGGGAAACACAAAAAATGTTGTATTATCGAGGTGTCGTCTTCTCGTTAATATGACAAATGGCGTAAAATTGTCGTACTATCGAGGGAATACAAAAGCATTAGCAATATGAGCTTAAAAATATATACAATGAGTTTAAGCAATATAGATTGTATGAAATAATGACTTATAACTCCAAACAAATACAAATATTCTCAAGAACTCTTGAAATAGGAGTTCAAAGATCTCTGGTGTTGCCTACCCAAGTTAGCAATTGTCATCTTATCTAAATTCCCTACTAGCTTTTGAAAACTAATAATTTCATTAACACCAAAATGTAACGAGTTGTCTAATAAGAAATTAGACAACAATGATGCATGACGTTTAGCATCACTAAGCTTTACTATAGGTGGAGCAACATCATCCACATCTACTGAATGTAAATCAACATTAAGATCAAAGCCTTGTGCATAATTGATTCCCAAAGCAACATCCACCAACTCATCAGTACTCAATTCTAGCTCAATAATCTCTTCCCCTTCCATTTGAATGTAAGTCTCGATCGACATCTCATCATCACCCAATCGCAACTTTGAAATCAGAGCACCAAGTTCATCTGATTCTTCTTGCATTCTATTCTTCTCCCTTTCATCAACTAGGGCAAAATCAACATTCCATGTTGCAGGTAATATACGCGCCATCCTCCAACAATTCTTGACTATCTGTGCATCCAACTCACTCCATACTTTTCTTTTCTTTTTGCCACAAATTGAAAACTCACTCCATACTTCATAACTCCACGTGATAGTCTGTCTGATGTTGGGCACCACCTTCCTTAAGTCCTTCAATGTAGCATCATCATACTGTGATAAAACCCACTACAAAAGTTTCTTCTTGTATTGAATTTTGAAAGATGCTATTATACCTTTATCCAAAGGTTGAACTACACTTGTAACATTGGGAGGAAGGAATACCGAATTCATGTTGCTCAATTCCAAGGTTGAAAAACCACGAGACTTACCAACTTTGGCAGAGCTAATAACATGTGAAGATGCATTATCCAAAATCATGATCACCTTTCGATTTTGGCCTTTGAACTGATTGTTGAGCTGCAAAATCCAAGCTTCAAATATGTCCCCCTTCATCCAAGCTGTTTTATTTGAGTGCCACCAAACATACTCATGAGGTTGCCACCTTCCAAAACATCGTGGTTGCTTAGACGTATAAATCACAAGCAACTTCAACTTATCAACCCTAGTTGAATTAACAACAAGAGCAAGTGTTACGCACTCCTTCTGTAACTTCCGACCTTTCACCTTCCCTTGTGCTAATGTTTTATTAGGATGTGCTCTAAAATACAATCCAGTCTCATCCATGTTGTAAACATCTTCAGGCTCATAATCTGACAAAAGAATAGGAAGGAGGCCACTCTAACCCTAACCAAGTCCATTCTACACTAGTACCCCTAATTATTATTAAGTTCCCAATGATAAGTGAAGTTCTCAAGTAGTTCCCAAGTGAAAATGGATGTATTTTAGATGTACATAACATAGATGAAAGGAATTTTAGCATTAATTACCTCTTTAATATGACAAAACGGAGGTTCTAAATGTCGTATTATCAAGTGTCGTAGTCATACAAAAGAGGGAGTTTTGAACTATAATGTTTGGTGGCGCAAAAATGTGTCGTAATATCGAGTGTGTCATATAAACGAGTGTCATATTAACGAGGTTAGATTGTACTCTCATGGCCACTTCACACACGAGCCAAGAGCCCTGACCATGAAATTGTGAGAGCCCAAAAGAAAGTGTCCAAAGGCCATCCCAACACACCTCCAAAATCATGTAGTGTGCTCACGGATTCTCAAGTGTAGTGTGAAGCCATATGTGGCCAGGCCCTCAACCAAATGCCATTTCAATGAATTTCTATTCATGCGGGTCCTCACACATGATAGAATAGAATAAACCAACAGTTGTGAGCATTCAGAACGCTGGTCTCCCGCTTTTGTGTTAGGCCTACCTCCAAGAGATGGTTTTGGAAAATAGTCCAAGTGATCATGAAACATGATCCATTTGATGCCATGTAGGAATCCATGTAGACTTTACATCCATCTTGCATTCACATACTCCGTTGGTCCCTCAAGCGTAGTGTGAAGTGAACTTGGACCGGCTCCGCCTTTTCCACCAATGAGAGTGCTTGAAGTGTAACGGTCACAGGCTCTCAATCTCGTGTGTGAAGTGTCCCTCACCTTCAGATGTTCTGTGAGACTGTGATTTTCCACAGAAGAATATATATATATATTCCGTGATGTCGATGAATCAATTCAAAATCTTTGTTAACCCTTAATTTCTTGGAACGTATGGTGGTTTCATTAGATCATCTAAGAAGTAACATTTCTAGAGCTTAATTTCTATTGTACTCAAAAGAAAAGTAGTTGCTAATAATTTTAAACTCCCATCAATATTGTAGTAATATTGTGTAATACTCATGATTTGTTAATAATTGATCCAAAATCATTAAACTTCAATATTTTTTGATAAATATATGCACTTAAATTACAATCCAAACTTTCAAGACTATATTAATAATAGATATGCACTTTGAGGTAAGAAAAAGAGTCCATAGATAATTGAAAATTTTCAATCAAAATAATATGAGGTTATTATATACAGTAATGTACCAACAAAGGGAAAGTTAGTTCATTTTTTATTTTTAAAAAATTATTGTGGACAACCATCTTTTCATATTGGAATGGGATCATCGGCATTGACAACGAACTTTCACGTGGAACACAATGATACCCATTGTGACCTTCCCAACACCTTCCTTTTGGATGAACTTGCCTTCAAGAGTCATTCATAAGCTCAAAACGGGCCTCTCATGATGTTAAGGGTTCATGTAAGTTATATTATCATGAGCAGGCTCTACACTGATATGTGCCCTTAGGTTGCCTTTGTGGATAGGTTGCCCATTTACCTATGCAAATTACCTTGGCTGAAAACTAGCCTCACCAAAAAAAAATAAAAATATATGTATATATATATATATATATACGTATAGCAACCATAGAAAAAATAATAGTTATTGTATTTTTTACATTGGTAGTAATTTATTCAGAATAGTGTGAAATTGTGTGAATATGTTAGTGTGGAGCAACCTAATTGCACATATCAAGGTAATTATTGTTTAATATAAAAGCAGACATGCATGACCTGTCTTGATGGGGACTTAGTTTACATGTTTTAATTAGTGCAAGCGTAATAAGTTAGGAAGGATCATTGAAATTACTAAGATAGAGGGTGCTTACACCAACTATGTGGCTGATTTGGTCTATTTTTGGAGTCCATTGGGGTAGTGGTATGTATGACTGGTTTAGCAAATTGGCTTAGACATGGTAGAAACAAACTAAAGAAATTGCACAACTTATGAATGTACTACAAATTTGTGAAGTCGCTTGCCCCTAGCTACTATAAATACCTCCTTGGATCCACACTTTTCCATGACAAACAACTCCACAACCATCCCAACAGTCACCCAAAATCACCTCCATTTTTTGTCCAAAACCTTTTTTTCTTTTTTTTTCTCCCAAACTGTCCCTACACTAAAACCAACACTCCACCCAATAAAAAGTTGATCCCTTATAACTTATGCATATGAGATCTTGATTAAAAAAAGAAGGAGAGGGTATACGTAACC
Organism: Polytrichum formosum; assembly: GCA_964035585.1. Classification (NCBI taxonomy): domain Eukaryota; kingdom Viridiplantae; phylum Streptophyta; class Polytrichopsida; order Polytrichales; family Polytrichaceae; genus Polytrichum; species Polytrichum formosum. Next base: position 22,244,471 of record OZ037935.1, on the reverse strand, counting down.
TACCCATAGTACGTGAATACGTCCCGATGCCTGCCCAAATCCACTCCCTTTTATATTCAAAATCAACCCCACATTCCCACGAAATCACCTTGCTTATCATCTATATCCACCCCACTTTGTGCTCGAGACATTCAGACGGTTGAACCCTAAAGGTTGAGTGTGGACGTTTTTGTCAAGGCAGTCATCATTGACAATTTATTGTGTGTTGACAATATCAACACAAACATTTTCATTACAATATGTTATTTGGACACATGGATGGCTAAATCCTAACTACACCAAGATGACATCTATATGGACAAATCTATCATAAGAGATGCCAATTTTCTCTAATAAGTTGTTGCATTGACCTAAATTGTTTTGACAATTTTGAAAATGTTATACTTTGGTCTTTAGAATTATGAAAGTGTGTTCTGATTACTAGATTAGGAGGCATGCATAGGGTGTGCTTTTGGAGATTAGCACCCTCTACCTTTATGCAAATGTACACAATTATATTGAATGTTCATGTGAAGTTAGGCATAACATTAAGTAGCAATGCTAGCAGGGTACTCTTTGAGTACCCGCAATATTACCTCAACAAGAAGGGAAAAGCTTGCAAAGCAAGGGTGACTGAATGGATAATTAATCAAATATAGTAGCTTCAAAAGGGTATCAAAGAGGTTTCCAATGCAGGTGTCTGGAGACTTTTCCAAAAAATGCAACTACCTTTTTGACCTCACCAACTTTCCCATTGCTTTATAGCTATTTAGATTTGTTTAGATCGTAATTTAGCCTAAATTAGAACCTTTACCACCACTTGGCTTTACTTTTTTCCTAGAAACCGACATAATTAATTCTAAGCATTGAAAGTAACTACCCAAATAGATTTTTTAAAAATAGCCTAAGTAAAACTCAAAGGCAGCGCTACTTTTGCTCTTGAAAGAGCATCAAACATGGATTTGGACGAACCAACCCATACACTCATTCCTTGCTAGATGCCCTAAACCCTTGCCTCCAAGGAACCAATGTACGGGTTGTTTCGCCCCAGCCATCAAACAAGCATACACCGGTTTAATGCTCTTTTGAGAAGGTCACTCCGGGCTTGCCACTTAATATCACGGGCTATTTCAACTATTATAGCAAGCCCATACTATCAACCTTCTTGATTTTTCTTTGGTGTGAAATCCCAGTTCACGTGCCGCGATCTGAATTGGGGACTGGGAGTTGTATAAAGGTGGTAGTGTAACTTATAGATAGCAACATCTCAATATTGTAAGTTATGAGCCAAAGGGTTACGGTATGTTTTCCAAAGTCATGAAGATCAGAAGATGGTGGCTCTTTAAATCTGGGTCAAAGGAGGTCTTGTTCAAACTCAAGGATCGGTCAATCACACACTTTTTGAATTGGTAAGGAATGAGTATTTGAGGATATTTTTGTTTTTATAATCATTGGGGTCTATGTACCATTCTTCATAGTACTGGGTAAAAGTAACACCGTATCGAGTTTCAACACAATACAACAAGGATGATAATGACCCAAATAATGCCTCGGGTGTACACCCCAACCTCCATAATGTCACCCTCCGTAATGTCACTCCCACTCTTATATATATCCCGAAACCCTAGGGAACGGATGTGCTCAGTTGAAATCTCCCTCCTTGTTGTGACATTTCCCTCCCCTATATCACATGGTCTGACATTAGACTATTCCACCAAAGCATTCACACCACACACTCGCACGCATTATGTTGTTGCCATTTTCGATATTGTCATTATTCTGATGCTGACTTTGTGTTAATCCATAAAGTCACATACGCTACACTGATTCTCTATTATCACACATCCATGTAAACACCAAAGACCTCCTTAATATCACGTGCACTTTGGTCACCACAATCATGGTATTAGGGAGTTTAGAGTGTAGAAATCTTTTTGAACTACTGTAATGTCCACCAAGGATGAATATTTGTTTAGTATTGTATTCTTAGTATTGGTCGGATGGATTCTTGGATACCATAATTGGCAATAATACCGTGCATTTATCGACATTCATGTCCTCTATTGGATATTACTCAACCGAAAACATTTATAATCTTAATTCCAAATTCATTTAGATCAAACATTGTCATGCCTACTAAATGACGTGTCTATCATAATTGGTTGCTTATCCAAGTGGAGATCACCTCCAACTCCTCCCATGTGCTCTTATAATCACACATTAGATGTTTCATTCATAATCTTTGGTTGTTGTCCCCAAGCAAACATAATATTATTCAGATCCATAATAGTGTTCTGTGGGACTGACAGTATTCCACGGAATATTTTGTGACACTTCCCACATTCAGACTGAATGTGAGAATATCGGGGAATACTCCGTGGAATATTGTCAGTCCCACAGAACACTATTATGGATCTGAATAATGTTATGAACATCTTATGCCCCATAAATTGTTTGAATAGTTGGGCAACCTGATACTGCTACCGGAGCTTATCATCCACTCTCCTCTCACCTCTCCTCTCGCCAATTGTGGAATCTACAAGGTAGACAGTGCTAAAACCAATACCCCTTCCAAAATGAACACCCTACTTGCACAATGATGAATCCGTATCGATTTGGAGAACGTCCACCACCTGTACATAAATCTTCCGTGTTGGTTGTGTATTATCTACCAATAGAACTTTGAACCCTTGTAACTTTCCATACGAAGTTCAAATAAAACATACAATGGTGCCTTGGAATCACCCGTTAATTGCTAAACATCTATACCTTTTCTTTTTTCTTTTATTCATAATTTTAAATTTGGGACCTAATTCCATTTGTGACTCGGATTCAATCCATACCCAATGAGCATGACCTCATTATCTATAAGTAACTCAATGGGTTCAATTGTTGCAAGGAATGGTGGGTTTTATTCCTTCTTGGGATGGGCTAGCATTGTGATAAGCATTGATTCTAACATAAGGTCTCTTTAAAAAGCTATTGTAATATATTTCCTTTCATTTTTTGAGATAAATGAAAGAACTTGTTGGTTGGCTCCTTATAGATTTTGGGACTCTCAAAGTTATAGTTGTCTGAAATTTTTCTAGTTAACTATAGTTGTTTTTGAACTTGGTCTTAAGTTTTTCTAATTAACTATAGTTGTTCTTCAAATCGGTTTTAAAACTTTCTAGTTAACTATAGTTGTTCCCTAAAATGTATTGAAAAAAATCTAGTTAACTATAGTTATTTTGGCAGTTGTCCAAGGTCTGGAAGGTTCCGAGTGACTCAAAGCTTGTGTCAACCTCATGTTGTCCACACAATATTACATTTTAGAATGCAGTGGGCACCATGCATGACGTGGCATTTGGAAGGGTCGCTGGACAGGTGGAGCCACGTGATAGGTGTAATGGGCGACATGTGAAAGCTGGAAGGGGGAAAGGGACTTAAGTGGCTAAGGATTGGCTGCTTCAGCCTGTCTCATTGTGAAAAGACTCCCGTGGCAGCTGGGTCGTTGTACTCAGCCTTGTCGTTCAAGAAGGGAAAAGAAAGGGAGAATGACGGCCATGCCTTTGGCTTCTTCAAAACACTAGCGCAACTGCCAGGAGGCGTGATTGGGGTTGGTTTGAGCCGTTCATATCATACCATACATACACCCATTCATGAGAAAGTGGGATCTCCCGTTTTGACTTTTGGCTTGGGATGCACCCATCGAGAGTCTTTAGCGTTGAAGGGATCACCCTCTACTTTTGGACTTTTTACGTCGACGAATGGGGAGAATCGACCGCTAGTTGCAGATGAGCCGGTTGAAGTTCAAGGCTTCGTTCAGGGAAATTACCGATTTTTTTTTTTTTTTTTTTTTTGGAGACAGGAGGCCGACAAGCCAACGCCAAAACATAGGAGGCAGTTGACCACCTGGCAAGTTTCTGTCAAGTAGAGAGGAGATTTCACAGCTTGGAATCGAACCGCCAACCTCTTCCTTGAGATTGGGTATCTCTCCACCATCATCCAGTAGTTTAGGGTCGTCTCGGACCACTTACCGATCATTTTAGAGAAACTTATGGAATATACCTCGAAATCAATAAAGAAAAACCGAAAGATCACAACATGTAACTGGTTGAACTTGGAAACACTAGGGTTTTGACTGATTAGGGCCAAAAATCTTCCCAGACTAAATTGTTTTACGTGCTTTATTCAAGTACATAGATATACTGTATATATGTAGCCCTACTATGGACAGTTCTAGCTCAACAGACAATCTTGGCCGTTGGATCAGATCGGATCGGATCGGATCGGGAATGTTCTCATCCAATTAGCAATTCTGAATCACAAAGATTGTTATTTCAAGTTTCAAAATCGTAGAGTCCACAATGACATAACATTACTGAGCCTCACATTAGAGGTAGTGTAATCCCTCTCTAACTCGGGGTTGTGAATGACATATATAGTGATTACCCATTACGAATTTGTTCTCAAGTTTTGATTGAAGGTTGGGTGGAGGTTTGGTGAAGGTGGCTTACTTACACTAATCAGTAGGTGAGAGTCAGTGTAGATGTTTGAAGGGTAGAGGTTTTGTTAATTACGAAGCCTACTTGCAGGGTTAGGGGACTTCATTCATGTGTATTGGAATAGTCCAACAATTGATGCTCAAATCTTGGTAGCACCTTTGGTGAGGACAATTTCAATTTAGAGTTTTGGTGGTGAGGTGGTGTTTGGCATTTGAAGAAAATTGAGTTGGTTACGGGTTTTGGATATGAGGATTCTTCCCCTCTCTAAATTAGGTTTAAATTTAGAGTTGGGGTAGGGGAGTGATAATTGCTGATGATTCAAATGATTGGGTATTAATATCTTGAATCTTGCAATTGATCGATGGATTACAGCTGTTGAGATTGATCTTGCAGCCTAGGGTTAATTTTGAATGGTGTGATGCGAGGGATGTGTTGAAGGCATGGTTTAGTTGGTGGATTTGGCACGGGGTAGAGAATTCCATTTGGTTTTGGATTTAAATGAAGAGCCAATGGAAGGGAATGATGTGGATGACCAGCCAACACCAATAGTCAAAACTTTGTCGTGTAAATAACGATCGTGTGTCACTACAGCTCGAGTACCAATCACCACTAATAAATAACACTAAAACATAGCAAAGGCACACATACACAACACACCCTCACAGAGAAGGAAGAGAGTCAAAGACTACTAAGAGCTCTAGTTCTCTCTTTAAATGCATACAACAAGTCAAGTTATCTTTCACTCCATCACGGGAGAATCCAAGAGTGTAAGGGGAGAAGAACTCAAGATTTATTGCAACAACTTGTAATCTTCACCTCACACAAGCTCTCTCCACACACTCACTCACAAGGCTTGACTTGGCAAGAATGCCAAACCAAGGAGGAGACTCCTCACCTAGGAACATCTCCACAAATCCAAGGATTTTATCCATCCATATCTAAATGGATGAAATCCCTCCGGATGCGGTGTGGTCATCGACGCCGCATACCGTGACAACTTCCTCAAATCCATGAGTATGCCAATTACTACCAAATTTTGTAATGGTTAATTCTTCAAAGTTTTCAGTTGATGATATGATCAACAAACATCATCAAAAGACAATAGATTCTTACTTTCGTAGTGTGTAATATGGTGAAGACATCATCATGGGGCTATAATTTTTTGAACTCCATATTGTGTGAGGTTGTGAGCATATATCTTCAAGAAAACTCTTCTTTCATACTTATGTATCTTTGTTGTGTATACAAAAATGACATCTTACATTGAAATAGGCCATTTCTTGAAAAGCCTTGATAGTACGACATTTAAGGCCAAAATATCATATCATCGAGAATACAACAATTGGATAATACGGCACTTTCTTGCGCAATCGAATGTGTCATATTAAAGAGGGAGAACAATAGTGTGGTTAGGGTGGGTTTCCATGTATGTTGCTTGCCTACCAGACTTTGGTGGAAATAAAGACAAATGTAGATGAAATTTGGTGGGGCAAGGTTCGTATATGCCAACCATCCATTGTTATTTTAAGTGGTCAATGGATGCATGAAAGTCTAATGGCCCATGGTCACAGCCCTCCACATTTAAATAAGCAACTAGATTGTGGTTGGTTGGTTACTTTTGTTATCTTCATGAGAACACATCCAACCCACTATTATCTAGAATCTAGTGGGTCAACGACAGACTTGGAAACCTACCTTAGAGCGTCATCCATGTCCACAATCCCCCAAGCCTCCCACCTCCTTCCGTGCACAACAATCTCACCAATACACATAGATGATGATGCTCAATTCATGTCTGGACTTTAGGAGGTAATTTCTCTAGAGCGCTTGGATTTTGCAAAGAATGTTCTTGTGTTTTGGTAGAGCTTTGGTGAAGTGATGGGGGAGATTTTTGGGCATAATCAGTTGAGATCCTAGTGTTTGCAAGTCCAACCGGTTACATGTTGACATCCTTCGGTTTTCCTTTATTAAATTGGGGTATATTCTATAAATTCCTCTAAAATGATCGGTAATTTTCTTGCAGTCTTGAACTTCAACCGGTTATTTCTCAAACTTAACTGGTTCATTTGTAACTAACCGCCGGTTCTCCCCGATCATAGCTTTGGTGGTCAAGTTCTCTTGTCTACCTTGTGGGTAACTTTTTTTTTTTGGAGACAAAAGGCCGACAGGCCAACGCCAAAGCACAGGAGGCAGACCACCTGGCAAGTTTTTGTCAAGTAGAGAGGAGATTCCACAGCCGGGAATTGAACCGCCAACCTCTTCCTTGAGATTTGGGTATCTCTCCACCATCATCCTGTAACTCTTATTTCATTAACATTATATGTACATATGTACATATGTACTGTTATATGTACATTTATATGAATAGAAGCCTGAAATAGGATAATAATGAACTTCTAGCTCTAGCCTATGACAGTCTTCTGATTTATTTCATATAATGTTCATAAATTACACCTTTAAAAATGAATTCAACGTTTGTTGCTGTGTCATTCTTTCTTCCAATCTTGACTTTTTTTTCATGATTAAAAAAAGTGTGGGGGGCGGGTGGGGGCACCATAAGTGGGAGATTCAGTTTTATTTTTATTTTTTGTTTTTATGCATACAAACCTCAATGAGTTACATATATAGCAACGAGTTGAAGATTTTCTGCAAGTTCTGTGAAAAGTGTCGCCCAGATTTTGACCAGATTTCTCTTTGGGAACAACAAAACACTGAGGGTGTCATTCTTCAGACTGGCAATGCAAATCCACATTAAAGAGAGCACTCACGGGTGGCTCAATATCACAGAGCCCTCAGAGCCTCATGAGTGGGTAGACTGAGCCGCCCACTTGAGAGGGGCAAAATGATATGAAGAAAAGCAAGAATACTACATATCAATGTGGGAAAGGTCGCGGAGACTCATGATGATGGATTGAAGCGTCCAAGCTTGGATGGCATGTTTCTGAGCCTACACCACAAAACCAATGAACGTGGAGAACTGGCTGCTTAGTTACAGATGAACCAGTTGAGTTGGAGAAATAACCGGTTGAAGTTCGAGAAAATTGCCAATCATTCTAGAGGGATTTATAGAATATACCCCAATTCAATAAAGGAATCTAAAAGACGTCAACATGTAACCGGTTGGACTTGGAAACACTAGGATCCCGACACTGCCACAACCTGCACCCTCATGTGCTCACAGGATGAATTTTCTGCTTTTTTCGTCCTCACCCTTTGATGTTATTCACCAGGGCATATATCCTCTCTCTCTCTCTCTCTCTCTCTCTCTCTACATATATATTTATATATGTATAATGGACCTGTAGCCCTCTCTTTTACGGCATCCATCAACTACATGGCACTTTTAGACCACATTTTTCAGCAGGGTGGGTCCCTTTACACTAGAGCTTCAGTTGAGAGGTTGAACTTGCAATTTTCATAGTTGAAAGCTCTTGGGTAAAATGGAATGTAGTGCACAAGCATGCGTAACATGCTCAGTTCCGCCAACAAGAAGGATCGTTTCTTTGAGCTCTCAATCTTCAACCTCTCTAGTGTAAAAGGGGCCTCAGTAATACGAGCTTGACAAGATGACCTTGACCTCATGCACTTACACACGCCTACATGCAAATATTGATCATATCCTCTGACCTTGTGGAAGTAAGCTGTTTGGAGACAAAGATATCTCCATTTTTCTTAGAGTCAGACAATCATTCAGAAAATCCATGAAGAAGCAAAACGATGCGCGCTCTTAGATGCTCTGTTAGTTTCTGGTGTTTCCAACTTAAGTACCTGAACAACCCCCCAAAAAAGACGTCCAGACAGGTTGAGTCCATGTGGGTGATGAATCAAACATACTTCAAGATGTGTGTTATTTGGATACTTTTCCCTCTGCAACCACTTCTCGTAGGATACAAAACACACAATTAATGTGAGGTGATTAGCAAATCCAAATCATGCATGTAGCCATTTGTCTCATAATTTTCAGAGCTCAAATGAAAATCTTGTTCATATATCCAAGAGAATATTTTCATGCTCAGAAAATGGTCATGTAGGTCCCCCCAATCATTTTGACCATTGTAGTTGGATTGGTTAGGATATCTTGAGCACGTAGTCCAATCTCCCTTGAACATATGTTTGTTTAATGTCCATTCTTAGATCCACACCTAACCACAAACCACTCAAATATTGGTGTCCAGATTATTGTTCCGTTGGCATTAGGCACATCTACATTAACATACACACTCACTGCCCAAATAAATTGTGTAGGTATGGTGCTTTGGAATTAGTTGACCAGTAGATTGATAAGCAGTGATCATCAATGTTGTCACTCATTTGTCCATTGAATTTCACTCGATCATCTTTGTGGAAAATCCTTCACAGTACAATATATGTGATGTTATCAATTGATCGGCCGGCCTCTCTTTTCCAGCTGCGAATCTTGGTGGAGATGATATAAGCTATACCTGACCATGATCCTAGCTGCTAGCTCTTGGTTGTCGGTTTCGTGAAGCAGGGACGCTCTACATCATTGCCAGAAGGTCATGTGTTTGGTCGATTGTGGAAGTGGCGAAACCCATCATTGTCGCAATAAAGTTGGCAGATGTAAATATAGGGCCGGCTTGGATGGCTGGCTCTTTGTTTTTGTTGGTGTTGGTGTAAATCAACTTATGTCAGGTGGTGTGTGCATGATATATAGAGAATAAGTTGACTGAATTGATGTCACGTCGGGCAGAGTGAGCAGGAAACGCCAATCCTGGGAAGAAAAGTAAATTCAGGCTTGAGCTTCCTTGTAATATGCAGATGGTCAAATGGTAAGATGGAAGGAACGAAAGTCATGTTTTCCAGTATTGGTTCAACAGTGTCCAGGGAGATTTTTGGGCAGAATTGGTCAAAATCCTAGTGTTTCCAAGTCCAACCGGTTACATGATGTGATCTTTCAGTTTTTCTTTATTAATTGGAGGTATATTCTATAGATTCCTTTAAACTAATCGGTGATTTTCCTGAAGTCTCGAACTTCAACCGGTTATTTCTCAAAGTCAACCGGTTTATCTGTAACTAGCGGTCGGTTCTCCCTATTCATTGGTTGGTTCATTGAACTCTCTACTTAATAGTGCTCATGAATTAACCCACAAACCCCACAGCAAGGATACAACTCCCCAATGAATAGCACACCATTGGCAATATCACAATGGACTAGCTTACTTGGCATAGGACTACAAATTACCATCATATCCATCATATCATGTCTCTTCCTCCCACCCCCCCCCCCCAATTAATAAAATGTGCAAGCCACAAATTGTCCCTTCGCTCATCATGTTTATATGGTGCACCACATACACACTTAACACAAATGAACTCAAATTTTCTTTATGGATACTCACAATAAGCAAATATATCTCAATAAGCAAACAACATGCACACCCACACATAACATGGGCATGCTAACCACAAATCAAATTCACATACCACAAAATACTCAACCCATCTCCTCCCAAAACATACCACCAAACTATTCCTCCTCATATCAATGCTACTAGGTAATATCCCAATTTAACAAAAAACAAAGACTACACACCAAACTCTGCTAACCCTACATACACCCCACAAAACAAACATAAACCCAAGACAAGACACATCCACAACAACCAATATACACCCCCCAAAACATCAACCATAAATTTTTTTACCCTATACACCAAGATCATGCCACACACACACTACCAATACTTACCATAACATACCACATCTTCGAAAACCCACAACACAAATCCCCCAATCGCTTATGTCTACAACTTAGGTCACCTTCTTACGTGTAGTGGGGACATACATCCTAACCCAAGACAATAACAACAATCCTACAAGGCTTCTCAAAAGAATACCTCCAAAGAAAAAAAATTAATTTAAAAAAACCTTTACTTCATTGCAAACACAATACAATTAAAGCAACACTATGCACACCTAACCAGTCTCTTTGACCCATATCTTAAACATCAAAACGACACACCAGACAAACCACCTCTCCAACATCTACTAAAACATAGCACATTACTTACCCACCACAAACTTTACGCACTCGTCATAACAATATCCCACTCCCATATAAATGTGATGAGCATCTCTTCATAAGACTTGACCCTAGATGTCTCACAATTCTCCAAAAGTTGTAAAACCTCCCAATAGACCATCCATGCCTAGAACTATCCCACCGCAACCAAGTCCTAAATGACCCACCCTATCACACACAACCACAAACCATTTCAAATTACATACAACCACATCAACAACAAATTTGCAAAAGGTGAACCCATCACCTCACCAACCTAACACAAGAATTCTCTTTCTCCATGCATAACCTCCTCTGAGAACTCATAAAAAGTAATCAACCAATCTGAGGTACACCTTCAAACCAACCGCACCATAAACAACCCAAGGTCGACAACCACAAACCTATCAAACCCTACAGTATTTTCTCTAACCATGATCACATGTAACATAGGGCACATTTGCACTAGCCTACTAGGGATCATAGATATGGTACAAAAATGCACATCACCACCAAAGATCATACACATCCAAGAAACAAAACTCCAAAACCCAACACATGAGTATGATGTGAAGGTGGTATCCATCAAATACATGCCCTATTTGTAACTCATCAAATGCAGATACATGGTTACATGTACTCCTTAAATGCAAACAACAACACATTCATGCGCTAATAACAAAAAGACATAACAAAATTGTTTGGGAAATATGTAAACTTATCCTTTCAAACAAAATATCAAGACATTATACACTTATGAATGCAGGCACATATAATGGACTACCTCAAGAAAACATAGTACCAACATGGCTACTACCATGCACATGTGGCACCCAAAGGTGCCATTGCAACGCCAGGTTCAAACCTGACATATTGTGCATCATAGGTCACCCATACAATTACCCGCCACCAGAAGCCCCTACACCAGAAATCACCATACAATTTATAGAATTTGCATATTGTAACGACATATTTACTGCAAAAACTCTCGAGAGAAAAACCACAAAATATCAACCGCTCATCAATAGTGTCGCAATGAGAGGATGGAATGTAGCACCACTTATGGTCTTAGTCGCAGGTGCAAAAGCCACAACTCACATCCCATCAATGAAAGAACTAGAAACAAAACTCAAACTCCCTACCATGAAAATCAAACACACATTTAAACAAATCAACATAATTGCCATACAATATGCACATTCGATATTAGTTCATAAAAGGCGGCTAGAAAATAGACAACCTATCACATACCTACATGATCTGGCATAACTAAACACCTACAAATTCGATATACCCCTCCCCCGTAGTAGTACCACGATGACTACCGCTACTGAAGGTCACATACTACCGGTTACCGGTAGAGGTTATTAGTCACTAATGTAGTGTCTACTCCCTGCAAAGGGTGAAGTAATTTTACATCTAACGCCATTGCCCTAGGGTGTGGCCAAGGATGTTTTACAAACATACACTCTATTCACTCCGGCCTCCTTCGGAGACCGGAGTTCTTCTTCTGAAGGTGGTGCACATCCTCAAAACCAAATGTCCTTATAAGGCAAGATTTTGGGTTGTTGGTTATGGTTGGGGTGTTGGCTTAAGCGTGCTCTAGCTTACTAGAGAAGTTACTTAAGCCTTATTGGCCTCCAATCACACTTTGAAACACCATTTTCGTTCAAATTTGAGGTATGTGGGTGTTATTCAATTTAGGATTCATATTCTCTAACTCCTACATATTAGATTTACAAAACAAAACTTGTGTTGCATTAGCAAATCTACATGAAGCATCAAAAAAACTAGGTGGAAAATTGGACTGCCCCTAATTTAGTTATGGCTATTTGAAGTGTTGGTTTGTCGATTTCTTAACTAGATACACAGGTCCTACTAATTGTGTTCACTATTGAATGTGGAGCAGTTTAAACAAATTTGAAGGTGTAGTCCACTCTCTTTTAAACATGTACCTTTATGGTGTGTGTGTGTGTGTGTGTGTGTGTGTGTGTGTGTGTTTATTTTATTTATTTTGAAAGGGAGGCCGCGCATGCTCAAAAAACTTGGTTTCAAAACGGAGTTTGGTGGACCAATGTAAAAGGATTTCAGCCTTGACATGTGCCTAACCTTGGTTTCAAGGTTTGTCCCTTTTTATGGGTTTAAATACATCCATTTTCAACTCCAATCAGTAACATAGATTTTTAGCTTTACAAAACGGCTATCTTAGATCGGAGTTGAAAACGAGTGATTCTACCCACTAATAGATGGAACAACCTTGAACCAAGTTCCCCAAAGTTAAGCACATGTCAAGGTCAAAATTCTCTTACCTTGGTTTACTGAACTCCATTTCGAAACCATGGTTTTTGAACATGTGTGCCCTCCACATGATCCTCACCAAACCCATGCACCAATCAAATATGGGTGTTCAATTAAGATAAGTAGCCGAATAACATTTGCACACCATAACATTACTAGCACCTACATGATGGTCTCTTTCCAAAGAAAGAGGTTGCGATTACAAGAACTCTAATCATTTAAGTTGCTTGTTGAAAAGTTACTAACACACAACTTGAGTGTTCCCCCAAAATGGGGAATCCCGGATTTAAAGGAGAATTATGCTCATGTGGTACATGATCCCACAGAACATAGCCAAGCACACTAAATGGTCCTATTAGTGGGTGGAAAATTAGCACGAAAATAATTAACACAGGCCAAACTAATTTTCTAGTCAAAGAGGTATTAACATGGGTCCAAGACCACGGGTCTTCCCTTGAGTTTTGATGAAGACTTCCAACCAGCACATTGAATATTAATTATAGGACATAAGTAGCACAAAATAAAATAATCACAAACATTAATTATCTAGAAAAACAATTAATGTGGCCAACACTAATTTTCTAGTAAAAAATTAAAGTGGGTTGAAAATTAATGTGGCCCACATTAATTCTCATTATGAGAGTTAGCATAGGCTCTAGAAAATTACTATGGCCCACAGCACTAGGACCATATTTAGTGTAGCTGTGTAATGTGATGACGTTATTCACTAAACCGATGAGAATATGCATGTTGAATGGGGCCAGGAAGTTAGGGAGGCTGGGGATGGTTGATAATACGAGGTGGTGGCCTAGAATATTATCCTGCCAAGAGCAAGCGAGCAAGCAAGCTAGCCAGCTTCGGAGCTCGAAAGAGTGGGTTAAGTTAATGAATGTCTAAAAGGATCAAATATGATCGGCGATCAAGCCGTCAAAGCACATGAATAGCCGTACACCTAACATCCCTCCTACTACTCTCCCAATTTCCGCGCTCCAAGAAAATATTCGCGCAAACCAAAGGCCTTTAAGAAAATGTGCAGCTGCAGGCCAAAGTGTGGGGTTTCAGGTTTGAGTCCTCATCATAATTAGTCTCCTGCAGTGAAACATTCATTTTGATCCAACTTATCAAATCTCCCCTCATCTGTGTCTGGGCAGATTTTTGGGCAGAATCAGTCAAAATCCTAGGGTTTCCAAGTCCAACCGGTTACATGTTGTGATCTTTTCATTATTAATTTGAAGCATATTCTGCAGATTCCTCTAGAATGGTCGGTGATTTCCCTGAAGTCTTGATCTTCAACTGGCTATTTCTTCAAACTCAACCGGTTCATCTGTAAAATAGCGGTTGCTTCACCCCGTTCATTGTGCCACCACTAAATCAGACATAAAGTAGTCTTGGCTTTGATAACAACTTAACAGCTTTCGTTGTCAGGCCGATTTGGAGCCCGTGGCTTTGGCAGCGCGTGGTGCAGAAGGGGATTTTCGGGAACAACGAGGGCCTGTCATGCCCAATGCATCCTGTACGTGCTTACTTATGTAGCTGCACATGATTTTAAAGCTAGTATATATAATAATCAGCCATAAGTTATTAATGCACAGATACCACTCAGCCGCCTTGGTAGAGAAGAAGTTCAGTAGGGTAGGCATCGGCGGCGGCGTCGTTCGTTGCACTCATAGATTCAGTGGATGGGTGAAGATTGAGCACCATGACTTCAGGGGCATAACAGTGATCAGGGAGATTTTTGGGCATAATCGGTTGAGATCCTAGTGTTTGCAAGTCCAACCGGTTACATGTTGACATCCTCCGGTTTTCCTTTATTAAATTGGGGTATATTCTATAAATTCCTCTAAAATGATCGGTAATTCTCCTGCAGTCTTGAACCTCAACCGGTTATTTCTCAAACTCAACCGGTTCATTTGTAACTAACTACCGGTTCTCCCCGATCATTGGTTTGCAAGTCTAACTGGTTACATGTTGACATCCTTCGGTTTTTCTATATTAAATTGGGGTATATTCCATAAATTCCTCTAAAGTGATCGGTAATTCTCCTGAAGTCTTGAACTTCAACTGGTTATTTCTCAAACTCAACCGGTTCATCTGCAACTAACTGCCGGTTCTCCCCGATCATAGTGGCATAACCAGTGAACAGGAGAACCGACTGTTGTGTGGTTACAGAGGAACACCGGTTGAGTTTGAGAAATAATTGGTTCGTATTCAAGACTTCAGGTAAATTACAAATCCATCCAGAGAGAGTAATTTACAGAATATTCCTTAATATCATGAGGGATGACCGAAGGATGTCAACATGTAACCGGTTGGTCTTTTTTTTTTGAGACAGAAGGCCGACAGGCTAGCGCCAAAGCACAGGAGGCAGTTGATCACCTGGCAAGTTTCCGTCAGGTAGAGAGAAGATTTCACAGCCGGGATTCGAACCGCCAACCTCTTCCTTGAGATTTGGGTATCTCTCCACCATCATCCGGTAGTTTAGGGTCATCTCGGACCATAACCGGTTGGTCTTGGAAACCCTAAGATCTCGACCAAATCATGCCCTAAAAACTCCCCAAACGATGGGCATAATAACATATGTGTGAACGAGCATTGAATTGAAGGCCGTGAAGGGAACCAAATTACAGTTGGGTAGTTCATAATTTGTGGTCACTCCTCTTAATCATAACATCAGTCAGATGGTGCAGCTGAATTGAATCCATGGGCCCGGAAATCGCACTCACTTTATTCTGAGATAATATTCTTTACATTCTACACACAGTTTCGTATTCAAAGTCTGAAATGTGATGGAGTGGAGTTGGGGGATTAAAAGGCAGTTGGTTAGCGGCATATTCTCTCAAGGGAGGCCGCCACACATGTCCAAAAACGTCGGTTTTGGAACGGAGTTTGGTAAGCCAAGGTAAATGAATTTCGGCCTCGACATGTGCCTAACTTCAAGGAGTTGGGTTTCAAGGTCAGTTTCTTCTTTTTTGGGTTAAAATTGTCCGTTTCCGATCAGAGTTGGAAACGCATAGTTTTAACCCCAAAAAGGGACTGACCTTGAAACCCAACTCCTTGAAGTTAGGCGCATGTCGAGGCCGAAATTCATTTGCCTTGGCTTACCAAACTCTATTTTGAAACTGGCGTTTTTGAATGTGGGTGGCCTCCTCTTCAATCAGCTATGTTCGGTGGACGGTGCTCATAAGCGTTCAAACATGCACATAAGGTGGAGGGTGCTTAAACCAACAATTCAAGCTATTGCACATACATATGACTATATGGTTGGTATACATAAAATAAAAAATCCATATTAGCCTTTGGGCTAAACATAGTATAAAGAAAGAAAATTTAATTTTAGACTCAATTGAATATTTGATGAATATTCAAAGTCAAAACCACTAGCTTTCTTAAACCAATCCCTAGGCCACGTATGACAACCTTGCATATGATGAGGACCCCATCTTCATTGCCTAGAACCAACACAACATAGTTGGGTACTACACCCAAGCTAGATCAAAGCCCAACTAGAAAAACGGTGCACAAAGCCACATGACCACCTTCTTGATCCCACCCGGTTCGCTTGCAAAGTTGTCACCTTGCATCCCGGGTACCAACCCCCTTTATGCCTAGAACCAATCTCCTTTGTGCTTTATGAGCCGACCTCCTTGACTTTGTGAATAGAATGGCAAGAACCCCCCCCCCCCTTAGTGTACATAATGGACGGAATAGGCATTGACAAGCCACCTCATAACCCACCTTGAACCAACCTGAGATAGAATGGAGCCCGTTACCTATCCTACATGAGGTAGTGGAGGCTACTATGAGGTGGCGGCACTAATGGCACCTAAACCCATCACTGCATGGGCCTGGACACTCCTACACCACATGGGAACGGTTCAAGGTAGCAGAATGATGGCAATTGGGAGGCATTTATAAGTGTTGGTTTTAGCACCCTCTACTTTAATGTCACAGATGTGCGTATGGGGTGCTAATTGAGGCGTTGTGTGAGCCCAAAATCAATGCTCACATTTGTTCTTAAGTTGGGAAGCCATCAAAAATGGGGATTGGGAATTTTTATTCATTATTTCCAAAACTTAAAAAGAGTGGATTAGTGTTCTTAGGTTGATAAAGAGTTAGGTTGGGATATTTGTATTTTTTGTGTGTGAAGTGTTGGGGGATTAGATTAAAAGTTAGTTAAAGGTTTTCTTAGAAGTGGATGCATAGGCCTTGTTGAGCTGGTCTGTTATTGACCACAGAGGGGAAGCAAGGGTGTTCGTTTAAGGGCCTTAGAACTCGGGGAGATCACTCCATTGTAGAGTTGAACACCACGTGCGAACAAAGTTTGCTACCCCTATATTACATGTCATAAATAATTTTAAATTTTACGATATTTTTTCTACATATACACAACCATTGATGGTATCTTTTGTATATTTTTTTTGAAATTTTTAGTCATATTCATTAATTATAGCAATTTTTTTAGTTCAATTCTGCGTCATTCTAGTTAGAAACGGTATGTTTTATTAAAAAAACAAATCATCAAATTTAGTCACCATTTTTTACTATGTAACATGTACCATTTATATCTACTCATGAAAAAAAATTGATAAAATTGTGACCCATTTTGGTGATGATTTTTACATTTTTTACATTTTTTACATCTAAAATGATCGCACGTGGTTGTTCAACTCTACAATGGAGTGATCTCCCCGAGCCTTAGAACTGTAACCTAGTGAATTCCGGGGACCTGGAACGGGAGAGGCAGTTGAGGCCTGCTCTCGAGCTCTCTCTCTCTCGGCTGGCTGCGGACGACACATGGGGAGATGGCGGCACAGAGCGCAGCTCAAAAAAAATGGGGGTAGCTGCTAGAGCTGGGAAGGGGAGGCGAGGCCCCCTGCCGCATCAGGTTTTGGGAGTGAGGGAGCAACAGGTGGGAGAGGAATGCTGGGTTGGCTAGCGGCAGAAAGGATAGCTCTGAGGGGGAATTGATGCCGAAAAGGTGGACAGTTCGGAGCCAGCAAGGGAGATTCAATGCACACCTGGTTCCTCGAGGAGGGACGCATCACCTGAGGGGGAACTGAACTCTGGCATCTGGATGGTGAGTGCAGAAATGCTGCTCAAATGTCCAGCTTACACTACCGAACATCCACACTGAAGAACAGGGGAGGGCTTACCCATTGAGGAAAGACAAATTATAAGGGAGGGCGGCTAGCGTGTAACAGAAATTGGCATGCGGCATTGTCTGTAGCATTTAAACAGGAGCGATCAAACAACTGAAAGGAGTCCCTCGAGTGCAGATGCCAAAAATTCCAGTGCAGCCAAGAAATGTTGAAACTCACAGTAGCATGCTGGGTAGTTGCCACTCTACCCACATTCTGGGCAGCCTCATGGCCAAATGCCTCTACTCTGTTACAGAGTTTCGTGCAGAAAAAAACGTAAGCATGGGAAATCAAGGGCTGGTAAGGGCATGCAGTCGCTTCAAGACAGTCTGCTAGTGGGCAGCTGGAATACCCAAGGTCAGGGGTTGGTAGAAGGTCATCACCTGGAGGACCAGCGCAGGTTGGCTCCAGTACTCAGACCGCCAGAACAGGTGCGGTTCGGCAGGGGCTGAGCTGGGTTACAGGGGGTCCAGGGCAACTGGTGGAGCAAGGAGGAATTGACTAGAGGGTAGGACTAATAAGTGCAGAAGTTAGGTGGGAATTAGGTTGGGTGTTGATCAATAGATTAAGTGGTAAGCAAGGAGTGATAGGGATGCCAAGTGGCAAGTTGGTGTTGCTTAATGTAGGTAGGAGACAG
Organism: Polytrichum formosum; assembly: GCA_964035585.1. NCBI lineage: Eukaryota > Viridiplantae > Streptophyta > Polytrichopsida > Polytrichales > Polytrichaceae > Polytrichum > Polytrichum formosum. The sequence continues at coordinate 22,225,910 of OZ037935.1, read as the reverse complement.
TTAGGATTAGTTAAACAAGTGTTGTTGTGTGTGGTGGATGTGACGAGCGATTGATGCCTCGGCCAATTGTGTTTGTTAAGGATGTTCAAGGAGCAAAGTATTTCTAAATGCTCGCGGCCTTGTGTTCTCGAATAAAAGTTGTGTTGGAGTTGATGATATGGGAGTATGGGCCACTTGATTTCAAGGTTAAATGAGGTCAATTAAGTACATGTGAGCCATAGGCTTCCCCCTGGACCGTGACGCATAAGGGTGGGAGTTTATGGCTGACACGTTGGATTCGGGCACATGGTGGCATTGGTCTACTTTCAACTGATGTGTCTCACATGTCTTAAAAAGGGAAAGGGAACTCAGCTGCATAGATGAGTAATTGATATAAGCTAGGGAAGAGTTTTGGGTCCTTATTTTAGAATTCTTATAAAATTGTTTTAAAAAATCCTATTGGTTTTGATATTATTGACTTGCAATTTGTCAAAGGGGTTTAGAGTCCCTTCGGACCAAGGACCAAGGTTTGGGCTATAATTGTACACATTTGCTCATGTTTAGGATAGACTAGACATTCCAAGTAGAGCATGCAACATGTGAATCACAAGTAAGTTAGAGTTGCGGAAGCAATCAAAATTGTTACAAAGAATTTTTTGTGCAGTGAGAGAGATGACTAAGTTAATTAGACTTACATTGTGTATGTGCACACGTGTTAAAAAAAATTGTTCGCAGTTTTTTGCATCTTCTAGCACCATATGTTGACATCTCTAGTTGTGATAGTAGTGTGAAAAGTGGTGGGCCGGCATCTATTTCTCAACATAATTCCCAACAATTTCATGACTGGAACCGGTGTCATGAGGCAAATTCTTGCATGATATAAAAAAACATGGTATTGTTATTTTGGTTTGTTTTCATAGAAAGGAATGTAATAGGGAAAGTTAGGAGTGATCACCTAGTTGTCTAGAGTTAGTTTGTTTAAAGTTAGATAATTGTCTAAAGATAATGAGTTGTCTAGAGTTAGTTGTTTAAAGTTGGAAAGTTGTTTAAAGTTAGATAGTTGTCTAAAGATAATGAGTTGTCTAGAGTTAGTTGTTTAAAATTAGAAAGTTGTTTAAAGTTAGATAGTTGTCTAAAGATAATGAGTGTCTATAGTTAGTTGTTTAAAGTTAGAAATTTGTCTAAAGATAGTGAGTTGTCTGAAGTTAGTTGTTTAAAGCTATATAGTTGTCTAAAGTGTGAGTGGATATGTAAAAAGGGGGGGAGTCTTCCTCTCCCAACGCATTTCCTCTCTCATTTTCTCTCTCCCATGTTTCCTTCCAGAGTTTTGGGTTTAAAGTTTTGATTTTCTCCCATCATTGGCTTATGGTAGTTGCAACTAGAAACTTTGTGTTTTCCCTTAGCAAACTTCTCTACGCGACACCGGACAAAAATGTTGGTGTGATCGGAGCATGAGAGTGCACCTATCATGAACCATACCCCATAACGGATTCTAACCTAGATGTAAATATTTGAGTTTAAGATGTACATATACGAAAGAAAATTATAAGAGGTCATCTATGACTTCGATGCAAAATATCTAAAAGATATTCACCTTTACCCATAAATTTAAATGTTCAACTCTCACATTCTTCATTTGGATTTGCTAATGTGCACATGCATATTTTCTCTTATTATCAGAAACTCTACATATGTTGACTTTGGCAACCATTTAGTTTAGTACATAAATTATCATCTATGTGTATCTTACACTTGATTGTCATTAATCAATATATTGCTTCTACTATAGGGTGCAAGCACGGTAAAGTGGACAACTCTTGATCCATGCCTTGTGTTGAGTGAAAGTGATTCAATTTTATGTACTAACTTTGAATTTTTTGAAGAAAAAAATCATAGACATTTTGAAAACATATTGATCTACAAAGCCAAACAATTTATGATGACCAGAAAAATTCCAAGAAAAGTCTACATATTCTAGAAGACGGTGCAAGTGGTGTGCAAGTAGGTGATATTGAACAAGTGGTTGTTTAAAATTTGTTTAAAATATGATAAAATTACATTAAATTGATGGTTTTCTACAACGTTTTGTGATTGAGCTAAATTCAAGGAATATATTAAAATAATTTCTAACTTCAAAATAGTTTAGTCATGATATCTACGTTCAAAACTAGACTCAACCATTTGTTTTTGAGCATCACTTTTGATGCTAAGTATTGAAGATCTCAACTTGATATTCTACATTTGAGTATGTAATACAACAACAAAGTTCATCATAAAAAATTTCAAATTAAATAACACTTTGCTACTACTTTTAGGTCTTTGACCAAAAAAAATATGGTTTTGGTATACTGGAGCACTTTTTTGGTCCACTTTACCATGCTTGCACCCTATAGTATTTTCAAACTTGCATGCTTTCTATCTTGCATCTTGTATTGTAAACTTTAAAATAAAAAAATCACAACAACCAATCCTAATGATGTTTGCGGAACATAACCAATTATTAAGTAGTTTTGGACTTTATGCATTTGGACATGATGGAATTGTATGTGTGTTGTTCTACCAACATTTCCTATCAAATGACGTGTTGAAACAAACATATCTTTTGTTATGAACCCCTAGTTGATGAAACTACGGCAACACTCAACAACTTCACCCATTTTGTTTCGGTTTTAACTAATTGTTTGTTAAGGAACACACCAAATGCAATCACAAAACATAACACACAAATGTCACCGTGAAACCACATGTTTGGGTTGTACACTTTGCGTAGGAAACCCTAAACTTCCACGCTCCAACGCCCACGAGGTTGCAAAAAGCAAGTTGCAGTATTGGAAACCTGGAACCCTAAAGTGAACCCTAACTCGAATGGACGGATGATAATCATTGAATATGGGACGATGACCAAACAAAAATTCAATGCAAAATGTAAATACGATAAAACTAACACTTCTTTTGTCTCCTTTTTTCTCAACTTTAGAACCCCTTTTTGTATATCTATTCATACTTGAAATTTTCAGTAGCCTTATTATTTGTACACTCAAGAGAAAACAATGTCTTCACCTTTTGTATTTTATGTACACTAACTTTAGGGTTGCATTGAATTTTTGTACATGTAGCACGTGGGTGCACAAAAGGGGTATTAACTATGGCTATAGTTTACAAAATATACATAGGGCTAGGGGATTATTTTTCTTTCCAATGTGGATATATTATGACTATATTATGCTTTATGAAAATTTAAACCTGTATATGAATTTACAACAAGGGCATACACATATGCAAGATTATAGAAAGTTAGGTAGGGCTTAAGCTAGAGATAATCATTCAACTTCGTCATAATTCATCTAATCTAAGGATGGTTCATTCACCGTCATCCCCTGTCACCAACAGGGATGGACTTCAGAATTTGAGGGGGGGAGGGACACCTTGGGCTACCATTTTGAGCTCAGTTTATAACAATATGAACATGAAAATGCAAATAGACATGTACATTATAGAGATCCAATTGACCACATGAACTGACCTTCGAACATGGAAATACGGTTACATTGGTTTCAAAAGTCAAGTGGCTCAATGTGGACTTATGATTTGATCAACCACATCATACTAGGTTTAAAATAGTAATTGCATTTGACTACAATGACAATCATGGTAGTACGTATTACATCCAATGGATGAAAGAGTCTTCCACGGCTTCATTAAACAATTATGAACTATTTTGTGTATAAACATTGGAGGCCTAATTTTTGCAAGTTTTTTTCTTTTCTTATATACATATGATATTGTATGGGTGCAAGCACGGTAAATTGGACAGCTCTTGATCCTTGCTCAGGTTTAAGTGAAAGTGATCCAAAACTATATGCTAAATTTTAATTTTATAAAATAAAAATTCATAAACATTTAGAAAACATATGAATCTATAAAGCCAAGCAATTTATGTTCACAAAAAATAATTTCAAAAAATGTATATGTATTTTAGAAGACGGTGCAAGTGGTGAAAAAGTGGATGACATTGAAAAGATAATTGTCAAACACTTGTTTAAAATATAATTACATTACATTAAATTGATGAATCTTTGAAAAAAAATTACGATGACCTCAAGTTTATAATGAATTCAAGAAATATGAAAAAAAATTCCAAGTTCAAAATATTTAAGGTCATGAAATTTACGTTCAAAACTGTATTTAGTCAGTTGCTTTTACACATCACTTTTGATGATAGGTTTTGAAGATCTCATATTGATATTCTATATTTGAATACCTAACTTAACAATAGAGGTCATCATGAAAAATAATCTATTTTAAACAACATTTTGCTACTACTTATAGGCATTTGACCAAGAAAATCATGGCTTTCGTATACCGGAGCATTTTTTTGGTCCACTTTACTATGCTTGCACCCGTATTGTTCATTTGTTTTGATATTTTGTGTGGTATACATACTCCAAGGTGTTTCTTAGCTATAGCTTTGTATGTATATCCCTTTTTCAGTCCACCCATAAATCATCTAAATTGTACAAACCTAATACCAATGTATAAGGTTTGAAGGCGATGCACACATGTGACATATGGTTTTAAGTGAGGGGTGCACCCCCTGGGACACTAGCGTCTCAAATAAGACCCGTTTTTACAAAATCATTAGCTTGTATGTGATATGAAGAGTGCCCTCATGCCCTATCCTAGGGTTTGTTTTGAAAACAACAACCGTCTTCACATTTAAACTTGTGAGAAATACGGGACTTTGACTACATGATGTCCAAAACTCATACCCGTTGAGCTAGCATTGTGAATGGTCTCTTGGCCATAAATGGATCTTTATTCTAGTGAAGGTCATGATGGATTTAAACTGCATATTTATAGTTTTGTAACAATATGGTGGCCAACAACTACACTGATAATCCCAATTCGTGCATGGGGTACTAATTCCTAAAACATGCACTATTTCGCCAAGTCTCAAAATAGTGAGGGTTGAGATTTTTGCTAAGTGAGATTAAAGTCATAAATACATGCTCATTTACCATACATTCAAAGAAAAATTAGTACATGCTCTTAATGTGCTTGTAGAGTGATTTAAAAAACATGCAAACACATGATTGTCAACGAATAGTGCCATGATGAATACTGTCAATACTTTCAGTGAATAGTGTTGTTATGATTTGTATTTTTAATGAATAATGCTAGGATGAACAATGCTTCCTAGATCTTTGGAAGGAAACGACATTCCAACATTACAGTAAATCTTTGATTTTGTGTGGCGCACACTCTTCATCATCAATCCACAATATTTGTTTTGCAATCATTGGATGACAACTTATAGAGAGCATGTCATGCAACACTTGGTGATACATGGTATGTTGTGGAGACCGTTTCAATAAACATGACTTGTCAATTTTAATGCCACACTAAATCAGATGTTTATTGTGGTGAAGATGAAACAAAGCAGCTTGGATCAATTTGGTACTAGATGGGGGAACACTTCCATATGCCGACCGTCCCAACGAATAAAACAGAGTTTGCCGACATCGGCAAAGCTTTCGCCAAATTCTTCGGTCATCTTGATGGTTGAGTACTTCCATGTGGAGTGTGGGGACCAAGATATGAGAGAGTAGATTTCTCTTCTGGGTACAACATGCAAGTCAGAATGTGGCCATCCTCGTACTTACCCATGTTGAGTGTTGTATGAATGGATTGATTGATCTCAATATCTTGAATCCTACAAGTATGAAAACTTTGGGCAAGGTTCGATTAAGAAGAACATGACACTTTTTAAAATATAATGTAAAATACAACAATCTCGGGTTGACACCAACATGTTTATGGCAATCTATGTTTTTTCCGCTCAAATGAAAGTGAATTTTCGGGTTCTGAAAACGAGAGGCAGTCAAGTCCCCCTCCTCATTCTTCAACTATCCCCAACAACTATGCCAGCGGTTAACTTTTGCTTGCTTGAAAAGTTAACGCACACCTTCATGTGGAGGAGGGGGGGGAATCCAAATTTCTCTCATTCAACAATTTTTGCCAACTTTGCCATCACATAGAAGTGTGCCCTTAGGAGACTTGGGAGCGAGGGAATCATTGAATACGAGCGTACCTCTCATTCACCAAACATAAAAACCCTGAAATAACATGTAACACAGAGGTTACTTTTTTCAGTTGATTTGACACCGGAATTACCTTCAAAAACCCCATACTAGTCTACCCGAGATCAATTGGGATGGATTGACAAGTCAAGTTTCGTATGTTGCACGGCTGAGAGGTACGCCTGCATACGATAGAGAATTGCCTCTCTATCTACGGAGGCCTTGCCATGGCACGAGGAGTCGAAAG